>CM034701.1:190881433-190900033 GCA_020142125.1 Phrynosoma platyrhinos | reverse complement strand
TTGAGTCATTCACCAGCCAGCCACCCCCCATCCATTTTTCCTATCAGGCCTGACTTAGCTTCTGAAATTAGACATGACAGTGTTTTCAGGCTGACTCCTTGGTCATGAAATCTGGTACTTCTGAGACTTGAAGACCAAGCCAAGATCCTATCAGCTTCACCACTACAGTTATGCCAAAGGGGAGAGGCCAAGGTGAGGGTGTCAAAAAACAAAATGGCAATGGCAGCAGTGTTGAATGAGGAATAAACAGGCATGGGGAGCAATGGGAAATGGATGCTTCTGGCTCCAATGCCTGGCTTTTAGTGTGCGGGTAGATGGGGGGAAGTGTCCATGAAGTCAAGACAGTATGGGTGAGGCAGTTTTGAGAACAACCTTACAGTCAATTATCCAAGCCACTCCTCCCATACTACCTTGGCTCTCCTTCTCCCATCACTGCAGAGTCCCTTGGGTAGTTTGTTATTGCTGTATGTCTTCAAGTCATTTCTGACTTATGGTAACTCTAAGGCAACCCTATCATGGGCTTTTCATGGCAAGTTTCTTCAGAGGGGCCTGCCATTTCCACCTTCTAATGCTGTGAGAGTATGACTTGCCCAAGGTCACCCAGTGAGGTTCCATGACTGAGTGGGGATTTGAACCCTCATCTCCAGAGTTGCAGTCATAGTCCAACACTCAAGCCACTATACCACACTGGCTCTTCTAGAACAACTTGGGTAACAATCTGTTATATGAGTATTGTATCCCTATAGGATTGTAGACCAAAACATGTTCTTTTGGGGGGGATGGGGAGTCCCCTATCTGCATTATAGGTAGAACTTCAATATTTCATTTATTTATTTATTTAGCTACGTTTTACATCACTTTTCATTTTAAAAGAGAAATCCCACACCAATTTGGTTTTTGAAGGACTCCATGCACTCATTCACAGTAAGCCATTACATTTTGAGTGGTCCACAGGTGTACAAATGCATGTCTGAACCTCATGCCACTGGTCTTTTCTAAAGCATAATCATATTGTTATCAAAATGAGGGGCTCATGGAAGACTAATATGGCAAAACCTCTGATTCTGTCCTCCATGTCTCATCCTTGGTGTGGAAAGCCCATTACTGTTTCTTCAAAAGTAATTTCAAAATGCAAATAGGCTTGCTAACAGATTTTTGTCTCAGAGAGATTGTCAATTTCCATGCCCCATGCTCATTTATTTTTCATAAAGAATGAAATATGGGGCAGAGATTTATTTGTTGACAGTTATCAGCAGTAACTCAGCCTCAACACTGACCTAAATTTTCCCTGCTCAGAAGCAGTGAAGGAGAAAATAATGAAGGCAGTGTTATTTTGAAGAAGCAAAAACTTGAAATTGCCAGAATTTATTCAAGTTCCTTGAATGTCAGAGAGTTCAAGGACTTGAGTTTTAACATCCTGAATGGGGCAGCAAATTTGGATGTAAAGGATTTCACCTTGCTACCTATGTAGTTATTGCATTGCAAAGAAAGATCAATAGATCACCTCTTTTATCTGTAACAGAGAAGTATGAAAAGATATTTGAAAGGTATGGGAAAAAAATAACACCACTACACAAATTGCATGTTTCATCAAATGGGAAATAGATGTCAGTTCAGTCCTAGTTTAATTATAGTTTACACAACCATGGCTAGTATTCAGTGTGGGTAGTTTAGGCAATTGAATGTCTTTTGTCAGTGGAAACTTGAGAGGTTCCTTGCTTCCAAGTCTAGCATCCCAGAGCAAGAGACCCTCTGGAGCCAAGGTCTGGGGATGTGGGAGGAAATGAGGAGTATTTCTGTTGCTCTTGAAGACATTTAGTAGCCTGCAAGTGACGCCACACAAGTGATGTGACATCACACATAAACCCATGTTTTTAACACTGTGCTTACAATTAACACTTGAACATCAATTACCTGAACATCCATGATGTTGCCTCTTCCTTTTATAGCTTTTTCATTAGTTGATAGCCTTGGAGGAAATGTATCACATGTGATGTGCCCCATGTGTTAAGAAGGCATTTCAACCAAATGCAAACTTGACCTGATCTTGTTTAGCACCCAAAATTGGATATAATTGGGTGTTTTCAGAGTGTTATGGTGATCATACCAGCCAGCATGGTGCAGCAGTTTGAGTCTTTGGCATATGATAGCTCAAATTTCTGTCCAAAAGCCAGCTCTAAACTTAAAGATGTGAATTCTAAAGGAGAAGCTGAGGGAGCCACAGTAAAACTTGAAGTAAAATAAAAGATGGGAACAAAAGTTTAGATGTTTCTACACCAATGCATAGAGTATGGGAAACAAACAAGATGAGCTTGAAGTCCTAGTGCAAGAAGATAAATATGACTTTATAGATATAGCAGAGACTTGGTGGAATGACTGCCATGATTGGAATATAACAACTGAAAGATATAATCTGTTCAAAAAGAATAGATGGGAAAATAAAGAAAGGGGCATAACATTATATATCAAAGACAAATTCAATAGTACAGAAATCCACGTGAGTGATCAGACTGGACTAGTTGAAAGTATTTGGATAAAAAATAAATGGATAAAGAAGCAAAAACAACAGTGTGGTAGGAATTTACTAAAGGCCATCAACCAAGATGAGGTGGTGGATATTGCTTTTCTGAAAGAAATCTCAGAAATCTCCAAGATGCAAGAACTGGTAGTTATGAGAGACTTCAGTTATTTTTATGTCTGCTGAGACTAACCCTTCTAAGCATAGGCTCTCCAACAAATTTCTTATGAGTTTTGATGATAATTTTCCCTTTCAAAAGGTGGAGGAAGACAAGGGGATCAACAATTCTGGGTTTGATTCTAATGAACAGGGAGGAGTTGGTCACTGGGATGAAAGCAGTTGGTACTTTAGGATGAAGTGACCATTTTAATATTAGAATTTGTGATTGTGATTAATCCTACTGGTAATATGACTGTGTTCTGATTTACTACTGATTTTAGAGTAATGTAGAATTAAATGTAAATGAAATGTAAAATTTCTTCAGTGGCCATGATCTATAATCAGAATATCTTGAGAATATCTTGTCTAACTCCTCCCTGAATGTTTATGTTAGAAACTATCCATGGTGCTGAATTCAACATCACTATAAGGGAGTTGGGAATTCTGTCCAGGCTTTGAAATAAACTTGTTGAATTACTGATGGGGTCTCAGGATTTTGCTTTCAGAACCATTTATCTATTAAGCCCTGTGCAAAGGATGTATGAGCAATCATTTAAGTGAGGGCAGCTAGGAATACTATGAAGGTAGTAGTAGACAGTGACAATATGTGCAAAGTTGATATGATCCTTAGCATGTTAAATTAAATATCCTTCTCATGTTAAATTAAACATGCTTTAGACCATTGATTTCCAAACTCTGGTCTTCCAGGCCTTTTGAACCTCAGCTCCCAGATGCTTAAGCTATCTTGGCCAATGATGAAGGATTCTGGGAGCTGAAGTCCAAAACACCTGAAAGACCATCATTTGGGAATGATGCTTTAGACAAATGAGATATATCCAATGGGGGCATGCACTGATAGAAGCCTCTTTTTCGGTAAAGGGAGTTCTTGAGGTCAGGAACAAAAAGTCATCAACCTACCAGGACAATGTGTAAATATATTCAAAGTTGACTGAGTTATTTTGACACAAGAGACAGAAAATCTTGCCAAAACTTTTCTCCTATCCAATAAACATCCAGTAAAAATAAATGGAATGATGAACAATTTGCTGCCATTTCATGAAAAGTTGTATTTTCTTCTATCTAATGGTAGCAGAGGTCCTGAAAGCAATAAGATTATTGCAAATTGTCCCCTTCCTTCACCCACTGTAGCTGCTGAGACTTCAGAACTGGAGGGCTGGCAGGACATGGGAAATGGGGCAGAATGCTCACAGTAGGTGGTGGAAGGGTGTATTTAAAAGCAAAAAATTATTGGGTTATCCTACCTTAGAAATGCAGAAATTGAAATATGCCTAGGATTTCATGGCATTGCTGCAGTCCTGAGCACACAGCTGAAAATAAGTCTCACAAACTTACATCCAAGTAAGCCTGCATACAATCTGGCCATACAATCCATTTGCTGCTTTCTGTGGAGCTGAGTTGTGATTTTCTTTTTTTTGTGAGCCTGGATCCATGGCATACACAGGGAGTTACAAAGAGCCCTTTCTGTCTCTCTGAAATCTCCCATGTTTCAGACCATATTCTGCTTTTCAGAGATTAATCAAACTATCTGGAAAAGCCTAGATCATTTTCCAAAGCATAATTTTCTTCCAGGCCTGCAGACCATGGGTTTTCAACTTCACAGCTTTCAAACACACTGTTGTTTTCCCCCACCCCTTTCATGACATTTTTATTTAGAAAGCACTCTAGCTCTAGACAATGATAATTAGAGCTTTGAGACATTCTGATATCTCCCTAGGAAACATCACTTCTCGGCTGTGAGTTTTCAAGGAGTGAAACCAATAACAATATGGCTACCTCCTGGTACTCACTTCCCCCGCAGGTTACATTGGCAGGCAGCCTCTTCCCTCACATGCTGCACCTGGTTTGCCAAAACACTCCCATTTACTGTCATTTCTCATTTACCTCTACTGTGGCTAACTAAATGTTGCTGATTTCCACCTGACATTTGGGATTATTTTACCTCACGGGGGTTTGTTTGCCTGTCAATGAATTCCCTTTTCAGTCCACCATGTGTGACTGAATGGAAGAATATGGGGTGATTGGAAAAACAAATTGTTCTAGCACATTCCCCCATTCTATTGAGTCAACATTTGTGTGAGTAGAGAACACCAGCTCAATACCCCCTACATCTTCTCAGCATAGATGTAGGGAAGAGACTTCAACTCACTTCACTTCATTTCAATTCAATACGACCTCAGACATGGGCATCTAATCATTCATGATTATCACTTTTATCATTACACATTATTAAAGCTTGAACAAGTAGTAATGATACTGTTAAAGTGCCTGTTGGGTTACATCCAATGGGAGAAAGATACACAATTTGTGTAACATGTAAAGGGGGAAGATTGAAGGACATCAGAGTGATGAATTTGAATAGATACTTTACATCTTTATTTGCAGATTTGAAAGGGTTAGGGAAAAAATGGAAGAACTGTGCATCATATTCAAGAGACTTCTTAGCACTATGATTTCATAATATACACCAGTGGTTCTAAGATGGTAGAGTGTGACCCAAAAGGGAACAGAAGAGTTGTTCTAGGGGGGCACAAGAAATATAGGTTTGAATTAACTGACATCCAAACCAAGGAATAAATGCATCTCCCCCAAACCTCATTGGATCCTGGTTGAGCAGGGAAGGGTGAGAGGGGAGGGGCTCAGGCCAAACCAAACTGCATGCTCTGTTCATTTGGAATTGAAGTGGCCTCCACCTAACAGCCCTCCTCCTCCTCCTCCTCCTGTGGCAGAGGAGGAGCCAGCTGTGGTGTCAAGGAGGGGAAAGGAGAGGGAAAGAGTGAAAGCTGGAAGAGTTGGAAGGACAGGAGACTGAGAGGAGTATTGGAGGTGGAGGAGTGGGGAGTTGAGGCCCATGGGGTGGGAAGGGGTTTATAAACTTGCTGAGGTATCCTGGCAGCAAAGAGGGGAAAACAGTGTATCCTAGTTTTAGTAAACTTTGCACTCAGTAACAAATACATGCCTTACATCTTGTCTAAACATTGTGTTGTGTTGGATATTGAATTTATTGAAATAAAAATGTTCCAATTTGAACAATGTTGTTTCCTTCTAAAATGTTAAACATATGAGTATATATAAATATGTGGATGGAAATATGCACACTAAATAACAAAGTATTTTTATTCATACACTATTTTGAACGGGGCCCCCAATGTGTGCATGTAAATGTAAAAGGGGATCCAGGGGAAAAGAAAGATTTTAGAACCACTGATATACATGTAGAGATTGTAGCATGTCTTTCTCACATTAAGACATATAAATATAAAGATAGAGTGGTTGATCTGCTTGACTGTGTGATTTCTTTCTTTCTTTATTAATATTTATACCCCACTCACTGTTCAGCCACAAAGGCTCTCACAGCATCTTACAAACTGTTAATCTGACAGTTCCCTGCTCTCAGGTTTACAATCTCAATAAGACAGGACACACAAGGAAAAGGGAATGGCAAAAAGGAGGAGATTAAGTTCAGCAGATATAGGAGCTATGCAGACAGGCGGCTCTGGGCCGCCCCTGATAGCTGCGGATCAAGGCCACGGCAACCATGCGCTGTGGCCCCGATGCTCCCTTTTGCTGCCCCTGAAAGAACGGCAAAATGCCTCTCCTTTCTGGGGTGGCAAAAGAGCACCCTAAGAGCCAGTGTGGAGCTCTTTAGTGCCCCTTCCAGCACAGCATGTAAAAATGCTGCTTTGGGAGGACTTCCTGATTCTTTGTGCCATGTGTAACAGCGTGCAGCATCAGGATGTCATCAGGTTGGGGTTGGGGCATCTGGCATGCTGCTGCCCCTCCCCATCTCTGCATCCAGGCCAGTCCTCTGGGCCGGTCTGTGGAGGCCCATAGTTCTTCTCTTCCTCAGAGGCCAGGGCAGTGACATTTGGGATGGAGGGAGGGCCTTTCATCTGTTTCTGGGCCTAGGCTTTTTGTTTCAAGTAAAGAATAAAACTGAAAGTGGCAGTGGGCATATAATACTGTAACCACAAGATGACAAGAGAAATATAATATTTTGCCTTAGTTCCTTATGGTCTCACTGACCATACATGAGGTAAACCTGTCTAGAAAGTGCACAAAATAATGCTTAAATTCATACTTATGAAAATGTGATAAAACTACATAAACATTGGGGAAAAGGTTTAAAATGCAAATGAAGCCAAGGAAAAAAACAGTTGCAGGACATGATCTAAAAGCACTATGCATTTTTTTTAAAGTCTGAAGATTAAAAATTTAGCCACCTGGCACCAAAGAGACCACCATATAGGTGCCAGGTGTGCCTCTCTGGGGAGGGAATTCCATAGTGGGAAGGAGCAACACTGAGAAAGCTCTCTCTTTGATAGATAGATGCCTTATTTAGTAAAGCCATCAGAAGAAGTGTCTGAAAAGGTGATCTTATGTATATATGGAAAGACATGATTTTCCAGATAGCCTGGCCTCAAGCCATCTAAGGCTTTAAAGTGTAATACCAACACTTTGAATTGGCCTCAGACATGGACTGGAACCCATGTAACATTTGTCTAATATGATTGTAAGTGTCCAACACTTGTTAGCAATCATGCCATCTTATTTTGGACTAGCAGAAGCTTCTGGACCATTTTCAAAGTCTTCAAAAATCCACCAGAGCATGAATTACAAGGTCATCTGTGTCGAAAAAGGGATGTAGATGGTATATTTACTTAAGCTGAGAAAAATCCCTGTGAGCTACTAAGGTGCCAGGTGTTTCCAGGGGCAATGTGGGATCCAAGAGCAAACCTGAACTAGGAACCGGAGCATTTAGGAAGAGTGAAACTCATACTGGAATGGGCTGACTAACAATCAGTCAGGAAAATAAATTTACTACTAACTGTATCCCCATCTTATCTGGTCAGACTAAGGGAAGACCAATTTAGAATCAAAGAATGGTTCAGTGAAGCAACATCATGAGTAAAAGATGCAAGACTGATTTTGATATCTATCACTGTTATAATCTTGAAGCAATTTCATTGTCTGCCACCCAGTGGCATCATCAGGATGTGTGTGGTGATGTGGACCACACTGGGTGACACTCCAGAGGGTGGTGTTACTCAGTGGGGTAGTCTACCCAGGGGGTAGTGGGTGGCTGCCTTCTGGGTCCCACGTGGCCATAGCTGCATGGGACTTGGAAGGCCAGGAGAGAGGTGGCTGCCTTCTGGTTTCACATGGCCATGGACACATGGGACTCAAAAGGCTGGGTGGGGGGCTGCTGAGAGGGCCACATGCATCCCACACCTTACTGCCAGGGTGCCATTCTTTGTGCCATGGCAATGAGGTGGGAGGAATGACCTTCTTGGCCCTGCCCCAGAAGCCCCACCTCCCTGCTCCAGGTGACACCCTAGGCAGGGACACCATTGCTATCACCCAGCATATTACTTTCTCTAGACACCAGGTCAGAACATCTACTGTCTCTTTAGGATTTAATGAAAAGAGGGAGCTTTGTGTCACAGACGTCTTGATAATACCTCAGTGTACAACTCTGGATTATGCCTCCCAACACTTTCATGTAGATGTTGAATAGCATGGTAGCTTAAACTGAGCCCTACTGAACTAACATAAGTGTCAATTAACAGAGTAGTAATCCCATAACTCCACCTACTGGGATTGGCCATCCAGGAAATGGTCATGTGGGATCCATTGCAACACAGTATCTCCACCATCAACCCAGATAGTCTTCCCAAAAACTGTCATGGCCAATTATATCAAAAGTCATGCCCTATTCATTGGTGAAATGTGAATATTGTGTGATAGAACTATAATCTATACTATACTTATATGTTCTTATTTGTTTTTCTCTTTCTTATGCTATATCAATCCATATGCTTCATTACAGTGACATCCAATATTTAGTATTATCTAAAGGGCCTAAACAATGATGATCATAAGATTTTAGACCCAGTCTATCAACTACTCTTGGTAATGCCTGAACAAATCCTTTGCATTTCTGTATTTCTTGTTCTAGAAAGCACATTTATGAACTGATTTGACCAAATCTGATGCTTAACCTTTCTTATTTATGCAAGTTTAGAGCTGACTAGCTTTGTGTGTGTTTGTGTAATTGTTGTTTTAGTCTATTGTTTTTAGAACTTGGTGTGAAACAAATTTTAAGGATTGTAAATACTGTTGTTTCATTAATACTGTAAGTGAAATTATTAGCATCAACCTAGGTAATGCCATGGGCATTATATGTTTGTATTGCTGCTTCTTGAATTAAGAAGTCTGAAATAAGATTCTCTCTCTCTCTCTCTTTTCTTCCTTGGGGTCTAAGTGAGACATATGAGATTATTGCATTAGCTTTGCTCCTGGCTTAGATTTGGGATGTAACTTTATGAAGGCAGATCTTATTGTCTTCACCTGTTATTGGGCAGCAGGCAGCCCATTTGAAACTTGGGCTTCTCCGGGCTTCTCTCTCATCTTTAGCAAGGTTGCTAAAATGAGTACCCAACTGTTGAGGGGTAATGAACTTACAGTTTTAAACTGCTTAGACATCCCATAGCGCGATATGAAGTGGTATATAAATGAAGCTGCTTTTGCTTTGCTTTTCATAAATGGGATTTTCCAGTTCTTGAAAAGCTGTGGCAGAAGCCTGGGTTGCAAATGGGCTGCTTGCTGCCCAGTGATGCATGAATGTGATAAGATCTGTCTTCTTAAAGTTACATCTATGCCGGGAGCAAACCTAATGTGATAATCTCCATAGGTTACTGCTATACTGCAGAAATAATGCAGCTTGACACTGCTTTAACTATCATGGCTCCAGCCTGTGGAATCCTGGGATTTGTATGTTGTGTTATCAGAGCTATCTGACAGAGAAGGCTCACAAATCTACAAATCCAATAATTCCATAGCATTGACCCATGGCAGTTAAAGCAGTGTTGAACCACATTAATTCTGTAGTGTAAATCCAGCCATAGTTATGAGTAGGCATATATAGGATTATGGTGTTAATTGATTAATTTGATTAAAATGATTTCAGTAAGAATGATTTTGCCCATTAATTAACTGTGGTCCTAAAGATCTGTTTGGAATGCAGCTTCTATAATCTCTCCTTTGTCTATATTGGCTAAGGCTGATGGGAGTTTTAGACCAAAACATGTTGAAGGCCACACTTGCCCAGCCTTGGTGGATACAATTGTAACCTAAACTGGTTAAAGCTTGTATTTGTAGTAATTTATACAGAAGTGCCTGAAAGAAAACAAAAGAACAAACTCTCTGCCCTTTTTCAAACATCACAGGATATTTTACTAACAGAAGATGTCATCTTACTAATGTAATTTTGTATTATTCATACTTGCATATTGGGTTTTCACTTTACATATTGTAATCCATATTTGATCTCATTACTACACTTTCTTAGACCACCAGGCCCACTAGGGAGTTGTTAGGCAGAGTATTTAGCCTAGTTTTATTTTTGAATTCATGCTGCTCCTCTCAGAGGTGTTGTTAAGCTACGAGTTTGATGTTTTATATTTTTAATCATTCACGTACCTCTGAGGGCTCATTAGACCCTGGTATTTGAATCTGTGTTTATATAAACTATGAATCTGTTTCATATAGTTTGATATTTGGTGGAGGTGATGGTGAATCCATCTATAAATAATGATCAATGGAGGAAAAAAAATACTGAACAATGATGCAAACAGGTACATCCAGAAGAGGACTCATCAATGGTCATTTCTGATTGAAGATCTCTGTAGCAATGCTTTTTTAATACTTGGGTGGAGAACTTTGGCCCTCCAGATGTTTTTGACTTCATTTCCCATAATCTCTTATCACTGACCATACTTAGTGTAGCTGATGGGTATTGGAATTTGAAATATCTGGAGAACCACAGCTTTCCCACTCTGGCTTTGCCATCCTATGGAAATGTGAATGACATTTGACCTTTCAGTCTGCTAAACTGCACTAGTTGAACTTAAACTGGTTTGGTCCTATTGACTCTAACTGGCTGCTATTGGATTGTGTGTGGGGTGGTAGTTGTGGTGCACAGAAAGGGCAGAGTCTGAGGTGCCAATGTTTTGGAATGCCTAGAGAAGCTTTCTTGGCTTTACTTTTTTTGGGGGGGGGGCAGTTTACTCAAATGAACAACTTCCATTTGACCCTTCTCTGTCTTTGGAGATTATTACAGAAGGCTATAAAAGTGGAATTAAAGCAAGATGGCAGCATCTGTGGCTGAACCTTATAACACAATGTCATGACTATCTTGTAGCTAGTGTGTATTCAAACCATTATTATTGTGCACCTTTTCATTGATGGGCAAAGAGTGGCTCTCAGTCTCACTGCTATTTCGTGACTGCCTTGGTGCACTAAGACCTTTCCACAGCAGTTCCACTTTTCAAACAGTCACCCACATGAGAGTGGGTGGGATTCTGGCCACCAATGAAGATTCCATGGTTGTTGTGGCAGAACTTTTTGAAGCTCGTATCTTATAGCAGGCATGTAGCTGCACCAGCATAAGACCAAGCACCTATATGCAATTTGTGCTCTGAAGAATTACATTGGGATGAATCTGCAGACCAAGCACCTGGGGAAGATGTGACAATCCACATGTTGTTGGACTGCATCTCCTGTCAGCCACAGTCAAGATGGCTACTGTTTAGGAATGATGGAAGTTGCAGTTCCACAATATCTGGAAGGATACAACATTCCAATTCTTGGTGTAGAATATTTCTGCTCCTACTGCCCACTGCACACCTGGCACCAAAATTTGGCATCAAGGAAAAACCATTCAAACAAGCAGGACATTTGAGTTTTAAATCAGTTGGCTGCTGAATTTCATTAGCAAACTGAAATAGCCCCTTCAAAACAAGTAGGACATGCCATGTTTGGGGTAGAACAGGACTGAGGAACTACAAAAATGGTTTGGAATGGGGGCTGTATACATTTTCTACTCTGTTGTAGCAGTTACGTGGCTGTATGATGGAATACTGGGATATCTAACTCCGTTCTTTGTATTTAACAGCACAAGCTTATGTGTGTTTACTCAAAAGTAAATCTCATCAATTTCAGTGGAATTTACTTCTTGTTTACCACATTTAGGGTACTTGCATAGGAACACATTCACAATACACAGTTACAGTGCTATGATTCCACTTTAATCACCATGGCTGCATCTTATAGAATCCTGGGATGTGGCATTAGAGGCATCAGAGGAGAATTCTCTGGTGAAAGATTCCAAAGCACCCCCGAACTGTCAATCACAGGATTCCATAGGATGCAGCCAGATTCATTAAAGTGGAATCATAGCACTACAATTGTGTAGTGTGAAAGGGCCCAGGATGAAGTTGCACAAAATTCATATATGCTGTTCGCAATAGAAGTGATAAAGACAGAAAATGGGAAGAAGAAAAAAGATGTATAAAGACCAGTGGCTCACTGTAGTCTAAATGCTACTACAGGTTGAGTCTCCCATCTGAAATCCAAAATACTCCAAAATCTAGAATTGTCCACATGGGTGCAGATATAGTGACACTTTTGCTTTCTGGTAATTCAGTTTACACAAACTTTATTTCATGCACAAAAAAAAATTATTAATAAATATTATATAAAATTTACCTTCAGGCTATGTGTATAAGGCACATATGGAACATAAATGAATTTCATGTTTAGACTTGGGTCCAATCTCTAAACTATCCTGTTATGCATAAGCAAATATTCCAAAATCTAAAATAAATAAATAATCCCAAACACTTCTGGTCCCAATCACTTTGGATAAGGGAGGCTTTATCTGTTCTTCGGGGAACTGTCAATGAAGGCATAAGTAAATTCCTATTCTGTGCTTTGGATATTTTTTCCTTTTGAAGCATAAAATTGCAGAGAACCACTGTATAATCTGTGGCAAACCAGTAAGGAGAGTTTTTCTTCCCTTCTTAGAAAATGAACTCCTTAAAGAACATGGGAACTTGCCAGGAGTCACACATAGCTACTAATTCATTCCACAGACTTTCAGCTTGCTCAAGTGTGGTGCTAGGATCTATGCTTGTTATCGGCACTAGAAACTCAATTCTTATAACTCCTTAATGGATTATTCAAGGAGAGCTGTCATGAGCACTCCTGGGTCACACTGTGTCTGGGAAGTATTTCTTAGGCTAAAAAATATGCTAAATTTGGAGTGTGCTATAGGTCATAGCCAGGTCTCTGATGCTCCATGCATTAAAACATTCACTTTCAGATTTTGTAGTGTTTACTGCTATTAAGTAGGTATAATATGGATTCCAATGTCACAGGTTTCTGAAGGTGTTAATCCAAGGATGTAGATAGTCTCAGAGGTGCTACAAGATTTCTCTACATACTGATCCTACAGGCTAACATGGCTATATCTTTGAATTCTACCACTTTGGGGTCACTTGTGATCAAGCACATGGGTGTCTATAGCATAACAGACAGATAGGTAATTTCAATTGCAATATAGATTATCCTGGAAGTCAAATGAAGTCATCATGATTAGTAGCTATTGTCCTCCATGACTTTGGCTAGCTCCTAATGAAATTGACACAGGACCAGGATAATATGTTGCTGAGTATATCCAAGTTGCATTGCAGCTGCTCTGTAATAACTACAAGGAGATCCACTGAAAGTCTCAACATCCTAATAAACCTGCTAATGTTAAAAGAGTAAATTGCTGTGGTCAGTTGACTGACACCTCTCTGCTTCAGGGACTAGAGCAGCTTAGCTATTGTGGAATAAATGAATGCAGCAACTAACAGAGAGAAAGAGAGAGGAGTCAATAGACACTATTGTAAATGAATGGGTGGAGGTCTCAGATTGTTATGCAGGTAAAAGAATAGGGATCTTATATAGGAAGTACCTGTTCCAGTTTTTAGAACACCCTCAAGAGTCAGACCAATTTAAGTGACCCTCCCTTGCTACAAGCATGTCTGCTTGCCAATGCTGTTTGTCCTCCTCTTCCTTATCATAGCTACCACTTCCTTGCTTGCCAGGAGAAGAAACAGTGAGAAGCAGGCAATGCCATATCCTGCTTTTTCTTTATACCAACATTGTAGGCTGGGCCACAGTTAGAGAAGAGTCAAGAAACAGCTTGTAATGGTGAATGGGAGGAACAGGCCCAGAGGCTCTTGCCAGGTAATAACCTGCTGTAGCATGGGCCCTCAACAGGTCTCTCCTGACACCAATCCTGTGTCCAAGTACAAAACAGTATCCATAAATTCAACGGTGAAATGCTGGAGAGAAGTTTCCCAATTTCCCTGTATGGGGAAGCTGGTCCTGGCCTATTCTTCCTGTACTCTTACTATTAATGTTTGTGAGGAATCCTGAACAGCAGAGGGCTGCAAAAAAGGAACTGGGACCACATGAGGTTTGCAGGTCACACTTTCCCTACCCCTGTTTTAATAGTAGTTTGATCTGAAAAAAAGTAAGTAAGAAAGAAGATGCTGCTTTTCATGGCATGGAAGAATAAATTGTATCATCAGGTAATTGATTCAGATCCAGCTGTGGTAACAGCAGTGTGATGCAATTGCATGGATCATTTCAAAAGTTGGGAAGCTTAAATGTGTGGCTTCAGCCATAGGCAAGATACACATTAACTACTTGGCCTTCTCCTTTCATGTATATCTCACACAAATAATTTTACTCTTTTTGAGAAAGGCTGCATTTGTTGCCTGTTTGACATCTCCCGCTTCAATTAGACAGGAATATGAACATGCCAGCAAAACAAGCCCCCTTGGACTGTTGTTGTTTGATCTGATCCTTGACTTATTAAATATTTGCTCATGAGTGAATTATCCACAGTTGTCTGCTTTGCACTTGATCCTCCTGCTTGATGGAAACTCATCAACCAAGTCCCAGCACACATGCTGCTCCTCATCTGCAGTATGTGCCGTTCAGTCTTCTTTAATTGAAGCACAGTTTGCACACTCGGCAGGGCTTTCATAAGGATCAAAGTTGGGCAGGCAGGATGCCAAAGCTAACTTGCACTGAAAATCCAGATGTTTCATTTCATTGGCCCATCAAGGATTTACTGCCCAGCTGCCCCCCACCCAAAAGAAAAGGTAGGGTAGAAAAGGGGGAGAGAACAAAAGAGGACTACTCTGTATGCCTAAACAAAACTTAGAAAAGTTGCTTTTTGGACCACAACTCCCAGAATCCCTGGGAAACAAAGCCAATTGCCAGTTTTCTCTGTTTTGAGCTTCACTGCCATTATTGAAAGGTAAGCAGGGACTGATGATATAATTGCAGTTCTGAGTTGAAGACAGAAATAAAATCCCTTAAAGTTTTGAACTTCTTGTAAATACCTTATCACTTGAGATATTGTTTCCTCTCAAGACAAGCACCACAAAATACTTCTTATCAGAATGAAAATCCCATTGTTGGTGCACCAGTTAATTGTGTGTGGGTTTCTCCTACTCCTTATAACTTATTTATTAGAGACGTTTGATAAACTGAAAGATCAAAACTGGTTTTCTGTTTGTTTAGCTATTCAAGTTCCTCTGTGAAATGTATGATTATTTACAATAACTCCAGCTCTCTGTTTACAATGCAGTTGTTAAATTAGTTAAGAGACTTTAATTGGCAATTGGAGATTACTCTTATGCTATTCCCAAATCTGTTTGCCATACACACACACACACACACACTTACTGTAAACTTTTACTTAGAGCCTTTCTATATTAGAGCATTTCCAGTCACTAAGTTTTTTCTAGTCAGATTCCTAATGTTCCACACCCCTGGATAAATATATCTTTTAGAGGAGCCTGCAAATGCATTCTTTCACCTTAAATACAGCATAGCCACCTGTTCAATTTGTTGCTGTGCTGAGCAATTGCAGTTCCAGAAAGGAAGCAATAGCATTTAAGCTGCAATTAGCAACAGTGTCTTTCTTTCCTTTGTGATTCCTCAAAACAAATACTGCAAGGGGACTGCATGTTCAGTTCTAGCAAATATAAATTGATAACCAAATGTGAAAATTCAAGGATCTTAGCCCATTGTTTTTAGATAACCATTAGCAGGAAGTCAATGGCCTACATCTAATATCACTGGCAGATAGATGCTACAAAAATGTCTTCCTTTCCCCTTTGTAATTCTCTATGCCACCAAAAAATGTCCCCAAAGGATTTAGGAGTGCAACAGGGACTTCTACAATGAAAGGGGTGCATGAGGGGGGTTCAGTGGTGAGAATAAGTCACCCTTTCCCCCTGATTTTGCTGATATAAGTACCCCTCCTGGACATAATGTACCACACACATACCATATATAATGGATATAAAGTACATGATTGCTAACTGTCATCAGACAATTCAGCCCACCATTTATTTCCCTTCCAATATCTCTCTATCACTATCCATGCTCCCTGAAGAGCTATTTCCCTCATTTGAAAGAAACAGAGAAATGGTTGATATTTGGATTCAATACACAAGTAAATATATATACATATATGGATGTATATCTGTATATGTGTGTGTATGTGTATGAAGCTAATAGAAGTTAGAAGCAAGAGTTTAATATTAAATGGGCCTAAAATACACACATCCTCCTTGATATCTTAAGAATGCCAAGAATAACTGCCAGACAGGGTCATTTTTTTGGTTAAAAACAAAGAATAGTTATTGAACAGCTTGCAACAATTTTGTTGGGCTGTGAGTTTCAAAGAACATACAAGGACAGTCCTAGCTGAAAATCATGCCAAAGCTATACCTTAAAAGGAAATTTGTAAATATGGTGAGGGGATTTTGAATTTGAATAAGTGGGAGATGTAAACAGGGGTAGAGATAATGTATTAATTTTAGACATTTGTGATCTGTTGTATATTTTGATGACTTCAGCCAATAATGTCACAGGGGTGGAAAAATGCTGTCAAGGAAAAGGATTAAAAACTTCCTGTGTCAAGTGTGGGGTGTGCCTACTTGCCTAGACACCCCTTCTTGCAAGATTGTAACTAATAAATTGGAAATTCCTGCTTCACTTGTTTTCTCCTGATCAATTTGATTTGATACTTTGGTACTTAGAAAACTATATCCCACAACCTCACCACACCCAGCCCCCAAAACTGAATAAGATTGTGATCTACATAGGAAAAATATTTGTTATTTCATCAATTTTCATATTGATAGAATTACTTTCTAGTTTGTACCTTTGTAGAAGACACCATGCAGGTCTGCTGTATTGTGGTGCTTTGAATTTTATCTTCAGCATGGTTTAAAAGGAAAAAAAGGTTTGGTGGGGGGAATCAGCTGTATTTTAAACAAGAAAACAAAAGTGCAATGATTATGGAGGCCTCTGAAAGAAATGTACAAAGCTGGTAGAACCATTAGATGGGTTGCAGCTGCTGGGTGACATGGAGAGAGTGGCATAATGGCAGGTCCCATACTGTTCTCTTCCACAGGACAATGGGCAGTCTGCTGCTCCCACATGTGATAGAAAATGCTGTCCCATCACCAATATCAGACTTGTTAGAAGTGAAAAACATTCTCACTCTTAGAAAGTAACCTGAACTCACAGCTGGGACAGATAGCTAAGTAGACTTGAAAATCAAACCCACTTTTTACCTTTCTAGGCACCCACTCATTTGATGTACTCTCAGTCTATGGGTATAGTGTTCTTGACACAGTCTGAAAATAATATCTGTTATTCTCAAGTGTATTTTTCTTCACTGCAGGAACAAGTCAGTATTTCTCCTCCCTTGGTTAGCCCTAAGATGACTACCAGAACACTGCTAGCATTCCTTTAGGGGTTTCTATAATTGGGATTAAGGTATTTTTTCCTGTCCTGCATTTAAATGGATTTCCTGGAAACAACACAAGTAACTTTTTCATTTCACTTTACTATCTTGATTAATTTATAGCCATAAGTGTTCAACACTATCCACTGTAATCTACTAGCATAAATACCAATTATTCTTACAAATGAGATTAAACTGCTAGTCCAGTTGTTTTCTGTAGGTGAAATGGGCTGGGCGATAGATTTTTATCTTTATCTCAGGCAGCAAAATACTTTAGGCCAGACTTGTAAAAGTAAGGTGGTTGTAATGTGCCTTTCTTGGAGTTTTATAACTATAACTGAAAATGTGGAAGAATAAGAGGACAGGTCTGATTGATAGTGTTATGTATGGGTACATACAGTATATACAGGATCAAATCACTGGAGCACTTTTGCTTCTGCCAGCAGGAGATTTAAGCTTTCTGCTTCTACCAAGTCTCTCATACATTTAAGTTCCCCAGAAACAACAATTAATACACTTATGTGATTGTTCTTAGCAGATTGTAGACTTGTAACAATTTATTCTTAACAGCACTGGGGAAAGCTGGAGACCTGATTTAATTAGGCAAGTGGGTGATAAATCATGGAGTAGATTTTTATTTCAATATGTTCTTTACAGAGCTGTCATTTTGGATAGCTTGGAGCAAAAACAGTGACAACACTCAAATACTCAAAGCTGGCAAAACAGAACCATCACAACAAAGGGTGGGCAGGAGGGTGAACCACAAATAAAGCATTCTGAAGACATAAAGCATCCCTGAGGTTTGCCCACTAGTAAAAAATTAACAATCAGAAATGTCTATAAATGCAGTGCTTCCTCAATGACAGAGAAAGCTCCACCTGTTGAATTTCTGCCAGCTAGAAACACACACACACACACACACACACCCATGTCCAAATACAGTGGGTTTTTAAAAAACATTTTATTGATTTTTGCAGTGTATTAAAAACAAACCACAAACAACAACAAAAAGAAAACAAAAAGGTCCACGAAGGGCCTAAGCAGATGGCTTAATAGGCCATCCTTGGTGCAGGGAAGGGGAGGGGCAGCCGCACGCTGCGGTGGAAAAGTCGCCGAAAGTGCGCCGCAACCTTTTGCGGTGCACTTTCAGTGATGTATGAAAGGAGCGCTATTGGTGACATATGAAAGTGCACTTTCGGTGATGTATGAAAGGAACTCTAAGCAATCTTGGATGAAG
>CM034701.1:190860526-190870539 GCA_020142125.1 Phrynosoma platyrhinos | reverse complement strand
GCCGGCAAAGTCCATTTTGGCTATGGTCAGCTTTCTGCTTAGGCTGAGGATCCTCGGAAACTATGCAAATTAGTCTAAATTTTGACAAAAACTCCCCTAAAACAACCAAATTATAAATTTTTAGAACAAGAGACCCTAATATTTGTGTTGTATCACCCCCAAAGATCTCAAACCTGGGTTTGTCTCTGTTGGGTTAGAGTCAATGTAAGTTAAAACAACATTGAAAATCATGGGGATGAAAGATTGCCAAGAAATCATTCTGGTGGGCATCTCTGAAGGGCTTGACTTGCTAGTTAGCCTTGGTGGTAATATACTATGCTGACCCTAGCTTCTGGGTGGATGGGTCGGTCTCAGCAAAGTAATGCACACTCTCATGAGAGGGGTACATTACTTGTTGATAAGCTGCTGCAATATTTCAATGTTTGCAGACATGCTCAGTATTTTATCAATACAAGAAATATCATGTACAGGATATTATTTCCAAGGCTGACCTTTTCCTCCCAGTTTTGGGTGGAGGAAGGAAAACAAACTCTCCCACCCTCCTTAATGGTTTAAATAACAGAATTAAATTCCTCCTCCTTGCAAGCAGGGGCAAGGGTCTGCGGGAAGATATGACTTTAACTTTTTGGCATGGAGTTCTGCTAGCTGTTTTCCAACCTAGCATATAAGGTTTAATGAACCCAGTACTGTGGCAATTTGAACACACAAAATTATGGCATTTGGTTGGTTAACATGTGCAATATCGCTTGTCCTATTGTTGACCAATCTAAATTACATCACCCTGAATTGGCAGCAGCTTGCTTGATGTCCTGTGTTATTTTAAGAATCACTTTGCCCAGAGGTCAACAGTCAGTTTAATTTGTGTAGCCACTCATTCTATTTGCCTTACAGTCTCACTTAAATTCTGAAGTAAACATAATCATTTTGTCACAGGTTGTTCATCCTCAAGGTGAAATCCCTGAATCGTACTAATGTCTATCTGATATAGAGAATCCACTGCATAATCCTTAACCATGTCATGTAAATAATTTTTTTTGCCAAAAACAATCAATCAAATGCAATTCACAAAAGCAGGGATTACCCAAGCTCTGGTCTATAGCTAATGAATATTCCAAAGGCAGAATAGTCACAGATTCATAAGGAGTCATGATGCAAAACCAGTGGTGTGTTATTTGCACTAAAAGAATTGCTTGAACTGGGACTACTATAGTGTTTGTCCACATTTTTAATAAGAACGCCTTCCACGGTGTCATAGCAGTGAATCCATTAATTTATTTTAACGCACCCAGATTAATCAAGTAAATGCACAACATTACTCCAATGAAACAGCCTATCAGATAAAATTGTAACATTTGCCTCTGCCAAAGGTAGACACAGGTATGAAATGGGATGAACTTATTGGCAGTTCCATATTCGCTGATGATAAATTCCAATTCTCAAAGCCATGTTAGCCCACTGAGCTCCAGTCACTCTCATTAAATCTGCAGGGTATTCCAGAGAGTCTGGGTATTTATACCTAAACAAACCCAAGGCCTCGAGGTGTACCAGTTTCATTAAGGTGGCTTGTATAAGCTGGGAGGCAAACACAGTGAGACTGCTCTGTATCTGGGTGCACTGAATAGCAATAGATAAAATTATAAATACTATTTTGCAAGGAGTGCCCAAGATCTAAAATGATTTCTTTCTCTATGCCTATGGCATCACATGACCTATTAGATCTACTTGTGCAACGTTGGTGAGACCAGTGGTGATAGAAACTCCCAAATCTCTGGTTTTTGATTCAACCAATCCCAATTTGTTAGCTAAAACCTCAGAATCTATGGCATTTAAAACAGTTCCCAATCCAAGACCTCTCACCACTGCACTCACAGCATCTCATTTAGTTCTAAAAAACTGGCATGTCACCGGGTGCCATCATTTCTCTAATTGCTCCCATTAAGCCCAAGCAGCTTTTAAATAAGGACTACAGGCAGGGATTGTTCTGGCCACATTTACTGTCATCAGATTAAGAATCATGGTAGTCAAATTTGGCTGTGCTTCTGAGTAAGCAAGTGCGGAAATATCTTGATGGATGACTATGGGGGGAAGCAGACGAGAGGCTCTGGGACGCCACGGGACGGTGCACCGCGGGACCGATGCATCCTCACTGCGGCGCCCCCTCGGTGCCCCTGAAAGGAGTGCTAAATCAGCGCTCCTTTCAGAAGTCAGCAAAAGTGCGCCCCAAAAGCGTGAGGTGCACTTTCACTGACTTATCCACCGCAGCATGTGCGGATACTGCGGCGGGAGGTTGCCTTCGGAGCGTCAGCCATGTGGAGGGCCGGCGGCTCCGAGGGCAACCTCGGGAGGAGGAAGGGGCTCCGAGTGTGCGGCTGCCCCTCCTCTTCCCTGCCTCGGAGACGGCTCAATTAGCCGTCTGCCAAGGCCCTGTGTTTCCCAAGTATGATGGAAGTTCTTTTAAAACATCTGGAGGATATATAGGAATGTAAGGGCATTGTACAGTATGGCAAGTAAAATCACAGTTTGCAGGCATCCGTGTGATGTTAGCACATATGAACAGCCTGGCTTTTCACATCCATGTAGGACGACAATTGTCCAGGTTAGGATTGTGTAAAAAGATGCAGGGACCTTACTTGGGTGAGGATCAAACCTATTACAACTCCATAATCAGGAGGTCAAAGGAAGCTTTCCCACATCTGCCTCTATCCACTCATGTCCCTGTGGACCATAAATAATTACTCTTGAGGTGATTGTCTTTTCTCCTATTTTTAGGAGTCTTGTAACTACTCTCAAGGGAAATTTCTTATCATATCATTCACAAGCTTTTTCCATAGCATCAAGAACTTCATAAATACCTGGATAAGGGGGCATCCAATGACAATCAGCCCGGATATTGTAGTCCCAACTAGTGTTAAACTGAGTTGGATAAATGGGCAAACCGGTGCTCAAAGTTCCACATGACAAAATCCACAGCATCCATCTGTACAGGTATTGGCCATCTTTTGTCCCTGTAGGGAAGCAGAGAGGCATTTCTAAGATCAGGGTGGCCTTACCTACCCTCCTTCAGGACACATGAAAGTCTCTGAGAGATTTATTGGGGGCAATTCAGGCCAATTACATGTAACAAGTTTTACAGGGATGGGACCTCCCTTCCATTCTTTCAGCTGAAAGGAATGAAAGTACTTAAGCTTGTGTCCATGCTTACTAGAGATACACATCTGGTATTCTGCTAGAAACATTCTTGCACTGATTTTGACAAGGCCCACCCATTTTGTGGACAAAACACTTCTTTTTGGGGAAAAATTCCTGTATAGCATCAGCTGACCCACTTCCCACACCTGGGGGTTCCAGACCCAACCCAGTCTGCAGTCTCTGACCTGCAGGTTTTTCCAAGATTTTCAGCAACCTGGCGGTGAATTTGACTGATGCTTTGGATCAAAGATTGAACTCATTCTTGGTTTAAGACCATGAGCTGTAAATGTCAGAGGGAAGTGCTGTGTCTAACCAAAATGCTTCAGGCATCAGCATTTTCCTACCAGTCATGCCTTGTTGAGGAGTGAATCCATGGAAGCTTCATCCAGAAGATTCATCTAAGGGCCATGAGGATTTAGCATCCCAATCTTTTCCAGAGGAATGCATCACCTTTCACAAGGCTTCCTTGAGAGTTCTATTAGTCCTTTCAATGTGGCCTGAGCTCTGTGCTCTGCACAACTCTTGCATCACTTCTTTGGAGAAGTGGGTCTCAGAATCATGGTCAATTGAGCATGGGGTCCCGAACCAACTCAAAACATGGTTAAACAAATTCTAGCTTTGGTAAGGGCAGTGTTGTCTTTATAAGGGAACACTTCAATCCATTTGCTAAAGGGATCAATGATAGTGAGACTATACTTGTTTTGCCTAGGAGAGGTTGGTAGGGGGCTGATCTGGAGATGGGCCGATGAACCCACAATGTGCTGATGTCAGATTGGAGGCATTAGGACCACTTTGATCCACATTTACCATGGCACAAGATAAGCAATTTTCTATTCATTGATCTACCTCCTGCCGCATCTGGGGCAACCACCCAGTTTTTCTAACCCTCTCAAAGGTGGCTTGCCTTCCTCTGTGTCCTAGTTTATGGACAAAATGAATCAGATCCCCTGGATCTCTTGAGGAATGCTCCAACTCAAATTCCCTTCATTGTCCACAGCCCATCAAACTTCTTTTTGCTCTATTCTGTATCTTCCAGTGGGATCCTTTTCCACTTCTATAAGTCCCTTGATCTCAGAATCTCCTTTCTGGAACTGTGCCAGATCCAAAGTAGGGGGCATCAAAGGTTCTTTTGGGTCGACGTTGATGAGATCCATAAGGACTTCAGGTTCGGGAGTCAATGCTACCTCCTTGGAGAGTACATCTGCTTGGTTGTTCCACAAAGCCTCTTCACTGTTCCCTCTTTGGTGGCCCTTGACAAAAGAAACTCAGGTAGGGGATGTCCTTTCTTTCAACAACTGTGCTACAATCTTTCACTTGGCTGTATACATCACTAGCTTGTCATAATTAGTTTTCCACCCTCATGCTATCCAAACAGGGAGCCAGTCTGTGGCCGAGTTCACTGTCCATTGGGGGACATTGAGGCACTCAAACTCTAGTATCACTCAGAGGATTTCTACCTTGATGGCTTGGCTGGAGTGGGGCATCTGAGCATCATTTACATGGATCACGCTGTATCCCATCAAGCAGGCCCCCTCAGGGCAGGACAAAAATCCATCACAGAAGCAACATGTAAACTCTTGTGAGAGTGCCTCTTGGACAGATTCTCCTGCCTTTGCTAGCCATCTGTCATCTAGGGATGGGGAAGAGGGCACTCATGGATGGCTCCTGGGAATATTAAGCCATATGGAACAGAGGATTCACTAGACCCACCCCTCTCTTGATCAGTTAAAGACTCCACTTAGGTATCCTGGCATCATGGACCTTTCCTGACAATATGAATTTCAAGGGGGCATGCGGGGTTTGAACAATGACCTTTGCACCACCTATGATGACTTTCCACCAGGTCAGGACCCATACCAAAGTAAGGCAGGTTTTCTTGCATGGGGTGAGTTTGATTACAGTTGACCAGGTTTTGGTATGCATAAGCTACCACTCTCTGGTTTCCATTCTGGAGTTGAGAGAGAACTGCTCCCAAACTATTGTCTGATGTTGCTAATTGGATGTAGAATGGTTTGCTAATGTCCAGGTGAGCAAGGGCAGGGGCTTGTGCTAGATCGCTCTTCAGAGCAGCAAAAACTTCTTGTTGTTCCAGTCCCCATTCCCAAACTGTTCCTTTCTCCAGTAGTGCATACAAAGGCTTGGCCTTGACAGCAAAAGACTCAATGAATTCCCAGGAGAAATTGAATGTACCTAGCAGGGCTTTCAGTGATGCTACATCTGTTGGAGCCGGGAGTTTGCCAATGGTCTCGACTCTCTGGGAACTGGGGTTCTGCAATCTGTGTTAAAGCTCAATCCTTTGTATTTGACCTGAGTCTAGCTGTGCCCTTTCCCTGTTTGGCTTGAAATCTGTGTCCCAGATAAGACAAAGGACCTCTCTGGTGATGTCCGTGGTTTTTTCTTCTTAGTCAGAGTGAACCAGTATACAATCCACATATGACAAAACGTGGGGGTGCAATGTGGGTCACAAGTTTGTCCACTTTTTAACTTCATGTGAATGGCATATACTGGGGCTGGAGTGAAAACCCTGTGGTGTGCAGACAAAACAATGCTGGGTTCCCCTAAATTTGAATGCAAATTTGTATAAACAGCTCTCGTGTAGACGAATAGAATGGGATACATTTGCCAGATCTATAATGCTATAGAATTTGGCTCCGGCTGCAATAGTGGCCAAAATTTCATTGTATTTCACTACCACGAGAGCTACTGGGGGAGTGACTGCATTAAGGGTTCTGAAATCAACTGTCATTCTCCATGTGATACAATTCATTTTCAAAATGGTGCATTACAAATGGACTGCATTTTGGGATGATTACATTCCATTTCAGCACCCCCTCAATGGTTTTGGCAATCTCTTCTGTCTTTCTGGGGAATCTGTACTGTTTTTGGGGAGGTTGATCTTTTCCCTCTATCAAAACACATGCATCCTTAACTCTGCCACACTCAATCTTGTTTTTGCCCCACACTTCAGGTAAGTCTGCCACCCATGGGTCAGTAGTCAGGGGAAAAGGGGGCATTGGGGCTTTTAGGGCAGCACACCTGTTGATGGTTGAGATCTTAAAGGGACCCTCTTCAAGTTGCCAGAGGAATTCGTTTGCCAGGTCTACAGTCAGCTGGTGTTGCCTCAAAAATATCACACCCATGATGCCATCATCCTCTCTCTGATTTTTGCATGCCTGAATGAGATCTGGGGTGGGACCAACCTGCAGTGGAATCTCATTCCAGATTGGAGCTTGCTGTTTACCCTTCCTGTATCCCACCATTGCCATGATTGCCAGAGTTTTTACCCCTAAGGTAGCTAAGTCTGGGTGTAGAGTTTTTATGGCAGCTCTGGAATCCACTACCAATTTGGCATGTTTTTGGTGGGGAGCCTTTCCAACTTTTGCATCCACCCAA
This sequence comes from Phrynosoma platyrhinos, assembly GCA_020142125.1. Taxonomy (NCBI): domain Eukaryota; kingdom Metazoa; phylum Chordata; class Lepidosauria; order Squamata; family Phrynosomatidae; genus Phrynosoma; species Phrynosoma platyrhinos. The sequence goes on along the minus strand of CM034701.1, from coordinate 190,863,957 downwards.
AAGTCAGAGTGTTAGGGTCAGAGTGGCTATCACTTGCTGGCACTGCAGCTTTTGTTTGGGTGCTATGGCTGGTGTCTCACATTCTGTGGGCTCGGTTTAACTTTGGGATTTCTCCTTCACAATTCTTGCAAGGGGAGCTTCTATGGAATTCTTAGGATCAATGTCACTGTCTGTTTGGATGGAATCTAAGGGGGCAGGTTGATTTTTGGCCTGGGGGAATCCATGATCCTGTCTGTGTCCTTTGATGTGATTGCTTAGAGCTGTCATGTTCCGATGACCATGGGGATCCCAGGCAGCCCTAGTCTCTTCCCGGTGCTTTGGGTGGAACAGTTTCTTGTCTATACTTGCTTTCCAGGGCTTGGCTCAAAGCATGCAGTAATTCTGTGATCGGCTTTCTATCTAGAAGCTCCATATTCACTCCTAGTTCCTTAAGTTGATGCCATAACATCTTCTTGACCTCTGAATACATGGAGGCTTTTGGATCATACTGTCCCAAAACTTCCCATGTATGGATTGGACTTAAAGCCTCTTTTGAATGAATTAATGAAACCACTTCCTTTGTTTTCTGGTTTCTTTTGTTCTTCTGAGAGGGGTTTGGAATTAGGGCCATTATTTCTATAGGTGACTGAGTATATCAGATCCCCATCTTTTTCTCCCTTTTTACTTCCCGACTTTGAATGTTTGCCTTAGGTGGTTGCGTCTATCCTCCCCTGCCTCTCTGGCCCAAAATACTTATGAGGCAGCATGGATATATTTCATGAAATCATCCCATTCAGTGGTGTCAGGAGTAAGCCTTATGGTGCTCAAATAAGTCTTAGCTGACTCATGGAGCCCTTGGTAAACTTCCTTGACAAAGTTGGCATCTTCTAAGTCTGATTCTCCATTCTGGTTATCAGGAACCAGCCTGGACAAAATGCCTAGCATCTTTTCCCTCTCTACATAGGTATCAGGGGCTTCATCTGGCTTTCGCTGTTCACTTTGGTACATGGACCTCATCGTTGTGCCAGGCCATAGGATCCCCAATATCTTTTTCATCCATACATACATGCTGAGGTTGGCCAGATCGTGATTTGACACTGCTGCCTCGAATGACCCTGAGTATGTGGGGTCCAAGCACAACCTAGTCACTTGAGTTAAATCCTGTCCCTTTGCACCAGGGTATGCATGGAATACAGAGGTCATCCATTTGGTCACAGTCTGTGGGTTGAGGGTTCCTAGCTGGTCTGTCACCATCTTAATCTTGGTCAGGGTCCACTGAGTGGTCTCGGTTATCATTTTGATTGTGGTACCATGTTTCCCTATTTCTTGGACTTCCCTTACTTCTCAAGTTCTCATGAGGTGTAGCAGGGCATCATGGGCATTAGTAGGGACCCACTCTTCCATAGGAATGAAGGTGTTGGTGGCCTCTCTTTCCAATTTTTACCACTGGGGATTAAACAGATGGAGTGCTCTGGCTTCTTCTGGCACAAGATCATGAAGAGCCATGGTCTGGGATGCTGATTCCATAATCTGTGGATGTGCTGTCACCACAATGGCACTATGAGTGCTCAGCATGCTTTCTAATTCTTTAATGAGGTTTTTGCATGTGGTATGATTGGCTCGCACAACTTCCTCAGTGTTTTTAGAAAGCAAGAAGTTGGTGGCATTTTTAGCCTGTTGCAACTTTCCTTCTAGTTCTTCTACATGTCTGTGCAATGAGGCATTTTCCTTTTCTGCCTTCTCTGCTCAATGAATCATTTTGCTTGTGTTGCTAGTAATGAGTTCTCTACTGCCTTTTCTCTGACCTGCATGACCAGATCTCCTATTTGCCGCTTCATGATTTCTGCATCCTGCCTGAACTTCTGATATTCTTGGGTTGCTTTGTGCGCAAGCATCCAAATTCCCGATGAAGCCCACTTGTCCTTTTCTGCTTGAGGTACCCCCTTCAGTGATCCCTTTTTCTCTGTCTTTGCATTGTATACCTCGAGCAGGGTTGCAAATAGAACTTCTGTCAGGAAACCTGATGTTTTCCAGGGATTAGGTCCCTTCTTCAAGAACCATTTTTCTAAGCAGTCTCGGGGCTGATCCTCCTTGAACAACCTCACCATGGCTGAAGACACATTCTCCATCATCTCTGGGTTTTCTATCCTATTCCTTACTTTTGCCTGCACCTGGTGGAGCATCTTCTCCAGTTTGCCTGCCACCCGTTTGCTTAAAAGAGTCCTGTCACACTGCAGTTTGCAAGCCTAGGGATTGGTCCCTCAGCTGGACCTGATTAAGCATTTGGATCAGCCCAGGCTGATCTTTTCTCTAGGGAGTTCTGACATGTTGCAGGTCTGCCTGAGCTCAAAGGCAGTCAGCTGGACAATGCCTGTTTTCCTTAATTCAAGGGTCTCAGAGCCACTATCTGGGCCTTTTGCCTCTCTAGTCAATGCTTCCCTGGAGTAATCTCTATCGCTCAGCCTTGATTCAAAAAGATAGGGTATTATCTCATGTCCTTGTGAAGGGTCTTATGACAGGTAGAGAAAAGACCCTATTCTCTCGCTATGGCTTTACTGCTTCTCATAACCAAGGATTCTACTAAGGATTCCTCCTTGCAAAGGTCTTATTACCAGAGGAGAATGGCCTGTTTCTCTTGTGGCTTTACTGCCTTCAATGACCAAAGGGTTCAGCTTGGGGTTTTCTTCCTTGCAAAAGGGGTTATGACCAGGATGGAAGACAGCTTTACTGTCTTTTATGACCAAGGGGATTCTTTTGGGATGGGGAGCCTTGCACAGGGTGTTATGCCTGTGAGAGGGGATATCTCCCCCCTACAGTGGCTTTGTTGCCCTGCCTGAGCCAATGAGTTTTTTTATTTTGGCTTTTGGCACCTGTGTGATGAGAATTTGGAACTGTATGATAGATGGAGAAGGGAACTGTTTCCCAACCCACAATAGCAAAAACAAAAATAGGGAGTCAGTTGTTTTTTAACTCTTGCATAGATAACACTAATGTCATGTTTTGCCCCATCCAGAAGTGTTCCCTTCAATTTTAGGAGACAGCCCACAAGTTAGGAAGAGGTTTAATACAGAGAAACATAGAGTGACTGCCTCTGCAGACAGGCAGCTCTGGGCCACTCCAAGAAGCATCAGATCAGGGTTGCAGCAACCCCATCCAACCCCAATCCTCCCTTTTGCCACCCCCAAAAGAACGGCAAAATGCTGCTCTTTTTAAGGGCAGCAAAAGGCACCACAGCTCTTCCTTGCCCTTTCAGTGAAGAGTGTTTAAACGCTGCACCGGGAGGGCATCCTGACACTGTGCGCTGTGCGTAATGGCACTGTCCCAAATATTTTTGATGCAAAACCAGCTCATTCTTTTACTTCATTCTCATTTGGAGTCACTCTGGTGAATTATCCAATTTTAAAAGCCCCAGTCTGTGAGGTCCTGCAGAGAATTAGTGCCTGGAAGAGTCC
>CM034701.1:190829310-190858324 GCA_020142125.1 Phrynosoma platyrhinos | reverse complement strand
CTGTTATCAGCTTCAGCTGATATGCCAGCTGCACCCTTCCCTGGAAGTAAGGGATCTTGAGACTGTGATGCACATGCTGGTGACCTCCCATCTGGATTTCTGTAATGCGCTCTACATGGGGCTACCCTCGTGCTTGGTCTGGAAACTTCAACTAGTGTAGAATATGACAGCCAGACTGGTTTTGGGAACATCTAGGAGAGACCACATATTGAAGTCTCTTCACTGGCTGCCTATTAGTTTCCAGGCCCAGTAAAAGGTGTTGGTTGTTACCTTTAAAGCCCTAAATGGCTTAGGTCCAACCTATCTTCAGGACTGCCTCCTCCCATACAATCCGCCCCATGCACTTTGGTCCTCTGGGAGGAATTTGCTGCAGCCGATAAAAACAAGTCTGTCTGCAACCTCCTAGAGGGCCTTCTCGGCAAGTGCTCCCAGACTATGGAACGGCCTGCTGGAAGAGATCCATCAGATTACAACCTTAAGCAGCTTTAAAAAAGCTGTTAAGATGGATCTCTTCAGGCAGACCTTTCCTGACTAGTTTTCCTGGCCTCAGGAGTATTTTCTTCTCTTCCTCTCCCACTTTTGGCTGTACTCACTGCTCTGTTTGTTATTGTCTATTTCTGTTATTGTCTTTCTGAGTCAAGTTTACTCATGATGTTTTCACTAAGATGTTTTAATGTATAAATTGGTTTAATACTTTTTTAAGGGTTGGGTGGGTTTTGGGATTTTTAGGAGTGTATCTTATTATATTGTATGGAATTTTAACTTCTGTAAGCCATCCCGATTGCTTGACAGAGGGGCGGGATACAAATAAATAATAATAATAATAATTGTTGTTGTTTTGTTCCTGCCACCTACTCTCTGCATTCCTTCCTCTGCATCTCTTGTCAAGATGACAATAGCAAGGTTGCTAGCAATATTTTGAAGAACTATAACAAAGGGCAGGGAGACACACATACATTTTCCCATTCTATTTTGCTGGCATGAAATTTTCAGACTGGTTCCTCTTATTGATTTCTCATAATGGCTTACCATTTTTTCACAGTGTACCTTATCAGACTCATGTATCTACATCTATATCTGTATCTCTCTCTCTCTCTCTCTCTCCTCTATCAAAATGAAAGACTGAATGAGGAAAATTGGGTGTACATTACCAGTATGAATAGAACAATAAACACATCCAGTTGCCCGGTATAGTGGCCACCTCAGGGCCTGAGTACCACATCCATGGAGGGATCTTAAGGGGAAGAGGACATGGTGAAGGATAAGAGCCCAAGTTTTTCTTTGGGGTCACCTGGAGAGGGGATCCATCATGCACTTAATACAGCTTCATTTTGCCCTCCATCAGAAAAATGTTTCCCAGCTTACCCCTTTGTGAATGGGTGGTTAAAACTTAGGCTGGGAAAATGTGGCTGTTTTAGCATGGGACAGTCAGCTCCTGGGTGAATGATTCTACTATCTAAGCTGTTTTTAACAGTACCAATTCCAGGGGGAATGCAAACAAGATGGTGCTGTTATGCCTTGCTTCTAGATTGCCCAGAGGTTGACCACTGTGAATAGATTTCTGAACTAAATAGGCCTTTGGTCATCCAAAACCTCAGAGAGGCCCCTCAGAGTGAGGATTCATACCCATGGTACCATGGCCCAATTCATACATTGATTCTTTATGGCACTTTATTGAATCTTGCAAGATTGAGTATACATGGCTTGGTAGCATATCACATATCCCCCCCATTGCTGGTGAACACAGCATTCTTAAACAGTTAACAATTATATCTATGATATCAGAGCAAGCTGTATTTAGAAGATTATCTTCTACATACTAACAAAACCTAACCCATGGACATTGAATGTTTACTAACTGCTGACTGGCTCTCAAGTTTCACTTACTGTGTCACATACATGCTTTTCTGCTTATACATAGCAAAACTGAATTCCTCTATTGTCTATTCACTCCTCAGAAATGTGTTGTATTGTAACTATACTCCCTTATGTTCCCAGGGAAAGGAAAGTCAGTAGCAATGTGAAAAGAACCAGGCCTCAAAGCTACGCCTTGTTTGTTTTCCTAAATCATAATGTGAGGCCTACTTTCTGTCCACCCTAGTAAAATTAATGAAACATGTGGTAAGAAGCTGTTCTGAAAAGAGTACCACCACTGTTTGTGCAATGAAGTTTTTTCCTTTCCTTTCCTTTCCTTTCCTTTCCTTTCCTTTCCTTTCCTTTCCTTTCCTTTCCTTTCCTTTCCTTTCCTTTCCTTTCCTTTCCTTTCCTTTCCTTTCCTTTCCTTTCCTTTCCTTTCCTTTCCTTTCCTTTCCTTTCCAGCAACTTACCCGAGTTCTTTGTATTGATTTGTGTATATAGGCTCTTGGATTTGCATTTTGAGCATCCTCCTTCCCATTCTGTGGTTATGTGAAAGGTTCATCATATACAATGGAAACTAACTTCTTTAATGGATAGCAAGCACCTCATAGAAGCTTTGAGAACATCTCTGCTCTTCCATAAATGCATCCAGTAAAATCATCTTAATTGCTATCTATTTGCTCAACTGCCGTGTAGGAGGCAGCATGGTGCGGGTGGCAGAGAACCTGAAAAGAAAGCAAGAGAATGTGGGAGAAAATGCAAAAAGAGTGTAACTAATAAACTTCATGGAACTGGAAAGCAGAGGGATGCAAAATCCAGCTAATGAAGTTCCATTTTTAAATATTCATTTAATGGAGGCTTCCTCAGGCACTAGCAGATGTATCCACCCCCTCTCTGTCTGTGAGCTTCTGTTTCCTTTGTTCTGTTCTTGCTTTGCTTTTTAGCTTATCAACCATTTTCATGAACGGGTTCATTTCAAGATGACATTTGACATATTCAAGTCAAAGAGAGCAGTGCCATTTTCATGAATAGATCTCTCTTTCCCTCTCTCTCCTTTCCTTTTAGGTTGATGGAATAGACCTTATAGAAGAGAAATACAGATGCAGTGCTATTCAGACAAAGCTCATTCTTTCCGTAATTAATTAATCATGAATCCATAATGGCATGTCTGAAATAGTGCTTTTTCTACCTCTGGCAGCCTTTGGAAAACCTGGTGTTGGACTATAACTCTCATCATCCCTCAATTAATATGGCCATATGGAGGGCATCGGGTTAGGAAAGGCTGACCTATAGGACACAGGAGGTAGCTACCCCACTAAGAGTTCCATTTATTGCTTGATTCCATTTCTACCCCCATGTTTAATCCAGATGGATTTCTGAGGCAGAGATGGCAATACAATTACATTAAACTGAAAGTATTCACATGCCAGTTCATAGAATTGCTTCTCCCCAACCCAAACAAACTCCTTAGTTGATCATTCTGTCTGTTCCCATCTGCTTTTATGCTATCTCACACCCTCAACTGCTAGCAAATGGACCCAAATCATATTGCTGGACCCCCTGCTTATTATTTTCTCCATGGTAATTTTAAAATACTGCTCAGAAATAGAAAACCAGATCCCATGCTTTGAAGTGAGCTGTTGAATGATTGCAACTGGGGTGGTCCATTGCCTGGCTGTGTGCTCCTTGATCCTTTCTTGCTCAAGAAAATATACTTCTTTGTCAAAGTATGGCCAGCCCTAGCACTAGGACAACAGATAATGTGGCAAGGATTAGGTGCAATGTGATGCTTCCTTTTGTCTCAGCTAGTTTAATACCTTTAGGTGCTGTGGAGGATGCTGTTGTATCATCAGAGTGATTCAGCTGTCAGTCCAATTGGCTTTTGCGCATCCTGTATAATCTGTCCCATACACTCAAGTCCTCTGGAGGACATTTACTTCATCTAGGCAGGACTAGATTGGCAAGTGCAGGGTGACAAGACATTCTTTTCCTGGACATGTCCTACATTTCAGCCTTTTGTTCAAGAGGAACTCCAAAATGTCCTCCTTTTTGAGCATGACTAAGAAGAACAAATTGATCTTTACATGAATATTTTTTAGCTTTTATATGTGGTAATAGCCTACATTTTTCTTGCAGTGCCTTATCTTCCTTTGCTGTTGGGACATCTGGTCACCGTGGACAACTGTCACCCAAAGGACCTTTTTGTTGGCTTCCCATAGACCAGGGGTAGGCAACCTTTTTGAGCCGGGGGCTGAGTTGCTGTCCCTCAGACAATTGGGAGGCTGAAGCACCAAAAATAAATAAATAAATAAATAAATAAATAAATAAAATTTATTTTTTTATTTTTTTTAAATAAAAAATATGCATGCACACTCTCTCAGCCCCAGAAAAGCCATGGCAAAACCCCTGTGGAGATTTTGCCAAGAAAACCCCAAGAACAAGTAATAACAACAATAATCAATATCATCATGGCGGGTGGCGGGGGCAATGGTGGCAGGACCTGCCTGGGGCTGGTCCAAAGGCCTCGGGGGGCCGCCTCCGGCCCCCGGGCCTTAGGTTGCCTACCCCTGCCATAGATTGTGGAATGACCTGGTGGGAGAGATTTGATGACTAAATATGCTTTAAAATGACATTAAAGTCCCATCTCTTTCTGCAAGCCTACCCAGTCATTTTAAAACTATACAATTTAAATTGGTATATTTTTAATTTATGTTTGGATGATTTTAATATGTCCTATGTTTAAGTGGTTTGACCTATGTGTTTAAATGGTTTTATGTTTTTTAATCTATGTTGTACCCTGACTTGAGTGGGTAAAAAAATGATGATGATGAAGATGGAAGGGATACTACTTTCTTCTTTGCCTCTGGCAGCTAAATGTCTTGAACTAGGTCTGCTCCAAGGGTGGAGAGGGAGAAACCAGGCAAAGGAATTCTGTCTCCAGGTGGGTTGTGAAGCAATGACAGTTGGATGCTCTATTGCTTAGTCGCCATTAGTCTTTTCCCTGGAGATATCAGGACTTCCTTACACAAGCACACACTATCTGTGAATTATTTAAGTAGAAAAGAAGATGAAGGGTCTAATCTCTCAGTTTTTGATTACAGCATCCCAAATTCCCTGAAACTACACCAGCTCTTATGAATTTCATACTATCCATGAAAAAAAGAGAAAGAGGGTGGAATCTAGCTGTGCAGCACTAATTCTAGTGTTTTATTTCTCTCTCTCTCTCTCTCTCTCTCTCACACACACACACACACACACACACACACGCACCAGGCTTGTGTCAAATGTTTTGGTCTCAATCCCATCCTGTTTTGGAAAGAAATATCTTGGTCTCACTTGCACCATGAGCAATTAATGACTTCTTGGTCTTTAACCAGTAGCCTTGTTAGTTTGTTTTATATTCCCATTAATGTAATTAGCACCACTCTCTAAAAGTCAATATTTCTAATGGGAAAATCTAACATAATGTACTTTCTTTCTAACAGTTTTTCTGTTAGATTAGCATGTTGGACTTTTAATGGACATCTTAATAAGGCACGATATTAACTGGAACTTTGTACAAACTAAAGTAAGCCTTTCATCAGATAGAGAATTTGTACTGGTCCTCTTTATTTTTACAATGTTAACTTTCTTTGCACTCAATTTTTCATGCACTCGTTTCCCAAAATGTGTAACACTGAGTAGATTGACTTATTGTCTTGATTTATTTGACCTGCTATTTGTGTAGCAATAGAGAGAGTTGAGTATCACTTTCTCTGCTCATAGAGAAGTGAATGGGACAGGAAATTAGGGGCAGCACATGCTTAGTAGCTAGAACATAGTAGTGACTATACCAGTTGACTTGTTTTCTTTTTCTAGGACTCATGCATGCTGGATAGGGTGGAGAATAATTATACTTTATTTTTGTTGTAAGAAATTTATCCATTCTCTTTCCCCTCATTATATGGATAGGAATTCCTGTTTAGGTCTCTCTCTCTTTAAGACTGTCTCTATCACAAGATTCTAAAATGTTAATATTTTCAGTTAATGTGAGTGACTGTTAGTCTAGCAAGTCTAACAAGTCTAAGTCTAACTCTTCTTCATCTTCCTGCTATATAAAAGATAGTAATGCTTTCTCTCTTTACCCAAACCATCTTTAGTAAGATTAAGATTTAGTTTTTGTTATGTAATTAATTATTAAAGCCATTATTATTATTATTATTATTATTATTATTATTACAACTACAAATTACATGTTTGTTGTCTTTCTGAGTCGGTCTTCATTCTTTAGGAAAGTTTAGATAAAAATATTCAGGGCCACATTTCTGTTGTTCTGCTAATGAATGACAGATTCTAACAGGTTTATCTTTCATCTTTGTATATTTAAGTTTCCCTTAAAAGGATTAAACCCCTAGGGAACTTAAATTGCCCCACAATTTTAGTCTGTGTAGAGGTGGACCCAGCATGAATTTTAAGCTGAATCATAGATTTTATGGAAACATTCTATTCCTGAATCTATTTTTGGCATCTTGTTACATCCTATGCAATCTACTGTAGTAAGCCTAAACATATAATATTTTGACTATTGTCTGGCAGGCAAAACCCTTCATTTATAGCACACAAGACTTCACATAACCTCCTCCATATTTTGAAAGATGTTCTGGGACTGTGAAGCCCCATTGACACCACTTGTCTTTCACATCTTTGGAATGCAAGGGAAGGGCCTTTATAAGCATCCCACTATATCACATAGTTCAGGGTCTCCACTGTTACTGATGAGGTTGTTCTCTTTGTGAGAGAGATAGTATTGACTTGAGGACTTGGAATCTGAGAGATTCATGTCTCTCTATACCACTTTCCCTCTTGAGAATTACAAGTCTCAGAACTTGTTACTTTCTGCTGAGATAGGCAAGGAAAGTGTGTGGTACCTGACCAGAGTAGACAGTGTTACTTTTTCTGGACTACAATGCCCATGTCTTTGGAAACCGCAAAAAAAGGGTCCCAGGGCCTCCATGCAGCCTGTGTGCCACATATTACCCATGCCTCATTGTCACAGATGTTGCAGCCTTCCATGGGGAGAAGTAGATCACCCCTACTCCCAGGTTGCATGTCCTCTCAATCACAACTAGAGCCTCTTATGGTATGGAGCAGAATCTTTATTATAAATGTAGTCCTTGGATAAGGAAAATGCGCAATACATCAGTGAAAGTAGCTACATAATGAGCTTCAGTAGTACATAGGTCAGTGGCTTCAGGATATAGACCTTGGCAAGTAGCTGCAAAGTGAGGAGTCTAGGAAGGGACAGACTGGGAGGGTTAGAGTCCCAAGGAGCAAGCAAAAACATAAACAGGCTATTAAAAAGAGGATATCTTCCAAGACACAAAAGGATGCTTCCAATTGACCACCCAATATCTTCTTTTTACCCTGCCAAATTGTCTAGCTTTTCCATTTGCAAAGGGGGTTCATCTCCCAGCTCCCTCTAAACCCCTCTTTGCAAACAGCTTTCTTGGGTATCCTTTCAGCTCTGGTAGCCAAGGGTAGCCAAGAAAGGTCTCAGCCAGCTTTTGCTCAACTCTTTGTTCACAGCCCTTCACTCCCTGAAACTCATGTCCAAAGGAGATACTTGAAGCCTTCCCCCTGTCTGGTAACTTCTGCTTTCCAACTCTTTCCCTTCACAGCTAGCAAGTGGTCTTTTAGGGGCCTCTTTGCCCCCACCCCAGACCTTAACTGACATCAGCAGCTGGTTCTCCTTCTCTCCTGAGGCCAAGAAGCTCATATAAAGGACATAATTCCCTCTTATATAAAACTAACATATGTGCATATACTTCTTGCACCTGTGCAATGCAACACTTAATGCAAATGCTGCTCCTAATTTTTTGGGCGCCCCGCAACCAAAAGTGATTGGCTAATTGTTCATGTATTTTGCTCCCCAAATTCCAAGCCACCTGAGAGATGACAAGTTGCAGGTCTCCTGAATTACACCCTCTCTGAAGCATTTGCTGGTAGCCTAGATCACAGTGGTCACTGCTGAAGTGAACAAGAAGGCACAGCCACCTTGAGTCCCTGTATGGGGAGAAAGATGGGATATAAGAAAATAATAATTATCATAATAATCATAATAATTATCATAATAATAAGGCACAGCTAGTGAGCTCCTGAGCAGCTACTGCAGAGAGAGGTTGGAAATGAGTGCAAGAGAAGTGAGTCTGATTTAGTCAGGTCTCAGTACACCCAACTGAAACATTAAAAACAGATGCAGTCCTGTGCAGCCGTGAAAGCTTAATTGCTGCTTCTCTAAGTGATGCAGTGTAACAGAGCTGTAAGTGCCTTTGCCTATTTGGCCTGAGCTGAAACTGCAGCAGAAATCAGAAGTTGCTTCCTCCCTCTTACACTTTTAACATGGCTCATAAAATATTCTTGAGCAGGATTAAGTAATGGAAAAATAATGGGTCCATTAAAATACAGCGCAAAGATGTGGGACCATTTCATTTTCATGTTCCTATAAGAACAGGTCTCTCTCAACTTTTATATCTGGCCCTTTTAACAGCTATCTATATTAGAAGAACAAGAAAAGCTGTACAAAATAAGCCCCACCGCAATGTCTTCCTTATCTATCTATCTATCTATCTATCTATCTATCTATCTATCTATCTATCTATCTATCGCCATCTGTTCTACTGCTTCATTCCTCCAAGAGATTTGAATTTTTAGGGACAGAGTGTCAAGGGATCAATTTCCTGCAAGGAAAGCACAGTTATGCTATTTTTGTTTGTAACATTTTAATATTACAATTACACTTGTTGAACAGGGACCATGGGATGGAAGAGACCAAATAGATGAGGTTAGTCTTTGCAACAGCACAGCCTGAAAAGCAAGCAACATACCATTGGAGCATCACCTCCACCTTGACTTCTTCTTGACAGACTCATGCAGAACCAGCATTTCTGTGTACTTTGCTACCTATATTGGAATCTAGACTTCTTTTCTTTTAGCCCAGTCCAAGAGGATAGCTGTTGAACACCCTGTATATCAAACATCATCTTAAACATGCATTGGTTCTAGTAAATGAGGAAGCATTTGTAGCAATTAGGTACACTAAATGTCTAGTGAAAAAAAATCTTTTCTGTCTTTACATAGTAAGGTCTATATCTATGTCTATATCTATATCCATATCTGTATCTTGAGGAGGATGGTTCCTCAAAGATTTTGTATAACCCCCAAGCTTGATCAAGCTGTATATATATGTATATCCTTCTTCGCTAAGGAATGTTCTTATGCCTGATATCCATGAGGTAAAGTGAAGCAACAACCTCAGACAGCAGAAGTAATGGGCTAACAGTTCTAGCTCCCAAGCCAACTTGGCCATCTTGGCCATCCCTCTCAGCTGGAGGACTGAGCTGTGTGCCCCACACGATCTGCCCTGGGGCCCTTAAATTAGTCTGCTATTCCAGGTACTTTGAAGAACCAATGAAGTGTAGTAGTTTGAATGATGGACTGGGATGCTGGGAGACCAGGGTTCAAATCCCTACTCATGCCTGGAAACCCACTGGATGACCTTGGACAAGTCACACTCAATCACAGAGGAAGGCAATAGCAAGCCTCTTTGGAATAAATCTTACAAAGAAAGCCTTAGGGGAGAGTCGCTGTAAGTCAGAATCAGCCTGAAGGTATAAAACAACAACAAGAACAACTCAGATACTGTGGAGGATGCTTTACTGATGTTGAAGTAGAATTCAGTTGCCAGACCAGTGTTTTTCCTTCTTCACATGGACTGGAAGGGGGGGGGGGGGGGGACAAAGGTGCTATCTTGTCCTTTGCCTTTAGCCTGCAAATTATTTTTGGCTAGCCCTGATGAGATTTTAAAGCTGGAAAATTACAAAAATATACAAACAACTTAATATCCCTCAATGGGGTTGGCAGAAGTGATACTCCCTGCAAGTCATGCTACCCCTTTTACCAGAAGAGCAGGGAGGAGGGATTTGGTCCTTAAGCTGTAACTAAGATTTCCAGGCATTTCAATTTCTGTGGGACATCTCATATATGAAGTTGTAAAGTTAGATCCCATGTTGGGGTAATGCAGGACACCCCAAATCCTGTATTTGAGAGTGGGCACCAGCCACACTCCCACCAGACTAACCCCTGAGCTTTTGGTGCACATGCAATAATCAGACCTTATACACCAATAGCTAGGGATTGTGTCCGGCATGACACTGCTCTTTGGTCTAATCAGGCTGATATCAAAGAGTAAAATTCTCATCTTGTAATAGCTGACACACCACCACAGGATTTGTTTGCATTTTGCAGTTCCTGCTAGATTTGAAATCTCCTCTTTCTGTAAATTGTGGCTGTCTCCTTGGAATGCTGACAATAAAACCAAATCCCTACTTAACCGAATTGTATGGTATGTGACTAGACTGGTGTGGGCAGCCCTTCAAAGAGAGGAGGACATTTCCAAACAAGGGAGTGTCTTCTGATAGCCTTTGAAACAGAGGACTATCACCCATGAAGTAAATCACATAGGGACCCCATATACACGTTTCCAAACAGATGTTTATTGTACTCACACTTTGCATTTTCAGGTATACAGAATCAGAATTTTACAATTTAAAAACATGATGTGTGATGTGACACTCAGATTTAGAAATGTTTTAAGATAATAATAATAATAATAATAATAATAATAATAATAATAATAATAATAATAGATTCTTCTTGGCTTTGAATCTATTATAAGTAGCTTGCCTCATTTCCCCCTCCCTCACTGCACGACATATGGCAGAGAACACATCTGGAATGATTCACAGTTTGCTGTCTCAGGAATAAACCACCTGCAAAAGTCAAAATCAACTCTCAATTAGTTTTTCAATGCCTTAATACATTTTGGCATGAGCAATTAATCTAATTTTGTGAATTTTACAACACTTCTCTCCCCACCCTGAAAAAGTGAGAAGAAAAATGTAAACACTCAAAGATGGTACACTGCAATCAGGATATACAAGGTAGATCTTTATTTTTCTCTGGAACGACTGTATTTTATAAATGTCATCCATCATTTGTAATGAGAGCTGTCAGGAATATTTAGCTGAGAAACAGGTACTTGATATGCTAATAGAGGTCTCTTAGTGAATTCATTTGGTTCTGCTGCATGACATTAATGGTCTTCATAATCTAATGAATAATGTGTGTAATAGAGGTAAGGCCAGGGGAAACTGCATTCTAAAACTAGAGAAAGTACTACCTCGAGTATATTATTTATATTGCACCCATTCCAGTTTATTGCTTTTGGAGAAGAGAGCAATATTACAAAAGGAGCCCACCCTACTTTCTGAGTGATAGGAAGCTCTGAAGGTGAGAGGAGAAATAAACTGTTTACAGAGTTGACTTATGATGCCCATGCCTTTTGAAGCACAAGTGAAAATTGTAAGCACCTTAGCCTCTTATCTTAAATCAAAAGATTTTAGATTTTTGAAAACCTTTCTGCTTTGATAAAGGATTAAGCTTGAGTTCTGCACTGGAACAAATCTAGCATACATTTTAACCTTGTCTCTTCCACCTATTCTGCTATAGAAATAAAATTTATATATTTTTGTATAGTGGAGTCCCCCCCCCTTTTTGTTTTTTTGTTAGGATTCCAGCCATTCTGTTCCCTCTTCATCTCCAATTTTCCAACTTTCCCCTTCCTTAGTGATATGGCCACTGAATATAATTAGTCCTCACTGGGCTCTTCAGGGACTCCCTCCCTTTAGGCTTTTTTGTTTGTTTGTTTTAGTTCTGCAAACTTGTGGTCCGTAGATACCTCTTTCTCTGGGGCAGGGATGCTGCTGTTTTGGCTCATAAACTGGACATCAGAAATAGAGGAACCAATTTATCATATGTGGTAGACTTGTGATAAAATGAAAATCTGGATTCAGATTAATTCTACAATGAAAATATCCTGAAGCTTTAATTTCAATTGAAACCAGAACTTTCTTTATTGGGAATCCTGCAAGAACAGATAGAGAAGAAATATGGAAGAATTGTCTAATATATGCTCACTGCAGCAAAAATACTGTATACCCAGAAATGCAAGGATGTAGATATTCCATTACAAGAAGAATGGTTGATAAAGCTGAATGATTTTGCAGAAACTGATAAATTGAAAAAATTGATTAAAGAAAGATTTGTAAATAACTTTTAAAAAGAATGGGAATTGACTTTATGAGAAAATGTTGGTGGAAAATAGCAATATTAGGATTTGAAGAATAGCAGTTTGGATTAATTTGTAGAAGTTTATTTTCCATATTTGTTTAGTGAAAGCCAAAGAAATAACTATAACCATTGCTTGGTAAGTTGGAAGTCATGTGTATTTCCGTTTTCTTTTTGTTGTATTGTGTTGTAAGTCCTCTGTTGTTGTTTTGTTATTATATGTAATTTGTTAGCGTGTGTAGTATTTAGTGTGTAGTATGTAAGTGTGTAGATGTTGTATTCCACCCTATATGTTGTTTTATATTATTAAAAGTTGTGTTTTATAATATTTTTTTCAAAAAGAAAGAAATAGAGGGGCTTATTTGGGATTGTGGAAATGTAGGGGGAACAATAAGGGAAGTGCTATGTTCTAATGAAGGGATGGGCAACTGAGGTGGGTCTGGGGCTTTCTGCCCATGAGATGCTCTAGAAACTACACAAACAGCCAAAAATGTGAAAGTCAACAAAGGAAGTATCTGGAAGTCCACTTCTACACTTGAAAAATGGGTTTTATTTTTTAAAAGATCATTAAACAATACAATTTAAAATATGGTTTCCAGGAGAGTCAATTTGCCCTCTTTTCTGGGGCAAGAAAAGGGCAGTTTAGTGAGTTTGGAGATGTCCAGGGCTGCAAAAACAGCCCTGGAGAACCATACACAGGCCCACAACCACACTTTGTCAACCCTGGTTTAGGACTTTGGATATTACACATGAGATTATTTTCCATAGTTGTGTATGGTAATAATGGCATCAGTTCATTTAGGTTCAATAGTGGAACAATCCGTTGCATTATAACAAAATCCCTATTCAGGCATTCTCTAAGTAGCTGAAATAAACATGGGAGGAGCAGTGGTGGCTGGTGCCTTAAAGACATTCAATTTTGAATTTTAAAGTTTAAAGGAACTATCCAAAGTGATGAAACCTATCCTTTAAATGGATTTATCTCCTTGCATACTGTCTTTAAAGTTCAGAGCCCAGCAAGGAATAATTGACCTGCTGACATGGGACCCACCAGCTCTCACTAGTGAGACAGTGGTGGTGAGGAGCACACAAGTCCCGCTCACAACTCAATAATAAAAAAAATAATAATAAAATTTATTTATATCCCGCCCCTTTGAGATCAATCAGGGTGGGTAACAACAATAAAAAATACAATATAAAATACAACACATTCTAATTCTCTCCCCCCCTTAAAAAGTCATTTAACCAATAACAAATTAAAAATTGACAATTAAAACACAACAATAAATATACAGAACGGCAGTTGTAGCTCTCATTGGATCTTCGAGGGGGGGCTTGAAAACTTCTCTGGGGGGCGTTCCTGAGGTCGGGATTATTTATTCTGGAAAGGCCTGCCGAAAGAAATCTGTCTTGACAGCTTTTTTAAAGTAGTCTAAAGATGTCAATTGACGGATCTCATCTGGCAGGTCATTACACAATCTGGGGGCGACAGCAGAGAAAGTCCTCTGGGAGATAGCTGAAAGCCTAGTTCTTTGAGGCTACAGGAGATTCCTTCCAAAGGACCGGAGTGCATGGGGAGGATTATAAGGGAAAAGGCAGTCCCTGAGATAGTTTGGATCCAAGCCATTTAGGGCTTTAAAGGTGATAACCAATACCTTGTACTGGGCCCAGAAACTAATAGGCAGCCAGTTCCTCATCCAGCCCATTACCACCCAAAGACATTCATTGAAAAAAGAGACGCCATTGGAATTCGAGGCCGATGAACAAGACACGGAGAAATAGATTTGGGTGTCATCAGTGTTCTGATAACACCCAGCTCCATAACTCTGTATAATCTCACCCAGCAGCTTCATATAGATGTTAAATAACATCAGGGACAAAATAGCACCCTGTGGAACCCCACAGATGAGCTCCCTTTTACTAGAGCTACTGCCCCCGACCCGAGAGGTAGGACCTGAACCACTGCAATGCAGTGCCTCCGAAACCTAACCCCCTCAGGCAGTCTAAGAGGATGCCATGATCTATTGTATCAAAAGCCTCTGAGAGGTCTAGGAGCACCAACAGGGTCACACTACCCCTGTTGATGCTCAGATGCAGATCATCGGTCAAGGCAACCATGGCAGCCTCAAGCCCAAAGCCTGTCCTGAAGCCAGTTTGAAATGGGTCTAGATAATTAGTTTCATCCAAGACAGCTTGGAGTTGAAGACCAACCGCCCTCTCAATCACCTTGCTCAAGAACTGTAGCAAAGAGACTGGCCTATAGTTCTTCATATCCAGGGGGTCCAAGGAAGGTTTTTTCAGAAGCGGCCTAACAGCTGCTTCCTTCAAACAGGGTGGAATATATCCTTCCCTGAAGGATGCATTGATGATGTCTGCAAGGAGCTTCCTCAATGCATCCCCCCCCCAGACAGCCAGACATGATGGGCAAGGTTCAAGAGGGCAAGTTGTTTTCCTTACACTACCAAGGAGCTTGTCCACGTCATCGGTATTCATAGATTGCAACTGATCCAGAATAACTTCATAGACGGAGTCGCTGGATGCCTCTAATGGGTTCCCCACCCCCAGAGGGGCGGATAAAGGTTCTTAGTTACACCCTGACCAGGAAATGGTCCGTCCATGACAAGGCGGTGGTTTGTTTAACCTCTGCCCATGGAAGTTCCTGTTCCGCATTGAATACTGCATCGAGTGTATAACCTGCACAGTGTGTAGGCCCGGAGACCAAATGGGATAGGCCCATGTTAGTCATGGTATCCATGAACTCCCGAGCTGCATCTGTTAAGCTGGTCTCGAGCGAGATGTTGAAGTCCCCCAAGTCTAAAAGTCTGGGAGACTCCAATAGCAGCTTCGAGGCCAGCTGTGTCAGCTCAGTTAGGGAGGCTGCTAGACAATGGGGTGGTTGGTAGACTAGCAGAATCCCTAAACTATCCCTGGTCCTCAGGTTCAGGTACATACACTCGAAGTGGACTGTCTTCCAGACAGGTATCTTGGTCAGAGTCAAGTTGTTCTTATAAACCAGAGCCATTCAACCCCCTGCCCACTTTCCCTCACCTGCTCACTAACAGCATACTTGGCTGGGAGGGACTGTGCCCACGTGACAGTGCTGTCCTCTCTCAGCCAGGTCTCTGTAAAGGAAGCCAGGTCGGCATCCTCATCCAGAAGAAGATCATGGATGATATGTGTCTTGTTTCTAACCAACCTGGCATTGCAAAGGAGCAGAGTGAGGTTCTGTGGAATGGTTCTGCATTTTCTGCACTTCTGCATTTTCTGCACTATTTTGCAAACACATTGACTTTGAGAGGATAATCTCTGCTATCCTATGTTCTGAATTGTGTGGGGAGCCTCCAGGGAAATAGGAGGCTCTCCTTTTCAGAAAGTTGCCTTCCACATAAATAGACAGTCATAAAAATCCATGAGGAATCAGTAAAACTGTTGAACCACATCTCTTTGTATATGCTTTTCCCCTGGATTCTCACTGGCCAAGTAGGGCTAGTGTGTTAATATAAATTATGCCTAAGACAGGTAAATGTTTGGAAGTCAGTGGAGGCTGGTGGCTTCTATGTAAGCAGAGTAATTAATGCACTCCAGGTTTTTTTTATTCAATTTTACGGCAGCTTTCTTTGTTGTCCTTTCTTTGTTGTGGAACATATTTTGGGATCAACCTATTTGGAGCCAACAACTTGGATAACTTATTTAAGGTTCACACTAAAATATGGAGCACATTCACTGCCCCTCTGACATTCATTGCTCCATCGCTGTTGGATATTACATTGCTTTGAAGCCGGTCTGATGTTTTTATTGCTTTTTAGAGCTCTAAGTAGATTCATGCATTTATGAAAACACTGTTATGGTGCCTTCCACCTTTTCATCACTTTATAGATCAAAATTAGTATTTTGAATTGGAGAAGGAGAGAAAATACTATCCATGACTGTCTTCCCCTGGCACAGTGTTCAGATGGGTTGATCTGATGACCGTTGACTCTTTCCATGTCCTCTCATCCAAAGAACTATGGATGTGGTGTTTACCACATAGATTAAGGTGCAATGCTTGTTAGAACGGTTTCATAATGGTGTGCTTAATGGTCATTTGATATAATCAATAGGAAAGTTCTGTGGGATGTGCATCTTGCCATGGGATTTCACAAGATCCATTTAACTTAGATAAGAGAAAAGGGACTTATCTAGAAAATAGTTACTCTTCCAATCCTGGATTATAAATCTCATCTTCTAAGAGGGCTACAAGTGTTAACTATTTCATGACCTTATTCTCCTCCATAGCTATGTTGTTATTGTATGCTCTTCAACAGCTCTTCAGCCTCTATTCCACATTGCTTTGTAATAGCTTTATCATTTGGAGGATCTTGGAAGCTTTGCTAGATCTATGAAGTAAAACTGAATTCTGTGAAGCCACTTTAGCCTAAACAATAGATTACCATTACTGCCATTTTTCAGCTGCAGTATAGACAAAAATGGCCTTTCATATGTATATCTATATTGAAAATGATTAGTCCTATTCAAGCATAATGGCAGAATAGGGTACAGTAGCACTTGTAAAAGGCACAGTGATTTGCTCACTAGCTCTATGCCTCTAAGCACCAGATCCCCTCTACCATTTCACAGAGGGATGTGGTTCCTTAAGCCAAGTGTTAAGAATAGAGCCAGATGAACTGTTCCATCAACAGTGCTGATGTAAGATGATGATGATATAGCCTAAAGTGTAAAGATATGCAATTGAGCATTAAAGTTAGAATCATCCAAGCCATTGTATTTGAGTCACCATGTACGGACATGAGAGCTGGACAGTAAGGAAAGCTGATAAGAAGAAAATCAACTCTTTTGAGATGTAGTGCTGGAGAGGAGTGCTGAGGATACAGTAGACATCCAAAAAGACTAATGGGTCAAGCCAGAACTCTTCCTGGAAGCCAGGATGACAAAATTGAGGCTGTTATACTTTGGCCACATCATAAGAGGACAATAATGCTAGGAAAGCTGGAAGGTAGTAGAAAAAGAAGTCGACCACATGCCAGATGGATGTACTCAATCAAGGAGGTCACGGGCATGAATTTGCAGGATTTAAGAAGAATAGTGGGGGATAGGGGGTCTTGGATATGACTCATCTGTAGGGTTACTATGAGTCAGAAGGCAGTTAATAATAATATTATTTTCTTACCCATCTCTCCCCATGGATCAGGGCAGGGAACACCAACAGATTAACAAATACACAATGTCAGTTAAATCTCACACATGAATTTAAAAGAACAAATAAGGGCCTGAGCAGACTGCCAGAAATAATCCATCTTGAGACCACTTTAACTGCCCTGGCTCAGTGCTAGGGAATCATGGAAATTCTAGTTTATTATGGCACCAGAGTTCTCTGACAGAGAAGGCTCAATGTCTCAAAAAACAAAAACAAAACAAAACCCCAAAAAAACAACCCTACAATTCTCATGATTCCCTAGCACTGAGCAGGACAGTTAACATGGCCTCAAGCTGGATTATTTCTGGCAGTCTGTTCAGGCCCTTATACACACATAATAAAACAATCCATATTTAAAAGTTCACCATTTAAAATTCACAATTTTAAAATAATCTGGATAGGTCTGCTAGAAGAGACTGGTCTTTAATCCTGTTTTAAATATACACAGCATATTCAGCTGTTGAATTTCTTCTAGCAGATCATTACACAGTCTAGGGGTGGCAGAAGGCAAAGATCTGTATGACAGTCTAGCTGACTTGTGTAGCTAAAATGAAGGAGGATCATTTTGTCTCACACTCTTGTGAGTGTTTAGATGACACAGGCTTATAGTGTTAAAACCAGCAACCACAACATTATAGGTCATGATCATGACTTGTACTTTGAATTGTAGTCACTTTCTTGTTGTGGTTGCTGCTTTTACCACTATAAACCTGTGTCACCTAAACACTCACAACAGAGTATGAGGCAGCAGAATGAGCCAGCCCACAAACCATATTATACTCAACCTCTACCATTTACTGGGTCACAGATTTAGAAAAGTGACCAAAAGATTACATATATGGCTTAGGTCCACATTATCCAAAAGACCGTACCTCCCTATACAAACATGCCAGAATCTTAAGACCTATAGAGGAGGGCTTTCTCTTGGTTCCACACCAACACAGGATCTCTTGGTGAGGAAATAGGAGAGAGACTTCCCTGTGGCTGCTCCTACCCTCTGGAACTCCTTTCCACAGAAGGTTATGCTGGCCTCCTCCTTTTCAGTTCTTTCACCTGCAAACAAATACCTTTTTATTTAAGCATGCTTTTAATACATAATTGCTTGCAGGGAGGCTCCTTATTGGGGTCTGTGCCCCAATTAACCCCCCAAATTTTTTTGTATGCTTTTAAAATAATTTTATATTGTTTTATTGTTATGATTTTAATGGTTGTTAAATTTACTTGCTGAGTTGGCCTTGGGTCAAATTCCGGAAGAAAGGCAGCATGTAAATGGAATAAATAAAAAGATAACTATTCTCTGAAATGGGGAAATAATATGTTACTTTTTAAAAAATGCCACAATAGGGGGAACAATATAAAGATGGCTCTTGGCAGGCACAATCGGGGGGGGGGGGGAGGAGAAAATGTGTTCCTTACATCGTGGGAGAAAAAGTACAATCTATCTTCCAAGAGATGGCACCTTCTGTCAGTGTGTGGTTGCAGAGGAAGGCTGCAGTGCCCATTCAGTTTTCTTGCCACTGTGAGCACCATTTTCTTGGGCCAGTACTCTCAGCCTGACCTACCTCACAGAGTTATTGTAAGTGGAGAGGAGGAGTATTGGGTATGCTGCCTTAAACTAGATGGATGAAGGATGAAAAGCAGGATAAAAATGCAACAAACAGGTTAATTACAGCCGGGGTGATATGTGTCTGGGATCTCAAGATGCATTTGTACTGCAGAAATAATACAGTTTGACACCACTTGAACTGCCATGTGCAATGCTATGGAATCCTGGGATTTGTAGTTTTTGTGGCACCAGAGCTCTCTGAGAGAGAAGGTTAAATATCTCTCAAAGCTACAGTTCCCAGAATTCCACAGCATTGAGCCATGGCAGTTAAAGCAATGTCAAATTTCATTAATTTTGCAGTGCTGATTGGGTCTTAAAAGTAATGTCATTTAAAAAAAAGAAAAAAATTAATAATAATAAAATTTATTTATACCCTGCCCCTCTGTCAACAATCGGGGCGGCTAACAACAATTAAAATTCCATACAGCATATAATCCAACAACCCCAAAACCCACCCACCCCTTAAAAAGTATTAAATCAGTTATCAATTAAAACATCTTAATTAAACAACATGCAATAAATTCAAGTCACAGAACAATGATAATATAAGGAAAACCCAGAGTAGCAGCAGCAGCCAAAAGTGGGAGAGGGTGGGATAAGGGGGTTCCTGAGGCCAGGAAATTTAGTCAGGAAAGGCCTACAGGAAGAGATCCCTCTTAACAGCATTTTAAAAGCTGCTCAGGGTCTTAATCTGATGGAGCTCATCTGGCAGGCCATTCCAAAGTCTGGGAGCAGTTGCCGAAAAGGCCCTCTGGGAGGTCACAGACAGCCTTGTTTTTATCGGCTGCAGCAAATTCTTCCCAGAGCACTGAGTACGTGGGGCGGATTATATAGGAGGAGGTGGTCCTGAAGATAGGTTGGACCCAAGCCATTTAGGGCTTTAAAGGTCATAACCAACACCTTATACTGGTCCCAGAAATTAATAGGCAGACAGTGAAGAGACTTTAATACTAGTGCTATGTGGTCTCTCCTTGGTGTCCCCAAAATCAATCTGGCTGCCATATTCTATACTAGCTGAAGTTTCCAGACCAAACATGAAAGTAGCCCCATGTAGAGTGCATTACAGAAATCCAGCATGTGCACCACAGTCTTGAGATCCCTTACTTCCAGGAAAGGGCACAGCTGGTGTATCAGCCGAAGCTGATAACAGGCACTCTTGACCGTCACATTTACCTGATTAGTCATCAGGAGCAATGAATCCAAGACCACCCCCAGACTGCAAACACAGTCCTTCGTGGAGAGTGTGACCCCATCCAGGACTGGTGGTTGCAACCCAATTCCTGGTTTCGGGGCCGCTACTGTGAGCACCTCCATTTTGTCTGGATTTAATTTCAATCTGTTTTTCCTCATCCTGTCCATTACTCCCTTAAGACAGACATTGAGAGGAGAGACACCAATGGGAGCCATGGCCAATAATCGAGACATGGAAAAATAGATCTGGGTGTCATCAGTGTACTGGTACCCAGCCCCATGTCTTTGGATGATCTCACTCAGTGGCTTCATATATATGTTAAATACCATCGGGGACAGAATGGTGCCTTGCAAATGCCACAACTAAGATCTTTTTTTGCAGAACAAATGTCCCCGAGCAGCACCCTCTGGGATCTACCCGAGAGCAAGGAACGGAACCACTGTAACACAGTTCCTCCGATTCCTAACCCACTCAGGTGATCCAAGAGGATGTTATGATCTATTGTATCGAAAGCCGCTGAAAGATCTAAAAGCACCAACAGGGTCATATTACCCCTGTCGACGCTCAGACGAAGGTCGTCGGTTAAGGCAACCATGGCAGTCTCAACTCCAAATCCCATCCTAAAGCCAGTTTGAAATGGATCTAGATAATCGGTTTCCTCCAAGACAGCTTGGAGTTGAAGAGCAACCACCCTCTCGATCACTTTGCTCAAAAAAGGTAACATGGATACAGGCCTATAGCTATTCATATCCAGGGGGTCCAGGTAAGGTTTTTTCAGAAGCGGCCTAACTGCCGCTTCCTTTAAACAAGATGGAACGTGACCTTCCCTGAGGGATGAATTGATAATGTCCATAAGGAACAACCTCAAGGCCCACCCCCCCCGACGGCCAGCCATGAAGGGCAAGGATCAAGAGGGCAAGTTGTCTTCCTCATACTACCAAGAAGCTTGTCCATGTCCTTGGTACTCACAGATTGAAAATGATCCAGTAAAATTATATCAACAGAGCTGCTGGACACCTTGTCTATAGATTCTGTTATTACACTGGCATCCAAGTCAGCTCTTATCTGAGAGATTTTATCTGCAAAGAAGTTGTTAAACATGTCACAGCAGGCTGTTGTTGGGTTAAGCAATGGGTGGAACCTGCGTCAACTTCCCCACCACCCTAAACAGCTCTGCTGGATGGGACTCTGTAGATGCAATACATGCAGAGGAGAAAGATTTCTGCACTGCGCGTATTGCCTCTCGATAGGACTGAAGGAAGTTCCTATGATGAGTTTTCTGCCATGTGCACTCTAGTCGTTGTCCAACCCACTTCATTTTCCTAAGATCTTCCATATACCATGGTTTATGGTTCAAAGTGGGTTGGAAAGGATGCTTGGGAGCGATTGTGTCGATAGCCTTGGTAAGATCGGTGTTCCATATTAACCAAAGCTTTGACAGAATTACCGGCATTACCAACCATTAAACCCTTTAAGGCTCTCTGGAATCCAATTGGTTCCATTAGCCTTTTAGGGCAGACCATTCTAATAGGTCCACCAACCCCAGTGGGGCAGATAGTGGTTCTTAGTTCAGTCTTGACCAGGAAATGATCTGTCCAGAATGCCGCAACTTAATAACCTCCACCCACAGATATTCTTGTTTCAAACTAAAGACTGCATCGAGTGTATGACCCACACAATAGAGTGGGCCCGACGACCAATTGAGATATGCCCATGTTTGTTATGGATTCCATGTACTGCTGAGCTGCACCTGTTAAATTTGGCAAACTGGTCTTGAGTGGGATGTTGAAGTTGCCCAGAACTAAAAGTTTGGGCAACTCCAGCAACAACTCAGACCAGTTGTCAGCTCGGTTAGGGAGTCTGCTAGACAATGGGGTGGTCGGTATACTAGCAGAATGTTGGGGCATAGAAAGATGCTTTGGGTCCACCACGATCACGTGCAGAGTTGTTCCATGTCGACAGGATTTCAGAGAGTTGTCTGCAAAAGGGCTTCTGGCAGAGAAGGAAAAATTCTTTCACAGCAGCACACAGCCTTGAGCTCTGGCATTCTTCCAAATAAAGACAGCAGCGAGGCCAGCCTTCACTCAATACGAGGGCTTTAATCTTTAGTTGCGCTATGTACAATATATGCATACAGAGTATTGGACAGCCGTCTCAAATACTCACAACTATGCAACACTCCAACAAACTGCTCCGCCAACCACCATCCACAACAAACCCACACTGGAGATAATTCCCATCTCCTTTTTATAGCAGTTAACTATGCCTGTTGCATCAGGCATCTCATGTGTGTATATTTCCGATTACTGACGCACACACACCTGCCCCCTGGAGCTGAACTGCTTGCATTTCTTATCCTACAGCTCCACTTTATGGTCATATCCATGTCATTTTCCTGACACAGAATCCCTAAGCTATCCTTGGTCCTCAGGCTCAAGTACATGCACTTGAAGTGGACTGTGTTCTGGACAGGTATCCTTATGAACCAGAGCCACTCCAACCCCCTGTCCACTTCCCTTTACCTGATCACTGATAGCGTACCTGGCTGAGAGGGCCTGTGTCCAAGTTACGGTGCTATCCTCTCCCAGCCAGGTTTCTGTGAAGTAATCCAGGTCGGCATCCTCATTTGAAAGAAGATCGTGAATAATATGAGTCTTATTTTTGACTGACCAGGCATTGCAGAGGAGCAAGGTAAGGTTTTGTGGAGTGATTGGTGTACGCTCCAATCCATTCCAGGGAACAGAGTGAACTGAAGGTGGGATAGCTATCAAACAGCGGTCCCACCTTCTTTTGTAACATCTGTTCAACAGAGTCAGCATTGTAACCACTTGAGCCACTGCATCCCACGATTGGGTGATAGCTCTCCTCAAAATATTTAGGAATTCAAAGCTTGGTTTCTCTTTTAATGTAGCATCATATTAACACCAGATACTTGGATTTGGGATTTCTTTTTGGTTAAAGGGAATAACAGACATGGGGGGGGGTGCAGATGGGCAGCCCTGGGCCACCCCGGGAAGCAGATGATTGAGGCCAAGACTGCCAGATGCCTCAACTCCTATTCTCCCTTTTACTGTCTTGGAAAGGAGTGGCAAAATGCCGCTCCTTTCAGAGCTGGCAAAAAGAGCACCCTAAGAGCCGGCACATGGCTCTTTAACGCCCCTTCCAGCACAGCTCGTCAAAAGGCTGTGCCAGAAGGATGTCCTGATGCTGCGTGCCATGTGTAATGGCACGTGGCATCAGGACATCTTTAGGGAGGGGTTGAGATGACTGGTGTGCAGCTGCCCCTCCCCATCCCTGCCTCCAGGACAGCCCAAAGGCACATTGTGAGTACAGCCCAGTATGTGATTTTGGAGAGCAAACTTTTCCAGCCCTCTGATACAATGGATTACTGGAAATTGATGACTGAATTTACATGCTATCAATTTTCCCACAGTACGTAGCTGATCTGGGACTGATTTTGTGATTTGTGTACATCTGGTGAAACTTACCTGCAAAGTGCAATGTATCCATGCCTCTTATTTGTCCCAGAAAGATATGGCTTCTTGCTGTCAAACTCTAGGCCAGCAATTTTACAAATAAGTTAATGGGAATGCTACTTGGATGAGCCAGTCTTCGCTAAGTGCCTCATTCAATCCTCCAGTGGTAAGATGTAATATGCCAAGGTGTTTTCTGTGTTTTCTGACTACTTTACATCATACGGAAGACTAATGGAAGGCTTTGATATCAGTTCTGATTTCCGCCCAAATCTTGTGAGTGATTGAAGGCATCTGCTGTTTGATTGTAATGGGGCACCTGGGGTGAATATGGAGGTAGAGGTAACATGGCAGTATTTTTGCAGCACGAACATGTGCCTATACCATATAATGTGGCAAACTGGGATATTCCACTCTCAGTGTGAGCTCAGCTTTGTCTTCCATTATACCTAATGGAGAAGAGCTGTTGAGGAGTGTGCAAAAGGCAGACACAGCTGAGAGACGATATATGTGCTGGCACATCTTCAAGTATTTTTCAGCAGAAGATTATGAGAATAAATGAACAGCCACAGCTCCTATTACAATATCAAGGATAAGTGTCAGTGATCTATTTATTTATTGACTTGCCTGTTTTAAAAAAGACCTTTTTTATGGCTTAAAAGGTGGGAACAATGGTTAGTGTTGTGAACAAATCAACTCTGAAAATTCTCATTAGTGGGTGAGAAATTTCACCAAGTTCTTAAGGGAGAGAAAGAAGATTTCCCCAGGAGCAAGGCTGACTATTAGCAGAGGCAGTAGCATAACATCTTCCTTTTATTCCCTCCCCATTTCAGGTCTTACTCTTAGTGGCAGTATCAGCAGCCTTGTTGATAGCCGTTAACCTCCATTTTGTGTATCCCACTAAGCAAGATCATGTTGTAGCAAGAGTGAAAGGAGGAACACCCCTTAAAAATAATGGTGGAGAAAAGTGTGTGAAGTGGCTTTTCCCATGCAGGAGGTTGAGGAGAGGAAAAATACTTAGAAATATTCATTTAAAAGTGCTTTCAGACTATAGTCTGAACTAGACTATTGACACACGGTGTTCTCTCCCCAGTTGCTGCAAGTTCACTTTGCAATCTAGTTTGTTCTTCTTAATCAGTTTGCCTTTCACTTCCTGTAACCTTTGGCAGAGGACTAGATGGTACCTGTCTAGCTTGAGGTCTCCGGTCAATCTTCTTGGCCATAAAATGAAACAATATTCCCAAATTGGGAAGGCACAGGAACTGTCATGTGAATGAAAATCAGTGTGGATAAAAATTTGGGTGAACACCTCCAACTGCTGAAGCAACTGTTTTTCTTGATGGGAAATAGCAATAACTAAGATGTTTCTTGGGCTGGTCTTTTTCTTATGGAAGGGCGGTGGTGGGTTATTTTATGTATTTTTTTTTACAAGGGCTGCTTTTGTCTACCCCATGAATTTCCATTTCCATTTCCTATGGCATCTCTTCAGTGCTACATTCTCCCATGACTGATTTCTTTCTGGAGGTGATGTGCTACTTTGTTATGTGTGCATCCATTTCTCCCTTCAGCTCACAAGTGGGGTGAAATTTTATCCATCTGTTTTATTATGTTAAATCATTCATCAGTGTCATTACCTTTTCTGACCCTATAGAACAGGGGTAGGCAACCTTTCCCCTTTAAGGGCCGAGGGACTTCAGCTTCCAGAAGCCTCAGCCATGTTGGCCAATAGTCCCATGTTGGCCAATAGCTCCTGGGATTCTGGGAGCTGAAGTCCCTCGGCCCTTAAAGGGGAAAGGTTGCCTACCCCTGCTATAGAACAATGGTGGACTACAATGGAAAACATCATAATAAAGGTTGTATTGTGTTAAATGTTCCAAAGCAATGATCTTGTACTACATTTACAATTTACAATGCTTGCATGTAGCATTTTAGCTTCAAAGGTTCTATATGAATGAGAGCATACTGTGAGAAGAAGCAAAGCCTCAGGCATGCCAGCAAGCTAAAATCAATGAAACAGTCACCAGCTTGCCTAGAATAGAGGAGTAAAGATTTAAATGCTACTAAAACCATGTTAAAATCAGAGAAACCAGAGAGATCCAGATTCCCTCAAGACCATTTTTTCATTTGCTCTGATTCTGGGATGCCTCTTATGTCTCTTAACATCTCCAACCTTGGGATTCTGCCCAGAATTTCCCTGATCTTGATAGAATCAGCATTCTTAAAATCCAAGCTTAATGTTTCTCTGTACACTTCTTCAACCTGTGCAACAGTAATGAATTCTACCATTACATGGCCACTCCTCTTTAAAATACCAACTGCTTTGATTCTAGTGACCAGCTGCTTATGGTTAAAATCAAGTCCAGGATTGCTGATCCTTCCCCTTGTTCCCTCTTTCATCTTTTGAAAGAGGAAAGTACCATAGCTCAAGTGCTCATGCTCAGTGGTGGACTTCAAGGAGCCAACTTAGAGAACACATTCTCCAAGCTCAGTGTCATGTGTAGCTGCCCATGACTCTGGCCTGGTCCTGATACGTTCATGATAAGGCCACTTTTTCTTTCAGAATGTATCTATACTTCACAGTTATGGCTTTATGATACTACTTTAATTGCCATGGCTGTATACTATGGGATCCCTGGAGTTGTAGTTTACCAAGGGCTCCTTAGAATTCGCTGTTACTGGATATTTCCAGTGCACCTTCTCCAGAACTACAGCAAACAATTATTAAATTCCTCACTAAGCTATAAGGCCTAGAATTCCAAAAGATGGAGCTATGGCAATGGGATCACACTGCTACAACTATGCAGTGCACATATGTTTTGTGTTCAAATTTGCTGTGCCCAACAATGGTGTCAACACCACACATCCTTTTAGAATCTGTCAAAGCACTTGGGAAGAGTTGCTTCAGTTACCATTTCAACAGTAAGCTCAAATGATTAAAGTCTATCGACAGATGTAAAAGAAAAGACTTTATCGCACCGCTTTTTAAATCGATTTACCTCTCCCGATTTAAATTTTATTTCAGGTGGCATCCTGATATTATCAGAAAGATTTTGCCACCGAATCTGCTGTCCAAATACAGCCCGGGTCCATCCCTGCTCACAGATGCACTCTGGCAACCATTTTCATAAGCCGGAAGTTTTCTGGCTTCAAAAAGAGGCACACTGAGCACCCCTGTGAGTGGGGATGGACCCAGGCTGTATTCAGGCAGCAGATTTAGTGGCAAAATCCTTCTTATAACATCAGGTTGCTGCCTGAATTAAAATTTAAATCAGGAGAGGTAAGTTGATTTTAAAAGTGATGCAATAAAATCCTAAGTGTAGTGGGAGGCAGGGAAATATGCCTGATAGTAATAAGAATGAGAGCAGGCCCAGACATGAACAAACTTTGACACATTGGGTATGAAGAAAATATACTACCAGAAAAGAAGTGTCATCTCTGGTTTTGAAAAGCAAACAAGAAAACAAAACTAACATCACAGGATATGAATTTGTTATTGCAATCACAGCATTATTGTACAGCTTCCTAAACTTAATTCGTTGTTGCCTGATGAAGAAAAAAAACTATCTCCAGCATGTCACCTTTCATTAAAATTGTGTTTGTCTGAGATTTTGTTATTTGCAGTTGCTCATCTGTAAAATTAGAAGTTTTAATTCTTCACAGTTTGTCACCTTTTCAAATTCTGCTCTGTTGACACGTAATTTTTTTTACATAATGCAGGGAAGGTTGGAAATGAAATTTAAAAGAAAATTAGCTGATGCAGGAACTGCTAAATGAAGCACTTTTGTCAGGGAGGCTGTTGTTTTGCATGCAGAGCTGTGTGTGAGGGAATTTTACTTAAATGGAAACCAAAACAGTGTTGGATGTTCTGAGCTAATTGAGTATCTCTGATCATAGAGAAAATAAGTACACACTATTTGGAATGGGGGCTATTTGTTATGAGGCATATAGACTGTGGCATGGTTAATGTGACTGAATGCTCCTCTGGATGAAAAGTCTCTTTGCACATGGGAGACTGGCTCATCTACACTATTCTGATAGCTGGCATGCCACAGGTGGAGACTTTTCAATGTGGGATGTTATTTGGTAAAGCAATTTGTTACCTGCTTCCTGAGGACTGGCACAGACCAGCTTAAAAGAGCAGCACAAAACTGCCCCTGGGAGTGCTGGATCAGGGCTAGAGAAATCTCATGCCGCAGCCCTGATCCTCTTTTCTGCTGCCCCAAAAGAGCAGCAAAGTGCCTCTCCTTTTGGGGGTGGCAAAAGGCCACCCTTTCAGCCACAGCGGCAGCTTTTTCACACCCTTTTGGTGCAGCATGTGCACACACTGTGCCAAGAGGGCATCCTGATGCTGTGCACTGTGCGAATAGGCACATGGTGTCAGGACAGCATTGGGGTGGAGTCAGGATAGCTGGCATGTAGCTGCCTCCCCAACTCCACCCCCAGCCAGCCCTTTAGGCTGGTCTGCCCTCTGATTCTAGAACTGAATCAGGACTCTTCTAGCTTCTTTTGAACAGGCAGATTGGGTCTAGGTGTTTTAAGGACCGAATGACTGGAGCAGGGCTTTCGAGATCATTCTAAGGTGAGCCAGGAAGCCATACCAGCAGTCAGGACAAGCCATGAATATTAGGGAGCAAGCTGGAAGCCAGGATCAGAACCCAAAATGAAAAACAAACAGAGTTTTTTGGAGGGACGGGACCATAACTCCTCAAGCAAGGCCCAATGGTAGCATGATAGCCTTTTATTTTCCCTTTTGCCTAGCAGGAACCAGATGTCAGCATAGATAAGTGGAGTCACTCTAGGACTTGAGGCTGCTTAAGTATCCTCTGCACTCCAGTGGTTCACCTAATACAGGTCTTTCTTTCCATAAGTTGCATGCATGGCCACTTCTTTCTTTTTGTCTGGGGTGTTATTTTCAAGTCTCCTGGATTATGGTGAGAGCACCAAGGCAAAGTAGTTGCTGAATTCCCTGTGGCTTGGTAGGCACTAATAACAGCTTAGTATAACAACACTTTTTACAACAGAGGTGGACAACTTGATAGATTCAGTGACCAGTTTTCCCACTCTGAAGCTGACCCTGGAGGCATCAGAAACATATGGAAATCAAAAGAGGAAATGGTCAGAAGTCACTTCCTATTTACCTCCCCCCTTCTGCTTTGGCCAAGATGAAGAACATAAGGCCACGTGGCTTATTTTATAGAATTGTGGACCTAGATTGAGTTCAATTAATTATACTGTTTTGGGAGGTGGCAGCAAGGGGAAACTCTTGGAGCTGCAAAAATGGGCAGGGCAGGGATGCATGTGGCACATAGGCTGTGTATTATCTCTGTGGCATACCACCTTAAGAGAGCAGAGCAGCAGTTTAAAAATAATGGGGAGAAAGACAGGAGCATGAGTACAAGTGCAAGGCTTAGAGAGGATGACTCCTTATATAATGCTTTATACAGATAACCTATGTACAAAATTTACACATAACACATATAAACAAAAGGAAACACACATGGTGAATAATAATATAATAATAATAATAA
>CM034701.1:190802057-190818978 GCA_020142125.1 Phrynosoma platyrhinos | reverse complement strand
AGTGCATGCTGAATCTCTGTCGGTCTGCACTCTGAGATAGTTCCCGTGGGACTCCTCTCTTGCCGGTCGTGCCCCTTCCATGGAACCCATCTGCATTTGCCAGAAGTCCAGAGGAGTCTCTCGGGTGTGAGTATATTTCCCTCTATCCTGGTTTCCGTCTTTGCCTCCCCCACTCTCGTTCTTTCCCGCTTGCCCTCTAGTGTGTGTGTGTGTGTGTGTGTGTGTGTGTGTACCACATTTGGACATTTGCTTGCTGTATTAATATTTTAGACTTTAATTGGAGTTTGGTCTGTTTCAGTGTCATTCCTTGCCAGAACTCTTACATCTCTGGTATACAATTCTAAAAAGTGAAGTTGGGCGCTTCACTCTCACATTTGAGCTAATTATAAATTCCCTAAAATTAGGTCCTTGTTTCCCAACAAGTGAGACCAGGTCACATGCCATCTTCAGGTTGGGTCAATTCTGTGCTGATGCATAGTGAATGAGCTTGAACTAAATACTGCTGCCTCTGTGACTGGCCCCTCTTCCCCACAACAACTGCTACAGTAGGTGCACCAAATACCTGTGTAGATAGCAGCCCTCTGAAGAGCAACCCAGGGCCCTTGAAGTGTGCAACCTAATTCACCCTTCCTCTGGAGTCCTCAAAGTGGCTATGATATGAAAATTAATATTCATAATGGTTGTAATTGCTTGAGATGTGAGGAATTCCAAAAGAAGTCAAATATGGCAGGCAGTCTGTCTGTCCAGCAGAGATATTTAAAGCATAGTAAGAACTCCTAATTGACCAAGCTAAAACATACTACTGCCATAGGTGTTATGGTTGACCCGGCTTTTTCCATGGGTTGTGTGGGGACAGCAGGATCATGGACTGAAAGCAGTGACAAAAAGTAAATTACTGTGCCTTTGGTGGCTATTCACTGATGTCTGACTGCTATTTCAATGGAATAAAGACATTCCACCTCAGGAAAGAGAGAAAAAAAAAAAGAGAGAAAGGGGACACATGTAGCCTAAAACCATGCATACTGTCTCAAGGCCAGTACTTCAAATAAATGTACATATGATTGCAACCTAAACAACTTGTCCATTGTGATGTGAGGTACCATTCTATACACAAGGACCTGTGGTCTTCTCCCATTGGCTCAACTCAGTGGTTGAAGTCATTACAACTTTTGAATTCAAAAAGGCTGCTGTCTAGTTTTGGGTAATTTGTCAGCAGGGTAGACTAAAACTGATTACATAAATGCTCTGATACAAATTCATCCCACTCTGGTGATGATACCTACATTAATTATTCTGTTTTGAATTATTTCCCAAGGTGGCTCGTTTTTACTGGAGCTGTGCTTCTTATTCATGAGTGAGTAATTTTATTTAAAAGAAAGGGGTGGAGGACAAGAGGGTAGTAGTTTGATAATCACAGCCAGTGTATCCCAGAAGTATATAAAGTGAATATACTTTTAAATCTTTCTTCATCATGGAAGCTATGAGAGTAATATGCCACGGGACTCTATTACCACAATAATATAACTTGGTCTATCCCATGTATCTCCTTCCCAAATGATAGTGATTGGTCCTCTCGGACCATTTTATGGAGTCATCATCTTCAATCTCTTCAAAGTCTGCAAAAGAAATAAACAAGGCAAAACTATATAGTCTGTCTGTCTGTCTATCTATCTATCTATCTATCTATCGTTAAAAATAATTCTACAATGCAGCTCAATAAAAATAGTTCAAGCTGTTGAATATCAACCATCATATTTGAATTATTTTAATGCTCATATTTTTGGTCAAACCATTGCAGG
This sequence comes from Phrynosoma platyrhinos, assembly GCA_020142125.1. NCBI lineage: Eukaryota > Metazoa > Chordata > Lepidosauria > Squamata > Phrynosomatidae > Phrynosoma > Phrynosoma platyrhinos. Next base: position 190,817,179 of record CM034701.1, on the reverse strand, counting down.
ACTTGAACTACCATATCTTTGGACTATGTAGATGAGTAGTAATAAGTCAAAATGGCTGAATGTTTTTAAACTTTCTATTTATTTATTTATTTGATTTATCCAAAAACTGCATTCAATGTGACTCATAAGTAGACTAAGGAAGCATGATTTAGATTTTTAAAAAATCTCAGAAAACTACCACATTGATTTTTTTTAACAAATTATGATGTTAAAACACAATTGAACATATAAGCATTTTAATAGCACAGCAATAAAGAAATTGCAACACACTCACCAACTCTACTTGGGGGTCATTCACACATTTTTTTTTTTTAATGAAGAGATTCACATCTCTCTGCCAATTCAGAACTGATTCAGAATCAGTTTGGTGTTCCCACTGTGTTTATTGTGATCAAATCTCTCTGTGCCATTTTAACCCTGTTGCCATTCACATTTGCCATCGTACTGATTTAAAATGGAAACACCTCAATTTCTGTGAACAATGCAGCATGATCTGAATTGATTCGGTAACATGGTCACGCTACTGAAGATGTGGATCATTTCAGCTCTTTAAAAAAGAATCGCTAATGGGTCTGGTGGCAAATGCACCAGATTAAGTGGGCTTTTTGGTCACCCCCCCTGCAAGTGGGACAAGTGTGAACTTCACAGAAATAAACCGGTTCCACATTGGTTTATTTTGGTAGTGTGAACGGGGCCTTGAATCAATGGCATCACTGAGGGGGTACAGGGGGCACGGACCACACTGTATGACACCCCAGCGGGAGGTGACATCCACTTGGCTCTCCTGCCCCTACCCATCCCTGCTACTGTGCTGTTCTATTCAGGAGAATGAGCTGGCAGCAAGGAGCCAGGCTGAGCACCTGCGTGCCCCCTGAGGAGATAAAGGTGGTGGCAAGGACTGCTGGGAGGTGCATACACACCTCCCTGCCAGTGCCCCTTTCTTCCCTGAGGAGAAAGGGGTAGTGGCAAGGACTACCGGGAGGTATGCACACTTCCCTGGCTCCTTGCTGCCACTCCTTTCTCCCCTGAGGAGAAGGAGGCAGTGGCAAGGATGGGGACCATGGCAGGGAGGGATGTGGGCGAGGGTGGGCACATGCTTGGCCTGTTTGAGCCTGTGCCCATGCCTCCTTGCAGAATCCCCACCCCTTCCACCTCTCAAGTCCCACCCCCACACTGAGTAAAACTAGCAGGGACAGCACTGCCATGAATTACTTTATTATTGTTCCATTTATTTAACTATCATAAATTGGCTAAACCACTTAATGATCCTAAATGTATTTTTGGTTAAAATAATTTGATTCACATATCAAAGTAGTCATTCAGTTTGACTGAATGTTTCAGCTCTTTCCTCTTTCCAGTTAAAGTATTCAAAATGACATGCAGAGACTACCATCCATTTTTTATACTCGTGTCAATTCATTTCAATTTTCCCTTTTAGGAAAAAGTGAACCTGCTCTGATTTAGAGCCATCTCTTTATTCATAGTTTAGAAGCTGTTGCCTAAATATCTGGTGAGCCAGTAGTGAGATAAAAAAACACCTTTTAAAAGCAGGGTTTTTTAAAATGTTTCTTATAAATACTTCATAGCTTAAACACTATTGACATGGCACTGAGCATGTGGTGATGTACATTCTAAAGGATCAACTGCAAAACTAGCAGGAACGTTCTTACAGAAATAAGAACAAAGATTAAGTGCAGAAACCTTGTCAGAGTCTACAGAGGGGTGCATACAATAAATGATACGACATGTTATTCTTTTACAGTTGTGTCTGGGCAGTTATGACAGCTTTATACATGTAATGGAAACAGAAGTCTTGGTGCCATAGTTTCACTAAGGACAGCCACATGCCTGTCCTGAACTATGATGCAAAGGGTTATATTTCCAAGTTGCTTCCACACATGTGATTCAAAAAGAACAGCTTTACTTTTGCACCATTCTTTTTGTATTTCCTTGTTGGATCAGAACCCATGGGTATATCTAACTACATGACATTGCTTTTCATGGTCTGTGCATTCAAATGTTATATGAGGATTTGTCAGACATCATTCACAGAAGCAGAACACAGCTATTGGGTGAAGCCTTTGAAGTTGCTTCTCTGGCAGCTCAAAAGTAGGAACAGAAAGAATATTCATTACTATTTATTTCCTAATGGAAAGACAGATTTCCTGACACTCAAAAAGCCTGCTGAGAAACACAGAAGAATGGTGAAAACTTTTAACAGTCTACACACTTTTTTCAGGGAATTATTTTGCACAAAGACACATATGGGTTTTCTCTGCAAAAGCTGTGGTTGGTATCCTCTCAGACAGTTACAAAGTCATAAACTAGTCTTATGATCTTGTAATTGTTTGTATTCACATTTACAATCATTTATTTATTTATTTAGAGTGTTTATGCCCCCCTCTTCAGCCACAAAGGCTCTCAGAGTGGTTTACACATTGTGAACTTGACAGTTTCCCACCCTCAGCTTACAATAAAAAAAAGACATGACACAAAAGGAGATGGAAATGGCAGTGGGGAAAGGGACCAAGGGCCTCGGCAGATGGCTTAAAAAGCCGCCCTTGGGGCAAGGAAGGGGAGGGGCAGCCACACGCTCAGCGCCCCTTCCTCCTCCCAAGGTCGTCCTCAGAGCTGCCGGCCCTCCGCACAGTCGGCGCTCCGGGGACAACCTCCCGCTGCAGCGTCTGCACACACTGCGGCAGAAAAGTCAGCGAAAATGCGCTGCAAGCTTTTGCGGTGCAATTTCGCTGACTTGTGAAAGGAGTGCTATTTTAGCGCTCCTTTCAGGGGCGGCGAAGTTGCACCACAGGATCGAGGCGTGGGGATGCCTCGGTCCCGTGGCACACCTTCCCAGGGCGGCCCCGTGCTGCCAGTCTGCTTAGGCCCCAAGTCTGTTAGATACTACCAGTTCTTCTCTCCCACCAAGGCCAGGATGGTAGCAGTTAAGATGGAGGGAGGGCCTTTCACCTTCCTCTGGGGCTAAGGCATGGTGGAACTGTGCCTTCCTCTCCTTCTCTCATGGCATCAGTTATACAACTGCAAATTCTTCTAAAACCCACCTTAAAAGACAGGCAGGTGCACTGAGTGAAGGGACTCTGCAGTGCTGGTGGGTGAGGCACTGAAGAATGATGCTTCCAGCCCATCCCAGCAACAAGAAGCAGTGTGATGAGGAGTTGTGACAGGATCCCACAGTGGTCCTTTCTTCTGCTTGTCATACTGTAGCTCACTGGCTTGATCATTCTTCAGTGCCCCACTCACTAGCACATGAGAACTCTTTTGCCTGGTATGGCTGCCTAGCTTTAAAGGTAGATTTCGGGGTTGGATCAAGGTACAGAGTATAGTTACAACATCATAGTGATATGTTCCGTGCAGGATCTTGGCCTACATTTTTTGCACCGAGAATAATAATATACCCTGCCTTTATTCCAATATAGGGCCTCAAGACATCTAACAATATGTTTAAAACAGTACAATTCAAAAACAATTCAAATGTATTAAAATAATTAAAAAATTAAAAAAGCTAAAACAATTATGCATCAAAAATATTAAAAAGTATTAAAAACTATATAAAGACCATGACATCTGAAGTTTATAACATTTAAAAGCCCAAACCTCATCAGTTTAAAAAGCCTGACAACACAAAAATGTTTTTACCTGCCACCAAAAGGAGAGTACGGATGTGGCGATCCTGGCCTCTGTAGGGAGGGAGTTCCAAAGACTAGGATCAGTGTGAAGTCAAAGGCTTTCACAGCTGGAATCCATAGGTTTTTGTGGGGGTTTTGGGCTGTGAGTCCTGCATCTGTGGCTGGCATCTTCAGAAAATGGTGGCATCAAGGTATGTGTGGTATATACTGTGTGACCTTTGGTTGAGAGAATTAGCATCTAAATCTGTGTATTGTTCTGTTGAGGCAGGCCTCAGGTTGGGAGGATATGCGAGGAGGATCAGATAATGGACCATTAATTAAATTAGACACTAATCCTCCTTGCATACCCTCTCACCCTTGGGCATTGTCTCAACAGAACAATGCAGAGATTTACATGCTAATTTACATGCTAACTCCTATCAGACAATGGACCATTAATTCCCAGCAGATAATGGACCATTAATTAAATAGACACTAATCCTCTTTGCATATCCTCCCACCCTGAGGCCTGCCTCAACAGAACAATACACAGATTTAGATGCTAATCCTCTCAACCAAAGGTCACACAGTATATACACCCCCCACACTTCCATGCTACCATTCTCTAAAGATGCCAGCCACAGATGCAGATACCTTCTTCTGGAACATGGCCTCACAGCCAGAAACCCCACAAAAATCTGTTAGGAGCAGCTCCCGAGAAGGCCCTCTCCCTTGTTCCCATTAAATGGATATGAAAGGGTGGTGGAACAGTGAGAAGGGCCTCACCAGATGATCTCAATGCTCTAATGGGCTCTTAAAGGAAGATACAGCCCTTCAAATAAGCTGGACCCAATCTGTATCTTTATAGGTTAAAACCAGCACTTTGAATTATGCCTGGAAATATACTGGCAGCCAATGGAGCTGTTGTGTTGCCTGGGCAAGAACCATGTGTTTTGTCCAGAAAACCCATGTCTGTGTCTGTGCAGAATAATTCCCTGAAAAGTTCAACAAAGTATGAATACTTCTTCAAAACTGCACAGAAATCTCCCCCCCCCCTCTCACAATGGGGGATAATACTATTGATGCTGTTTATCCTAGCAAGTGAAGATGAAAAATACAAAGGTTTACATCCCTAGAACTTATGGCCTGTAGAATGAAACCTTTTTGTCTGCTTGCAATGTCATTGTGCCCCCTGGGCTTGGGCTTTACAAAACAAATACAGGTTGAATCTCCCTTATCCAGAATTTAAAAATCCAAAATTGTCCATATGGGTGGCTGAGAGTGACATCTTTGCTTTCTGATAATTCAGTGCACACAAACATTGTTTCATGCGTACAATTATTTAAAATATTGTATATAAAACTAGCTTCAGGTTATGTGTATAAGCTGTATATGAAACATATATGAATTTTTTATTTATATTTGGATCCCACCTCCAAGATATCTCATTAGGTATGTATATGCAAATACAAGTATTCTGAAGTCCAAAATACCTCTGGTCCCAAGCATTTTGGATAAGGGAGTCTCAGCCTGTAGTACTCCATGGAACAAAAGAAAGGTTTTTATGATGTTTCACCTTATATATTGGTGCCTGAATTCTATTAGTTAGTCCTATCTAGAGAAGACTCATCAAATCAGTTGTTGAATGGTGAGTCTGTGTATAGGTATTTCTTATTAATTCAATAGGCTTACTCCACTCTAGTTGATTCAGGCCTATGAGTGGTAATTTTTGTAATGATGTTCAGAGCTTGACATACTGATGTTGCTAGTGCAGTAGACCTCATATTCTTTTGGATTTTTTTTTAAACCCAGACTGTTGCTGAGTAACATTCTGCTTTCGCTGTGAAAAGGCTGAGGTTTCAAAAGTTCCTGTTTAAAGCATAGAGGAACAAAAGGCACTCCACATAGCCCCCTCAAGGCAGATGAGGCAGAGCAATTTCCTGCTTGGCAAGGGCAGAAGCAGTGCTTCTGATCTTTCTTGTTAGACTTTTCTCTTTCTCCCCATCTCCCAGGGTATCTCCTTTTCTCTGTCTATATCTACATTTTCTGTTCTGAATATGTTGGAATCCCAAATGAATAATAGTCACTTATTTTATCATGCCAGGACTACTTGGATCTAGAGACCTAACTACATCTGCAAAGGCATATAGAAGAATCCATATTGGTCTAATCCTGTGATTTCAGCTGACACTGCCTGCAGATCCACCTTTTCATGAGAGGTACTCTACTTTTCTTCTTGCTCTTTCCTTTCTTCTCTCTGCCTCATAGTTTATTCCTAAATTAAACCTTATTCAGAAATCAACCACAGCTTTAAGCCTTGAGTGAACAAGGGTAGGGTGGGTTGGGTAGGGAACCTGACACTGCAGCACCAAATGTACCCTAGACATGTTCATTGAAAGTTTGGGAGCCATCCCAACACTTTTTCAAAAGCTAAAGACCTTGTTCAATTTGAAATGTAAGTGAAATGGTTTTGATTAGTCAAAACCAGAGCAAGTATTTCAAATATTCCAAATATTAACTCAAGATTTTAAAAACATTTTGGTGCAGAGTGTGTGTATGTGGGGACCCTCTGGAAAGTCACAAACAGTAATGTTAGCCCTCCATATCCATGGATTCTTTATCCACAGATTAAACCATCCATAGCTTTAAAATATTAAAAATATATTCCAAAAAGCAAATCTTGATTTTGTTATTTTATATTAAGGGACATTCTTTCACTACACCATTGCATACAGTGGGACTTGAGCATCCATAGATTTTGGTATCCACAGGGTGTCCTGTAACCAAACCCCAGCAGATAGCAAAGGACACTGTATTATTGCTTGTTACTAGTATACAGTTGTTGATCCCCCATACCACTTCTGCTATTTCCTACAGACCTTTTATTTTGGGCCTCTACCCCAGTGATAGCGAACCTTTTAGAGACCGAGTGCCCAAACTGCAACCCAAAGCCCACCTCTTTATCACAAAGTGCTGCATTCCTCTGGCTTTCTAGTAACAAACTCAGTCGAACTCTGTGCTGGGGTGATGGCACGTGTGCCAACAGCTAGAGCTCTGAGTGCCACCTCTGGCATGCGTGCCATAGGTTTGTTAGGATTGGGTCCCAAGAGAAAATGTACATTGTGGGATAGTGCAGCAGCCATGATGACACAGCATTTGGCCACAGCTGAGTCATCCAGCCTTATGCTGATGTCACAGGACATGATATCATGGGGGTAGTCACCTGGTGCTGGAAAGCACATAAATTGCTGCAAAAGTGCTGCAAAACTGCAGCATCACTCAGGTGAGTGACAGGTGTCCAGGAGGAAGAGGCAGGGCCAGAGAGCCATGTGGAACACAGGCTATTTAAGGCACAAGCCTCTGGACACACATGTGGGTTGTGGATTGTTGATGGTGGATTGTGTATTGCTGTTTTTCTGTTGGAGTTGCGTTGGTGTATGCTGTACATATCTGTATATAGAGCAAAGATTAAAGCCTCATTTGTGAGACGTCTGGCTGTAGAGTCTCTGTGTTCTATCTGGAAGGGGAGAGGAGTTTCTCCAGCTGACAAGCAGCTTACTTCAATAGAGAAGTCTGGATCTTGGTGCTTCACGTTATGTGGTCTCCACACGCTGCGTTACCACGCCTAACAAGGTTTGCCACCACTGCTCTATCCTAACACTCCCATTCAATCAAGGATCCTGTAAAGCTAAAATGGGGGATTTGAGCACTCTCTGTGGCACATTTTCCTTTGTTCTAGCTGCCTGTTGGTGTTTCCTGAGACAGTAAGTGACAGTTCAGCCATTCCCAGTTTTTGAATTTTTCTATTTCAAGTCCCCTCCTCCATGCAGTATCATCTAGAGCATGTGATAAGAGAACTGTGCCTCATGATTTTTTTGTGTGTGTGTGTGATGGAAGAAGGATCCCTGTGGTTAGGGGCCCATCTCAAAACTCACCCTGCCCCATTGCCTATCCCTGGCATAATAAATTCCAGGACACCAGATGGCTGCATGGGCAATCTAGTACAGTTCAATAATAATGCCACTACAGATAAATGAAATCAAGTCTTTAAACCTCAGGTCCAGCTGATGTGGAAGATAGAATACAGGAAGATAGAAAATTCTCATCACATTCTCCTTATGGGAAGCATGTTAGAGTCATATCTGAAAGTATGATCAGATGTGGATGTTGTTTGTCCACATCATCCAATTTCCAGTCCATACATACTCTGATATCATAGTACATAACTGTGTGTTGTATCAGGGAAGAGATAATCAACCTGGTTGCTTTGGCAACAGGAAAGTACTTTTTCTCTTCTAGCAATCATCTTCCATGAAAAATGGTTGAAAAGGGGGAGCGTTTTTTTTGGGAGAAGGGGAAACAACAAGGTCCACTGTAATCAAAACTAGTTCCCAAGGTAATTTGCTTTTCATGATGTGCCTTGGAGACAATCAACGTGGTCAACATGTGCTTGATATCCAGCTTCTCAGAGAAGACCTCAGAACCTGAGAGCCAGAGTACACATTATGCGGGTGTTCCATTAATGGATTTTCCCACAATATATTTTTCCCCCATAAGTAGGTGAGGAAGCTAAATATGTGTGATTTAGATCAGGGTTATGGTTTTATTATTTTTAAATGGTATTAAACAATCTCTTTGGAACTGTTACAAGCCATGAGGCAAGTGGATGAATTTGTTTCATTTTCTCTTTTTCTCATTCTTCCACTTTTAAGTTTGTTTTAGTTTTGTTTCTGCAGCAATTTACACTTAAAAAAAAATCTACAAAAGGAATCATAGCATTTTCACACACTTTCTCTTAACTGTTCTAAGCACTCTCTCCTAAGATAATCTATTTTTGTACATTTTAAAAAGTAATATTCACCTTTTTTGGTTTGGAGAACTGAATTTCAAAATTAAGAGGAATGCAAATACTGAAAGAGGTTCAAGAAGTGCAAATGAAGGAGGTTCCCACTGAAAAGTTCAAGTCTGATATGGATGTCAGTATGTTCTTTTTAATTCTGTAGTTAACAGTAGGCTGTATCAAGGACTCCATTTGTAAAGCAGTCTTAAACCAGTTGCCATGACTTTTATTCAAAGTCTCTCCTAGCTGCTTGGAAGGTTTGGAGGATGTATGTGACATAAATTGTTCTTATTGTATACCTTTTTATGCATTTTCCAGTTGACCAAAGTGTTTCTATGCACATTTTTTCAAATACACACACACACACACACACATACACACATGTGCACATATGTGCACACTATCTACATGTAGATAGGTGAGTTAAAAAACAAAAAAGAGATTTCATTTTTGGTAGCTTCATACAGTCAGATCTCTGTCCACAGATTCAAGCATCCACGGATTGAAAATGTTTTTAAAATATATGATTTCCTGAAAGCACACCTTTATTTTACCATTTTATATAAGGGACACCATTTCACTATGCCATTGTATATAATGGGACTTGAGCATCCATTGATTTTGGCATCCATGGGGGGGTTCAGGAACCGAATCCCAGCAGATACCAAGGGCCCACTGTATTTGGTGGTTTTCTCAAAAAAGAAAAAAAGAAGCAGTTTGATATTCTGTGGTTTGATGCCATGTTGTGAAAGATCTGGGCACATATTAGTCTACAGCAGGGGTAGGCAACCTAAGGCCCGGGGGCCAGATGTGGCCCCCTGAGGCCTTTGGACTGGCCCCAGGCCGGTCCTGCCACCGCCACTGCCACCCGCCACGATGATATTGATTATTGTTGTTATTACTTGTTCTTGGGGCTTTCTTGGCAAAATCTCCACAGGGGTTTTGAGGCTGAGAGAGTGTGCATGCATATTTTTTAATTGTTTTAATTTTTTAAAATTTTAAATTTTTTATATTTATTTATTTATTTATTTATTTATTTTTGGTGCTTCAGCCCCCCAATTGTCTGAAGGACAGCAACCCGGCCCCTGGCTCAAAAAGGTTGCCTACCCCTGGTCTACAGCAAAGACTGCATTGGCATGCTTTATTTTAACAACACATAAAAGTTTTCCTGATGCAAAAACATGGAGGCTTCCGGAGACATTCAGTGTTCTCTAACAAAGGGACTTGTCTCACAAAGGATTCAAGACAAATTAGATCTCAAAGGCAGTAGCGTTTTGTTTTGCTAATGAATTTAAAGTTTGTTTCCTGGACGGAAACACCCACCCACATGTCCAGAAGGACGAAAGGCCTATCTGCATGAATACCTCTCCACACCATCTGAACTGAGGACAACAACCATACCATCTTGATCAAATGCAGGGCTATGACTAACATCATCTTTCTTTCTTTCTTTCTGGGGCCATACAGACACATGCCGCAGCCCCAATCTGGCTTTTTGCTGCTCCAAAAAGAGCTGGCAAATTCTGCTCTTTTTTGGAGTGGCACAATCTACCCTTACCGCTATGGCGGCTCTTCTGCACCCCTTTGGTGCAGCATGTCTAGTGAGGCACACAGCATGATGCATGCATCGGGGCAGAGTCAGGGCAGCCGGTGTGTGGTCACCTCACCCCAAATCCACCCCCAGGCCGGCCCTTATGGTCAGTTGGTACAGGCCCTTTTCTCCTGTATCATTTTAACACCTTTGCCTGAAGAAGCCAGTGGAGCTTTCAAAGCTTGCAGCATGTGTAATGTTCATTTTGGTTGGCCCAATAAAGATATCACTGTTTTGTGGATTTTGGATGATATTGTACAGTGTTTTGGGAAATTACACTGTGCAGAAATACATGTGGGGTGGGGATGGAGTTGCACAAAAAGGTAGGATTTTGTCGTGTGTGTGGGGGAAACATACTATTTACAAAGACCTGAAGATATGGCATGAAATGAAATGCTACATTTAGCTTCTGGTTTGTCCTCACAGTTGCCTATTTGCAACAAAGTTGTGTCTTTCCAAAAACTGGTTGTAATAAGAACAATTGCACTGAGACAGTATTCTTCCCTGCAATCAGAATTTCAGATAGGAAACCTTGCTGTTTCCATGGCTGGTTTCATGTGTGCCTGATTTTAGGTTGGTTTCTGATTTATTTCCACTTCATGGACTATTTGGAAAGCCCTGCTTTCTGGTGTGTATTTATCTGCTCTCTTTCATGATACTTGGATGCAAGTCTTGGTCTGAGTGTCAGCAGTACATAGATTAATCGAGATCAAACCCCTTGTCTTTGACAGATGGGTCCTTCGTTTCATTTTCCCAGAGTTCTTTTAATGGCCAGCAAACCCTTAGAACTAACTGCAGCTGATTATAATGGAGATGCTGGAACTTTTTAAATTACAGCACCAGGCAGGAACAGCTCAGCTATAATTACTATGCTAATGACCAAGTAATATTTTAACACTCCTGAGTGAGTTTCCAGTATTTTTAGTACCAATCACTTATACCCTGCAGAAGGTTTAAGAGCTGTTACAAATCCCCTGCTGGCTTCTCCTGCCGAGCTAGTCATTGTCAAGGCTCTTTTTCCTCCTCGTTGTCAAATCCTGGATTGTTGCCACTTTCCTCTCTGCCCTGCATACATTGCGATGACACAAGGATTCAGGGTCAATGCTTACCCACTAAAATCACCCATTGAGATAGAAAGAACTGTAATTGGTCTGATTGCATGGATCCATTTAGATATACAGAGGCAGAGAACATGAATGATTTTTAATCCAGGGAATGAAAATGACATAGGAACAGTTGTTGATAAGTGGCTTGAATACAGCAACAAATCCCCAATCATTCTTACAGCTCTGAAAAATTAATAAATGAATACATACATGTATATATACATAACCACCAACAGCTTTTGGTACAAGATAGTTGAAGGCAATTATATTGAACAGGGAAAGATGTATAATAGCAAGCTGATCAGTAATGCCACACCCATAGCAGTGGTGTCACTGCAGTTGGTGTCAGACAGTGCAGGGAGGTATGCAGACTGCCTTCCCCTCCTTCCCCTCCAGACTGGCCACCCACCCACCGAAACCAGAGGAGAGGCCTTTGGAGTCCAGCACAAGCATCTGTGCCAGACTTTGAAGGAACTGGGCCAGCCCAGCAAAAGCTTTCAGAGTGTGGCATGGCTGCTTGCGCCACAACCAGACCAGACTCTGAAGGCACTCTTCCTCCAGTGAGTGGTCTTCAGAATCTGGTGCAGCTGCTGTATGAGCAGTCATTCCAGATTCTGAAGGAACCGTGCCCTCAACAGTGGCCACTGCTGAGGGGTGGTGGTGCTGAGGCCTCCAGAGGGCCCATTCAGAGTTTGACATGGCTGCTCCCAGCAGTCATGCTGGACTCTGAATGGAAGGCATTTACACCCTCCTCAGCAGCAGCTTTTGATGAGAGGGCAGTGCTGCAATCCCCAGATGCCTGTTCACGGTCTGGCACAGCTGCTGCATGAACAAGAATGTAGCTGCACGAGTCCCTCTGGGTGTACTGCCTTTTCTGGGGTGTCACCTGATGTGGTCCACACTCCCATGCACTCCTAGTGATGATTCTGACCCACAGTAGTGTGGTGTAGGATTCAACATTAAAGTCCTTTCCACAATACCAGTCCAGATGGTGGGATTCCCCATGCTGTCTATGAAGGAGGAGAAGGCGGAGGAAGAAAGAAGAGGGAGACAATGTGGCTAGGCTGCTTATTGCCTGAGAAGGAAAACATACCATCTAAGAAACCATTAGCTGCCTCCACCCTGACCACATGAATCCATTGCCCCACCCACCCACTGAGGTAGGACAACAACATGGAGAAGGAGGACAAGCACAGCTTGCCCTGAAGCAGAAAATGGAGAAATGGAGGCAATGACCATTATGGCTCCCATACTTCTTCCTCAGGATGTAGCTACTCTGAATAAGGCCAGCTGTTTTCTGAATGATTTTTGCGTAGATCCTCAAAGTCAGACTATGTGGGAGGAGAAAAAAGGGTAGCTTGGGAAATCAGAAGGAGTATTTTTAGTTACCTTCTCTCACAGGGCTTGAATCTGAGGACACTCACAGCCAAGTATTCAGGAAGCACCTGGTTGTATACAGCAAACCAACCACCACCAGTAACAGGCCTGTGAGGGCTGTGGGAGTGGTTGTCTCTGTTCTATCTTCTATAGAAGGTGGGCTGTAAGCCAAGAAATTCCAGACTCTGGAGAGCTGGGTGGATCAGCATCTACTCTCCAGAATGGCAAGGGCCATGCCAGAGCAAGACAGGGAATACCAAATGTGGTACCCACCAAACCTTGCCAGTTGAGGAGGCCACTTCACTGAGGCTCAGAGAAAGCTGGCCCTGGGTCTCAGAAAGAAGTACTGCCTATAATGGCTATATTGCAGATATTACTTCCTCTTTCCCAAATCTAGGCCAAAAAAGCTATAAAATAAACAGGATAAAAATGTTAATTTATACATACAAATTGTTGTCTACCTGCAAGTCACTTCCAACTTGTGGTAACCCTCATGTGCACCTATTATAGGGCTTTCATGGCAAGTTCCTTCAGATACAGATTTATAAATAACTTCTATAACTACTACTACTACTAATAATAATAATAATTTTTATTTATATCCCGCCCCTCTGCCAAGCAATCGGGGTGGTGTATGGTATTCAAAATATCAAAACAAGTCACTTCTATAGGAATACAAGACCTCTCATCATAATGGGGAAGATGGTGCCCAAGTGTTTGCTACCCAGTCTTCTCTCCAGGTGTTCACTGTGGATGGGCAGTTTCAAGACCCTACTGTTCATCCTTTCTGTAGCTTCTTATCATTAAAGTAGACTTGAAAAGTTCTTCAGGGAATGCTTTCAAATAGAAGGCTCTCTTTGGACAGTGCTTCAAATGGGACTGTCTTTTGTGAAAGCAGGACACATGGCCAATGGAGTAAACTCACTTTGCTCTTTGCTCTCTTAATTCTCAGGGTGAATAACCACCTCCTCAACATGATAAATAGGAAATTCATGGAGTGAGTTATTTAGGCCCACTGAGTAGCATCCCACTAAAAACAATGCTTTATGGATTCCATTTTAAACTTTTTTTCCATCCCAAAAGCATTCTGTCAAGAAAGAATGGAGGCTTTGGTACAATGTCATAAGCTGGTACATGACACAGTGCTGGCAGCACAAATGGAAGTAAGTTCACTCTCATTTGTAGATATTTTATTTTTGACAGGAAGAGAGCAGTCTTTGTCAGCTAAGTGGCAGAATGTTTAATGAGCCAGAGTGATAAACGGAGTGGGCCTCTTGTGTTCAATGATAAAGTGCACTGTGGGCCTTTTTCTCTAAGCAATGGCCAAGGGATTTACATGTCTGACTCCCATTAGTACTAATAGTAGCTTTCACACATAAATCCCACAATGCATTGATTGCTGTGTAGGGCATCCACTCTCTAACATTGGGTAGAGATAAATGTATTCCCTGCATACTTAGGCCAGGCTGAGTCTCTCCATTTGGTCCTACTGGAAAGCACTTTGCATTAAACATTTACAGGTGGGGTTTTATATGTTTGCATTAAAAGGCCACTTAACTGCCCATCCTACTTTGAAACCAAACCAGAGCATCGGAGCATTGATAGTTGTTGTTTGCAGCTGTTCTATAATCTAGGTCATAAAAATAGCTTTCCCCAAATGGGTGCTTCTTGGATTACTTATAAAGCAAGTATTGGAAATTGGAAAGAAATGATTCTTTCAGGAAGCTGGTATGTAATCATGGCACAGCTATGTAAGACAAACAGGTTTTCATTTCACATATATACAGAGAGAGAGAAAGAAAGAGAGAGAGAACATATTAATTGAATTCAATAGTTAGGCAGGTAAGTAGAGATTAAACTTCAGCAAAATATTTAAGATATTCATATAGCCAATGCTTAAATCTGAAATGAGGTAACATCAGTGGGAACTTTATGTTTGCTACCACATGGTGTTCTCAGCCTTAATTCAGTGGGTAGTCATTTAGGCTCTCTTCAGTCACCTTCCAAGTGGTTGCTGATCCACAGAGTTGTCTGCCATGAGCAAAAAAATGTGCCTCATTATGCTGAGCTGGCCCATAGTGTTTTGCTGCCTGAGGCAAAGGACAAAGTGGTGTCTCCATTCTATGTGCAAAACTAGATTGAGATATGACTTATCAAGAATCTTCCACTGGTCCTGAGGGAAGCAGGCTAGCTTAGGGGCAAATAGGGTGGGTGTGGAAAACATATTTCTTTCTATTTTGTCTCCATCAATATCTGCTGTTGAACAATGCCACTGTTAGAAGCTGAACTTGCATAGCAGTGTCTGTTGCAAGACACCCCCCCTCCACCATACAGATTTTTGCCTAGATCAGGGTTGGGAAACATGTGGCCATTCAGGCCGCTCCCACCATCCTTTACCATTGGCTATAATGGCTAGGAATTATGGGAGCTGCAATCCAACATCATCCAAACTGGTCCAAAATGCGGCAGCCAGACTGGTGGCCGGAACATCTAGAGCAGACCATGTTACACCAGTATTAAAAGCTCTTCACTGGCTACCAATTAGCTTCCGGGTGCAATACAAAGTGTTGGTCATCACCTATAAA
>CM034701.1:190757454-190771851 GCA_020142125.1 Phrynosoma platyrhinos | reverse complement strand
TAATAATAATAATAATAATAATAATTTATTTATTTATATCCCACCCCTGTGAGGAGCAATCGGAGTGGCTTACAAAATTAAAATTGAACAAGAATTTACAATAAAAGCACTATCCCGAATCCCACATCCACCCACCTCTTAAAAATTAATTAAACAATAACAGATTAAAACATTTTAAAATTATTCACATAGGTGTGGACAGTCTAATAGCACACAGCAACACAATCACTTCAGCGGGGGATAATAATGAGAGGATAGACAACTCCTAGGACCAGGAAATCTAGTCTGGAAAGGCCTGCTGGAAGAGATCCGTCTTGACAGCCCTTTTAAAGCTGTCTAAGGTTGTAATATGGCAGATCTCATCTGGCAGGCCATTCCGTAGTCTGGGAGCAGTCGACGAGAAGGCCCTCTGGGAGATTGCAGACAGCCTTGTCTTTATCGACTGCAGCATGTTCCTTCCAGAGGACTGAAGTGTATGGGGCAGATTGTATGGGAGGAGGCGGTGTCAAAGATAGGATGGACCCTAGCCTTTTAGGGCTGTATAGGTGATAACCAACATCTTGTACTGGGCCTGAAAACTAATAGGCAGCCAGTGAAAAGACTTCAATACTGGTGTTATATGGTTTCTTTTAGATGTACCCGAGACCAGCCTGGCTGCCATATTCTGTACTAGTTGGAGTTTCTGGACCAAGTTTCTGGCTGCCATATTCTGTACTAGTTGGAGTTTCTGGACCAAGCCCCATGTAGAGCGCATTGCAGAAATCGAGACGAGAGGTTACCAGCTCATGTACCACAGTTTCAAGGTCCCTTACTTCTAGGAAAGGGCGCAGCTGGCATATCAGCTGAAGATGATAACAGGCACTCCTGGCTGTTGTGGTCACCTGATTAGTCATCTGAAGTGACGAATCCAGGAGTACCCCCAGACTGCTAACACAGTCCTTAATGGTGAGTGTGACCCTGTCCAGGACTGGAGGTTGTATCCCAATACCTAGTTTTGGGGCCACTACTGTAAATACCTCCATTTTGTCTGGATTCAGTCTCAATCTGTTTTTCCTAATCCAAACTATTACTGCCTTAAGACAGTCTTTGAGAGAAGAGACACCATCTGAAGTTGAGGCCTAAGACTGAGACATGGAGAAATATATCTGGGTGTCATCAGCGTACTGATAACACCCCAACCCATGTCTCCAGATGATCTCTCCTAGCGGCTTCATATAGATATTAAATAACATTGGGGACAGGATGGCACCTTGAGGGACACCTCACTTAAGCGCCTTCCTAGCAAAGCTACTGTCCCCAAGCCACACCCTCTGGAATATACGCGAGAGGAAGGAATGGAACCACTGCAATGCAGTGCCTCCAATTCCTAACCCTCTCAGGCAATCCACGAGGATGTTGTAATCTATTATATTGAAGGCCACTGAGAGGTCTAAGAGCGCCAGCAGGGTCACACTACCCCTGTCAATGCTCAGACAAATGTCATCAGTCAAGGCAACCATGGCAGTCTCAACCCCAAATCCTGTCCTAAAGCCCATTTGAAATGGATCTAGATAATTGGTTTCATCCAAGACAGTTTGGAGTTGAAGAGCTACTGCCCTCTCAATCACCTTACTCAAAAAAGATAGTAACGAGACCGCCCTATAACTGTTCATATAAAGGGGGTCCAGGGAAGGTTTTTTCAGAAGCAGCCTAACCGCCGTTTCCTTCAAACAAAGTGGGACATGACCCTCCCTGAGGGATGCATTGATTATGTCCCTAAGGAACACCTTCAAGGCATTTCCCCCCCTAGATGGCCAGCCATGATGGGCAAGGATCGAGAGGGCAGGTAGTTTTCCTCACTTTATCAAGGAGCTTGTCCACATGATCGGTACTCACAGATTGGAACCAATCCAGTAAAATTTCATTAACGGAGTTGCTGGACACCTCATCTGTTGATTCTGTATCAATACTGGCATCTAAGTCGGCTCTTATCTGAGAGATTTTATCTGCAAAGAAGCTGTTAAACACATCACAGCAGGCTGTTGTTGGGTTAAGTAGTGGGTTCTGTGCAGGTGGCATCTGCGTCAGCCCTCCTACCACCCTAAACAGTTCTGCTGGATGGGACTCTGCAGATACAATACGTGCAGAACAGAAAGATCTCTGCGCTACATGTGTTGCCTCTCGATAGGAATGAAGAAAGTTCCTATGACCAGTCTTGCCAGATAAGAGTCGAGTTTTCCACCAGGTGCACTCTAGTCGTTGTCCAACCTGCTTCACCCTCCTAAGCTCTTCCGTATACCAAGGTTTATGGTTCGAAGTGGGTTGGAAAGGACACTTGGGAGTGATTGTGTCAATAGCCTTGGCAAGATCAATGTTCCAGGTGTTAACCAAAGCTTCAGCAGAATCACTGGTATTACCAGTCATTAAACCCTCTAAAGCTTTCTGGAATCCAATTGGTTCCATTAGCCTTCAAGGGCAGACCATTGTAATAGGTCCACTTCCCCCGGGGTGGTGGTGGACAGTGGCTTTTAGTTCAACCTTGACCAGGAAATAATCCGTCCATGCCAATGTGGAGGTTTTGATAACCTCTGCCCATGGATATTCCCATTCCATACAGAAGACTGCATTAAGGGTATGACCTGCGCAATAAGTAGGCCCAGCGACCAATTGGGATAGGCCCATATTTGTCATGGATTCCATGAACTCCTGAGCTGCCCCTGTAAGATTTGACAAGCCGATCTCAAGAGGGATGTTGAAGTCGCCCAAGACAAAGAGTTTGGGTAACTCCAGCAACAACTCAGAGACCAGCTGAGTCAGCTCAGTTAGGGAGTCTGCTAGACAATGGGGTGGTTGGTATACTAGCAGAATCCCCAAACTATCCCTGGTCCATAGGCTTAGGTACATACACTTGAAGTGTGTTCTGGACAGGTATCCTGGTCAAGATCAGGTTATTTTTATGAACCAGAGCCACTCCATCCTCTCACCCACTTCCCCTTACCTGCTCACTAACGGAGTACCCAGCTGGGAGGGATCACGTCCATGTTATGGTGCTATCTTCTCCCAAACAGGTCTCTGTAAAGCAAGCCAGGTTGGCATCCTCATCTACGAGGAGATCATAGATAATATGGATCTTATTCTTCACTGACCTGGCATTGCAAAGGAGCAAAGTAAGGTTCTGTGGAATGACTGGTAAGCTCTCCAAACCATTCCGAGAAACAGAGTGAGTTGAAGGTGGGATAGCTTCCAAATATTGATCCCACCTTCTTTTGTAACAGCACCTCACACTGTTCCTGCCATACCTCCCTTTCCCCCGCACAACTTCAATTCCCGCTTCCAGATCATTCCCAGTCGCTAACAGAGATGAAGGTGTTGTAGCAGCCCAACAGCCTCCTTCGCAATATATACCCGACAGCTTGAGAAAAGTTCCTTATGGCAATGCTCGATAAGTATGTTTTCACCATCATGGGTATTGTTGCTGCGCTATTCTGCCACTGGGTCATAGTGGTGGAACAGGCTTTTTTTTTTTAAATAGTCCGCTCGGGCCTCATAGCCACTGTAGCTGCTCCGCTGCTGGAAGTGATAATATCTGGAAGTGAAAACTTTTCTTGTTGGCAAACAAAAAATAGCAAAGGTTTGCAGCAGCAAAGGTAGAGGAAATATGGCCCCTTCCCATATCACCGTCTCTGATTTGTGTGTGTGTGTTTTGTGCCTTCAAGTCATTTCCGACTTATGGTGAACCTATCATGGAATTTTCTTGACAAGATTTATTCAGATGAGGTTTGCCATTGCCTTCCCCTGAGGCTGAGAGCATGTCACTTGCCCAAGGTCACTCAGTGGGTTTCATAGCTGAGCTGGGAATTGAACCCTGGTCTCCAGAGTTGTAGTCCAACACTCAAGCCACTACACTACATAGGCAATAATTTAGGTGCTGGTTAAAGTATCTGAGAGAGATCAGAAGAAAATAAATTGAAATGCTTTCCCCTTTCTTATAATACTGGAATCATCAAGTGAAGTTGATTTTCAGTGCTTTCAGGACAGACAGGGGTTGAATTCTGACTTGAGAAGAAGGTAATTCCCCACATGTTATATATAAAGCAATCATGTACCATAGTCCAAAAAGCAACTTTTCCAAGCTCTGTCCAAGCTAGTACCATTTGATACATTTTTTTTAAAAAAAGAATGTATTTATTTTCCAAAATGATAAAAAGGAATTTAGTCACAGTATGTAGAGAGATCTTGTAGCATCTTTGAAACTAACTGGAAAAAAAAGGAAAAAAAAACATTTTCTGCACAAAAGCCACACATTTTCCACATGGAATTAAGTCTTGAATTATGGAGATTCTTGCCTATCTAGGATTCTCTTTATCTTGATAATCTGACACTTGACAAACCTGTTTTCCAAGCATTTTATAGAAGACACTAGGAGACCAGGGTTCTAATCCCAGTTTGGACATGGAAACCAACTGGGTTAACTTGGAAATCTCACTCTCTCAGCCTCAGAAGAAGGCAATGGCTTACCGCCTCTTAAGAAACTTGCCAAGAAAACCCTGTGACAGGTTTACCTTAGGGTTGCCATAAGTCGGAAATGACCTGAAGGCACACAACAAGAACAACAGCAGCAGCAGCCACAACAACAACAACAACAATAACAACAACACAGATAAATAAATGAAATCCTCTGCTTGATTTCCATTCTTTGTTTAATATCAGTTACTAGCTTAAAAGATTGTTTGATCATTCTCTTTCTTTGTCAAATGATTGTCTTTGGGTGAAGTGCTTGGTAAATTCAGAGGTAGGACTACTAATGGGGCTTTGGCAAAAAAAGACAAATCAAACCAAAAAATCTGTGTGCCAATAAAATTTTGTGTACTTGCATGATCAAACATTTTTGTCTTCTAAGTCTTTTATATGATGGATGCTTTTGTAACAAAATGGCATGCAATTGTGTTTTGCATCCTTTGAATCAACCCTCCTACCCTCTGTTTTGTGGGAAAACATAATGACCAGTGCTCCAATTAAGTGGAGTGTCACCTTCCTCCTATTTCCAGCAGCCATCTAACATCAATATCCAACATGTAAGGGAGCCACAAGAGGCAGACACAGGAAAGACACTGAAGATGGCAGCTCCTGGAACAGCGGAGAGTTCTTCCTCTTGTCCTGATTATCCCTTGTTTTTCAAAGAACCAACCATTATTTAATGGACTCTTGTTATTTTTAACAACAGAATATTGTGAAATAATTTGTGACCTAATGGGTAATCAGGGGCACTTTCACACTTCACAGTTATACCACTCCATTCCATCTTGCTTGAATCCTAGGGTTTACAGTTTGGTCAGAGGCACCAGAAAATTTCTGTGGTTGAGAATTATAAAAGTCTCTCCCTAAACTGAAAGTCACAGGATTTCATTGGATGTTGCCATAGGCCTCAAACATATGGCCCAAAAGGACTGTTGTTGGGCCGATCCAGGAGCAGGGCATGTAAATAGCTGTGTGGTTGCAGGACGGCATCAAGGTTTGGGGTGGCTGGTGTGCAGCTGCCCCGCCCCAATTCCAGCCCCTTTAGGCCAGTCTGCAATGCCCCTTATTGCACAAGAAAACAGAGTAGAAGCAGAGTTGGAGAGTAGTGACTTTATCCGTGCCTTATTGCATGACGTCATAGTGCTTCAGTTCTCTTCCCATGGGAGGCAGTTGTAA
This sequence comes from Phrynosoma platyrhinos, assembly GCA_020142125.1. Lineage (NCBI taxonomy): Eukaryota > Metazoa > Chordata > Lepidosauria > Squamata > Phrynosomatidae > Phrynosoma > Phrynosoma platyrhinos. Next base: position 190,766,178 of record CM034701.1, on the reverse strand, counting down.
AGTGTATTTTTCTTCTAGCTGGAAAAACCAGTTTGACAAAAGAGATGCTTTTACACCTATCTCTTGTGGGAAGAGAACTGAAGTGCTATAATGTTATTCAGTAGAGCATGGAGAAAGGTGCTACTATACAGCTCCATTTCTGTTTTGTTTGCTTGTGCAATAAAGATCCTAGCCAGTATTCAGGTCATTGACCTGTTCTTTGACAAGGCAGTCACTGCATCAGTGAACAACCATCCATATAATTGGCTTCCTAGGTCTCTCAGAGAGACCAACTCAGTTTATTTGCTATCACTGTTTCCTTTTCACTCATAAAATAACATCGCTTGAGTCTAGAATCTCACAAAGTATATTACTGGAATCTATCTGCGTATCAGCTGCATGCTTCACTGAAAATAATTGCCTACAGGGAACTAGGTAGCATACTGAGATCCTAAGTAACCTTAGACATTTCATGTTGAGGCAGTGCATCAAATGCTTTCTCCCTCACCAAATCAATATGCATAATAGCCAGGAAAGCTATGTGGACATTGCCAGCACTTGGAAAGTTTTGTTGATTAATTCATGAATTTATTGATTCTTTAGATTTCCTCCTTAATGTGGCTGCATTTCATAGATTTCCTCATTAACAGTGAAGTTAATGCTAAATGTTAATGAATTCTTTAATTACTTAATTGTTTTGGTTTTTTTTTGGTGGGGAGGGCAGCTGCTATCCCTATGCCAGATTAAAAAAAACAATAGGAAAGTGTCAGGAGAAGAATCTGGGCTGAAATAAATGCATTCTGTGGCTTTGGGTTGGCTTGTCCTGTTGCCTAGTAATTGAAGCAAGAAAATGGTGAGGTGTTGCCTGGAATGGAACAAGTATGTGCATGTATGTGATTTATTTGCTTAGTGGAAGGACCTCAGACATCCATGTTAGGCACTTTGGAGCTGAAAGCTGGCATCACCTCCCTGTATTGAAGTTGAAGTCTTTCTGGGTGGTGAGCAGTGTCTGTGCATGTGTGTGGAGAAGTAGTGGGTCTTTTCCATTTTAATCCTGTAATGTGTATTGATTTTATTTTCTGGTTTAGAATGTTATTATTTGGAGTGAGCTGCAATGGACCCTTTTAGTATACTTATTGCATCTACGGTACTGAGTATTTGGATAATTAAGCAACAAGATTTTTTTCACCTCACCTTCTTTCTTGGCTTCTCTTTCTCACACATGAGAGCCTTTGCTTCAGGATAACCTTTTCAACCTTTTTTAAATTGGTTGGACTTCCACCATTTCCAGGCAACAATCATAATATGGGTGAACTTTTGAAGAAGCCAATAACAAGAAGTGCCTCATGTCATTCTCTGTAAATCCTGTTCTTGAACACTGTTTCAAAAACTAACATACAAAGCAACTTACCAGCCAACACTAACTCAACAAATTAAATTATTTCCATTATTCATATTAAGGACGCCAAATTTGTCTCTTAATGTCTGATGGTTAACATTAACAAACTAATTTTCAAATTAGTATTCCACACTCTGGGCATTTCAAGATGGAAAGTCTGAGGAACATCTCTCATGCCCTATACTAGCAGTGAAAATTCAACAATAATAAATAAAATAAGTACTTTTATTGATGTATATATTCATTCAAATCAGCTGACAAGCAAGAAAAAGTTTCGAGCTTTCAGCACATCTACAAATATAATTGGCTTCCTTATACTCTTCTCCTACATATCTGTATCTATATCGATATCTCTGTGGCTGCTGCATCTATACTACAGAAACAATACAGTTTGACACCACTTTAACTGCCATGGCTCACTGCTATGGAATTCTGGGAACTGTAGTTTGTTGCAGCACAAGAGTTTGCTGACAGAGAAGGCTAAATGTCTCACAAAACTTCAGTTCCCAGAATTCCATAGCACTGAGCTATGGTAGTTAGAGTGGTGTCAAACTGGATTATTTGTGCAGTATAGATGTATCCTATGTGTATTTATACCTATATATTTATATAGCATATATTCCAAATAAGCTATTGTCACCCCTCTCACAGAGGGAAATGTTCAGATAATAGCCCATAATAAAACTAATTCAGGAGGTACAGCATTTTCTCTCTACAGCATTTTCATGTTTGCTGGAGGCTACTCCTGACAGGTACAGTCTGATGACTTCCACTAGCTCCAAAATACATCCCCTGCCATCAGTGTACATGGTTTATTACGTTTTAGAAGATGATTAGAGAGTGATTTGTAAGAGAGAAACATTTCATGGATGACAACACTTATTAGAATCTACGTTTTCCCTCTCCTTGCACATGTCCACATGTGCATGCACACACACAGGACCTTATCACACGGGGCCAAAAGCAGCAAGAATCCACTAAGAATCAGGCGCTATAGCGCTATACATTCCCGCGTGATTACATGACGTTGCTCAGAATCCGCTAAGAATCAGGCGCTATAGCGCTATATTTTTCCATGTGATTACACGACGTCGCTCAGAATCTGCTAAGAATCAGGCGCTATAGCGCTATATTTTTCCGTGTGATTACATGACGTCGCTCAGAATCCAGCAAGAAACTGCTCGGAATGCAGCATCATTCGCATTCTTTTGAATGTCGGTTTCAGCGGGCATTGCAATAGCGCGAGCTGATCCATAGCGCTATTATAGCGCTAGCACCATATTTATACTAGCGCTATAGTACTGGAATGATGCTCATATCGCTTTCTTGCCACTTTTGAGAGCAGCGTGGGATAAGGTCCACACACTTCCCATCTCCTGCTCAAAGATGAGCCGTAAAAGATATCTTCTAGAAACTTGAACATAACAAAAGCAGGGTTATGTTCTATACCAAATATTTCAGCATCCCAAGGTCCTCCAGCAAATCAACTAATTTTTTGGAAGATTATCATCTAATCATTTCTGTGTTTTCATCACAATTTACTTTTCTAATCAATTGTCAGTAAATGGCACTGTTTTAGATTCATAGGAACCTTACATGTCCCCTTTCCTTCCCTCCCTCCCTGTTTTCCTATTTTTTTCCCTTTTTCCCTTTTTGCTCTTTAATCACATGTTTGTTATAATGTATTCACAGTCTTAATGATGGGGAAAATGTTGTATATGTAAAGGGAAAGAAAAGTAACTACTATTTGTTACTCCATTGTATATATGTTTGCTATTCTGTTGTATGAATGTTTGCTTATTAGTAATAAAATAATTTTGTTTAAAAATGATTTTATCTCAAAGATGATGGAAGGATTTTGTCCACCTACAGCTGATGCTGTATTCCATGAGCCTATTCCATAGAATCAGTCCATGTCTCTGAGTCTGCCAGACCTAAGTAGGGCAGTTGACAGTAGGGGGACTTGGAGATTAATGACCCTTCATTAATAGGGTCACCATGAGTTGAAGTCAACTTGACAGCAGTTAACAACAACAAACAACTGATGCTATCCTTGTAGCTATTGTGACCTGTGGTGATCCCAGAATAGGCAGGGCTCCCCCTGTCATCCATACAACCATTTTCTTTATTCAATGGTTATGTTTGTATCAGAGTCAGTGTGGCATAGTGGTATGAGTGTTGAAGTATGACTCTGTATAGTCTTGGCCATGAAACTACTGGGTGACCTTGGGCAAATCACATGCTCTCAGCCTCAGGGGAAGGCAATGACAAACCATCTCTGACCAAATCATGGCAAAAAGACCTCTATTATAGGTTCACCTTAGGGTTGCCATAAGCTGGAGATGATTAGAAGGCACACAACTGTCCTGGAAAGCCAGTGGATGGGCTGATAGCCAAGGCAAAGGAAAGTCCCAAACAAAATCCTAGTTACCAATCTGAAGGGGCAGCCAGCAAAGAGTCAAACACAGTCCATAGGTCGAGGGTTTCAGAGTAGCCTAGAGACAAGGTAGTCTGAGGTCTAGGGATACAGAAGTCCAAGAATAGTCAGTGGTCTGAAGATCAAGGATACCGGGAGTCCAGGATAGTCAAGAGTCAAAGGTTCAAGGCAAGGAACAAGGAGAGCCAGAGCCAGAGGCTTTCACCAGGAACTCAGATAACCTCTGGCACTGAGGCAAAGCTCCCCCACTTGCTTAAATCCTCGAGCTGCCAGAGCTCAGCTGGGGCTAACCACCTTGATGACCTTGGCATTTTTCATAAAGCCGCCTTGAGTGCTGGAGACCTGCCCTTTCGGCTCTATGCTGACTAAAGGTCCCTTGATCCTCCTCCATGTCTAATGGTCCTGTCATCGGAAGTCTTGGTTGCGGAGCCTCTTTAGAAGCTACAGGCTCTGCTAGGAGCTCCTTCGCTGCAGGCTCACAACCTGGAGGAAGTTCTGATCTGTCCTCCTCATCCTCTGAGTTCTCATCCAGGTAAGGCATGACATCATTCCCCCTCCCATCAACATCCCTCTCACTTGAAGGAGGCTGAGGCCAGTTCAGTAAGTGGCGATGAAAGGCCTGGTCTAGATGGGGAGTGTGGACATCTGTAGCATCTTCTCAGGAGCACTCCTCTGGCTCATAACTTAACCAATCCGCCAGGTCTGGGTGAGGCGATGGGACTGAACTGGTATTGGGACAGATCCCTATGGCTGAGAGGCACAGGGATCAGTGGAAAACAGGGTGGATCCACCATGTCCGAGGAAACTAGAGCCAGAAGGCCACCGGATTGACCTGGACAGATCTTGTAGAGCCCCACAAACTGTGCATCCAACTTCTGGCATGGCCTCTGCAGAGGAAGGTGATGAGTTGACAGCCAGATTGATCCCCCACCCTCAAAGGAGGATCTTCCTGGCATCATCAATCTGCTCCCTTCTTATATGCCTCCTTGGCCACCTCGAGTTGCTCTTGCAACAGGGACTGTGTAGGCCGAAGTTCCTAGAGCCATTGATCTGCAGCAGGGACTGAGGAGGCAGGGGTAACAGCAGGAAACCCTTGAAGATGAAAGCCCCCGGTGGCAAAGAAGGGAGTCTGCTGGGTCAAGGCATGGACCGAGTTATTGTAGGCAAACTCAGCCAGCAGAAGCAAGTCGGCCCAGTTCTCCTGACTGTAACTGGAGTAGCACTGAAGGTATTGCTCCAGAGTCCCAGGGAAGGCACAATGTCCAGGTGACACAGGAGACTGGTCCAGAAATGGGCAGTGAACTGTGTGCCACAATCTGAGACCACTCCCTGAGGAAGGCCATGGATCTGGAAGATGTGTTGGACGAATGTCCAAGATGTCTCCTTCACCATAGGGGGGCCAGTGCAAGGCACGAAATGGGCCATCTTTGAGACCAAATGGTGGTATAGCCAGCAGACATGAGCAGGTCCGTGATAAAGTCCATGGACACTATCTTCCAGGGCCCAGATGGCATCAGGAGGGGCAACAACAAACCCATGGGCTGACCTGGGTGGTCCTTGGCAGCTGACACACTGGGCAAGTGTCCACATACTTGGCTACCTCCGCCTGAGCATGAGGCCACCAAAACTCCTGAGTGAGGAGGTGCAGCATCTTACAAAAAGCCAAAATGTCCTGCTGGCTTGCTGTTGTGGCACAATATCAACACTGCCTCCTGACATGGGCCCACCGGCACATAGAGGCGGCCTCAGTGGTAGAGGAGCCCATCCTGTAGGATGAAGTAAGAGGCATCCCCTTCTGTAGAATGTTGGGCTACCAGTAGGTTCCAGATCTGGAGGTTGCGGATCTGGTCCAGCAAAGTGACCTCCCTCGGAGTGCTGGTGAAATTCTTGGGGCACAGAATGGTGGACTGAAGCTCCTCCTCTGAGCCAATGGCATACTCTGGCTTCTGGGAGAGAGCATCAGCCTGCTGGTTCTGGATTCAGGGCACATACCGGAGCTAGAAATTGAAGCGGGCAAAGAACATAGATCACCGCTTCTGCTGTTGAGAGAGCTTCTGTGCCATCTGCAGGTGCTCCAAATTGGGATGGTCTGTATGCACCTGCACCAGTTGAGCCGCCCCTTCAGGGAGATGCCGCCAAGTCTCAAATGCCACCTTGATTGCCAAGAGATGCTTCTCCCAAATGGTGTAGTTCTGCTTGACAGACGTGAGCTGTCGGGAGTAGAAAGCGCAAGGCAATAGGTGCACCTGGGGCCCCATCGGCTGGAGCAAAACTGCCCCAAGGGCAATGTCTGAGGTATCCGCCTTGATGACAAGGGGTGTCCATGGCTCTGGGTGCTGCAGTATGGGAGCCGATGTGAAGCATGCCTTCAAGGCCTCAAAGGACTGCTGGTGGGTGCTGTCCACTGAAAGTGTACTTTCCCTCGCAACAGTTGGGAGATGGGGGCTGCTAGGTAGTCCTCAATGAACTTCTGGTAAAAGTTTGCAAACCCTAGGAACTGTTGGACATCCTTCCTGTTGTGAGGGGGCTACCAAGACAGCACTGCTTTCACCTTGTACATGGCCAGGGTCATGGCCATGCCTTGGGCAGAGATCTGGCAGCCCAAGAAGTCCACCTCTCAGAGGTCAAAGACACACATCTTGAGCTTGGCATAGAGCGGGTGCTCCCGGAGGCTCTGGATAATAACATGGGAGTCATGGGCTGCCTGGGTATATGAATAAATCAGGAAGTCATCTAAATCAGTGGTTCCCAAACTTATTTAGCCTACCGCCCCCTTTCCAGAAAAAATATTACTCAGCGCCCCCTGGAATTAATTTGTTTTACATTTTAATAGCAATTAAACAGAAATATATATGTATTAATGTTTCTACCTTTTTCGTAAAATATAGTAAAGAAAGGTGTGAATTAGAAACATTGAAGTTTGAAATTATGAAACTATTTATTGAACTCAGAATAGAAAGGTAATATAAAAAAAGTTAAAACTTTCAAAATCATCTTAATGAGAAGGATGAACCTGGTATGCTGCTACCAATTTAGTAATCCTTGGCTCTATTTTTGTCAGCAGTAATCTTAAATCACTGCGATTGACTATTTGCAATTGGTTTCTTTTGTGTGTGTGTGTGTGTGTGTGTGTTAATAAATTGTTTACCACACTGAATCCACGTTCCACTAAATATGATGAAGGAAATGCAATGCAAGAACTTTTGAATTACAGCCCATATTTCAGGATAAGCCGTAGGGATCTCCTTTTGCAGCCAGAATTGTTGGTAGCCGCTTTTGAATTTAAATTTCAATTCATCATTTGTAGTTACTTCCATCAGTTCTTCTTGTAACTATGGATATTCTTCTGTGTTTGCACTTGAAAAAGGATCCAAAATCCAATCAGATATGTACATTTTCAAAATATCATCAAATCATTGATTAAAATATGAATGGAGAGCATCCAAGTGCTCACAATAAGAAAGTATGTCTTCATCTTTTTTTTTTCTGCTCCTGATAAATTTGGGAACTGGCTGAATTCCCCTCGTCCAAAATTTCATTTGTACAGAAGAAGTTTTGTCACAAATGCAGAAATAACAGATTTTGTTTTTATTAAATTCAGTTCATCACCTTGAAGCTGAAGATTGCTTTCATTAAATTTTTGAAACAAGTCGGTCAAGTAAGCGATGTCACTTTTGGATTGAATTAAATTGGATCATAAAGCATCATTTGTATCTTTCAAGAACTCCAGCACCGAGTTAATCAGCTTATGAAACCTATCTAAACAGGCACTCTTTGACAACCAATGAACTTCTGTATGAAGCAGCAAACGATTAAATTCTTCAGCGTTTTCAATACACGGCTGTTTAAATAATGTCATTCAATGATTTGCTTCTGATTGTGTTGATAGTTTTAATTAATGAATTATGTAGGTGTGCACTTAAATTTTTGGCAACTAGATGTTGACAATGGATGACACAATGTACTGTGAATGCATTTGGCACCTCCTTTTTTAAATATGCAAGAAAACCCCTGTAGTGCCCTACCATCGCTGGAGCACCATCTGTGGCTACTGATAAGATATTACTCAGAGGTATTTCTTTTTCTTTAAAAAACTCATCCAATGCATGAAATATTGATTCTCCTTTAATATCAGTTTGCAAATATTTAGCAAATAATAATTCTTGGCAAATTTGTTCTTTCTTTGTGAACTGCATGTATGCTAAAAGTAAAGCTTCATTTCCTAACAAAGTTGACTCATCAAGTTGAATAGAAAACGAAGATGTTTTTAAATAGCCACACAACGAATCTTCAGCATCTTGAGCCATTTCATCGATTCTTCTTTGCACTGTATTATTGCTCAACGAAATTTTCTTGATAATATCAGATGCTGGCTTGTGTAGCACAGTACGTATTACTTCACTTATAGCTGGTATAATTAGTTCTTCACCAATAGTATGAGGTTTTCCCGATTTGGCAATCATTAATGAAATATTGTAAGAAGCAAGCAAGCCATCGCCATCTTGTGTGGTTGTGGCTGAAAAGAGTTTTGCCAATGTCGGTTGTTTGATAAATTTTTCTTTTAGTGTTCGAAAATAAGATAAATCCTTATCTTTTTATCACCATGAATTTTAGACAAATGTTCTTGTAGTCTGGAAGGCTTCATAGCTTCATTTAATAAACTTTCTAGCAAATCAGGCACATTGGTAATGTATTGTTTACAGGCGACTCAAATATTCAATATTATATTGACTACATTTTTTCTTTCGTTGAGCCATTATTATCTGTAGAAAAAATAAATTTTTATGGAGGTATTTTTAATTAATATTTTTTTGGTAATTTTTTGAAATATTTTTGTAAAACACAAACTAAAATAAATACTAATGATATTATTAATTGTAAAGCGCATATAATTATTACAAAATAAATA
>CM034701.1:190727703-190738018 GCA_020142125.1 Phrynosoma platyrhinos | reverse complement strand
ATCTATTCTGGCAGGTCTTTCCAGAATAGATCCCGGCCTCAGAAAGCCCTCTTAGGGGAGCCCTCCAGGAACCTTTCTATTAGCCCGCCTTCACGTCAACTTGTAAACCGCCATCTTCTCTTTAATGATTTATTGTTACTTGATGTTTGTTAATTATTTAATGTTTGTTTTAATCTGTTTGGTTTTATTTTCTAGTTGGTTTAATACTTTTTTAAGGGGGGGAGGATATAGGGGTTTGATTTCATTTTGTACTTTTAATACTTGTCAGCCACCCCGATTGTGCTCAGAGGGGCAGGGTATAAATTATTATTATTATTATTATTATTGTTGTTGTTGTTGTTGTTGTTGTTGTTGTTGTTATTGTTGTGGCACCCTTTCCATGGCTTGGGAAAAGAGCGCTATTTTGGCGCTCCTTTCCAAGTCACCGAAAGGGTGGATTGGGGCTGAAGCATGGGGCAGCCTTGGTGCCAATCCTCAGCTTCTCGGGGCGGCCCATGGCTGCCTGTCTGTAGAGGCCCTGAATTTTCTTATTTCACTTGATATCCTCCCAACTACAGTAGACCTATTGAATTAGTACTATTTAACAGGGTGTTGACTTGCTAAATTACCATTGATTTACAGACTCTATCTAGTTAGGACAGTGATTTCCAAACTTTGCTCCTCCAGGTGTCTTAGGGGCTATGCAAACAGGCAAAAAGAGTGCTTTGAGGCTGACTTGAAGCTGTGGCGGTTAGGCAACACACACCTAAAAGCTGGCAGGAAAGTGTCCTCTAGGCACTGTATGCAGTGACACTGGTGCGTTGGGAAAAGGGCACCAGAGATCTAAAACGGCCATGTAAATGCACTGCTGCACGTGTTGTGGAAATTGAGTTGGTGATCCAGAGCATGCGCCATACGATTAAGACTTTAATTTAAAGTGCCCTATGCTTCCAGGTGTGGATGCACTGGTGCAGGTGCACTTGAATATTAGAACCCTAACCCTAATTGTAACCCTACACATGTGCCCTAGCAACTGTTCTCTATTATGATGATAAATGCATTCTGTCACATGTACGCTTGCTGTTAGCATGCATAGTAGTTTGCATGAAATAGGCTTCTGTGATCTCTTTGCAGGTGTGCATAAGATCTGCACACTACTTCCTGGAATGCTGGGGGGGGGGGGAAAGAGGCTCCTGAAGTAACATTTGTCTTTGTGTCCTGTTGACCATGAACCTTTACAGACTGCCAGATATAATGCAGCTTGAGCTCCATCCCCATTTAGGGCATCCTTGGGGCAGGTGGTGTGGTTGCTGCAGCTTATGGAAAAGGCAGCTTCAGGTCACCTTTTCCTGCCCATCTGCATTGTCCCTTAGACATCAACTTCCAGAAGCCCCATAAGGGGGCTAAGCAGACAGTGCAAAGCACCGTCTTCAGAGCAAGGAAGGGGAGGGGTAGCCACACACTGGGTGCCCCAACCTCTTCCCCAAAATGTCCTCGGAGCAGCTGGCCCTCCGCACGGCCGGCACTCTGAGGATGCCCTCCCACTGCAGCATCCACACACACTGCAGTGGAAGAGTTGCCGAAGGAGTGCCGGCAGCCTTTTGCGGTGCACCTTCAGCAATTTGTGGAAGGAGCGTCATTTTAGTGCCTCGGCCCCGATCCGCAGCTTCCTGGGGTGGCCCTGTGCCGCCTGTCTGCTTCCCCCCAGGGTAAGCCAACAATCTGGAATTCTGGGAGCTGAAATCCAAAACACCTGGAGGACTAGCATCTGGGAACCACTGAGGTAGGCCTGGCAACTGAATTTAGGTTGTGGCCAAAGCATAGATTCTTCATGACTGCCTTTTGCTTGCATAGGAGGTGAATTGTTCAGAAGCTTCTCTAATAAATGGGAGGAAATGATTTTTTGAGGACTGAAAATCCAGCCCCCCAAATATCAGGTAATTTTTAAAAAAAAGTGGGGGAGGAGAGGGGAATGAGAGCAAGTGCTAATTAATGCCTTGCTTATTCACTGTCAATTTCTTATCATTTAAAAAGTAGAGAAAAGTTGTCAAGGCTTTTGACAGAACAAACAGATCAGCCTCTCACATCCCACTGCTTGTAAAAATGCCAGCCTGCCACTGTTTCCAACTGTATCAGGAGCACAAACAGATTGGGGGTGTGTCAGTAGCACTTAGCCTTCAGCTGTTACGTATAATGACCCTTGCCAAATATGAGGCAGCTGTCCACATAATGGTGTAGTTGTCTCTTTTCCTGGTGACAAAAATGGGAATAAAGCTGCTTCGTGGAGATGAAAAAAAATGAAGCACAGGTGGAAGGGGATTCAGTGGGAAGCTTTTTGTGTGGCTTAATGAATCTCATTTCAGGTTTTTCTCAGAAAAGACTATTTTACTACGGTGTCTTAATTCACTTGCTTTAGTGCCTTATTGACTTTTATGTTTGTATTTCGCTGATTGTAGTTCTCTTGTTTCACTTTTATTCAATGTTAAGTTGTTAATTGGATTTTAATTGTGCATTATTTATGTTTTATGAAATTTGTAAACCATTTTGAAAGTCTCTAATTTACCCTATGGGTGGCCTGTATATATGCTTTAATAAATAAATAAGTTCTAAGATGTGTGTGTGCACTCATAAACACAGTCACACTCTTTTCACACACATAAACTGTATAGGTTAAAGAAAATGTTAGAGATTTTGAGATTGTTGATATTTACCTTTAACCCTTAATATTTTAGAAACCTAGTAAGAAATGTCAGAAAATTCTTAATATCTGCTTCTTCTTGTAGTTATGTGCCGTTAAGTCAGTTTTGACTTTTTGTGATTGTATGAATGAGAGACCTTGAAGGGCCCTGGTCATCAACAGCTCTGCTCAAGTCTTGCAAACTTGGGGCCTTCCATCCTTGATTGAATCATCCCATCTGTGATGTGGTCTCAGTCTTTTTCTACTGCTTTCCACTTCACTGAATAATATCATCTTTTCCAGTGGGTCATGTTATTGCATGAAGCACCCAATATATGATAGCTTTAGTAATTTTGGCTTCCAGGGAGAGCTCAGGCTTAATTTGCTCTCAGATCCTTTAATGTCTTTTTTATCTTTTTGTTGGTCCAGTGTATCATAGGGCTCTCCTCCAGTGCTACATTTCAAATCAGCTGATTTTCTTCCTGTTAGCTTGCTTCACTTTTCAGATTTCAGAAATATACAAAGAATTTTGAAATGTGATATCATGAATGATTCTGATGTGTATTTAATGATATCTCTCTACAGTTGAAGATCAGTCCCTTCATAGCTACCCTTTCAAATCCTAGTCTGATTTCTTGACTAGTCTCCATTTTGATTTATGACTGAACTAAGCTATAGAAAATCTTTTACTATTGCAATATCTTCATCATCTACTCTTAATATAGTCTATAGTGATTATTTTTGTTTTCTTCATATTAATCTGTAACCCTACTTTTGCATTTTCTTCCTTAACTTTCTTCAGTAGTTGTTCCATGTCTTCATTATTTTCTGCTAGTAATATGTTGTCATCTACATAATATAATAATACCGGTAATAATAAGTTTTATTTATAACCCGCCCCTCTGCTCAGCAATTGGGGTGGTGTATAACAAATTAAAAATACAGCAGGTAAAAACATTTCATCCTCCCACACCTAACCCTCCCACCCCTTACAACAGGATTAAACTATCGTAGAATTAAAATCAAATTACACAAATAAAATACCATACAATACTGCTGGATTTGGCCTATCTATCAGAATGGTGGGAGAGATGAATGTCGGGTTGCCTCCAATTTAGCCGGGTGGCTATTCTGGGAAGGCTTGCTGGCAGAGAACCATGTTTACTGCCTTTTTAAAGGCAGCATGGGTGGTAATAAGACGGATCTCATCCGGCAGCCCATTCCACAGTCTGGGAGCAGTTCCCAGGCTGTGGAATGGCCTGCTTAGGGCCATCTCTTCAACTAATGATGTTCCTTCCCAGTTTTCACATCTCATCCTCCAAGTCTACTCCCACTTTCCTCATGATACATTATGTATATAAGTTCTTTTTTTTAGGCTACAGCTAGTGTCATTTTCCATTCTCCCTTGATATGTCCCTGGTTTCAGTTCAGGCTTCTGGTTTTGGTCCAATTTGTACTATCATCTCCCCCTTTGCAGACGGTGTCTTGGAGGTAGGCAAGGGGAGGAGCAGCCTCATGTTGGGTGCCCCAACCTCTTACTGAACACGTAATCGGAGCGCCCATCGCTCCACATGACGGGCACTCCGATGACGTCCTTCCGCCGCAGCGTCTGGACACACTGCTACGGAAGAGATGCCAAAGAGGCACCCAACGCCTCTTGCGGTGCACCTTCTGCACCTTGCAGAAGGAGTGCTATTTTAGTGCTCCTTTTCAGGGCCCTAAATGAAGTGGATCAGGGCTGAGGAGTGTGGCTACCTCAGCCCCAATCCGCGGCTTCTCGGAGTGGCCCACGGCCACCCATCTGCTTAGGGCCATCTCACTCTTTTTTGTTATTGTGAAGGTTAGAATTATTTACCAACCATGCAATGATCAAAATGCCTCCTGAAGTCACCTTTTAAGCAATGCAAAATCTATTTAAACAGACATTTCTGGTTTTTTTGGAACATGGGGGACTCAGCAGAGACTTATAATAATAGAATCATAGAGTTGGTAGAGACCATGCGGGCCACCCAGGCCAACCCCTGCCATACAGGAACACAGAATCAAAGCACCCTGGGCAAATGGCTTTCCAACCTCTGTTTAAAAACTTCCAAAGAAGGAGACTCCTTTTACCATCAGGAAGTTCTTCCTAATGTTTTGGAGAAATATCCAGCTATTTTCCTGTGGGTAGACATTCTGAAAGGATGTCATCTGCTGGGATAACCTGAAGATGTGGATGATGCCTATCTACAAATGCAAAATATGACCGATTAGTTGTTAAGGAGAATCTGTATGTGGGAGGTGTTGTGCAAGGAAGTATGGGCTGCTTTGAAAAAGGACTTATGCTGAAATAGATGGCAGTTATGCCAGCATTATGTGCCCAACAGGAATCTGGCCATTGTGAGCCATACCTCCACAGGCTATTGGTTCTTCTGTCCCTTGACTTGTACTGATTTTCCATGCTGTCAAACTCTTTTTCTGCCCAGCTGAGACTTGTCTCAGTTAGTACTTGGATGGAAGATCACCAATGAATACCAAGTGCTGTAGGCTGCATTTCAGAGAAAAGAACAGGCAAAAACTCTGAAGATTTCTTGTCTAGATCCTATGAAATTCATTAGGTTGACATAAGTTAACAGGCAATGTGAGAGCACATACACACACCACTGATACTTAGCTAGAAGTCTTCTGTATGAAAACATGCATTGTGCCACTGAATCCCTCACCAAATCTTGAAAATATAACTTGAATAAGAAACCTAACATTTCAGTAAAGGGGCTAATATCCTAGTATCTGGGGGAAGAAAATCTAAATATCTAAACACAAAATTAAGGAGTAATATACACTTAATGGTGTCATTGAAACTACGGGCCTAAGCAGATGAGCTGCCGTGGGCCGCCCTGGGAAGCTGCAGATTGGGGCCAAGGTATCCGCACTCATTGGCCTCATTCCGCAGCTTCACAGGCCCTGGAAGGAGCGCTAAAATAGCGCTCCTTCCACAAGATGCCGAAGGTGTGCTGCAAAAGGCCTTGGGCGCACCTTCGGCGCCTCTTTCGCCGCAGCGTGTGCAGATGCTGCGGCGAAGTACGTTGTTGGAGCGCCGGTCATACGGAGCAACGGGCACTCCGATGACGTGTTCAGGAAGGGGTTGGGGCACCCAGCGTGAGGCTGCCCCTCCCCTTCCTTGCCTTGAATACGATGCAAAGCGCCGTCTGATTAGGCCCTACAACATTAATGCTGAGCTCTCAATGCAAATATCAAATCTAGCCATTCACACCTAATTATTATAATTACATGCAATTAAATTAAAAAGTAGGCAAAATACTGTGCCCTCAGTATGGCTATTATAAAACCTTAAGAGACTATAATATTTGAACATTTCTAGTTGTGAATAAGACAATAATTTGCTGTTCCCTAGGCTCTGATATATGAGATGCAACAAGCCATCAGAAGCCCTTTTGAGTTAAGAAAGCAGATGATACTGGAAATATACCCTTTTTTGTTTCCATAACACTAGATATTTAGAGCAATATTCTCATTAACCACTGCAAAGTTAGTTGCATCATATTTTAGTGATTAACTGACATCTTTGAATGGTGTCAGTTTTCCCCCTCACAGAACAGTTTTTTATCTCAATGAAACAGTTAAAATAAAAGCCCTAAACTATGACTCAGTGCTAGAGAATCATGGGAACTGTAGTTTATTGTGGAACCAGAGCTCTCTGACAGAGAAGGCTCAGTGTCTCAGAAAAAAAATACAGTTCCCATGATTCCCTAGCACTGAGTCAGGGCAGTTAAAGTGGACTCAATTTGCACTATTTTTAGCAGTCTGCAAAGGCCCTATATTTCAGGTCAGGAAATGAGAATCTACTTGACATTAATTCTAATGAAAGCCATTGCAATCCAGCAACAACGCATCTGGCAGAAAGCAGAGGAAGCCTACTGCTTCCCATATAGATGTTGGGTGCAGCCCTGAATCTTTCTGTGCTGTCTTGGGCAGGGGTCCTTTACCATGTTAGATGAGTGGCATGAGAGACATTGCAGGTGGAATACTACCCCCCTGTTGCTCAGGAAATTAGACAACCTTTAGATATGAGAGGAAAAGAGTTCATGTATGGTTCCTCACATTGGTGTCAGGGACAGATGAAACTGCCAGTTTTGATTTCACATTTTTTTATTCTTACATTCAGTTTCTCCTGGATTCTGATAATTTTTCCAACCTCAGTTGTGATTTATCCTGAACCTCAAGACTCCCCTGCTTTTTAAATATGTTCACATGAAAAAAAATCATATGCATATTCCTGTGCCTTTCTCCTAATATGGGCCTTTTTGTATGCAGTTTTGCTTCATGCACACTTTCTTTTTTGCAAGCAATTTTTACCCTCATGTTTACCCTAAACACAAGGCAAGGCAGATTTGGCATCTAGATTCTTCTTTAAACCAATGCCCATTTTGAGTCATTCAGCTTTCTGAGAAATGTTGTTACTGTTATGTGCCTGCAAGTTGACTCTGACATATAGTGGTCTCCTCATTGGGTTTTCATGGCCCAATGTCTTCAGAGAAGGCCATTATTCTTATTTCAAGGCTGAGAGATTGTGGCTTGTCAAAGGTCACCCAGTGGGTTTCTATGGCTGAGTGTGGGATTTCAGCCCTGGTCTCCTACAGTCCTAGTGTAACATTCAAACCTTGATACCACCATGACTCCTTTTTCAGAGCATTTTTCTGGCTATACAGGAAGTAACACATCAAGTAATGCTTTCATTCTCTTTCTGTCATGGCAGGAGGTCCCTGAACTAACTGTAAATTAGATGCTGTTTTGCTTTTATTGTCCACAGCTCTTTCTCTCTACTGTCAGAGCTAAACCATTAAAGTATAGAACCAGTAACAGCAGCAACTGTATTAATATTTCACCAAGCCATGTTTCTGGTATTACACTGATTTCTCTGGTGTTTCTCTGTGTCCTATCCTTTAGATAACCCCTCACACCCTCCTACTCTGGCTCTGTGTAGATACAAACAGTGCCTTAATAAAGAGGAAGACATGCTGCGAATGAGAGTTTTTGGACATCCAAATGTGTACATCCAAAAGCTCAGTCCATACAAGAGCTTGTGGACTGCTAGAGGTTATTAAAAATCCATGCTGTGGCAAACCTCCTTAATAGCTGGACACCTCTTCATGCTAGAAAAAGCCAGAAATCAAACACACACAAAAATTCTTCCCTTGTGGTCTCATCAGTACCAAAAGGAGATGGTACATGACCAATGAAAATAATAACCAGCAAATACACTATATTTTCCCCCAGTCAACGTTGAGCTTGGAAAAATTATTACCAGAGATTCTAAATTATCTACTTAGCTAATATATTTAGGTGGTGTCTGCATGGACTAGGATACTCTGGAGCTGCCTGTCAATTTGTTTCAGCAAATATATAGTTCTTTTAAAATGTCAATATTGAGCATAACTGGCCCAGTTATCACAAATTTGGCTGTCAATTGATTGGCAAGTGGAGGTGTTTTACTTTTGTAAGAAGTACCTTGTTTTGCTTAGGCCATCCCTAATTATCTCCCTAGTATTTGCTGCATGGTAGGAGCTTATTAGTTGAACCTAGTTTGTAAACTTGATATTTGTTTTGGCCAAACATACTTTAGACTGAGCAGACAATAATGCATGTACACTCTGTCATAAAAAGTAATTATCATTAAAGCTTTTCACATTTTCAAACATCTGGAGAAACCAAATGTGGGACAGAAAGTTGATTCATAATTTTAAAAAAGTGCTAGAAAAGAACTTGGAGGATTTTTCTTCTGTCACTGATTTCATATCAAATTTACTCAATTTACAAGTCAAAAAGATCCTTTTTAAAGCTCGCTTCACATGCTCAGCTTAGGCTTTTTAAAAAAGCTATTTCCTCTTTGTCTCATAATGCTAGGGCTGCAAGTGATAATATAACTGGTAATGTTCATGATGATAAGGGTGAATAGGCTCCACCTTGCCTTTCTGGAATTCTAATACCATTACTAACAATCTAAATTTAAACTAAGTCAGTTTGCACCCTTACTTTCAGTTAATGGTTGATTTACATATGATATTTTCCACTCACGAGTTTGCATGGGCTTGGAGAAAAAAAAATGTATGCAAATACCATGCATACATTTATTTGACTGCTTCCATTAAAGCATTATCACTATAAGGTTCACAGTGAATGTGCATGTCATAAATCAGACAAATGTGTGATTCAAATATGACCTAATAATAATAATAATAATAATGAAATTTATCCTGCCCTCTGCGTAACACAACCGGGGTGGCTTACAACATTAAAATATAAATTCTATATCCCACAATCCCCACTTAAAATACTATTGAACAGTTGACAGCTTAAAACATACTTAAAATAATAATACAAATAAACAATAACTGTGGCAGAATCAGGGATAAGAAGGTTGGGCTATCTTTTTGGTGGCCAGAATATCTATTTAGGAAAGGCCTGCTGGAAGAGATCCATCTTAACAGCCTTTTTAAAGCTATTTAAGGTGGTAATATGACGGATCTCATCTGGCAGACCATTCCATAATGTGGGAGCGGTTGCCAAAAAGGTCCTCTGGACAGTTGCAAACAGTTTAGTTCTTATAGGCTACAGCAGATTCCTCCCAGAGGACCTGAGTGCGCAGGATGGATCATACAGGAGGAGGAGGTGGTCCCGAAGATGTTTGTTGTTGTTAACTGCCTTTGAGTTGATTTCGACCCAAGGCGACCCTGCCACTGCTCTGCCCAACTCCTGCAAACACATACTTGTGATCTCTTTAATAGTCCATTCATCTCACATGCAGCCTTCCTCTCTTTCAACTTCCCTCTACCTTTCATAGAATTATTGTTTTTTTCCAATGATTCATACCGTCTTATGATGTCCAAAGTATGACAACCTGAGTTTTGTTATCTTGGCTTCTAGGGAGCCTTCTAGCTTGATCTGCTCTGGGACCCATTTGTTTGTCTTTTTTGCTGTCCATGAGATCCTTAGCACTCTCCTTCAGCAGCACATCTTAAATGAGTTGATTTTCCTCCTATCCTTCTTAACTGTCTGGGTCTCACATCCATACATAGTAAAAGGGAATACAATGGCTTGTACAATTCTAACTTTTGTGCTCAGTTGTATACCCTTTTATTTTAGGATCTTCTCTAGTTCTTCTATATCTGCCCTTCCTATTCTTAATCTTCTTCTGATTTGCTGGCTGCAGTCTCTATTTCTATCGATGTTTGATCCCAGGTATGACAATTCTTTTACTATTTCTATTTCTTCATTGTCTAATTCAAATTTGTGTAGGTTCTCTATAGCCATTATTTTTGTTTTCTTAATATTCAGCAATAGGCCTGCCTTCGCACTTTCTTCCTTGATCTTTCTTAATGGTTGTTCCAGGTCTTTGAGGTTTTCTGTTAGTATTATGGTGTCATCTGTGTATCTCAGATTGTTGTTATTTCTTCCTCCTATTTTCACTCCTCCTCCTTCTGTGTCCAAGCCTGCTTTTCTTACAATATGTTCTGCATACAAGTTGAACAAGTAGGGTGATAAGATGCAGCCCTGTTTGACTCCTTTTCCAATTGGGAACCATTCTGTTTCTCCATGTTCTGTTCTGATAGTAAGCTGGGCCGAAGCTAACAAAATGAAATTCAATGCGGAGAAATGTAA
>CM034701.1:190671881-190691850 GCA_020142125.1 Phrynosoma platyrhinos | reverse complement strand
GTATTGCGGGGTCACGGCATTAGAAAGGTTGAGAACCACTGGTTTAAGGGTTAGACTATGACTCTGGACACTAGGGTTCTAATCCTGGCTTGGCCATGTAAATCCACAGAGACGACTTGGGTAAGTCACAATCTCTCATGCTCAGATGATAGCAGTGGCAAACCCCCTGTGAAGAAATTTACCCTTAAACTCCCATGGTGACCCCCCTAAGGTTGCCTTAGGGTCACCTTACATCATAAATAGCATGAAGGCACAATGAAACAACTTTTTTTCAACCAGGGGTGTTAAATTTCCAAAGAATTGTCCTACTTGTTGAGAGAATATGTAACACACATAATCAGGAATTACATACTTGAAGTCTATTAAGAATTGCTTGGTGTCCCCTATGTTACAGCACAGAGGAGAGCTTACCACATGAATACCATTTACAGAAAGATTACAGAGGAATTTTAAAGATGTTGTCTTAGCAACTGACAAATATTTTCCTCTTCAACTGGAGGTGGAGAGGAATGAGGTGATAAATTCTATGCTCCAAATGGGTATCTAATTTCCAGTTGCAGATTCCCACTGTGCAGACATGTTGCACATAGAAGAAAGAATACACAACACAATACTCTACTTTCAACAGGTGCCACAGCGGAGCCAGAAATGTGGTTGAGAGGACATTTGGTCACCTAAAGGGTCATTGGAGACATCTCAGAAAGCCCTTGATGGTTGCTGAGGAAGATGTTAACTCTGTCATAGTGGCCTGTGTGATTTTACACAACATTGTGGGGAGCAATGGGGAAGTGCTAGCCAACAGGCCCCAGCAACCAATTACATACAGCGTGCCTGATGGTGGTCCCATTACCCTCATAGCTGATGAGGAAAAGGTGGAAGAAGAAGCAACAAGCAAAGCATTCATGGAACTGTTTTCCTGGCAGGCTCATGCACGCAACCATCACCATTAAGCATGCTTCTTAAATGTCTGTAATACATTTCTATATCCATGCTTGCCCATCCCATCTTGACAATAAAACAATGAAATGCCTTCTGTGTGTCTCATTCTTTCCATTGGCACAGTTGCATGTTGCTCATTGCTGTTTCAACTCATAATCATGGGTTGGTATGGGTATGTGGAAACATGCCCCTGCAATAATATATGGGCCATGGAATGGCCAGCACCACCACCAGCAGCACAAAAGGAACATAGAATCACAGAAGTGGGAGCAGGTGGGGGTAGGAAAGGAGTGGGGTAGGGTTCCTTTCTTCTTCTTTTTTTACATTTGTTTTTATTAATATTGTCACATAAGTTAAAAAAGAAATCTTGAGCAGAACAAAAGAAGGAGAAGAAACACCACAAGACCAACAGTTTATAATCAATCCCTGCAATCACAACAAAAGTTCAAGTCAAAAAACCATCAAGCAGTAATACCATCATTGGGCCAATCAAAATGTACAATTTACACGTTGCAAGCTTTCAATGTTTTACTGGCTTCTTCAACAGGTGAAATTGTTGTAAACAAAACAAAAGGGGGGAAGGGAAGATGTTAGTCATCTCCCAGTTGCCACATGGCCAGAAGAAAGTGGGTCCAGCCTGCAAGAAATCCCCCCCCATACCATCTAACTTACTAGCATTTTGATTTTTTTTTAAAATCCGGTTTTGTTTGTGACACCTCTAGCCTGATGAAGAAGCAAGTGGAGCTGGAGTGAAATGCAAGTAGTTGTGTAGTGGCCAAAAGGAGGGGATGCTTTGTTTCTAGTATACACCTAAACAGGTGATGTTATGTTGTTGTAGCATTATCGCTAGCTCTACACCCCCAATAAATAATGTCTCTAATGGGCTGCTTCACTGTGGCAGCACTTTGTCCCACTTTGATGCTGTGCTATGGCAAGCACACTTCCCAGTCTCTGATATAATCAATACACATTCTCTGAAGCAGGGGTAGGCAACCTTTCCCCTTTAAGGGCCGAGGGACTTCAGCTCCCAGAATCCCAGGAGCTATTGGCCAATAAGGGATTGGCTGAGGCTTCTGGGAGCTGAAGTCCCTCGGCCCTTAAAGGAGAAAGGTTGCCTACCCCTGATCTGAAGGAAGCACAGACACACCATGGAATGGTAAAAAAATTCTGCAGCCGTGGTTACATTGTGCATTGCAATGGAGGTGAATTTCCTTATGTGCAGAAGCTGTTTGGCTACCATTATGTATTGCCCAGCCACAACCATTAATTATTCATGCAAGGCAACCTGTAAGGTGTGGGCACCTGAATAATGCTGGATGCTGATTGGCCAGGAATGAGTCCGATGGTGGCCTCGCTTAGTCAAAACACAGCTCCTGCATGCCATTTTTCAAGTCATATCATCACTTTTGAAATTAGAAGCACTGGAGCGGTGTTTTCACTAAGCAGGACCAATTGTAGGACTGCTTCCTAACCAATCAGCATCTAGCTGTATCCCTCTAGTGCTGAATGGTAACAATCCTTGAAGAGTTGTACTACAAGGTTGCAGATTTTTTGTTTGTAATTCTTGAAGGTGCTAGTTCATTGGCCTGGAATGTTTAAGAACAATTCAAAACACAACCACTGCTTTATAAATGCAGAAAAGTGATTTGTTTGTCAGTTGAATCATGGTGGCCAGGTGTGTGCCCTACAGAATAAAGTAATGGAGGACCTGTGAGACCAACCTCATGTTGGACTGTATAGCCCAGCAGTGTGGTGCTGCCCACAGGATTGTGTGGTCCTCCAACAGGAGGAATATTAATTTTTTATCAGCACTCCTCAGGTCTGCTGGGCCAGAATAGTTTTTCCCATATGGCTGTTCAGTGCTGTACAAAATTTAAAACCATTAAGGCAACATTTTACAATGCCATGGAAATGTTCAATGGCAACCCTCCACCTGAACACCAGCCAAAATTCTTCAATAAAATGAAGGAACTATGGCAAGCTGCAGGGCGACCATCATGGCAGGAGAGAAGGCCCACTGGTGAGTTAACTCCTTCCTCTCTAGACATAATAAAGGAACTTTATAGTGCCAGAGGGAAATGTTAATCCTCTTTATCCCTATAACTTATAAGTGCAAGGTGGCGGAGGAGTAGGGAGCAGGAGGATTCCTCTTCCTCAACCAGGTAAGGATTCCTCCATATCTTGCTGGGGAAGATAGGAGCACAGCACATCAGATGGCATGGTCCCAAAATGTAATCCTAGCTGTGCCTGAATGGCACATCCCAGCCAGAAATGCAGGCTGTGTCAGGATGCAGGTTTGTTCCCAGTTCCCCAGCTTTTTATACCCTATCACCACTTCACCACCACCACCACTACCAAAACATAGTATTGCTCATGTTTATGCTTATGAGCGTGTAATCTCTCTCTATAGAACCAGAACAACAGATTGGACTGGCTGCAGAGCAACCAACTGTTGGCCCAGCAGCACAACTACCTCCGAGATATGTGAGTGTGGCAATAACCAAAGCTACCTTAATATGGTCCTGGGAAAACCCTCTCTAGCCCATTCTATATTCATTTATATTTTTTATCCCATATTGTGATGATCTACAAGGAGATTTGTCCTGGACAAACTTAGGTGGCTGGCTGAGACAATGACTGCTCAGGAGGAGGCTGATAGAGCACGAGAACAGCAGCATTAATGTTTGAATAATAAAGTGTTTATTGTACAAAAAACAACAACCCTATACAGCTATAATGTTATTGTTAAATTAAAAAAAATGTTTTTACTTTTGAATTGTCCCTCAGTCTTATACCTTCTTAGTAAGCAATAACCACATTGAGTACACCTAGTATGAATTTCCCCTTCACAACACTTTTCCATCACTTTCATGGCAATAGAAGGACAGCCTTACATATTTTTCTTGCAGGCCTGCAAGCAGCTGCACTCACAAACCAGGAATTGGTTCTGTGGGAGCAAGGACTGGCTTGTGAGGGGGTCAGAGGATGACACTGCCCAAGTGTTGCTTTGGCTGGGTTGTGGTACCTGTGGTGTTCCCCTGGATGTAAATGTTTTGTTCCCAATAGCTTCATACACTGCCCTCGAACCAGATGTCATGGGTATATAATCAGGAGCACTGGTGGATAGCCCAGCACTACCTGAGCCTGTTGTATTTATTATTCCTTTCTTTGTAATGGTACAACACTGTGGTTTCAGCCCCTGGCTTTCCATGAATGCTACAAGGTCCCTCATTACCTGGGTTTGCTCCTTTAAGCAATCAGTTAGGGCATTAAATTCCCAAGGAGATTCTTCCAATATCACCTCCCTAGTTTGGTCCTCCCTTTGCTGTTCAAGTAATGATTGCTCCCTCATATGTCCAAGGAGAGTGTTCATTTGCCAGGAAGAGTGTGCCATAATATTCTCAGCTGTTTGTGCAGCTGTACTTAATTCCCTTCTTTTCTGGATCATGGCCAGACGCTTGACTGGCCTCAATTCTGCTCTCTGCTTCTTTTCGAGAGACACTGTGAGGGATGAAAAAACAGTGGAAAAGAAAGTTAAAGTACAGTAACATTGTGGCAGCATCATATACATTGACTTGTTGGATCTGAGGTTACTAATGTGGCAGTGTACAAGCAGTGACACTGGAGGGACTACACTGCTGGTTAGACTACCGAGCAAAGTGCTGCAGTGGAAAAAAGTACCTGGAAGTTCGCTATCCATGGATGTTTCACCACAGACTGAGTTGTCTGGTGGAGATGCAGCAGCTGCATTCTCAGTGGGGATGTCCATCTTTGGAATTTGTGTCTCATCATCATCTGGTTGCATGGGTGTTAGTGTCAAAACTACAAACTCTTCTTCATCCCTAGGAATATCTGCAGTAAGAGGGGTGTAAAAAATCCATAGTTAACAAAACAGAAAGGCAAGGGGTAAAGTTACATGTTTACAACTGCATGCACTGATTGCTTGGATCCTATCCTTTTCAGAAGGCAACATAAAAGAGCACAAGTATCCCTGCAGGTGGGGAGGGGGGAAGCATGTCCTGGCTACATGCAAAAAATCTGGAACTTGAGAAGAGTGGTATCCCACCAATGGTTTTTCCCCACAACCACAGAAATAGTTCACACTTACAGGGTCACATGACATTACTGCATATCTGTTTACATATGCAGACATGGTGGATGTAGGTTCTCCCCACAAGAAACCTGACACTAATTATCTTGAACCTAAATGATAAGGAATTGCAGGACCTTATCTACTTTCATAATTCTTTAAAAAGAAACCAGAAAATTCCAAAAGCCACATGCATTTGCATGTTGGCAAAGAAAACATGGCAGTCAAAGGAGGCAGGCCACATGATGCAACACTATTTGAATAACTAAAAAAAAAAACACTTTTCATACGATGTATCACATGATTTATCACTTTTACAAAAACAATCATACAAACGAGGCTCACAACAGGGAATTTCTCTGGCAGTACAACACATAAAACAGTGTTCATGTGATCTATTGCATGATTTATCAATTTTTAATTTTTTAAAAAAAAAATGCATTGTAGAGAAGCGATTAATTGCTCAAATCACAGGGCCTTTGCAGACTGCCAGAAATAATGCACATTAAATTGAGGCACTGCCCTGGCTCAGTGCTAAGGAATCATGGGAACTGTAATGTTTTGTGGCACCAGAGCTCTCTGACAGAGAAGGCTCAATGTCTCAGCAAAAAATACAATTCCCATGACTCCCTAGCACTGAGCCAGGGCAGTGCCTCAATTTAATGTGCACTATTTCTGGCAGTCTGCAAAAACAGTGCACTTATGTTTTCAGGCAATTTTTTTTAAAAAAAATACTGTGTGAGAATAATTCCTTGGAACCTTCCATGGGGACCTGCTTCACCGGGGTATCCGGGAAAATGTGCCTGACATCTGTCGCCGTTGTTAGCTTTTTTGCCTTCATGATTGCTTCACCTGCAAAAAATTCTTTAGGTTCCCCCCAAAAGGGCAAGATCACTGCTCCACTCCTGTTCCTATTTGCAATCTGATTTGCCTCTTTAAACTTGTGTTTAAGGGGATTGGCTTTGGTGTGGCATTCCATAGCAATTCGATCATGGCCTTTGGCCCTCATCTGCTCTGTGATATTTTTATTATGGTTTATTATGTAGTGGGAATGAAACCCAGTTGAGTCTTCTTCTTTGGAGATTTTTAAACAGAGGCTGGATGGCTATCTGCCGGGGGTGTTTTCCCTGTTTGTTCTTTCATGGCAGGGGTAGGACCAAATGGCTCTTGTGGTCTCTTTCAACTCAATGATTCTATAGTAAGGGTATGTTAACAAAACAAAATTGTCAAAGTAGGTTAGGCAAGCCCAGTTGATAATTTTATTTTAATTGGTTCAAATATGTCACTCCATCCTGCTGGGATAGGCACCACAAAGCTTGATGTGAATTCCAAATTAATCTCTTTATTAATTGACTCTTCACTTTTCTGACCCTTGCTGAGGAGTACTGTGTGATGATTGGAAAGGCAGGAGATATTTTTTAACACTGCCAAATCATGATAATCCTCATAGTCCCCTAGGTCCAAAACACACTGCAGAAATAATTCAGTTTGAGACTGCTTTAATTGCCCTGGATCAATGCTAGGGAATTCTGGAAACTCTAGTTTTGTGAGACATTTAGCTTTCTCTGTCAGATAGCTCTGGTGCCATCACAATTACAATTCCCAGGAATCCCTAGCGCTGAGCCATGGCAGTTAAAGCAGTCTCAAACTGGAGTATTTCTGCCATGTGTTTTGGATTCTAGTTTTACTTTTTCCAGAAGACTGTTTTTCAATTCTTTCTTACAAAGGCTTTCTTTTCTTTTCTTTTCTTTTCTTTTCTTTTCTTTTCTTTTCTTTTCTTTTCTTTTCTTTTCTTTTCTTTTCAGTTTGCACAGCCAGTGGGAATTGAAGTTCAAAAATATTGTTTTTTCAAACTTTAAAGTTACTCAAGTCTCTCCCTCAGAGTTGCCCATAGTGACAGAATCATTGAGATGTCAAACTTGTCCACTGTGATGAGTATTTGCATTAAGGAGCCTTGCTCTGAGCACAGTTGAAACAGAGAAATTGTACTGTGGTTTTAAAAAAGATAACAGTCCTTAAAAAGTTACATTTTAATACTTGTAGGGATAGATAAATTGATTTCTTTTTGTTCTCTCTTCATTTTTGCATGTGCTGATCCATAAGTTCATTCCACTCTGTTTATGCACTAATTTTCTCCTTTAAAGAGAAAAACCTTGTTTCATATTTCATATTCTCATTTCAAAGTACATATTCTCAAATGCATATTTGTCACAAAATTAATGTTTCATCTGCAGATATGGATTTTAAACTTTTTTTAAAATCATGCACTCTACTGCAAAAGTTGGAGAACTAAATAAAAAAATTTGGAGACATTTCAGGGCAGTATTCAATTAACTCTACAAACCAACTACCCTCCCTTTTTTGCTGAGATCCCGTGCAGGTCCTCAAACTTTGCATCAGAAAAGCAAATACACTACAGATCAGAATTAGAGGAGTGGAGTGGGTTGTAGAAGGAAAACAGAATTTCCATTGCCTGCATGGAAAGTCCATTCATGCAATGTTGGGCTTTGCCCAGAAGGATTACTACATTTCAAGCCACTCATTGATCTAGAATATGCAAATCCCATCAGATCAAGAAACCTCACAAAAATATATATATGAATTTTTTTAGAAAATATTGACAAATGCTTTAGTGCACCATCACAAGGGCTTCCCATGGATATTTAGATAGGAAGTACAGATCAGTCTAAATCACTTTCATATAGAATCATAGAATACTAGAGATGGAAGAGACCACCAGGGCCATCCAGTCCAACCTGCTGCCATGCATAATCTAAGCACTTCTGACAGATGGCCATCTGGCCTTTGTTTAAAAACTTCCAAAGAAGGAAACACCACCATTCTCCAAGGCAGAATATTTCACTATCAAACAGCTCTTATGGTGAGGAGGTTCTTCATAATGTTTAGGTGGAATCTCTTCCTATAGCTTGAATCCATTTCTCCATGTCCTAGTTCTAGAGCAGCAGAAAACAAGCTTGCTCCATCCTCAATATGACACCCTTTCAAATATTTAAACCTGGCTATCATGCTACTTCTTTACTTTCTCTTCCCTAGGCTAAATATATCCAGTTCCCTAAGCTGTACCTCAGAAAGCATGGTTTCCAGACCTTTCACCATTTTGGTGGCTGGCGGCTTCCATGTCATTGGGGTGGTGGATTCATGTTTCAGTTCCAGCTTTAAAGGAGCAATCCAAGGTGCTTAACCCTATTTCTGATGGGTGTCTCATTTTGGATAACATCTTTAAAGCAAGCCAAAACCTGGATTGGAATCATTGCCATACTGACATAGGAGCCATCAGCCACCACTGGTTTCACGTGTATTCTAATTTTTTTTCATTCAGGGATCAAGCAGATGAGCAGAAAAGAGCAGCCTGAAACTGCTTTCTACCAAAAGTGGGCCAAGACCCCGTTGACTTCACTGCCCATTCCCAAGGTGGGCCACATGTGTATGCCATGAACATAAGGCACAGCATCAAGCTGCACTTCTGGGTAATTCTTTAAAATTTCCCCCCACCATGCAGAAACACACTGCTGATGACTGCCTTCTGCCCATTGGATCATGCACAAAGTTGCACCTGCAATCTTAGGGCAGGTCATCAGAGCAGAGAAGTGCCCAGTAAAACACTGGCAATGCACAATCATGCTCCCTTTACATGCTCTCTTCACTCCCCTTTCACCCCATGCCCTGTTTCTGTATGTCATACTTATACCCATTAGAGGTGTCACATTTTCCCTTTTTTTGCATTGCTAGCCCTACCGCTGGTTCTGTCCTTTTTAAATGCTCACCTAGACTGGTGCATTTATACGCAGCTTTAGGGATAGGGTGGAGCATTCCTTTGGGACTGGTCTTGCATTGAAGGTGCACACTTTTTGGGCTAGAGAGGTTTATTTCTGCTTCTTTTCAGTTTGGCTTTTCCTCCCTTAGGACGTTATCACACGGGGGAAATCTGCTGGTTAATCCACACAAATCCCAAACAGAAACTGGATTTGTGCCTCACGATTTCACACGACGTCGCACAGAAACTGGACAGAAACTGGACAGAAACTCATGTTATCCGAGATCTTTTGAAATTCAGTAGTTTTGAGGAAATGCATTTGCGAAATTACAGTAATTTCGCATTTACCATAATGTGAAAAGCAAATGCGCATTTTGGAGCATTTCCCTGCTTTTTCCCATGG
Organism: Phrynosoma platyrhinos; assembly: GCA_020142125.1. Taxonomy (NCBI): domain Eukaryota; kingdom Metazoa; phylum Chordata; class Lepidosauria; order Squamata; family Phrynosomatidae; genus Phrynosoma; species Phrynosoma platyrhinos. Next base: position 190,682,643 of record CM034701.1, on the reverse strand, counting down.
TTCCATGGTTCCACGGCGAGCATTCCTCTATCTGCACATGTGCAAGAAGATCATTTCTAGTACATTTAGGGGCTTTTCTCACTTGTGTGTGAACATCAAATGTGCTGACTGTAATTTCGCAATTAAGGTAATTACGTGTGAAAGCCATTCGCGGAATCAAGGTTTATTTTCGGTTTATTTTCGGAATGCCTCATTTTCACTTTATTATCGTTTTCTGACCCACGTGTGATAATGTGCTTAGAGTGGCTGTAATGTGGTTTATGTCCATTTTGGGGTTGTGCATCATCTAAACACCACACCCACAAAGTGGCCTGAAACTGCTTCTTTTGGCCTGTCTGTTTGAGGCCTCAGTTTCTGTATCTGCATTTGGAAGGGGCATCCTGATAATTGTAGTAAGTAGGTTTTTCCTATTCCATTCAGGATGCCTATAAAGAAAGAACGATAACTTTGAACATAATGGTAAACTTGTCTGTTTCTGCTAGATTATGTTCTTTGTCCTTGCACAAGCTTGCTGCACTGTATGGGACTATTTTCAGATTCAGCTACCTGAAGTTAAGCCCCATTGATATTAATGGGAGAATTTAGCAGAGACAGGAATTAAGTGTTTAAAATCTATTTAAGTTTCCAATTATTTTAAAAATTTTCTAGCGAAAAAGGCAATTAAATTTAATTTTTGTCTAAAATGATTGACTTCAACTGAATTTTAGCATTATCTTTTATTTCAGAATCATTTTATGAATTAACTAAATGAGAGACAATGCTAAAACCCAATAAATTTTACATTTGTTGACTGGTACTTTACCTAATGAGAGCCAGCATAGTGTAGTGGTTTAAATGTCAGACTTGGACTCTCCAGATCAGGGTTCAAATCCCCACTTGGCCATGCAAACCCACTGGGTGATGTTGGGTCAGTCATTCTCTCTCAGTCTCAGTGGAAGGCAAAGGCAACCCCCCACTGAACAAATCTTGACTAAAAAAACCCATGATAGGTTACAATAAGTTGAAAATGACTTGAAGGCACACCTCACCACCACCACCTCCTAAAAGCTAGGTCTCCTGGATTTTTGCAGAACTGCTTTTCTTTATTGTTTGTCCCTCAAAGTTGGAGAATTGCAAGGTTTAGGTTATAAGATCCAAACCACTTATGGCTAGTGCTAAGAGTGAACTGCGTTAAGGGTTTTTGTTCCCTCTCAAATGAATTTCTAAAAATAATAAAGAATCCATATTAATGAAGGCAGTCATTTTTTAAATATGTATAAATCTAGAGGACTTCAGAAAGTTCTAGAACAGTGGTGAAGAACCTATGGCATGCTTTCCAGAGGAGGTATTCAGAGCCCTCTCTATGGGCATGTGCGCTATCGCCCCAGCACAGAGTTCACCAGTTTGTTGCTAGAAAGCCAGAGGGATGCAGCACTTTGTAATAAATAAGTGAGTTTTGGATTGCAGTTTGGGCACTTGATTTTTAAAAGGTTCACCCCATCACTGTTCTAGAAACACTTGAAATTCATGAGAAGTAGGGATAAGAAGTGGAAGAGGATCATTTCTCCAACGTGTATTTTCAGAGAACTTTCTCCTCTACATTACCAAACACTTTGGCTGAACACTGCCATTGTGTAACCAACTGTGTATCTGCCAATGTGCTTGCTTATTTTTGCATTGTGTAATGGGAAATGCTATTGCAGTGGCTCCTTCTACAATCCTGGTGAATCAAGTTGAAGGCACTGATAAATAGCAACATAACATCCCAGAATGGACAGTTGTTTGCCTGGAATCCTGTTGGTAAGTCCTAGCTAGATTTGTTGTGGTTGTGTGTTTTCAACTTAATGTGACCATAAGAAGAGCCTATTATATGATTTTCTGGGGCTGAGAGTGTGTGACTTGCCCAAGGTCACCATGTGGGTTTCCATGGCTGAGCTGGAAAATGAATCCCAGTCTCCAGAGTCGTAGTCCAACACTCAAACCACTACAGCATTCTGCTATATTAGATCTATTGAATGAATGGCTTAAGTTTAGGACCACATGAAAGAGTTATGTTTCTAGAACTCTGCTTGTCCACCTATGAGCTGAGTGGGTGTGAGTGTGTCCATGGCAAAATGGCCAAAATGTACTACATATGTAAAGGGACTTATACATTATGTATGACACTAACAACATTCTGTCCAATAAAGAAAATATTTTTCTCCAAAGAAGAATTTTTGTCCAACAAAGCAACTTTGGGAAGATTTGTGTGCATTAATAGTTGCAAATACAGCCCACTCATCTAAATGGGAATTAAAAGTGCAATGAATCAGATTAAGGCAGTTAACAAAAACAACAAATATAGATGGCAAAAATAAGGTTTTTGGATTTTTTTAAGAATTTTCTGTTGTTGAATATTTTCAAGCAGCAGATGGTTGAATCCATGGATGCAAAATCCATGGATATGGAGGGCTGACTGTACCTTCAAGTCAGCTCCTACTTATGGAACCCTATCCTAAGGTTTTACTGATAAGATTTATTCAGAGGATATTTTATCACTACCTTTTTCAGGCTGAGAGGATGTGACTTGCACAAGGTCATCCAGTAGGTTTTCATGGCTGAGCAGGGGTTCAAAGCATGATCTCCCAAAGTCCTGTCCAGTTACACCATGCTGGCTCCTGTATATGTGCCTACTCAGAAGTAAGCAATTTATTCCCAGGATAGTGCATTGAATAAGGATGGGGGTATAAATAATACCAGGTGATGGATTTCTGCTCCCATCATCCCTAAACCTTGGATATTCTGGATAAAAATGATCAGAGTTTCAGTCCAGAAATGGTACATGGGCCATATATTCACTGCATGTGGAGTAAAGGATCGCAGCCCAAATATTTGCAGTCCTAGAGACAGATCCCTGTTAGGTCAGCCTATAAGGACCTAATGGGCACCTTTCAAATATTTGCTGTTACTGCTTCTATTAAAATGTAATTTCTCAACTATGCTCCACATTTCTAATTTCCATGCTCTCTGCAGTTTTCAACAATCAACTCTATAGATGGCATCTTTGACAAGAATTATACTTTATTTAAGGCCCATGAGCATGTAATTTTATTCAAAGCCTTGCCTGATTACCTAGCCATGGTAATTTTAAAGTGATCCCTACTGCTGCGCAATGCATCATAAAATCACATCCTCATTAAAATAGAAGCCTAAGAGCTGAAAACCTTTCATTGATGCTGGGGTTTGCAAAGAAAAACACACCATAGCCTGAGGTGTAACTCCACAGTGATAGTAGGGGACTATTTTAAGAGATAGAAATTGTGCTGAGTTGTAGGCAATATAAGGTGATAGAGCATGAGAAGTAGCTTCATATGGAGGTTTTTCCCATCAAGACTATAATCCATCTCTTGAGAGGGCTATAGGACTTCTTCCTACTGGGTTCTCCAGCTTCACTCTTCTAGATCCCCCCCTCAAAGCTTCATAATAACCAACCCTCCATAAAACTCCCAAAGAGAGGAGGCACACATCAGCATAGGCTTCTCTAGACATTCCTTCCAGTACTTTTGTGGTATCATGATTGCTCTGTCCTGAACTCTTCCTGGGAGGTTCCAGTGAGGACTTCCATGAGGAGGTTCAGTGAGAGGATCAATGAATGTCTGTTTTGCCTTTTGCTGTGATTTTTTATCTTGTGTGTGTGTGTGTGGCTAATATATTGTGCGGCATGTTGCTTGAAAAGTTAAAATAGGTTAAAATGAGGGCATACTTGGAAGGAAGGTTTCCAGATCCTTTTTACTTGCTTGGAGACATCTTAGCCCACAAAAAAAGCTTCAGGAGATGTGGAAAGGGTGCAGAGATGGCTTCTAGAGGAGGCCAAAACCACCCCAAATGATATAAGCTGATCTCATGTGCACCCATGACCATTGTCTCCTGTCCCAAAGATTTGCCATCTAAACATGCAAGAATATGATTTGCTCCTATACTGGTCCTGAGTTACCAACATTATTTAAAAGACCATATTATTATCACCTACAGGTGTATACCTCAGTTAAAGTTAAAGAAATAGATGTGTTCCTAAACATTACTTCTTTATCAGAAAGTTTGGTACCAGAGACAGAAACACCACAAAAAAGAAGAGCAATTCAACATTTGTGAGCAATTTAAACCTAACAATAAACATGCATGAAATAAAACAAGCAGATAAGCCTTGCATAAAAATTAAAAACATTTGAACCTGTTAGAGAGAACTTGATGACTTCTTTCAAAGTGCATCCAATGGTGACTATTCTCTTCACCATTCTCAATTTTTCTTTTCCATTTTGGTGGTCAAAAATCATAGCTCTATTTTTTTAAACATGGGGACAGCTAGTGAAGTAGACTCATCTGTTGTCCTCATTTTCCCCCTCTGTATCGCTGCTCACAAATGCTCAGTAAATTCTCTTTTTAGAATATTGTTGTGTATTGTATTATTTATTTTGTAAGCTTCTGGGAATATGTTTTGTAAAAAAAAAAAACTAAGGGAAATAAATAGACCAAATAAACAAAACCAGGACAAATTGTGGCCCAGTATTGGACTGTAACTTCTTCCAGTCCTATCCAGGATACCAAAAGCAGGAGGGATGGCAGGAGTTCCAACCTAACAACATCTGGAATGCCACCACTTGCCCACCTCTGTATTAAAATGAACTAATTCAGCCTTACTGTGTGTTAGCAAACATTAGCAATCTGTGCTTATGCTGTTGTTGTTCTGTGCCTTCAAGTTGTTTTTGACTTATGATGACCCTAAGGTGAACCTATCACATGGTTTTCTTAGCTAGATTTGTTCAAAGAGGGTTTGCCATAGCTTTCCTCTGAGGCTGAGAGTGTGTGACTTGCTTAAGGTCATTCAGTCTTTCCATGGCTGAACTTGGCTTTCATGGCAGAGAGTCAAACCCTGGCCTCTAATGTTATAGTCCAACATTCAAACCAAAACACCACACTGACTCTACCTGTGCTTTTACATGTTAGTCATTTTAAATATTTGAAATTTTAATCGTATGTGCTGTATGCATCTTGCTAGCCTCCCTGAGCTGTTGAATTACAAACCAAAACAGTAGTTGTAGTGGTAGTAATAACAATAGTATTAGTTACAGTAATGATCCTTTTTATTGAAGCAACAATGATTCAGGATGCTAGAGGATTTTTTTTTTTTTGGTGCCTGATTTTAAAGTAAACTACTCTTTGCATTTTCTTTAGTAGTTTGCACACCAGAGTGCAGTAATACTTCAATATTTACACCTCTCTGAATTTGTGATACAGTGCTTGGCTCTCAAAATAATATACCAAATTCATATAAAGTATGTATTTTAGTGTAGAAAGTATACAGAAGTGACTTTTAAGATAAACGGCATACCAAAATGTTTAATTTGCGGGAGGGGTTGTAATGCATACAAAAATGCACATTGTGCTTCAATAGTAACTTAAGTGTGTTTATATATATCAGTTTCGTTTAGAAATAGCAAATTGATTCAGAAATGGGATGGCACAGATTGATGAATGAACACATGCAATATCATAAGTAGTCTGGAATAGGCTGATCTATCCCTCCCAAATGCAGGGGCTATACCAGGTCATTTACCATGGTAATTGTAGAATCTGTTGTGCAAACCACAGCAACACAGAAATGGTGAGAGGGGAATAATAGAGAAAGTAGGCTGCCTGCATGCAGAGTTTCTAGGCCTAAGAATAACACAACATGGCCATGGATATTTTAGCTCTATTCTCCTCCATTTTTACTCCTCACCTGTAATTCTACTTATATGAATGAGACAAACAAAATAAATGTCAAGTAAACAGAGAAAAATAAGTGAATGAGTATGCATATGAGCATGTACCAGAGAAAATCCTCTACAATTTTTTCCATGACATTTCTTTCCTGTTGACATGTAGTTTAAATCATGGGAGGCAATTCCTTCTTGGATTGCCCATAAAATGATGATTTATCACTCTTGCTCATAAAGCAATTTTTGTGATATATATAGAAGTATACAAATCAGTGTTTGTGCAAATATATTCACTACAGTTGATACATGGCTTATTTATTAGGAACAGATCTTTCATGTAACCATCTTCTAAAAACTGTCATTTCTCTTTATTTGACACCATTTTGCTTCAGCCATCCCCCCCCCCCCCCCCCCAGTTTCACAAACTAAACTGTTAAATGAATCCGCAAGTTCTTGTAAATGCCCTATAGTGTATGCTTAAGTGGTTAACATGTATCCATGGAGCATTGTATTTTCATGTGCAGGAATATCAGACATGTGGCTGTCTAAACAAGGAATATGAAAACAAACTGAGGGGAAAACAGTTAAGAAAATGAGATTATGGAAAAGGAGTTTGGACTGATTGTCTTAGGCATTGACAGCATGCATGGGGGGTTATAGCAGTATTGTACAAAAGAGATATGAAGACCTGAAAAACTAGAAAAAAAATGGGGAAAAATGTGGGTTTATCCCATCATTCCCCTTGTTATTTTCCAGAAAAAATGGGAAAAATATTATGGAATATTTTCATTCAGAATGATGAGTGAAATCCATAAGACAAGGTGCTGTCTCCACACATTATTTCTAAAAATGATATAAAAGGTAGACTTAGGGCCTTTGCAGACTGCCAGAAATAGTGCAAATTGAGTCCACTTTAAGGGTTAGGGTTAGTGCTAGGGAATCATGGGAAGTGTTTTTTCCCCTCTGAGACATTGAGCATTCTCTGTCAGAGAGCTCTGGTGCCACAATAAAATACAGTTCCCATGATTCCCTAACCCTAACCCTAACCCTTAAAGTTGACTCAATTTGCACTATTTCTAGCAGTCTGGAAAGGCCCTTATTTGTAAGACTCTGTACAGCTCTGATGGCCTGTAGACCAGGGAGGGAGCATGAACCATCAGCTACCAATCTGTGGCAAGTTTCCAGGAATGAAAAAAAATTGTAGCTAATGAACATAAATATGGTGCTGGTTGCTTTCTAAAGTAATAAAATGATTTAACATAGCATTTTTTAAACAAACAAACAAACAAACAAACTTTTTTCTGATTTTCCCCTCCAGATTTCCCACCTTCTTCAACATCCAAACTTCCAAAACACATTGTCCACAGCTTTAGTATTTCCAGAAAATTTTACATCTCTACACTAGTGTCATCCCTACTGACTTTAGTCATTACATAAACCATACATTCACTGATATCAATTTCCTGCCACCTGATGGAGTGAGCTCCCATCACTAGTCCCAGCTTCTGCTAACCTAGCAGTTTGAAAGCATGTAAAAGTGCAAGTAGATAAATAGGTACCACTTTGGTGGGAAGGTAACAGCTTTCTGTGCAGTCATGCTAGCCAAATGATCACAGAGTTGTCTTTGACAATGGCTTAGTAATGGAGATGAGCACTGCCCCCTACAGTCAGACATGACTTGACAACCTTGTCAAAGCAAAGCAAAGCAAAGCAAAGCAAAGCAAAGCAAAGCAAAGCAAAGCAAAGCAAAGCAAAGCAAAGCAAAGCAAAGCAAAGCAAAGCAAAGCAAAGCAGCTTCATTTATATACCACTTCATATCATGCTATGGGATGTCTAAGTGGTTTACAACTGTAAGCTCATTGCCCCCCAAGAGTTGGGTACTCATTTTAGAAACCTCGGAAGGATGCAGGCCTGAGTCTAGCCTGAGCCCTGGCTAGTATTGAACTCACAACCTTGTGGTCTATGAGTGAGTGGCTGCAGTACAGGCATTTAACCACTGCGCCACCAGGGCTCCTCTTGTCAAAGGGGCAACCTTTATCCTTAGGTTTAATAAAAGAATAAGAACAAGTCTAATAACTAATGCTGCAGCTACATGAAATAAGGATTCAAGTCTGGTAATAATAACCTGAAGTTTGATGGAAATAAGTATGGTTAAGTACTTTCTCTACCCCTGCACTGAGACATGGACAAGTCGTAGCTGTGACAGACTGAGGCAGAAGATGTAGAAGGATTTCTTCAGATTGGCTGCTTATTCCTTGGATAACCCAACCCAAGAATTGATTTTGCTCATGGTTAAATGACCTCTAGTTCCTTTCTAATAAAATTAAATATCTATGGCTCTTAAATGATATTCCCCACCTAAGTTTATATCTAAAATCAACAAAAACTCTTTGGAGAATGTAAAGCAAATGAACAGATACAGGCTTGCTGTCTGTTTTAATAAATGTTAAGGAGCCAGATCTCCCTATGATGGATGTGACATTAAACAGAAATATGAGACAAAGTATATCTGGCTGGCAAGATTGGGTTAATATAACTGTGATGAAACTCTATTTGAAATACTTATTTAAATTTGAGTAATGTAATTTGTTCATTCTAACACTGACAAATTGGAGGGCACCTAGCAACAAAAATGAAGGAACAGCTGAAAGGATTGACTTACTGCCTCTTTATGGCAGAGGACAGTTACAGTGGTTAGGTAAGAGACTGTAAATCAAATGGGCTGATTAATTGCCTGACCTTCATTTCCATTTTGTTATGTCTTGCTCTCAGTTAGAAAAAACTGGAACAGAAACTCAAGCATCAGTTTGGGTGGGACACTGCTTGAAGTCTCCTCCTTCCTTCCCTCTCCCTTTGTTTTTTAAATTGTAAACCTGAGAAAAAAGATTGTCCTATTATTGATCAGAAGAGCTTCTCAGAGAACCCCTCTCTCTCTCTTTTTTTTTTTTGGCTAAAGAGTGGGATGAAAATACTTTAAATAAATTATCGTGAATAATAATTATGGAGTGGGGTAAAAGGAGGTGGGGACACAATGATTTCACATAATCAAAGCCCTGCTTCATCTCAATTCTAGCAAAACTATACTGCCCCTGTTAGCCATCAAAAAATAGTACCTGAAGAGGGATTCACAAAAATTAAGCAAGGTGCTCTCTTCTGGTTGCCTTGTAATTCGAGCATTGGGTGGGAATCACCTTCCTTCATCGACCTTTCACCAGAGAAAAGACCTCAGCCATTGGGAGTGCTGGGACATGATCTAGACTGTATTTGGACTGCAGAAATAATGCAATTTGATGTCACTTTAATTTCTATAGCTCAGTGTTATAAAATTCTGAGATTTTTAGTTTTGTGAGATATTTAGCTTTCTCTGTCAAAGAGCTCTTGTGCACACAACAAAGTACGAATCCCAGGATTCCATAGCACTGAGCCACGGCAGTTAAATTACTGTCAAACTGCATTATTTCAGCAGTCCAAATACAGCCCTATACTGATGTTGTCCTTGAAAAGGGAGGATCTTTCTGAAACACACCATAGTATAGTGGAAACAGGAACAGAGACCACGGAATTTCATGAAAGAGGAGTTTAATAATAATAATAATAATAATAATAATAATAATAATAATAATAATTTATATCCAGCTTAATGACAACAATCCAAGCAGCTTACAGTAAAAACCCCCACATCATTTCAATCAAACCAACCCATCCCCTTAAAACAGCATTAAATAGCGTATGATTAAAAATTACAATAAACATAAAGTAAAAACATAAACAAGAAAATTAATAACATGCATAAGAAGGTTATGGTACCCTGGTGATCTCTACAGCATTCCCCATCCATCATCATGATGGGGCCATGACAGGGATGCAGGAGCCAACAAGTCCTAGCCAGGATAATTAGTCTGGAAAGGCCTGCCGGATGCCATGGTCTATTGTATCAAAAGCCGCTGAGAGGTCTAGGAGCACCAACAGGGTCACACTACCCCTGTCGATGCTCAGACACAGATTGTCAGTCAAGGAAACCATGGCAGTCTCAACCCCAAAGCCTGTCCCAAAGCCGGTTTGAAATGGGTCTAGATAATCAGCTTCATCCAAGACAGCTTGGAGTTGAAGAGCAACCGTCCTCTCAATCACCTTGGTCAAAAATGACAGCAATGACACGGGCCTATAGTTCCTCATATCCTGGGGGTCAAGGGAAGTTTTTTTCATATCCTGGGGGTCAAGGGAAGTTTTTTCCTTCAAGCAAGATGGAACATATCCTTCCCTAAAGGATGCATTGATAATATCTTTGAGGAATCTCCTCAATGCATCCCTCCCCTGGATGGCCAGCCATGATGGGCAAGGGTCTTCCTAACCTTATCAAGTAGCTTGTCCACATCCTCAGTACTCACAGATTGCAGCTGATCCAGTATAACTACATCGGTGGAGTCACTGGATGCCTCACCTATAGACTCTGTTTCAACAGTGGCATCCAAGTCGGCTCTTATCTGAGAGATTTTATCTGCAAAGTAGTCATTAAATGTGTCACAGCGGGCTGTCACAGGGTTAAGCAAGGGATTTGGCACAGGGGGGACCTGCGTTATCTCCTTCACCACCCTAAACAGTTCCGCAGGACGGGACTCTGCAGACACAATATGTGCAGAGGAGAAAGCTCTCTTCGCTGCACATATTGCCTTCCGATAGGAAAGAAGAAAATTCCTATGGTGAGTTCTGTCAGTTAAGAGTCGAGTCTTCTGCCATCTGTGCTCTAGCCATTGTCCAACCCGCTTCATTCTCCTAAGCTCTAGCGTATACCAAGGCCTACAATTTGAAGCAGATTGACAAGGGCGCTTGGGAGCGATCGTGTTGATAGCCCTGGTAAGAATGGTGTTCCAAGTATTAACCAGAGCTTCGACAGGATCACCGGCATTCCCAACCATTAAACCCTATAAGGCTTCCTGGAATCCCACAGGATCCATTAGCCTTCGAGGGCAGACCATCCGAATGGATCCACCACCCCTGGCGGGGCAGATATTGGCTTTAAGTTCCATCTTGACCAGGAAATGATC
>CM034701.1:190655326-190669581 GCA_020142125.1 Phrynosoma platyrhinos | reverse complement strand
CCCGCGGTGCATGGGAAGCTCCCCTCTGCTTCCCCCCAAAGTGGTTTTTTTTAATGTTAACAAATGCAGAGGTGCAAATTGTGAATACATGTTCTTGGAAGCTTCTGAGACAATCAATTCACGCTCACTCACTCACTCTCTCCCTCTCTCTCACCCTTTGTTGCTATAAAATGGTAGTCAAAGAGAGTTCAGGGCTGCAAAAACAGTCTTAAGGGCAACATGCAGCCTTGGGGCCACACTTAAAACAGTATCAGTAGAAAGATCCTGTTTTATGGCTGGGAAGGAACATGGTGCTGTTCTAGTCTTAGCCCAGACTACATTAAAAAAAAAAAAAGTGGGGGGGAGAATTTAAACCTCCCAGGTTCCAAAGCTCACAGCATTGGCACATACAGCTCTAGCAGATGCCATTACTAGATGATGGCTAGAATATTGGTGGTGTTCATATCTGTGTATGGACTTTGGGAGCATTGTGAAAGAAAGACTCCAGTACCCTGTTCCTCAATATGCTCACTGTCCTCAGTATAGCTTGGTTCTCCTCCCTTGCCATGACTAGCTATGGGGATGTCTCTGAGCCTTTTCTGGCTACCCTGAAATACCAGTGGAAGCAGGTAAAAATTTATGCTGGGTCTGTTTAATTTTTTTCTTCAAGTGTGCAAGGGCAGCTGGACTGCACCCATAGCCAACCAGTGGTCAGGGGGATAGATAACTCTTGCGGTATGATGGTGCAACCTGCTATGGTGTTCTCCAGAATTCTTTTCAGTATACCACTGGGAAGATTGCAAAGGGGAAATTTTGAGTTTTTAATGCTCATGAATGGAAAGCTGATTGAACCCAGCAGTTTATTTAGTGCTGCAGTGCCAAGTGGACTGGCTTAGAAGCTCAGGGTCCATCCCAAATAAGCAAGTAAACTAATTCAATATATTATTCTTTTTTAAAAAATACAATGACAGTAACAGAGTGACAGATTGCTATGACAGTTATATCAACTCATCAGTGAGGAGCAAACGGCATCTCCAAACTATGTATGGACTTTATCACATGGGGGAAATCAGGCAAAATCAGGGGTTTAAACAGTGATTATCCTGTGCAAAATGTGATACTGCACTTAAGACTTTCATATGATGTCGCTATTAAACAGGCAATAAACAGCAATAAACCATTCATGGGGAAATCCCAAAAATGATTTGTTACTGTTTATTGACTATTTAATAGTGATGGGTGTGAAAATCTTAAGTGCTATATCACATTTTGCATGCAATAATCGCTATTTAAACCCCTGATTTCCCCATGTGATAAAGTTCTATGTCATATTTGTTTTTTGTGTCTGGTGTTTGAGCTGGTATCCTTTATCAGCAGAATGTAACACAGTGTTTCAGAACATGGTTCAATATGTTTCATACATGTTTAATTCAGCTTGAAATCACTAATAGATTATAACAGCCTTTTCCCCTTCAGCGTGGCTCTGGGCACACTGACAGGAAAATTCAGCTTTCTTTTGGGTTACCACAATCCACAGCAACCACAGGTTTGTCCTCATGATTGCCACACACAGTGATGTGAGTCTGGGAGCACTGGCCACACACAGTTCTCCCTTTTGAATTCATCCCAGTCTGATAAATCGCAGTATGCACAGCCACACTACTGTGGCCACTCCAGTTTTCCCCCCTCCCTCCATGCAAGTGGTATGGTGACGAGAGAATCTTCCCCAAGAACAAGCTGAAAGGGGAAGATTACCAACTGCAAGGACAAGGTCCTCGGGGCATGTATGCTAGAGCATGATCAATGGGGAAAGGTTTCAGCGAATAAGGTATTGAAGTTTGCCCTTGTGAAATCTAGAGTCTAGAATTTTAGAAACTTCAAAATGCTGTTGTCCATCAACCATCAGAGAAAGAGGTGGAGGGTCAGATGTCTTTTAATGACCAGTGACTCGATCCAGTTTTAGTAACCTGAAATAAAAAACTGGGTGAAGGTGACAATAGGACTTGGGAAGAAGGAGTTCAGCAGTGACATCATTCACCAGTCTCTTAACCGGGAAAGGACCAGTGAACTTGGGGCCCAATTTTTTGGAAGGAAGCCGGGACCTCAAATTTTTTGTAGAAAGGTAATTTAGCCCCATTAATTCCATATGTCATTTGGACAGCTCACTTTCAAAACTAGGTGAGATTATTTTATTTGGCCCATGTAGACATGCCTTCTGTCTTCCTTAAGTCTCATGGTCATTTTCTTACCTTTTCTACTTAACTTCTGCTTGAAACCCCTGGAGAGCTTTTGCCACTCAGAGCAAATACAAGGTTAGATGGACCAATGGAAGCCATCTCATACCAGGTCAGACTGTGTTGCTGTGTGTATGTGTACGTTGGTGGTGGTCTTTCTGAATAAAAAAACTGGTGCTCAAAATTGAGTTTCCTTGTAACCATGATGTATTAGTGTTGTTCACCATTAATAATAAAATGTATTTCACATGTGTCTGTTAGAAACAAACAGATAAACCCAAAGCAATGCACAATCAAGCACCATGATTTCAATCTAAGCCAACAAGGACAAGCAGCAGCAAAAAGCAACAACTCAGACTGTCAGCTGCATATATCAGGAGTCCTACCTGAATGAGAGTGTTGTGACAAAATGATGGAAGAAATAAAACAAAACAGCTGGCTCTATTTCTCAGAATAATGAATTTCATTGGGCTGGTGAGAAAACACTAGTTCTAAATTTTCAGTAAAAGGCACATGGAATAAGATTTCCTGATCTTGTGGAACTCGATTCTCCTCCTCCTCCTTCATCATCATCTAATTCAGTCAAACTCCACATTTTCCCCATTACTGGAACCCAAGAAGGTTTACAAAAATTAAAACAAGCCAAATTAAAATATTTACAAAGTCATATATAAAAGCATACACTTTATTAAATTCCCCATAGTATTAAAAGCAAAGAAATGAATCCTTCAAAGACATTAAGTTTAGTAAAGCAGTACACTCTTAAAAGTCCTGTCAGTCAGTCTCTAAAAGACTGTCAGATCTCTCAGAGGAAGTTCCAAAGCCAGGGAGCAGCCATGGAGAAAACCCTCTCTCTTGTTCCCTCCAAATGTACTCTGTGTGTGTATGTGCATGTGGAACAGAGTGAAGTTCTTTAGAAAAGATCTTAATGTCTAGCTAGGCTCCTATTGGAAGATACATTTCTTAAGAAAGGCTAGAGGTGAGCTGTATAAGGCTTTATAAGCAGCACTGTGAATCTATATTATACTGGACCATGATCCACTCTATTACTTTCAGAGTTCTCAGGCAATAGATTTGGGTGTCATGAAAGGATGAAAAATGTTGCTTATTTAATTTGTTAGATCAATCTATCTATATCTAACTAGTCCTGTGCAACTATGCTTGGATTGGAATGTGTGTGGGTGAGACATTTTCTGGCCCACTTTGAGCAGCAGAAATTCTAAGCTAGCCCAGTACTGGGCCAGAGCCCATTAGGGTTCAAATTTTTTAGTAGAAAGAACCATTACCATGCCTTGAACTGAGACCAGATGCTAACTAGTATCCATCCCTGGCTGCATTTCATACCCAGTGTGGTATATGGTATAAAGTAGTGGAGGATGAAATGAAGTCCTGGGGCTCCATGCAGCCCTCTCGCCTGTTTTTTAAAACTCCTACAGGCTCCCCAAACTGGCCTCTTGCAGGCAAAAATGGATGACTTATCCATTGTGGTAATTATATAGTATTTCTATATTCCATCTGGCTTTGAAAAACTGGTGTTTTTTTTAAAATGTTAAACAGGGCATAAGGGCTGCACCTAATTAAAAAGGTGGATTTTTAAAATAAATATCTGGTGGACTCCATAATAGATAATTCATCTTTGTCTCAAAAGTTTGGCTTTGAAACCATATGTTTGATGTTGGATTAGGGTTTACATCCCCCCTAAAAAAACAAAACAACCTTCTGAAAGCCTCTTCATTTTTAACAGTGTTCACGTTGGAAATAGCTATTCACAGCTGGTTGAGAATGATAGTTGATCCATTCTTGAAACAAAGTTTCCAGAATTCATAATTTTCTTCATAAATCAGATGGAAAGAATTTGAAAAGTCTGATGATGCTCACACTGTTTGATGCTTCCTGCTGTCAAGACTGAAAACTCAGAGAGAAAAAACAAATACACTTCAAATCCTTGACATGTTTATACTGGAGAGGAACAAACAGACAAAATGATATTCTCCTAAATCTCACTTTCAGTACTGTGGCAACCTTTTGCCATTTATTTATCCCTGAACCCTCAAAGAACAAGAGGTATATATCATGAAGATACCTTGAGAAGATACAGGAGATCACACAAGGCAGGACTAAAAATCTAGTGTCCAGCTATTATGTATGGCAAGGGATCTTGTAGCACCTTTGAGACTATGGGCCTTGGCAGACGGCTTAAAAAGCCATCCTGGAGGCAGGGAAGAGGAGGGGCAGCCACACGCTCAGTGCCCCTTCCTCCTCCCGAGGTTGCCCTCGGAGACGCTGGCCCTCTGCATGGCTGGCACTCCGAGGGCAACCTCCCTCCACAGCGTCCGGACACGCTGCGGCAGAAATGTCAATGAAAGTGCGCCGCAAGCTTTTGCGGCGCACTTTCACTGACTTGTGAAAGGAGCGCTATTTTAGCGCTCCTTTCAGGGACAGGGAAGGTGGGCTGCAGGATCGAAGCATGGGGATGCCTCGGTCCCATGGCTCACCTTCCCAGGGCAGCCCCGTGCCACCAGTCTGCTTCCCCCCTATCTAAAGAAAGAAGTTGGTCATGTGAGCTTTCATAGATTTGAATCTACCTCCTCAGATACATGAGATGGAGTAGAGAGTCTAGAAACCTATATAAGCTGGTTGTGTATGTGAATGTGTATGTGAATGTCAATTGAAATTCAAAACCTTGTGGGTATAGAGATGAGGTGACAAGTTCAGTTTTAACAATAGTCATTGGGAGAAAGGTAGGAGGAAGGCTGTTGCATAAAGCCAAGGAAAGCAGATAACCATATGAATAAGTACTGGATTGTAGTGTGGGAAACAGAGAGGGAATGTTATTAACTGGTCATAGAACCATAGAATCATAGAGTTACAAGAGACCTCAAGGGTCAACAAGCCTGACCCGCTGCCATGCAGGAATACACAATCAAATCACTCCCGACAGATGGCCAACCAGCCTCTGTTTAAAATCCTCCAAATAAGGAGACTCTACCTCTCTTTGAGGGAGTATGTTCCACTATCAACATTGCCCTTATGAGGATGGGGGTTAGATAACATTGAAAAGTGTGTAGTGTGCCAGTAAACCATTATATCTGTTCAGCTCACTGCTGATGGTATCTACTATCATGATAGGTTTACAGAGGGGAGAAGCAGACTGGCGGCACGGGGCCGCCTTGGGAAGATGCGCCACGGGACCGAGGCATCCCCACGCCTTGATCCTGCGGTGCACCTTCCCCGTCCCTGAAAGGAGTGCTAAAATAGCGCTCCTTTCACAAGTCAGTGAAAGTGCACCGCAAAAGCTTGCGGCACACTTTCACTGACTTTTCCGCAGCAGCGTGTCTGGACGCTGCAGCAGGAGGTTGCCCTCAGAGCACCGGCCGTGCGGAGGGCCGGTGGCTCTGAGGGCAACTTCGGGAGGAGGAAGGGGCACCGAGCGTGCAGCTGCCCCTCCTCTTCCCTGCCTCCAGGACGGCTTTTTAAACCGTCTGCTGAGGCCCAGAGAAACCAAAACAATGCTGCTCTAAACTCTTCCTTCACTAGCAGCAGTGGCACTGGTATTAACCACCAGTCCATCTTGATATTTTCCTGTATCTTGAGCTTCATTTGTACTCCAGAAATGATGAAGTTTGACAACTCTTTAACTGCCATGGCTCCATGCTATGGAATTCTGGGATTTGTAGTTTGTTGTACCACCAGAACTCTCTGACAGAGGTGGTGAAATATTTTTTTAAAAAATAGAAATTCCAGGATTCCTGTGTCAAACTGCATTAATGTTGCAGTACAGATGCTGCCTTAATCACTGCTGCGATGTGATGGTGACTGAGCATGTCCTAACCTTTGGGCATCTCCTCTTTCTCTTGTTCACAGGAATCCAGGCTGCTGAACATCCAAAGAGATTGTTCTAGATGAAATGAATTGTTCTACTGATTCTGATCTAATAAGCAAGAGTTTGCCTAGCAACAGAAGCATGAAGCTCTCTTCAAGTGAATAAAATAAAGGATAATAAACTCTTGGAGGAAACAGTTGTGAGATAATACTAGGTGAAATGCAAGAATTTATAGACTGGTAGGGTAATTCAGGAAGTCAAGCCTTTGCTTTTATTTTTTACAGTTCCCTCCCAAAGAGTCAGGGTTTAATTTTTTAAAAAACAAAACATAATGCACAAGTATGGTTTCAGGGAATAATATGATGTATCTAAATATGCTGATGTGCCTAGAGTTTTAAGCATCTACATGTGACTTTGTAGGCTTCCCAGCTTTTCAGCTGGCTCTGTCAGCAGCAGTTTGGTGTGAAGATAGTAGCAGGAGATAATGTTTATCTTCATGCTGTGAGAAGCTCCAATTGCTATTTTGTTCAGCTCATGCTGTGCAAAAGCAGGCCAAGCTCCCCGCCCCCAGGTTTTTCATTTATTTGGAAACCTGAATTTATTTATTTATTTGGTGTATTTATACCCTGTTCTTCAGCCACAAAGGCTCTCAGAGTGGCTTACAATTTTTTTTAATTAGACAGTTCCCTGCAATCTAAAAAAAATATGATGCAAAAGGAGATGGGAATGGTGGTGGGGAAAGGATCAAATTCATTGGTTTTTCTCTCCCTCTGGGGCCATGGTCATGGCAGATGGGCTGGAAGGAGGGCTCTTCTTCTTACTTTGGGCTAGGTCTGATGGAGCTGGCCTGCCTTTCTCCCCCTCTGAGGCTGGATGATGGTGGATGAGCAGGAGGGAGGGCCTTCTTCTTACTTTGACCAATGGAGCTGGCCTGCCTCTCTCCTCCTTAGGCCAGATGATGGTGGATTGGAAAGAGGGGGGCTAAGAATGTCTCCTAAGATAGTCACTGTGCTGTCCATTTTATTCAATCTTATCTTCATTGGATCTGTTGTCTCCTTGTCCTTCAGATGATACATGTACTCTCCCCCGTGGCTGCCTCATTTCTCCTCAGAGAGAGAGGGATGGCCTTCAAGCTTGAGTCTTGGCCCCTGCTGATCCTGCTTAAATCCAACAACAAACCAGGTAGTATTCATGTGTGTGTGTGTATATGCCTTCAAGTTGACTTATGGCAATCTCATGAATTTCACAGGGTTTTCTTAGGCAACGAATACTCAGAGGTGGTTTTACCGGTTCCTTCCTCTTAAATGTACCACAGTAGAAAAGCTTCTACAGCATAACATGGATGGCAATCTTTGTTTATTTCATCACTGCATACACGAACAAAAGACTGCAATTTTTTTCTCCCCACAAGATTTTTTTTTTTTTTTTTTTTGCAGATTTCCCCTGAATTATTTCTTTTTCACATTTGGACATGTTTTTAGGGGAAAAAAATCCTGCAAAATACTTGAGGTTTGCACCAAAATAATGTTTTTGCATCAAAATAAAATGCAGAAAATTATATATATTTGTCTGCTGAAATCAGTCTCCCTGCTCCAACCCCCCCACAAAACAAGTTCTTTTCCTGAACAAATTTTTCACAAAGAAATTACCAAAATGCGAAACATCTTATGATTGTCAACCATTTCCTCAATGAGATATTTTCATGTGTTGAAATCCCTGTATTCCTTATAGCCCTTCATCATAACTAGTACCTTTTTCTTGAAGCATCTCCCCATAAAACCAGTGTAGACAAAGCTGGTACTGAGACAGGCCTAACGGCTGCAATTTACTACCAATTAAATCAAAGTGCAGAGGCCAAGTGCTGAGCATTATGAATGAAGACTTCAGTTCACAAACTAGTTAAGTTACTGCAAAGCTGGTTAGATAATACCCCTAGCTGTTAAGATGCCAAGTCTGACAGTTGGAAGATCAGAAGGTTGGCAGCTTGAGGCCCAAGTGCTCCATGATGGGGTGAGCTCCTGTCACTAATCCCAGCTTCTGCCAATCTAACAGTTTGAAAGCATGCAGATGCAAGTAGATAAACAGGTACCACTTCTCAGTGGGAAGGTAACAGCATTTGGTGCAGTCATGCTGGCCACATGACCACTGGAATCATCTTTGGACAAAACTGGTTCTTCAGCTTCATAATGGAGATGAGCACCGTCCCTTACAGTTGGTTATGACTAGACTTCCGCCTGTTGTCAGTTGGGCCTATTGGCTGTTGGGCCTATTAAGGCCATGTGGCTGGGGTGGATGGTGCCATTCCAGCCTGGTTCTCCCCATCCTACATCGTTTATTTGGGTTATGGTTTTATGTGTGCTGTCACAACTTTGGGGGCAGTAGCATGGGCCATGGATATGGTGGGTGTGGTTTTCTGTACTGTGGAGCACAGGATCAGGAGTCCCAAGGGGACCCAGGGGTGCTGGGAGCAGTGAGGTGTTGCCATTGTGGGGGAAATTACTAAACAGCATCCCCTGGTGACAAAGTGGTGAAGATACAGACATGCAATCATTTGGTCACGCCTTCTGTGACCCCAAAGCTCAGCCATGACCGGGCCATTTGGTTCATCAAGCAATAGGAGGGTTGGTCGATGCCAGATCCTGACCCATGTATTTGGACCAACCTTACCTGTCAGCTGTATTCAATAAAGTTGTGGCCCGTTTCTGCCAATTGTATGTCATGGTGTTTACTTTCTGCAACATCTCACCTTCTCCTACAATCTTAAATAGCCAAAGCAGCATCAACAATACACAATGTAAACTATTTCTTTAAACTATTAAGTCTCAGTGGAAGCCAATTCTTTTACAGAAGCAGATAAATGTTTTAGGGTTTTCCAATGACTAATACAGCATTCTATAAAGATGAGTTGGTTATCACTGCAAGATGCAGTTCAGGGAAAATGCTGGGTGCATAGCTTGGACTACAGTTTCCAGAATCCAATCCATGATGCCTCTATCCTTGTTGTAGTTGGTTCGCAGCTGGCTCTTTCTGAACAAATCTAATTTCATACACATGTGGCCCTTAACTAAACTGAGGCAAAACTATTTGCAAAGGAGAAGACATTTAAAATATGAAATTTGTTTTCTGTTATATATACCCTACTGTATAGTGTTCTAGATAGTAAAGAAAGAAGTCCATAAAGAAAAATAGATTGGAGGAAACAAGATTATGTAATAAAAGTACTTTTTTCATTTGCATGAACTTTTACTTTATAACACCAATGTCGGGGGCTGGTTGGCCTTATTAGCTAAAATGAATATACTCATAATCAGACATTGGAACAATGTGAAGGAAGGTCACCAGTTTTTCTTTAAACTATTAAGGTTAATTATAAAATTAATTAGGCTCATTTGTAATGTTGATTAGAAGAATGTATCACATTTTGCAGCTAGTGGAGAATTTTGATCTTTAAAAAAGCCTTTCTTCTCATCACCTGCAGTTGAGTTTTGTAAAATGTCACATTAAAAGCTGTTTGGGGTTGACTCTCCCAGTCCAAAATATGGGTTTATCTTTCCACAATGTAATTATGAGCTTATGATTTAAAACTGAAATCTGGTTTCATCTTGATCTTCCTTGTACATTCTGTGTTCTGACTTAGAAAAGAAATCCCTTTAGCTCTTTTAGGGATTTGTTTCTCATATGAAACAGGAAAAATGCTAGCTTGATCTTTTCTTCAATTATACTGGCTCAGCAGGATAACATCTCTCTTTTGAGGTTTTTCATAGTGATAGTCATTGTGCACTCACTATAGGATTGTCCTGAATGTCAAGTTGGGAATGCTTTGTATCCAAATTATGGATTTGCTGCATTCATATCCCACTGTTTAGGTAGAAAGGATTTCAAAATTTTTATTTATCAATAAAAGAAAGCAAAGGCAGTCCCTGCCCTCAAGGCCTTCAATCTAAAAAGACATGACAAAAAAGGAAGAGGTGATAGGGAGGGAAAAGGAAAGCCAGTAACATTTATGCATATTTTAAAGGTATGACGTTCATCATTCCAGTGGAATGGATTCTGAATGACTACCAGAGAAAGGGACAACTGGATGGTGTTAATGTCTCTATAATGGCCCTATTTTCCTCCTCTCAAACTTTCCATGCCCTAAATCAGGAGTAGGCAACTTTTTCCTACCTGGGGCCAGTCCACTGGTCCTGAGGTCTTCTGCGGGCGAGGGGGGGAATGGCGCTGCACGCACACACCCGCACATGCATGTGCAGTATGCTAGAAGTACTGTGCATGTGCGCACACGCTTGCTCGCACATACACAGTACTTCCGGCTGCCATTTTGTTTTCCAAAATGGTGGCCGCAATTCGTTCGCACATGCACGGTACTCCGGCACATGCACAAATGAGTCGCAGTGCCATTTTGGAAAACAAAATGGTGGATGTGACTCACGCAGTTGTGGCATGCGTGGCTGCAGGGGTGGTGTGCGGCAGCAGGGGTGGCAGCAGGACCAGGCTGGGGCTGGTCCAAAGGCCTCAGGGGCTGGATCTGGCCCCCAGGCTGTAGGTTGCTGACCCCTGCCCTAAATAAACAAAAGAAATACTCTTCAATATTTCCCTGCAGCCAGTGTACATAGGAAGCTTCCCCCTGTTTTCGATGATGTCTTATGATTCAACTAAAGTCCTAACTGGATCCATTTTTATCTGGATCCATCTCTATCTTTACATAAAAATAGCATCTTCAGTGTCAAAGTATATTGGAATGCTACATGGAAGAATGAATCTGTTCCAAGTCCATTATGATTAAATCACATGAGAATAATTGATTTTTATATATATATAATTTCTGTTAGGCTTAGAGTGCAACCTATCTACCAATAGGTTAATCCCACTGAGTTCCATGGAAATCACTTGAAGATAAGAATGCGGGGAAATTTTGTTCATATTTTAAAGTGTAGTCACCTATTTTGGACTTCCTGTACTAATATGAGGGCTGGTGCACAATTATCTTCAGATTGTAACAGTCTCTGACTTTGACTTGCATTATTGATTTCAAAAACTGAATACAAAAATACACATTGTGTGCAACAGGGAAAGACGTATACAAAATATGTATGCTATGAGAAATTTGGTACAAAAAATATGGTGAATTTTCATGTTGCAAGCTAAATGAAGCATTCAGTCACAATGTGATGCAGAACTAGATGGAATAGTCATATGGTTGAATGCAGTTGAAACTGGCATGAAGGAAATAAGTATTGGATTGTAGTGTGGGAATAATAAGGAAATAATTGTTCACTCTATAAAGGATTTAAATTAAATACAAGAATCAAGGAATATTGATTGAAAGAAAACATAAAGGCAAGATGGTAAGAATAATTTCTTGGAACGTAAAAGGAATCAGTTCAAAATATAAAAGAAGTGTCGTATTCCACTAATTAGAAAAAATTAAAAGTGATATCATTTGCATACAAGAAATCAAAATAAGAGAGAAAGAATCTAAATATATCAGGAATCCCAAAATTGGACTAGCATATATATCAGCTGCTAGCAAGAAGAAAAAAGGCATAGCTATGTATATAAATAAAAAATACCAGTCTAAACAAGTATTTAGTGACAATGACGAATCGTATTTAGGAGTGGAAGTTAAATTGGAAAATAATACTATATTAGTTGTGGGAATATATGCGCCATTGGAAAAGAGGGACCAATATTTTGAAAAGATAATGAGGAAACTTAAGGATTTGAATTATAGTTCAATTATATTATTAGGAGACTTGAACACAGTTCCAGAACTGATCCTTGACAGAAAATTGTTAAAAGGAAAAAAACCTGAAAGAATCAAGGGAAATTACCAAAATCGTACTTTGAAATGATGGAAGAATTTGGTTTTATTGATACCTGGAGATATAAACATAGAGATGAAAAAGAGTTTATATTTTTTTCAGATGTACACAATTCAGTTTCTAGAATAAATGTTTTTCTTGTCTCTAAAAATATGGCCCCAAAAGTTACATAAACAAATATTTTGACTAAATGCATATCAGACCATAACCCAATTGAAATGATTGTAACTTCAAGGAAAAAAGAATACATTTGGAAACTTAATGAAAGTTTATTAAAAAAAGAAGACAACATAAATAAAATAAAAGAGATCTTAAAATTCTATTTTAAGGAAAATAAAATGGAGGAGATACCAAATAAGATCATATGGGATGCATGTAAGGTAGTAATTAGGGGTGAATTTATTAAACTACAAGCAAATCTTAGGAAGAAAGAAAGAGAAAAAGAAGTAAAACTGAAAGAAGAATTGAGAAAAAAGGAAAAAGAATGGAGGAAGACAGGAGACAAGAAAATGAAACATGAGGTTGAAAAACTACAAAGACAAATAAAAGAAATGGCAATAAAAGAATTAGAAATTAAACTGAAATACATTAAACAAAATACTTTGAACTAGGGAATAAAGCTGGTAAATTATTAGCTAGTAAGCTTAGAAAGGAAAGAGAAAAGAAGTTAATTGCAGAGATAAAATATAAAGGGAAGACACTAACTAAACAAGAAGATATCAAAAAAGCATTTAAAGAGTATTTTTAACCCTGGTGGCACAGTGGTTAAATGCCTGTACTGCAGCCACTCACTCATAGACCACAAGGTTGCGAGTTCAATACCAGCCAGGGCTGAGGCTCGACTCAGGCCTGCATCCTTCTGAGGTCGCTAAAATGAGTACCCAGGTTATTGGGGGGCAATCAGCTTACAGTTGTAAACCGCTTAGACATCCCATAGTGTGATATGAAGCGGTATATAAATAAGCTGCTTTGCTTTATTATGAGAAAATGTATAAAGATGTGGATAAACAAGATAATCAAGATAAGATGGAAGAGAGGATTAAGAGTTACTTAGAAAATCAAAGAATTAACACTATAAATGAAGAACAGGGTAAAAAATTAAATCAACCAATAATGATTAAAGAAATTCAGGATGCAATTGGAAAGTTGAAGATTGGAAAATCCCCTGGTCCAGATGGGTTAACATCTATATATTACAAAAAAATGAAGGACGTTCTGATGGAACCTTTAAAAGAGATGTTTAATAATATCAAAGATCAGGGAATACCAGGTACCTGGAAAGAAGCATGGATATCACTAATACCGAAGGAAGACAAAGAGTGCTTAGAAATAAAAAAGTATACTTAGTTAGGAATTGATAAAACGGATGAAGATGGGAAACATATTTATAAAATGGATATGTGAAATATACAAAGAACAAGAGGCCCAGATTTTAATTAACCAAGAAAGGACAGAAAAAATCAGGATAGAGAAGGGCACAAGGCAAGAATGCCCTTTGTCACCGATTTTGGTTATAATGGTATTGGAAGTCTTTAATAATAAAATAAGAGAAGAGAAGGAGATAGAGGGAGTCAAAATTAAAAAAAAAATTGTATTCAAGATCCAAGCTTTTGCTGATGATCTTATATGCTTACTGGAGGACCCCAAAAACAGTATTAGGAGACTGATTCAGGTTATTGAAGAATTTGGCATGGTAGCAGGATTTGATATAAATAGAGAAAAAACAGTTGTCTTGACAAAAAATATGAAACCAGAGGAGGAAAAAGAACTAGAAAGAATATCTAAATTCAAAATTATTGAGAAGAAAGTTAAATATTGGGGAATTATCCTTACTAAAAGGAATATAGTTTTGTTTGGCAATAACTATCTCAATTGTTGGGATGAAATTAAAAACGATTTGGCTAGATGGGCTAAAAGACAGTTATCTTTCCAAGGCAGATTAGAAACTATTAAAATGAGTATATTATCTAGGTTAATTTACTTATTTCAAAACCTTCCAGTAATTAGTGATGAAAAGCGGCTAGAGGGTTGGCAAAAAGATCTGATGAAATTTATCTGGGAAGGCAAGAAAGCCAGAATAGGCTGGAGACTACTAACAGAGGAAAAAATCAAAGGAGGTTGTGGACAACCGAACCTCAAATTGTATTATAGAGCTATGTGCCTCAGTTGGTTAGAGGAATAGGTAGAACTAAAAAATGAAAGATTACTAACATTGGAAAGTTCCAGCATGATTTATGGTTTTCATGCTTATATGCTATATGGGAAAATTAAGGACGACAAGAATTTTGCACATCATTTTGTAAGAAACTCTTTATTAAAGTCATGGTTAAAAATAAAAAAAACAAACAGTTCTATCCACAAATTCCGAGTTGGGCTTCATCACAAGAGGCTCTT
>CM034701.1:190644683-190655226 GCA_020142125.1 Phrynosoma platyrhinos | reverse complement strand
GGCAAACCAAAGGCCACATTTTATCATCTATGGTGGTCATGCATTGAGGTGAAGAAATATTGGGAGATGATATGTGGTTTAATGTCAGAAATTTACGAGACTGAAATACCTTTAGAACCTACTCTGTTTTTATTGAATATGACAGAAATATTAGAGAAAAAATGTGAAAATAACAATAGATGTACAATACTTTATATGGTGACTACAGCGAGGATATTGTATGGGAGCAAATGGAAACAATCAGTAATACCAACCATAAGAGAATGGATGGACAAAATATGGCAGGCCATGGAATCGGACATATTAACAGGGTTTTTAAAAAACAAAACAGAAGAAGATGTGGTTAAAAAATGGGAAAAAAATTAGAGAATATTATAATAGAAAACAACAAAATAAATATGGAAAGAAGCTTGGTATGAAAATCAGGACAAAATAATGGATAATGACATTGCTGAAAATATGGGATAAGGAAATAGAGAGGGAATACGTTACTGGAATATAAGATGACATGTGGATTACAAGAAGTAAGTCTAGAATAGGCTATTAGGGGTTCATATCGGTTTGTTACATATTTAAGTCAAGTCTTCATTTATGGGAAGGATATAAATCATTCAAAAATAATCATACTGAAAGTATATTTTTTATTGTTTAGTGAATGCACAGGGTGATTGGGTGGTAGTTAAGTGTTGGAGAATAGGGAAGGGGGGATGATGTAAATGTACCATGTACTATGTTTGTGTTGTGGAAATGTGTTATGGATGTAATTGTTATATTTTGATAATAAAATTCAATAATAAAAAAAAGAAACTGGCATGAAGTGAAAATGTCCTGAATCACTCATTCTTGCCTGTAAGATTCTGCCTTAGTCCCACAGTTTACTTAAGCTGTATGTACTAGATAGCATAAATATGTATTGGAACACCCAAGTCCATCTGTTTGTTAAGGATGTTTTAAAAAATCTATCTTGCATATCATGGCATAGTGGTTTGTGTGCTAGACTAGAACTCTAGAAACCAGGATTCTATTCCTAGCTCAGTCATGAAACCCACTAGGAACTTTGGGCAAGTCACATGCTTTGCACCTCAGGGTAGGCAATGGCAAATCTCCCCTGGACAAATCTTGCCAAGAAAACTCCATGGCAAGTCACCATAAGTTGGAAACAACTTGTAGGCACACAACAACAACAATATTGCATTTCTCTGCACCCCCAATATGAGATGCATTTCACTACTACTACTACTACTACTACTACTACTACTACTACTACTTATTTATAATGCCCTTTTCACTAAAGTGCTGACCTGCATTACCCTGGGAAATACCATGCTGAGATCCTGCATTGTCAGATGAAGCTACAACAATGGAGCTCCATCACTGTGCTACTTATCCAATGCTATCCCCTGAAAACCTATCTCATAAGCCAATCCTGCAACAGTTGCTTCTCTCAGCACCACTGCAGTTGTCATTTCCCATTGCCTTGATCTGCAGCATCTTGGGAAATCCTTTGTTTGGTGTGCTGCTTGGATTAAGTGGTAGGCTTTTGGGATCATGTTTAACCATTAACAACTTTAAAAGTGAAAAGTTAAGATATTGTAAAACTATCTTAAAATTGTGTCAATGCTGAACAGGATGCCTCATTGTTATTTATAGAATCTCATCCTTGCTGATAACATCCCTCATTTCCATTGCTCCATTTCAGAAATACAGTCAGCTCTTGGTATCTGTGGGGCATTGGTTCCAGAACCCCCCTCCATGGATATCAAAATCCTTGGATGCTCAAGTTCCCCTGTCCCCAATGCCAGTGCACACATACAGATGTGCTGCCATTAGGGACAATGGGACTTCAATGGCAGTGCATGCATGTGGCTGCACCACCATTAGTGGCAGTGCATGCATGCAGCCGTGCTTCAATTAGGGACAACAGGACTTAATGCTGGCACAGCCACATGCACACACTGCCACTTGGAACAATGGGGGCTGCCCCTAATGGTGATGTGGCCATGTGCATGTGCTACCATTGGGGAAAATGTGGGCTTGCTGTCTGTGGATGCTTCAGTCTGCAGATGGCAAGTCTGCAGATACCAAGGGCTGACTGTATTGACTTGCCTCAGAGAGAATTTTTTTTTTTAAAAAAAGTGGGATCTATATTAAATCTATATATCAGAATCACATTTTCCATAGAAGCTATTCCCTCTGCTATTGCAAAACACAAACTCCCAAAATGAGCACTGTCCAATGAGACCCTGTAGGACAGTGATGAGAAAACAGATGTTGTGGTCTGTAGCTCCCTGAATTCTTCACTACTGGCTATGTTTCCTAGTATTCTTCACTATTGGCCACTGGGAGATGCAACTCAACAACATTGGGTCAATTGTGTTGTGACTGTCTTCTTGGTAGGACATTAGTGTAGAGACCAAACTGACTCAAAAGTAAACAAAAAGCCAGTAGCCCATTTCATTAGCTTCCTGTTGCAAGAGGGAAAAGTTGGAGAGGAGCACTGAGCTCGAACATGTTAACTCAAATGCATCTATTTTGATATTGTGTTACCATGGAAATGTGGAAGAAGATGCAACCCAGAATATTATAATGATATAATAGTCTTGATCTAATTCTGTACTTTATAGTTATCAATTACGCTCTCTCTCCCTCTCTCTCCATCAGCTAACTACGATTAAATTTGCCAATTTTTATACAGTCCAAACAGAACCATCCACATATGAACAGGACAATCTCAGGCAGTATAGGGAATGCCCACATTTTGCTCAATTAAAAGACTTTAAGGAAAATAAATAAAAACTAAATGGATTGGGAATAAAGGGATGAGCAGAACAAAAACTACCCAATGTGGGCTATGCACAGATAGCAGCCAGAGAATACTGGCTGACTGCTGGAAAGGAAAAGCAAACTCAGTGGGAGAAAAATGGAATGGAAGGAAGGTGTGGCTGGCTGGTTGGAACACTAAATAGAAGTACACCACTCAACAACATTTTATTGCTTCCCCTGCCATTTTTGCTTACTTTTGAAGAAATCAGCCACTGCAGCTTTCAATGGACAATTTATCTATGGATAGCACAGCAGACCCACCTGTCTGCATACCAGTGAAAATACAAGGCAGTAATGTCCTGTCAAGTTACATGCTACATCTACATTATATAGATGTAGCATGATATTTCATTGTAACTTGACAGAACATTACTGCCCTTTCCTATTCCCTCCTTGTTTCTCCCCAGAATAGGCTGGCATCTTAAGGCACAGTTCCTGTAAGTGACAATTGAGAAGTTAAAGATGCTGTAACAAATGAGAAAATGAGTGCCATGGGTGGGGTGGAGGGTCTGGAACTGGCTTGAAAGTGGGTGCTGGAGCAGAGTCACAGGACAGGGAAGTCTTGACAGGTAGCAGATCCACCAGTACAGAAGTAGGCTCAGGCCCAATGAATCTAGTATGTTATGACAGAATGAGGCATGACAAGCAAAGTGGTATGTAATGGAAGTATGAGGTTGGATGACTCTCAGGTAATAAGACCAGAAGGTGATGATCTACAGGTGAAAACTCACCATCTTCTTTCCCATGCAGGATGTCTCCTTGTAAATATACCCTTCCTATATTACTACCCTATCTAATAGACTTGCGGTGCACAGTTTCCTAGCTTCACAGAATCAAGTTAAAAACAGATAAAAACAGCACTAAAACATGTTAAAACAGCATTAAAAGATACTAAAAATAATAAAATAAAATAACTACACCTACCACATTAAAAGCTTTATCTGTCTCAATATACTAAAAAGTTTTCTCAGTGGTAAGTCAGCAGGGAGGAGGCAAACCAGACTCCTAGGAGAATGGAGTTTCATAATGTTGGAGCAGAAACTGAGCATGTTCTCTCTCCTGTCCTCACTAGGTGTCCTGGAATGGTGGTGAGACCAAGAGTAGCTTCCTCAAAGGGACAACCTCCTTTGGTGGCAAGCTCCAAAGAATTCTCATCAAAATTCGATAACCACATGAAATATCTGTTATTCAAAGATTTTGTAAGCTTTTTAAAGAGAAGAAATTATTATAACTTCTTGATCAATGAGTAAGAATTTTGTTTTTTAATCATTTGCAAATGAAGTGAAGGGACAAGACCTTTCAGCTGACAATTTGATGGCCAGGATTTGCATATTTTGTGTAAGCAAAGCTACCATTCATACTGGATTTTGCCAAAGGCTATTTCCTTTGTTAGGGTGATGTCCTCCCCATCTTTGCCCACAGCTTCACTTTGAAAAACAAATGAGAACAAAAGGAGATAGCATTTTGTATGAAGGTGGTGGTGGATACTTTCAGACCTTCTCCCCTTTCTCATCATGCTTTCCCATTCAAATTCTCACAGAAGCACTGGATATTGCTCTGCCTCTGCTGTCTGCGTATCTCCCAGTTGTGTTGTGTGCATCCAGGTCCAAGTAAAGCTAAGTGAACTTTATTTTCTTTGGTTTAATTGTTATCAACAGAAGATCACTTCAGACCAGAGTCTAAGCAGCTGAAGGAAGATGTAAAAGTATTCACTGCTAAATTCTTCATCTCATTTGTTTTTCAAAGCAAAGGTGTGAAGTGAACAATCATGGGGGAGGGTGCCTTGTCTCCTTTCATCCTGTTGCTTTGTCATGATCATCATGAATGATGATGGTTTTGCCCACTTGCAAAGGAGAGAATGTTTGATTTTGTTTCATTTAAAGAAAGCCTCTTTAAATGTTAAAGCTACAATTTATTTATTTAACCTATATTTGGTTTGCTTTTGGGCAAAGAGAGTTCAGAATGTCTCTGAGGCTGAAAGAATGTGACCTACCCAAATTCACCCTGTAGACCCCCCCACCCATTCTTCTCTTTTGTGAGAGTCACACTCTCTCAGCCTCAGAAATAGGGCATGACACACCTCTCTCTGCACACTCACTCTCTCATGGTGATTCTAAGGCAAACCTATCATGTTTTTTTTTTGCAATGAGAGTTCAGAATGTTCCTGAGGCTGAGAAAATGTGACCCACCCAAGGTCACCCTGTGGATTTACATGGCTGAGCTGGGATTAGAATGCCATACAAATTCACTGGGTGACTTTGGGCAAGTCACATGCTCTCAGCCTCCAAATCCAACTCTAGAATCCTAGGGGCCGATGCAGACCAGCAGTTTAGGCCAGCGTGGGGGTGGGGCTGGGGTGGGGCAACTGCACACTGGCTGCCCCAACTCCACCCTGATGCTGCCCTGATGCCATGCACCCGTCTGCATGGCATGTGGTGTCTGGGCGCCCTCTTGGCGCAGTGTATATACACACTGCCAAAAGGGCGCAAAAGAGCTGCCATGGCGGCTCAAAGGGTAGCGTTTTGCCACCCCCAAAAGAAGTGGCAAAAAGGAAGATCAGGGCTACGGTGTGTGGTTGCTGCTGCTCCTAGGGGTGGCCCAGATCCTCCCCTTCTTGGCCATCTGCATCAGTCCTAGGTTTCATGATAGAAGGGGGTTGGACAAGATGACCCTTGGGAATTCCATCCAGTGCTAGGATTTCTCCATGGCAGAATTCCTGCTTGGCAGAAGAGCACATTTGCCATTTCACCCCACTCCGCCCCTTCTTCTCTTTTGTGAGGGTCACACTCTCTCAGCCTCAGGGGCAGCCCATGGCAAAACTCCCCTTTATGCCAAGAAACCCCTGTGATAGTTTTGCCTTAGGATCACATTCTCCAGTACCATCCTGATGTTGAACAGGGAGTGAGACTATAGTCCTCTAGGATCCTATGTATTCCTATGTATTCGTGCATCGCAGAAGGGAATCAGACTGGATGGTCCTTGAGGGTCCCCCCAGTCTACCATTTCTTGTTGGGGCTGCAACCAAAATTTATTCGTAGAGATTGATTTTTTCTTCTTGTGTGCCTTCAAGTTTTTTCAAGCTGAGGAATGTTCTTTAAACCTCTGCCAAACTTCCTTTTGACAGGCTAATTGAGTTTGAAATGCAAATTAAATTAGCACCAACACACGTAATTAGCGTAAATGTTCACCTTGTTTTTTATTGTCATTCAGGAAATCTGTGAAAAATACTTCTCTCGCCCCTGACAGGGAGAGACAAAATAACCTTTTGAAAGTGGGACTTTTGAAACAATTTTTTTTAAAAAAAAAATGCAACTAGATCTCAATGGATGAGAAGAAAAAAATCTGATTGGTTACACTAGGCAAGCCCACTGTCCCTGGCAGGCAGCTTATACCTTCTTTCAGGAAGGAGACAGGCTGTGGTTTGGCTGTTTATCCAGGCAGCTAGCTTAGTACTAGGGGCTTGGTTTTGCAGGAGAGAAAGAGGCAACCCCTGGCAGGAGCAAGCAGGTATGCAGAGACATGAGTTGGCAGAAAGGCCTCTCGCTTTTCTGTAGGATGGTGATGGTGACACTGTTCTTTTTCCCTAAAGTGTGGACCACAGTTTATCACAGTGCCAATACTTAAGTAACATCTTGGTAAATGAAGATTCAAAGGAAAACATTTTGCATTTATTTATATAATGAGAGAGAGTAAACTTGGGGCCAGTGCAGACCAGACGTTTGGGGTGGCACAGAGCCACCCTGGGAAGCGGCAGATTGGGGCTGCGGCAATCCCATGCCATGGCCCCGATCCTCCCTTTTGCCCCCTTGAAAATGCTGTTCCTTTCAGGGGTGGCAAAAGGCTGTCCTAAGAGCCGGTGCTGCGGTTCTTCAGCACCCTTTCGGTGCAGAGTGTTTAAACGCTGCGCTGGAAGGGCGTCCTGATGCCGCGTGCCATGCGTACGGCCACGCGATATCAGGATGCCATCAGGGTGGGATTGGGCTGGTCTGCAATGGTCTTTAGTGCTTAGGCTGATGCTCCTCAAGATCTCTTCCACAAATATTTCTCTAAAATTTTAAATCTGTTTTAGATATTTATTTTTTCCTTGATTTTGTGTTTCAACCAAGAATGCTATCCTCTAGGAGGTGTAAAAGAATTAAAAAATAGACCTGTTAAACCATGAGATACATTCCCTTGCTTCCGAGAAAAATAAGTATGACAAACCCTGTTTAAAGTGATTCTACAGCACTCTAGTGAAGCCTTCTTCAGCAGTCCAATTTCTTGCAAAGCTTAATTTCTCTTTTCGATAAATCCTTGGGTGTTGTCTTGATGCCATTTTGTCCCTGTTTATTGCCAAAAGATTAGCATATTTGTTGTTGTTGTTCTGCATTTGAGTTGTGAATTAGGATTGCCAGATTTGCAAAGGTCAATGTCTGTAACTTTGCTTTCCAATGGTCAAGGGCTAGAAAAATTCAGCTGAAGGCAAATCAAGCATGGCATTAACAGCTTGGAAAGTGACTTTTATGAAGTAGTTAATTATAATCATAGGCCTAACTCCATTTGGTAGTCTCAACTAGAGTAAATCCATTGAATAAATGGGGTTTGACCCTGGGAAAACATGAAGAATTTAAGAATTTTAAAATGTCTTATTTGAATAAGATGGAATTTCTTAAAATGGAAGCTCCATGTTGACTTCTTCTATCTCAGTCACATGTAGCGAAACTTGATCTATGTTTGGTTAGGGTTGGGCAAACTGGTCAACTTCACTTTCTTCTGCATTTGAATTTTGTAAATCTGGAATAAACTCAGATCAATAATGAACTGAACTAAATTTTGAACCACTCTCCTGGGTTTGGACAAACATGTCTGTTTCACTTTCTTCTAAATTCAGATGTTATACATTTTTAATGCTTTAGGAACTGAAAGGAAATTCTCACCCATCCAGTTTTGCTGTTATCATATTGTGATTTTTCTTGTCATTGGTCAGATCAATGTGGGATTAGTTTTACTGCACATTAGAAAGGGGGCAGCCTTTTCATGCTCATGATCATGTGCTCTTTCATTCAGCAGTCCTGTTCACTGGTGGCTTGATTCTACATTTTCATTACTACCACACAAGCATGTAGTGCTTTTATCATCCCTTGTCAACTGTGTCCTGGTTCTAGCAGGAATGTTCCAGTAATAAGGTCAAACAGTCAAAATTCAAAATGAGGAAAATAATGTGTAGCCAGCAGCCACTAGGTCTGGGAGTGGATGGGTTTTGAGTCTTTTCATCCAGTTCTGGGGCTGAGTCACCTCTGTCTGAGGGTGCAGTCTGCCATACCTCTCAGTTTTGTGGGTCCACAGTATAGCCAGCTTTATGATTGATTGGTCATAGAAAAGGTGGCACCCTGCATAATGTCAAAATAGTCGATAGGTATTTGTCTTTGCCACATGAATAGGGCTGGTCCTATCTTTAGGCAGACTGAGGTAGTCACCTCAGGCATCATCTGGGTGATGCAGAGACAATAGCAATAGCAGCTACATAGCTATTTTCATCAGTTGGAAGGCATATCTGTAAATTCCACATAGCCTGTTTACCTCAGGTGAGGTGGAAAGCGCTGGTTCCATCACCATCACTGAAAATTTGGCTGCTTATCCAGTCAGCTTTTGTAGGTGAAACAGAGATCGTGTGCATGAACATGAATGCTTCTCTATGTGTTCATAGACTATTTTATCCTTTTCTCTTCTTGACACAATAAAGCACAGCTGCATTTCTTAGTTTAGAGAGCTTCAGATAAGATATCTTGTTTCTAAAGTTAGATACATGGTTATTGGTTGTACCAAAGCAGTAAAAGTTGTAAAAGCTCGAAAAATGTCCTCCATTTTGCATGGCAGAATGGAAGTCATATGGCTAAATCACCATGTAGGTCTTTAACATTGCCTCCCAAGGTGAATAAATTATGATGATAGCCATCAACTCATCATGTGCAGTCAATTAGTACAGATTTTGACTCTAAGCAAGACTGTTCCCTCCTGCCCTAATGGTCAACTCATGATGTGTTCAGGATATTTGAAAGTGAAATGGACTAGTTAAGCTGACAAGTCTGTGTGGGAGTGTTGTTTTTCCTTCTAAAGGTTCCATTCTTGGCACATAATTTTTTTAAAAAATTATCTGATTATAATGTGATTCTTGTTTTTCACATTCCGTTTCATCTGAAAGTAGGATGTCTTTGCTGCATGGTAAAAAGAAAAATAGTGTAATGTAGATATGGAAAAGAAAATTTGTTGGAGGGACATATCCTTATAAAAATATCAATCCCTTCTAAAATTTTGAATTCTTGAAAAGCAAAATATGGATTGCCTGCATTGCCTGCAAAATATAGTGTTGGGATTATTTTGGAGAAAAAGAAATATGCACAAAGCAATGTTTACATTTGAAAAATGCACACAACTAAACTTGCATTTACATGAAAACATGGGCAAAACACTCTTTTGTCAATGGGTATTTGAAATAAACAGAAAACCCTCTAAAATTCTTCCCATTTCAAAAATACATATAGAAATGCATACACATTTCCATATGGGAGGAAATAAAAGATGTACAGCCCAATAAAGAACAGCAATGGGAAGAAAATACTGATGGAATTTTGAGAAACATGAAAAAATTAGATTGATCGAGTTTCACATCCATGGTATAATCAAATAATAATAAACAAGAAATAATATAAAGGAGGCTATTCATCTGAATTTTCCCACAGAATCTCATTTCAGGTAAAACTGAATTCTTGGCACTTTCAGATTTTAATCTTCTTTTTCTCTTTCCCCATGAGCATAAGCCTGATGCTTGTTGGACAATTTCTTCTAAAATTACTGGTGCCTTAGGGCCTGTACAGACCAGCCACAACGACTGGCCTAGGATGGAGTTGGGGTGGGGCAACTGCACACTGGCCACCCTGATGCCACCATCATGCTGCATGCTCCACTGCACGGCATGCGGTCTCAGGGTGCTCACTTGGCACAGCATGCCAAAGGGGCACAGAAGAGCAATGGAGCTGGTGGTAAGGGTGGCTTTACTGAGGTCCCAATCCAGTGCTCCCAGGGGTAGCATGGAGCTGCCCCTTAGGGGCTGTCTGTATGGCCCGTATGTTTGCACCAAATTTTAGCAATGGATAAGCTAAAGATGCAAACTAATAAGCCATTGCTATTCATATTAAATTCCTCTAATCAATCTAAGGGTCCATTCTCACTTGTGCTAATCTGAATTGCGAGTCACATTGACACTGGGTTGCTGAATCAATTCAAATCGATGTGTATTCAATTCAATTCAATTCAGTTCAAATCATTTCCTTAATCCATCGATGTATGTCTTTTTTTTACACAATTGTCGTTCCCACTAGTTTTTTTAAAATGTCAGTCATTAGTGTGAAATCAGTGACACAACCACACAGTGAGGAATTCCCTGTCCCTGTTCTCTTATCCCAAGGTCATCACTTGGGTCCTACACTGGCGCCTTTGGGCCCAGAGCCCAATGCTTCAGTGCCAGTGTTTCCTTTTACTATTTTCACCACTGTTAATACATCTTCCTTCCAGCCTAAGCCTTCCCAGCATTTGCAGTACAGAGCAGAGGGGCTCTCTGAGAGAGAGAGAAGCCAGTTCTGCCACTGTCCACTTCCTCAGATGCAGTCTGGGGGAGCGAGGTGCCTGGCCCCTTATCAGCCCTGTGTCCGGGAAAGCAGCCAAAGGGCTGATAAGACAGCTA
>CM034701.1:190612378-190639219 GCA_020142125.1 Phrynosoma platyrhinos | reverse complement strand
GCAATAGCAAGTACATTTCTATACCACTTTTCAGTGCACTTAAGCACTTTCTAAGCAATTTACATTGTGTAAGCTAATTGCCCCCAACAAGCTGGGTACTCATTTTAGTGACCTCAGAAGGATGCAAGCCTGAGTCGAGCTTGAGCCCTTGGCTGGTGTTGAATTCACAACCTTATGGTTTGTGAGTGAGGGGCTGCAGTACAGGCATTTAACCACTGTGCCACCAGGGCTCATTTGCAGTCATTCGCAGTCATTTGCAGTCTTTTGTATTAATGGAAAAACCTGTTAATACCATGATGGCTGAAAGTGCTTTTCAGCCTGCTTTCATGTAAAAGTGATTCATGTATCACTTTCACATGGGTCACAGACAGGATAAAGATGGGAGAGTGATCCTGTCCCTATCCCTTCTCCTGTGTGATAAACTCCCATATCCCAGCTCTGCACGCTTATCTAAAGCTCAAGACTCAATATCAAATACCTAAGACATGTCACACCACAGGTGCTACTAAAAATGGATGTGTGTGTCTGATCATTCAGCTGCTATGACCAAGATTAGAAGAAAACATTGTGAATTCCTGCATTAAAACAGAGCTGATATCAAAGCTTAGAAAAGGCTGGTCTGGATTTCTCAGATCAGACCACAAACATTTATCTTATCTGTCAACAGTCAGAACATTTCTTCACAACGTGAAAGACATTTTGTGAGTACCTGGTGTTTCATTTCATTTTTTTTTTAAACCCCTGCATTCTGCAATTTAATATGGAAATGTTTGAAACCATTTCTCCTAACAGTTAAAAAAATCTACCAAACAAAACGAAGCTATAAAGTGACAAATTGAAATGGCATGTACTTCCTTTATGCACAGCCAAGAATTATCTTAAAGTACGGCGACAGCTTGCTAATGTAGCACTGCATTTCACT
Organism: Phrynosoma platyrhinos; assembly: GCA_020142125.1. Lineage (NCBI taxonomy): Eukaryota > Metazoa > Chordata > Lepidosauria > Squamata > Phrynosomatidae > Phrynosoma > Phrynosoma platyrhinos. The sequence goes on along the minus strand of CM034701.1, from coordinate 190,638,297 downwards.
AAACACCAACAGTAAACAGATTTATGCAATCCCTTATGAAATGCCAGGTGGATACAAAGTTATTTTGAAAGTGCAGCACCTCGTTTAGTGCTTTTCTTTCCACAGGCTGTTCCAAACCCCGAGCTCAATCCAGCCAAAGTTATCTACATCTTCAGTTTCAGTGGGTGAGTTCAGCATGAGTCAAAATATCTCCCATTTGAAAGTAACAAGAGTTGTAGGTGTAGAATTTTGGATTGTGTCCAGTGTCACAGGGAGAAATAGTGTTGGCCATTTGAAACTGCCTTATGCTATTTTAGCTGTTCCCTAGTACTATTTCAATGGAAATATGGTGTGCAGAACAAAGGAAGTAATTGTGTCAATATATTCTGGTTTGGTTAGATTTCAGATGGAATAGTGTGACCAGTTCTGGGCAACACATTTCAAGAAAGACACAGACAAGATGGAATATGCCCAAAGGAAAGTGAACGAGGAGGAGAAAAGGTGTAAAAACGATGGGGCTGTACAGACCACCCCAAAGGAGTGGCACCACACTACCCCTTTGCTTGCCGGATTGGGGCCACAGCAACCGCACACCATGCCCCGACCCAGCAGTTTGCCAGCTCTCAAAAAAAGTGGTAAAATGCCACTCCTTTGTAAAATGGCAAAAAGGTGCTCTTGCTGCCACCATGGCACTTTTTGATGCTCCTCTTGGCATTTGGTGCCAAAGGAGTGCTGTAATGCTCTCCACCATGTGATTGGGCAGGTGGCATAACACCGCTTTGGAGGTGGAGTTGGGATGGACAGTGGGCAGTGGGCAGTCACTGTGCTCTCTCTCCACCCTGATGCTGGCCTTTCAACCAGTCTATAGAGGCCCTAAGTCCTTTGAGAATAGCTGAGAAAGTTGTGTATGATTAGCCTGAAGAAGAAAAGTTGGGTGATACTGCAATTTAGCCAATTAGGTATACATTCTCATGTGATTGAGGAATTATAAATCTCTAAAAACTTCTCTGACTGCACAGGCATTCAAGGGTTAAAATCTCCTCAAGCACTGTTAAATCTCTTAACAGCACCCACTTCTATGAACCTGTTAGCAGCCATTCATTACAAGCATAATGTGATATACTATATATACTCGTCTATAAGTCAACCTCATTTATAAGTCAAGGGCAGGTTTTGAGGCCAAAATTATGGATTTTGATATGGCCCATGAAGAAGTCAAGGATAAAACCTAGGGCATGTAACAAAAGGATCTAAAAGGATAAAGCAAAAGAAAATGATGCCAAAGAATTGACAAAAATTTCCTCTCCCTCAATTACCATTTTCTCCCCCCCCCCCCCCCCCCCCATGGCACTCAGCCTATCATGCCTAATTATCATGGGATGTTGCCCTCCTTTGATTCAGGAGATTATCACATTGCCAAAAAAAGTGTCTTACCTTTTCCTGGCTTCAATCCTCTTCCAAGATGCACTCAGATATTTTCACGTGTAAGTCACTACTGATTCTGCCACAATGCCACCAGCCAAATACAACCCAGATCATATGTGGGTCAAAGTTGTGTTCAGCCAGGACTTTTTTGAAACAGAAGTTTTCAATTTCAAAAATTTGCTGGCTGGATGTGGCTTCAACCCGCATCTGACCTGGGCTGTATTTGGCCAGTGGCATCACGGCAGAATCGGTGGTGACTTACATGTCATAACATCTGGGTGTATCCCAGAAGAAGATTGAAGCTGGGGAAAAGTAAGATGCTTTTTTGCCAACTTCTCAGTGTGTTTTTCAAGATGTTCTGTTCTTGAACAAACCTTGTTGTTTGCAGAGTATGTAGATACTTCCACATTCCCTCTTAGCAACCTATTTTTGGCTCTCATTTTGTCATCATCTCAGTTTGCCATTAAAGGGAATGAGGAGTCTTGGTAGTGAAAACTAATGACAGAAGTTGATCTGTTGATCACTGGTTAGCTCTAACTTAAAGTGAGTCCTGCTCTGTGTGTGTGTATGTGTGATTTTATTTATTACATACAGAAGATTTTCTTTCTCCTGAACATCTGAAATCCATCTGCCCTCTTGTATTGTACTAGACTATATCCATTTTATATGTCTTCACAAATGCAAAGTGACTCCTTCTTCCTTCATCCTGGAGGATTATTACATGATGACAACACAAGATGTGACAGGGAAGTGTAACTTCACTCCACTATGGATCCCTCCTCTCAGGCTTTTTTCAGCACTATATTTAGCAGAATGGTTTTTGAAATTTTACCAATAGACAAAGACGTTCTTTTGTGGGGTGTGTGGGGAGTAGTTAGTACAGGTCTCTTCAGACAAACGTTAGATGAATGTTCAAAAGAAACATCTAGAGATGAGACACAAGTGACTCACAGCTCCTTTCCCCAAACTACAGGGGGATTGTCTTGAAAGAGGCATGACCTGCATTTCCATATTGAGCAAAGCATCTCTTGAGCTGTGCTTTTCCTCCCCCCCCCCATATCAGGACCCACTTCATGCAGCAAGATTTTATTTATTTATTTATATCAGTGAAGGAATATTCTGAAATGAAAAACTTGAGAAATATAGAGGGGATGTATGTGTGTTGTTGTTCAGTACACATTTCTTTAAAGATGCTTTATGGAAGTCTGCTTTATAGCTAGTTTGTTCTTTATAACTGATCATTGATGGTGTATTCTCTTTTTCCTATTTCAAGAATGTCTGAAAGATTTTCTGTCTTAGAAAGCTTTGCATTTGAGAGATTATTTTTTCTTCAGCTATAATTCTCCATCTGTACATAGATATATAAGAAAATGGAAGCCTTACCTCACCCCTTAGGGAAAGCATAATAGAGATGAAAAGAAGTGGAAACTGCTATGCAGAGCCAATAATTTTCACTGTAATGTGTCAATATATTGAGGCTAAGTGGAAAGTTCTATGACAAACTTTTTGGGCTGAAATTTGGTGGCTCCAGAGGGATAACTTCCAGGAACTATGCCAGCTCACCAGTTTTAATTGCTGCTGCTTACTGCTATGACAGTGGCAACAGAGGTACTGGTGTTCCTGGAAATCCTGGTGATTAGGTGGTTGCCATTTTTGTCTTTGCAGCAAACTCTAAGAAGGAAAGCAAAAAACATTGCCTTCATTTGGATTTGCTTTGTGGTGATACTATGCAATCTTTCAATCCTATCACCATGAAGTCAGACTGGATCCATAGAAACATTGCATTGATTTGATCATTTTTTAAGATATTATTTTAGATCTGGATTCATATTCTCTGTGCCTCAGAGAAGGGATTAATTTTGCTTTTCCTAAGTCTTCACATTTTTTAAATGAGAATGTGTCAGTCAAGGAGTCATGGCAAGGACACAATCATAATAAAATCTTCCAATAAAGCACAGTATCATTTAACAATAGAATCAAAGCTATGTTAAATTCATCTTCTTTAGGGCCAGCACTAGGCAGAGTGATGCAGCCACCTCAGATGGTCAGTCCTGAAAGGTGGATAGTGGCAGTAAGGTGTGGGAAAATAGAGTTGTACGTATCCACACAACTTGTGAGATAGCCTGTTGTTGTCAAGTGATGCAGAGACAGCTAGCACTGAAATAAGCCTCAACTGCTTATATGATCAGCATTTATCAGCAGAACCAGAGCAGGCTGCCATTGTATCCTTTGCCTCAGGTAACTAAACATCTTGGCCTGGCTATGGTCTCCCTTACAAGCAACCATGCATATCTCTACAATATTCTATATAATGTCAGCTGTAAATATATCCAACAATGTTTTTCAGTGTGTGCTTCATGCTTTTTCTATGCATTTTTAAAAGTTGGGAATTCTGTGTTCTTTCTTTACTTATAAGATATTTGCAGATCATGTAAATAACTCTAAGTCCACTGACAGTTTCAGCAAAAGAATGACATTTAATGTACCTACAACATTTGTAGATGAAACACATGGCAAACATAGGGGCTGGACAGACCGCCCAAAAGGGGTGGTGACAAGCCACCCCTTTGCTTGCTGGATTGGGGTCACCACAACCATACATCGTGCCCCCGATCTGGTGCTTTGCCACTTTAAAAAGAGCTGACAAAATGCTGCTCCTTTTTAGAGTGGCATGGTGGGGGCGGCAGCTTTTTAGCATTTCTTTGTTGCAGAGTGTCTAAACACTGTGCCAAAGACATGCCCTTTCTCTGCCTGCCATCTGGTCAGGTGGGCAGCATGATGGCAGCACCAGGACAGAGTCGAGGTGGCCAGCGTGCAGTTGCCATTCCCCCACTCCACCCCCGGGATGGCCTAAAGTACCGGTCTGTACAGCCCCATAGGGGTTGAGTATTTTTCCAAACAAGTGCAGTATGATGTTATCACAAAGTCCAAGTTAGACACCAGCTCTCCTCACATAATGTATATGGCAGTGTTATTAGTGAGCTGGAACAAAATCTTTCACCTGAGTCAAGCTGAACCTTCACTGAGATATTTAAAGAAATTGGAAGCAAAAAGAAAACCCCATGCTGAAAATGTCTTGCTGGTGTCAAGAGTTATCAAGCACTGAAGGGCAAAATACTTTAAAGCTCAACTTATTCCTGCCTGTCATACAAAACAGGGCTGTTCAGGTTTAGTTTAAAGAGGAGGGGGAACATAATGGTTTTTTTTTTTAGGACTTATTACAGAATCCTCTTCTAGACAAATAGTCTTGATTACAGCACACCATGGAGTGTAGATGATCAAATGAATGATTCAGACAGTGAGGATTCTTTCTTCTCTTCTCCTTGCCCTAAATTCAGATGATTGTCTGGAGATTATCCAGCTCTTTTTTGACTAAAAATGCCGAATTACAATTTTAGCTTAGACTTCAACAGTTCTTGTCTTCATGTGAACTAAGTTACATTGTTACACAGACAGAGACCACATCCTTGATTTACTTTTTAAAAGAACCTGAATTCTTTCTTTTGAAATGGTTACCATTTTCCAGGGCACAGATTGCTATGATGGTGAAAAGTGAAATCAGCATAGAAAAATGCCCATGCAATAGTCTATCTAACAAGTAAAAAAAAAAAACAAAACAGATGTGTGGTTATTATGTGAATATAGTAGCACCTAAATAATAAGCTGTAAACAGTGTCATTTTCCAAGACTATTTTTTTTTCATGTATTTTTGGGGGGGAGTGGGCAAGCAGAGCATGTCCTTTGGATGTTCTAGAAATATTTTTTTGTTTGTTGCTGATATGTTTCCATGTGCAATGGAAAGCAGAATGTTTCCACTGTACAAAGGCAATGTTTTTGGCCTTAATTGTGCAGTGCAACTTACACGTGTGTATGTCTCTGACAGATTTCTGGCCAATGTTTTTGTACTGACCTGCAAATCTGATTCTTAAATAGATTCTTAAATAGAGTTGTGTGATCATGCCCTCTCCAAAGGATCTGCAATCTTCAGAATTCCACCTTTTCTCCAAGTGTTCTAACTAGATGAGATCCTCTTATGACAGACCTCTCTCATTTCAAGTTTTCTTCTGATTTTCTTCAGTAAGAAGAAATTTTTATTCGGTTTGCATCTTAATGTGAACTCACATAATTTACACTTCCCAAAATTACCCTGAGATCAAACCACAGCTGTACTTCAATGGTTGAACTTTTTCCAGATTTTGTGGTCTAGTCCTCCAGTCAAACAGTGCACAAGAAAGTAGATTAGGGAAACTGAGAGGAAGAAATGGAGATAATAGAAGGATGTGAGTGAAAGAGAGTGAGTGAGCACGAGGAGCTATGCTATGTGAACCTTTAAAATATGCAGATTTTGCTTTACAAATTTTCAGCACAACTGTACCACAGTGTAAGTGATTGAGTCTAGGACTGTTATCAAACCTAGTAGCTATTTTCTTATTCAGTGTCTATAATACTCATCTTTAGCCAATGTGAACAAATACTATACTTTCTATTATCAGGAAGAAACTAAGCATGGACAAATCCCTTTTTCAATTTTGATTTGACTATGATTATAAAATCACTGTGTTCGGGTGGAGTGGGGGATATGTTTTCCGTGAATTATCTCCCTGTTCATAAAGTCACCTCACATGTGGTGTTTGAATAACAATAGGAAGACTTGCCTTCAGAAAATAATTCATATCCTGAAAGTCACACTATGGCAGAGACAACCACCAACTTGGAGTTCCTTTAAAATGTCACTCAGTTTGTATTCTGACCATCCTGATTTTTACCTTCTGAACTAATTCTTGGATCTGAATTGAGTTATTCTATTCATTTCTCTAAAGGTTACAGTGCAATTCTTAGTATTAAAAAAATTACAAAAATGCATATACAGCTCTGTTTTAGGAGAAATGCATACTTGGAGAGAAACTACAATTGGGAATGGATATATTTAATAATAATAATAATAATAATAATAATAATAATAATAATAATAATAATAATAATAAATTTCTTATATCCCGCCTTTTGCCTAAGCAATCAAGGCGGCTTACAAATATAATACACATATTAAAAACATACATTGCAACAATAACAGTAATACAACACCCTCCCTTAAAAGACTAAATACAATATTAAAATAAACATAATAAGATTAAAACAGCATGTATTCTGCCTTCTCTCCCTCCTGATGATGGATGGAGGGAGGGCCTTCTTCTTTTCTGGCTAGACCCCATGAAGCCGGCCTGCCTACCTTCTCTCTCTCTCTCCAGATGATGGTGGATGGAGGGAAAAGCAGGCTTGGACACAGAAGAAGGAGGAGTGAAAATAGGAGGAAGGAATATCAACAATCTGAGATATGCAGATGACACCATAGTACTAGCAGAAAACCTCACAGACCTGGAACACCTACTAAGGAAGATCAAAGAAGAAAATGCAAAGGCAGGCTTAATGTTGAAAATAAAGAAAACAAATATAATGACCACTGAGGACTTTCACAAGTTCAACCTAGACAATGAAGAAATCGAAATAGTAAAAGAATTCCCATACCTGGAATCAAACATTGATAGAAATGGGGACTGCCATAAAGAAATCAGAAAAGGACTAAGAATGGGGAAAATGGCTATGAAAGAACTAGAGAAGATTCTAAAATGCAAAGATACACAACTCAGCACAAAAGTTGGAATCATACAAGCCATTGTATCCCCAATTATCATGTATGGATTTGGGGACTATACCTTAAAATAATCAGAGAAATGAGATGGAGTGAACCATGAGTAAACAAGTGTGAATCTGACATAGGCCAGAAGTACAATGATATTCTATTTTTGCTTATCTTTACTTTCTCACTATCAGTTCACAACTAGGAAAAGTCAGAAAACCATCCATACTTCAAAAAAAGTCACTTTGCAGCTCTGGGCAGAGTCTGTTACCTATGGCCAAATATCATCCAGCATATTCAAGCAAAGCTATTATCTGGCAAATCAACAACAACATGAAGTTCAAGTTGGCCCTCTCTTTTAGCCAAGGCCAAGAAGCTCATCTAATCTGTAAACCTCACTTTGAGGATACTGTATTCTGTTTGCCATGCCCAGTTTCCACTTGCTGGTTCACCATAACTTCCATCACAAGAGAGATGAATCAATGTTTTCTGTCCTTCTCTGCAATTTACAGTACCTCAGATCTGCATAATGACTGTAATATGGACAAATCTTTAAATTTTGGCTACACTCAGTTTCTTATCTTTGCTTTAAGTTCATTTTATCCACATTAGTTTGCAACTTTTAAAATCTCAGCAGACTCTGTTTTTTCCATTCAGTTTCCGATGTACACATTTTTCTTTCAGTTTTGCCTAATATATACATTTGGCAAGCAATATCTTTACATATTATATGTTTTTGTATGTTATGTTCACTGATATATGCATATTTGTATACCCTTTTCCTAATGTGTGTACTTTCCCCACATATTTTATTTTATTAGTAATATTTATCTAATGCTAATATAATAGGAGGTGAAAGTTTATTATAAACTTTTAGACCTTTTCATGTTTAAACTTGTTAAACAAGACAATATGTTTTAGCCTGCTTAAATTATTTTTTTTCCTCTTTAAACTTTAAATTATTTTAAACACTTCAAATTGTTTTTTTCTATGCTGTCTTCAGATACCATGATATAGGGAGGGATATAAATTTCTAAATGTAAATAAACAAGTGGGTTACACATCACTAAGTAATCAGATAAGCTCAAGAGATGAAGTTTGATTATTGGCTTAAGATAGACGAATGATTCTCTCTCCTTTTTCCAATTTGGGATGTGACCTCCTCATCTCCAAGTCATGGTAAACACTACAGGGCACACTATATCTATATATCTTTATGTTTCTGTCTGCCTTTCTCTCCTTTTCCAGCTGTAGACCTCCCTACATATCAAAAATGGAAAAGGTTGTAAGTTTTTATTGCAACTCAGGATTTCTTCCAGCTCCTTATTTTAATTCTGTTTCCATGTATTGTCTGAAAATGGCAATGAATTTGCTTGGGACCTATATGGATTGGATATGCTGTTGGGAGCTGTATGGATATACTATCAGGAGCTGAATCTTTCGGCTTGCCTGCCAAAGTTTGCAATGTTGGGCTAAATGAACATAGCTTTATTTGCTTGTTATTTGCTGGCTTATAGTGTGTTATGCAATGTTAAATGATGGGACTTGTAGTGGTGTGTTAGTTTATGAATAACGGTTTACTGTGTTTTCACCTCTGAAACCTGGATTTCTGAACTAAGCAGTTCCAGTATATGATGGCAGCATAGGAACTTCAGTTCAGTGCACACTGAACTTGAGTAAAGGCAGCTATGGACGTTATCACACGGGGGAAATCTGCTCGTTAATCCACACAAATCCCAAACAGAAACTGGATTTGTGCCTCTCGTTTTCACACGACGTCGCACAGAAACTGGACAGAAAGTGGACAGAAACTTGTGTTAACCAAGATCTTTTGAAATGTGGTTGTTTGGAGGAAATGCAAATGTGAAATTAAGGTAATTTTGCATTTACCATAATGTGAAAAGCAAATGCGTATTTGGGAGCATTTCCCTGCTTTCCCCATGGTTCCACAGCGAGCATTTCTCTATCTGCGCATGTGCAAGAAGCTCATTTCTAGTACATTTACGGGCTTTTCTCACTTGTGTGTGAGCATTAAATGTGCTTACTGTAATTTCGCAATTAAGGTAATTACGTGTGAAAGCCATTTGCGGAATCAAGGTTTAATTTCGGTTTATTTTCTGAATGCCTCATTTCCACTTTATTATAGCTTTCTGGCCCACGTGTGATAACGTCCTATGTTTTACCAAAGTGGGTCAAAATTACCACATCAGATTAAGCTGAGCCATCCTTCCTGGTGCTGCGTTTCCCCAGACTTTCTTTGAATGTAAGAGAATTTTCAAACATGCAGTTGCTATGGCTTTTCAATTAGGTAATTTTAATCTATGGCTCAAATGGTCTCATGGGTGACTACCTCTGTAGATGGTGATGTGTATTACTTCATATACTTCAAAATGGATCATGCCAGCCCTGCTAGGTTAGACAGCCCTCCTACTCATGGACTTATGCTTCCAAGTCCTACTGTTTCTGTACCAATGCCCTGAATTGTTAAGTGGCACTAGAGCTAAAACACAGGATGTTTTTGAATGTATAGGCAATCTTTGATATTTGGCCAGAGGCATACAATGAGAGGGAGTTCTCAGACTGAGAACCACATTCTGTTGCTTCATTTTCTTTTAAAAAGGTGATGGTGGTAACTTCTATTGCACTTTGCAGATCAAGCAAAACTTGTTAAAAGCATCAGTGTGTCTTCTAAATGCATAATCTCCTCTCCCCTCCCCTCCTGCCCATAGATTTCTGATCTACTGTATTTTATTTCATTATAATCAAAGTGTATTGGGAAAGTTTAACTTGTAAGGATTATGCTATGTAAATGACAATCATTCTTCCTCTCAAGGTGAAGAAAGATTTGCTATAGAGTGGCCCAGTTTCCATGGTAATTCAAGGAAACTTTTGGAGGAAATGCCATATTCCAAAGAGACAAAACTTCATGGTTGTATGCTGGACTGTACACCAGAATGAGAAATTATTATTTCAGAAGAAAGGGGCAAGTTCACTTTTATGTATGGATCATGGTTTCATTTTCAACTTTACAGGGCCTTGGTTGCACACTATTTAAAGAGAACAAAATGAGATTCGACATTGCTAATGAATAATCTAGTATGGGGTGATGTTCAGACACCTTTGGCTCATTCTTATAGTTGCAAGTGAAAAGTAATGAGCTGTTGGATGTCAATAAACTAGTGTAACATCAACAATAACTCAATTGGCAAAAGTGAAATATTCTTCCTTTTACCCTAACATATCAGAAATCTGATCTGGTCAATAAAACTGTTGAGAATTCATGACACTGTGTGCCATTTTAGCAAGTAAAATTTTACCTTCTCATTCTGTGTTACTTTGGTACCATCAATCACTATCCATAGTAGCCTGTATTACATAAAGGAGCATTTTATGAAGAGCATTATCGTTGTGGTATAGCAAAGAGCATTGTTAATGAAGCAAGGAAAAAGAATAAATTCGTCTAATGGGTATATGTGTCAAATTTCAATTAAGGATATGTTGGAATGTGAAAGAGAGAGATGAGCATACAAATTAAACCTTTGACCTTCAGAAGAACAGGAGAATGGGGAAGAAACAGAACTGTTTCTTATTTCTGTACAAGGTGTTGCAGTGTTCACAGGGAAATCAGGATTTTAAAAGAAAATTATGTTGGAAGATGAGTAATACAGAATCATATCTGCTTCAAAGAGAGTAGGTTGTTTTGTACTTTGAAATAACAGAAAAGAATCTGTTTCAAAATATCTGAAAGAAACCTGTGCAAAGCTGAGAGACTGAAGAAGACAGACATTTTGGAAAAAATACTCTGTCTCTGTTATGACATTGGCTAGTATTCTGTTAATGACTTATGAGGGCCAATGTATGCCTGTCTTTTGGGGGTTGTTGCAGAGGTTGGAATTCTCTACTGACTCTGCAATGACCAAAATCCCCCTCCAAACCTATCTTTTAAGCCTCTGAATTACCCTGCCACATGACCATTTACTGGCTAGTGGATAGTACTGGAACAGCAAGGAATCTTCTTCTGGGGCTGCTAGAGGATTCATAGGATCTCTTGGAGAATGTCTGAAAGGAATATATTAATCTCTCCACATTCACTGGGATTAGGGACACAGGATCCCTGTGAATGTGGAAAAACTGCAAAAAATAAAAATACTATGTTTTTTTTTTTTTCCTGAGAGAGACTTTCCTAGGAATCTCTAGGTCCTCTAGTGCAACTCTGTGGTCAACATCTGCCAGACGTTGACCATAGAATTGCACTGGAGGAGCTACAAAGTCCTAGTGGAGTGTTTTCTCTTGGAATCTCTAGATCCTTCAGTGCAATTTTTGGTCAAAGTTGATTATAGTTGCATTGGAGGAACCTAGGTATACCTAGAGAGAACATATTAATAAAATTAATGGATAATCACATCTACAAAAGTCAAAGCCACAAATGTGCAGGGATGAGTGTACTTTCAACAGAAATGTGATTTCTGTTGGACCAGCATGGTGTAGTGGTTTGAGTGTTGGATGACTCTGCAGATCATGTTTGAATTCCCCTTCAGCCATAGAAACTCATTGGGTGATCTTGGGCAAGTTACACTCTCTACATTTCAGATGAAAGGCAAACCCCTTCTGAACAAATCTTGCCAAGAAACCCATGTGATGGTTCTCCACTTCCCCTTTACTTTTCAATGGCCAATAAATGCCCATGGAGGTGGGAAGCACTTTAAAAATTGGATCAGCAGGTGAGGGAGAGTCATGTTATAGTTCCACCTGTGTGGAATTTTCTCAGTCCAGAGTCTTAGACATTGAAAGGATTCCCAACACTCATTGTGATGTGCAGAAATTATCTGCAAAAATAAAAATAAATGACTTGGGTGGGCAGCATGTTACCAACATGGAAGGAAGTGTGAGACTGAAATAATTAGGTGTCTCTCCCCAGCCCCCATGAGGCATTGTGTAGTCACCACATTCTTCCCCCAAAGAAACATCTCATACCATGTTCTGAATCCACCTAGCCACTCCATGGTGAGTGGCACATCCTAAGCCTTTGACTCAAGGAGGTGCCAATCCAAAAGCTCAAGTAAAGTGGTTCATTTTCTCCAGTGGTTAACAATGAATGCCCCTCCAGCATTCAGCTAGACCAACAAGCTTTAGGTTGGATGGGGACCTTTTGGTGGCTACATGGTCAGCTGGTTCAGAATCTCTCTTAGATCTTTTTTCCTTGTCTCCTTCACTGGGCAAGACCACATGTCCCAAAGTCACATTGAGGTGTTTCTTCTATCTCTGCCTTGGCCTTCTTCCAGGATGGTCCTCCCTAAGGAAAAGTCCAGCACTCTTACCACAGGCTGCCTGCCTCTATGTCCTAACATATTGCTCCCTGTGTCTACAGCTGCTTTCTATAGTTGAGTTGATCCACCTGTATTTTTGTTGAGCTTCTACTGTCTCCCTGGTGCTTGTTGAGCCCTGATCTGAATCACCAAACCAGGTTTTTAACTAAATCAGGTGCTCTATGCCCAGCTCTACTTCAAACACATAAACGTTCATATTAATTAAAATTAATGTGGCTTACAATTATTTTGAGCTGCACATTACTAGGATCTTGTCACTGTGCACATCAAGTTTCAGGGATCTGTACTGCACAGACTTGGAGTTATTGCTCAGAACAAGACTTGTAACCTCTCTTTATGATGATGACATTGATGATAAAGTCCTAAACATGGGCAATGCATTCTTTCTTTCTTAAAATATGAACTTTTTCATTTGTGATTTGGATCCTATTTTGACAAGTTTTCTTAACTGATATTAATACAATTTGGAATCTTTTTTAATGTTTGATTTTTTTCTGCAGAAAATATTTTCTAATCATTTTTTTAAAAAAATCACAAAGGCTTAAACCCTCAGTGTAGTAGTTTCTGCTATAGTTTGGCAAGAGCTAAGTGTTCTTCACATATTTACAATGGCTGTATCCTTATGTCATAAGCAGCTTCTGAAAGCTTGTGGAATAACATCTGCTCCTATTCTTTAGGCTTTAAAACAAGATAAAGAACATTCTCACTTTTTTTTTAAGCAACATGGAATGCAGTTCTTTGAGGCATTGTTAGAAAAATGTCATAAAATATAGATTAATGGCTGTATTTTCATATGTTTGATGTGCCATTTAATGAAGTATGAACTCTTTCATATTTGGCATCAAAAGGACCTGCTAGAATTCTTATCATACACATCAAATGGTTTCTTTGCATTCATAGATATCATCTGAACTCCTGAATTCCTCCTATTTACAACCTCTGGATTGCATTAAATCATAAAATCAATCGGTTGCCATGGTGTAATTTGAGATAAACTGATGTAATTTAATTTTTGGTCAGGTGTTTCTCCATAACACATCTTTGACTATAAGTAGGAAGAAAGTGGTGGCAGTGAGGAAAAAGTTGGTATAAAGAATTTACAGGAAATTTCATTTAAAAAAAAAAATACTCCAGGCAGGCAGACTGGGAGCAGGCAAAAAAGTGAGGAATGCTTTTACCAGGCTTTTTGTTTCTGTTGAGCCAATATAAGGTAGTGGTTTGAATGCTGGATGACTCTGGAGAGCAGGGTTCAAATCCCCACTTAGCCACTGGGTGACCTTGAACATTACATTCTCTCAACCACAAGGCAAAGGCAACCCCTCCCCCCCCAACAGATCTTGCTAAGAAAACCCTGTGATAGGTTCCCCTTAGGATTGCCATAAGTTGGAAATGGCTTGAAGGCACACAACAACAACAACCATGGCTTCTGAACAGGAAAAAAGAACTAAATTTAAAGATGTGTGCATGTATGTGATGTGAATGATTTGCAAAAATAAAAATAAAAATAAAAAATAAAAAAATAAAAATAAAAAAAATACCCCACTAGCTTGGAAACCTGGGCAAATTGTATGCCAAAATCAAATATCCTCTAAAACTAGGGCCTATTTTGTAATGTGCTTTGTCCAGAACCAGCCCTAACAGTGACACCTTTTTCTTTTGCTGTTCAAACTCACCAAGGATCTGTGGTTACTACAGGCAGCCTTACTGTAAAGATCTTTCCTGACAAGGATAATGGATAATATAGTTTCCTACATCTGTGTTACTTAAAGTTGTGGTCCTTGACCCAATGCTGGTGCCCAAGCCATCAGATACTGGTCTCTGGAGAGTTTTCAGGAAAGAAAGGAACAATTGTAATCAATGGGCACAAATCTGATAGCGGTCCATGGAACACTTTAAAAAATTGTTGGCCCTACACATTAGATAGCAGAAGAAGCACCATCCTAGATTACATACCCTCCAACAGTCCTGATTTGACAGGGGCAGTCTTGATTAATCCTCCATCATCTCATTCTTCAGCTGCTTTCAAAAGGTTCCCATTTCTCTTTCTTCCACCTAGTTTCATAAGGAATTCATCAGAAGTGGAGCAAGGGGACATTTTAAAAAATCAAGTGATTTCTCATCTCATATTGTTCAACAGTGCTGCACATTTAGGCATGCTGACCACCTCCCCAGTCCACAATAGCTTCCTCCAAATCTATGTGTCTGTAGCAATGAACAAGACATTTGACCTACACTGGAATATTGTGCTACAGGATCCGCTTGCGGACCCTAAAATCTAATCTGCACTGCAGAAACAATGCAGTTTGACACTGCTTTAACTGCCATGGTTTAGTGCTTGGAATTGTTGGATTTGTAGTTTTGGAAGATATTTAGTCACCTCTGTCAGAGAGCTCTGTTGCAACAACAAACTACAGTTCCCACAGTTCCATAGCACTAAGCCATGGCAGTTAAAGCAGTGTCAAACTGCATTGTTTTTGCAGTGCAGATTAGACCTAAGCCATGTCAAGTTTAACATGTGATCTGTTACAATTCATTGGTTTTCATAAGGAACATGAAGGGGAAACAACCTGACTTAACATATGTATTAAAGTTTTTATCTGGGAGAACATTGCTGACTGAATTCACTAGCAAATTTTCATGCCCTTGTTTATTCCAGTCTCCCATGGTTTTGCAGGATCTCTGCATTAATTTTTTGTGGGTTTTTCCATTTTTAAAAAACAATAGGCAAATATACCACCGTTTTTCTTTGTGAAGCTCATTGTTCAATTGCTCCTAAGCATGGCATGGCTCAGAGACTTTTGATATACTTTGGGCTGTTGATGTGCTATGACCAAATAGATTGCTTTAATATGCCACCAAGATTATTTTCCTCTTCTGGAAAGGCATTGCATTATCATGAATTATTATGCCATATTTTGGCATATGTTGTCTCAGTCTACCCCATCAATATAAACTTTAGAAAAAGGTCACCAGGGACAGCACTTCAGGAAGCTTTCAGTTGCAAGGTTTTTTTGTTTTTGTTTTGTTATATTAACACAGTAGGTAACTCCTGCACAATGAGTATTTTTATTGCATACATTTGAAAAAAAAACATTTGAATTTGCACTGTGGAATCTCTGTAAGAGCCTGACTAGAAGCTACTGGGAAAACATTGGTGTTTCCAGTCCTGCAATTGCTTCCATATTGTTATTATGTGAAATGCCACATGAGGGATGGAAGAAGATTTGCAGGAGATTTGAGAATTGAATCAGAAGGCAAGACTTGGGTTTTAACCCTTCTATTGCAAATATTCATCTACACTGTATTTAAAGCTAGCCCAGACATTTGGGCTAAGGAAAAAGCCAAGGTAGGTCCTTTCTATTCCATATACAAAATCTGACTTGACTAGTAGTTAAAAATTACTTCAACAGTTGTAATCAGATAATTATTTCTACCATACTGAGGTGCAGTCAACTTGCTTTAGGGACTCTGGAGAAGCTGTGTGATATTCCCATTTCTAGCATCTCTGGAGATGCCCATCTCCACAATCATCTAACTGAAGCAGTTGGCTCAGTGGCCAATAATAGGGCAGACCCTCATGACCTCTGATGCTAAAAGATCTCAAATTGTTCCCTGGGTAACTATTGCAGGGGACAACTAATGAATGCAGGTAGGATTATGTGCCTGTCCCTGTAAGATCTCTTGTCATGTCATGCATTGGTTTTAGCTAGACTATGACTTGGATCAGATAATTGGATGACTTGGAAGATCCAGTTGCTAGACCCTAATGGGCCAAGAAACTTTCTTGATGATCTTGGGTAATTCAATCTCTATCATCTTGATCTTCCTTCTGGGTCTAAGGCTGATCCATATTGTTTTGAACCATATTTTGAGGAAGGAGCTGTGTCAAGGTATGCCATTCTGGATACATTAGAAGAAAATTAAATTCTTTCTGTCTCATCACATGCAAGGATGAGACCTTGGATGTGCTGATTTAATGGGGCATAGTTTGGTTCTGAATAAGAAAACTCTGTACCTTTTCCTTAAAGAGGTGAAACAAAGCATAGTGTTGCTACTGAAGTTTCTTCCTATTTTGGAAATAAATATATAAAATACAATTTTGGCCATATACTGGTATAATCAGGTGACAAGAAGGATGTGGTCTCACAATTTTAAAGGTCTGTCCAAAAAATGAGGATTTCCTGTGTGCATAGATACCATTTTGGAACAATTTTATGTTTGTGATGCATACATAACAAGATGTATATGTATGTAGATGATAAGATATTAAGGGAAAGAGAGCGAGGAACAGAAATCTTATTAAAATGATATCCAAGATCATTTTTTCCCATTTTTCAAGTTGAAAGGAGCTGAAACAAAGAGGGGTGCATTTTCAAATGGATGGATGGTGAACCAAATAAAGCAAAAAGAACATTGATATTGGTATCAAATGTAGAGGGGGGGGGGAGAATCTAACATACTAAATTATTATAATGAAATGTGATATCTATATCCTGAGACCAAGATCATTTACTTATTATTATTTATTTGATATCCATAAAATTCTATTTTTTAAAAAAGTTAGTGTAAAGTTGGTACCAGTTTCCTTACATCTGTATGATTCTTTCTCCACAAAATATGGATGATAATGGTTGTGGAAGGGGTTCTGTCTCTTTTATCTTGCTCTTTGTCCCTGACCTAAATCCCTTCTGATACACTATAGGTCTTGGAATGGAAAATCAATAGGCTTAAGGAACAGGAATCCCTGGGCACCAGAGGGCTAAATTAACACCACCCATCCACCAGGACCACTGAATTTGATAATGTGTCAGTGACAGTTAGAAAGAATTAAAATTCTTTAAAATGGGGAATCTGCTCCCCTCATAGCTTGTTTCCAAGTAAAGCTAGGCTTCCAGAAGGCTTCCAGAAGCAGTTTCATTCATAAACAAGGTGCATACCACTTGTTTTGCTGCTAATGACTGGGGTGGCGGTGGTAGTAGGGACTCATCTCATTCCTCCATGGTCTCACAAAAATGGCCAGAAGATTAATGTAACCTGTGGGAAACGCACTGTCTACTCCTAACATAAGAGCATGTGCCCATATATTTTTCTTTTCACAGCTAACAGCAGCTTTTGGTTACCTGGGATTTAGTCTAGTGAGACATTAGAGGGTTAGGACCTCTACCACTTCTTCATTGGCTCAATTCACACCACTATTCTCTCCCCACAGCTCCTTTTGTGAAATAAAGAGGAACGAGGAGTTCATAGAATAACCCAGTCACCTCATAACCCAGTTGAACTTACAGGTATAAGACGCCTGTGGCCAGAGTAGTGAGGGGGTGGTTCACTTTGAAATGGTGAAGTAAAATCATCCCTTCATAGCTCAGAAGGTGATCAACCAGTGCCTACAGATGAATGTGTATAGAATTGTATGGAATTGTACACTTAGTCCAAGTTCCTGTTAAACATAAGGAGGCCATAACATTCCATATATGTACATATGTAAGAGATCAGAATAGGGATGTAAAGGTACATGCTGTAATGTAAATGATGGAGGAAATAGGTTGTTTTGACCTTTTCCCATTTCTGTTCCAAGTAATGAGGAACTCATGGCACTGTGGGGCAAAAGGGAAATACTTGCATAAATGGGTATTGAGTCCTTCCTTACTCAAGTGTGTCATAAGTGTAACTGCTGATGTCATCACAGGCTCAGTGCTTCAAAATAATTCTGGCCTTAAAGTAAATAATCAAAGATGGTGTCTGTTTCTGCAATAGGGGGAGAGAGAGAGAGAGAGAGAGAGAACACATTGAGTGGCAAGTGACCTGGTGCTGCAAGAGAGATTCATTCACATAAGTCTTCTTTCTCTGGAGATTATCACACTCCTTTCCCATTCTTTCCTCCTGAGCTAGGCATGGGATGTAAACTTTTAAACACAGATTTTATTGCATGCCTCCGTGCCCAGGCAGGTTGCATTCCGTACCCGATCATGGCATCCCATACCTGATACGAACTTCTCCCACACCTTGCAAAGAATAAGAAAATACCATTCTTTCAAAAAGTGAGGGAGAAGAGTGGATCGAGTATGGGATGCCATGATCAGGTATGGGATGCCTCCTGCCTGGATAATCTGCCTTGTTGATAACACAAACACAGTAGCCAAGCATTGCCATCTGCCTTGCCACAGCCATTCCAAACCTATGGACCTGGCTGACTGGATCCTTTTCATGAAAAGAGGATGTATATTTGCACCCAGTGCCATCTGTTTTTTTTTTAAAGAGGAACTTTTCTCTGCAACTACAAGATGAATCACTCCTTGATGATTAACAAGCATGAAATGTTCACAGCTATTTCACCAACTTCAGGAAAACAACACCCACCAAACAAATCATTTCCAAAGTCCAAAGATGTAAGACAGCATCCATTTTTCCTCTTCCTGTCAAAATCTGTTTATTGATTCTATTGCAGAAAATTTGGTTTGAAGGGAGGGTGTGTGCGAGAGAGAGGGAGAGAGAGGGAGAGAGAGAGACTCTTCAATATGCTGAGGTTCATTTGGGTGTCACCTATAAATTCAATTAATTTTATGCAGGTTAAAAATGGTTGTAAACTGTCAGCAAGGTATATGATGCATAAAATGGTCTTCCAGAAAACCGTTGTACAGTAAATTGTTTTTTTGTTCATAATGAAGCCATATATAATCTACACAATGGGGCAAGCTGAGCCCACAGGGAACTGTTTCCTAGCATCTAAACCTGATATTATTACCTCATTATTTTTTATTTTCTTCCTTGCACAATTTCTCTTGCATGTTTTTATATGAAATGTATGCTATTTTTCCAAAGAAATTCTCCCTGGAAGAAGTTGGGTCAGGAGGTGCACACATTTCATTGATAGATATTGTTCTGTAACATATGATTTTATTACTCTTCTAGATGTAATGGAGGAAGTGGTGGGAAAGAGAGTCAAAGTGCACTGAAAGGCAAGGAGAATGATGTGAGAGACAGGTGTTCAGGAAAGGGTGTATATTGATTTGTTTGAAGGGTTATTTTTAAGAAGGTCTAATTAGATTCCTGTGGGATGGTTATGAGATAAACAAATGTTTCTTGTGATGATGTATACAGATTCTTAGAACTTGCAGATTGGCCTACAGCTGAAACAGATAAGTCTCATTTTTAAGATTAGTGCACTAAGCTTTCTAATGAGCTCTCAGCTATTTTTGTTTCCCATTTTTTTTCCTGAGAAAATATAGGTTCTACAGATATCTATTTCCTAACATACTATGTTTGTTTGTTTGTTTTAAAAAGAGCAGCAGTGGATAACTTGTGCTCCTTCAAAAGGTGCTGGCCTACAGCTCTGATCATCTTTTATACTTGGCTATAATGGCTGGGGTTGATAGGACTTCCAAAATAACATCTGGCAGGCCACAATTTATCTATCCCTCAATGAACATGATCGTGGACCATTTCATTGGTGAGTAACAGATATATGGTTAGCCACACCCAGTGTACTTATCTTTTTTAAAATGTTTATTTATTGAAAATGAACATTATAGATTATAGAACAACAATACAGAGCAGCCATTAAATGCTTCCAAATAAGGAATCATTACAACTTTTAGAGGACCAAATAAGGAATCATTACAACTTTTAGAGGACCTAGAATTTGATCATCTCTGTGAGGGGATTCCATGGCATCTTCTACCTGCAATATATTTGTGTGTGTGTGTGTGTGTGTGTGTGTGTGTGTGTATGAGTGTGTGCAATAATAATAAATATATAACACAATAGATGGTTATCATTTAGGAGGAGTATTCAAAAGACTGTAAACTCTAATAAAGATTGTAAACTTGTATAAAGACACATATATCCTTTATGGGTCTGGGAATTGTTTTCTGTATGTTGAATGACACTGGACTAGAGCCTTGGTTTTCTCATCTCATTGCATTTCTAGTGTAACAACCAGACCACTACTTTGCTTATCAGATGTGAATTTTTTTTACATTTCCAAAACTTTGCATACTTTCAGACATAGAATTCAAAGGCTAGAATACTTGGATTTCTGCATGTTAGCAGAAAACTTCCCATTCACTCATCAACAAAGTATGATCCAAGGTGGTGTGTTCAGGGGCATCACTAGGGGTGTGTGAAGCATGGACCACACCGGGTGACATCTTGGGGGAGGTTATACCCAGTGGGGCAATACACCTGGTGGGGCTTGTGCAGCTGCTGGGTGAGTGAGAAGTGGCATCTCTCTCTCTCTCTCTCTCTCTCTTTTTTTTTTTTTTTTTGCTTGTCTAGCAGTCACTCCATCCCCTGAACAGTGGTGGAGCTACTGGTGACAGATGTGGTGCCTTTCTTTCCAGGCGTGGTCTGGATGCTTGGTTAGCAACTGCATCAGGCCCTGAACAGGCTGTCTGGAGACTGCAGCACTGCTCACCAGCAGTGATCTGCCTGGTCATTGGGAGGTAGGCTAGGGGCCAGGTAAGCTAAGCAGTGGGAGAGAAGGAGTCTGCCACCCACCACCACCCCAGATTCCTTTCTGGGTACTCACACTGGGTGATGCCAACTACAGTAATGCCACTGTTTGTGTTTACAGTGGGGTATATGGTACAAGCATTCACCTGATGGCAAGCAATTTTTTTTCAACACCTCAGAAGTTGTGGCATTTGGCTGGCTGTCTTACAAGGGGGTATCGTAAAGTTTTAATTATCACCTTTAAAAAAATTGACAGAAAGTTTGTTTTGATTTGTAGTTGTTAACTTATCTCTACGTAGTCACCATCCAGATTTACACATTTTCCCCACTGTTTCATGACCCTCCAAATACCATTATTGTAGAAACCTGCAGCTTGTGCCTTATGAGGATTTTATACTTTAGTCACTTCCAGCACAACCTGTCACAAAAATAAAGGACACAATTAACTGATTATCTCAACATCATGCACTTAGGGACCAGCAATGACACTGATAAAATTTTATTTATATACCATAATAACTTTTAGGTGATAATTATTACTTTTACGATATCCTCTCATGAGGTGCACTCCACAGACTTCTACAATATCAGGTATTTGGAGGGTCAAGAAACACTGGGAAAAATGTGTATATCTGGATAGTGACTATGTAGAGATATGTTAACAGCTACAAATCATAACAAACTTTCTGTCAATTTTTTTAAAGGTGATAATTAAAACTTTACCATATGAGCTTGTATAACAAACTATTTGAAAGATTTAAGATGGATTAAAAGCTCCAAGGCAGGGACTGGCAACCTACAGCCCATGGGCCGGTTAAGGACCAGGTCCCCGTACTTACTGGCCCAGGCGGGCTGCCGCCGCCGCCACTGCATGCTGCCACTGCTGTGCATTTTGGCTGCCATGCGGCCGCGCGTGCCACGACCGCCATTTTGATTTTCAAAATGGCGGCCATGATGCATTTGCACATGCACAGTACTCCTGCGCATGCGCAAATGCGTCATGGCCGCCATTTTGGAAATCAAATGGTGGCCGTGACATGCACAGAGGCAGTTGTGTAGTGCCGGTGGCGACGCATGCATGGGGGTGGCGCATGGCAGGGGTGTGTGCACGCATGCGTGGGGGTCGCGCGCTGCCATTTCCCCCCCCTCGGCCCAGCGACGGAGAGGACTTCACGGGACCGGCCTCCAGCTCAAAAAGGTTGCCTCCCCCTGCTCCAAGGTCTTGAAATAGTTAAATTTGATTTTGAAACTCAACTACATACTGATGACGAACATTCAATTGATAAAATGTATAAATTACTATTGCAATTTGAAATGGAAAGGGAACAGGTTAAAGAATGTGAAGTGAAATGAGCTCAAAATACTGGCTGTACAATTCAAGTGGAACACTGGGAAATGATGTGGACAAAGATTGAAATTTACTTTGAGTTATGACCTAAGGAAAAATATTTATATGATGTATAAATGATATTGGGCCAATGCAGACTGGCTGTTTGGGGTGGCACAGAGCTGGCCCAGGAGGTGGCGGATTGGGGCTGTGGCAACTCCATGCCACGGCTCCAATCCTCCCCTTTGCCACCCTGAAAAGAGCGGCAAAATGCCACTCCTTTTAGGGGTGGCAAAAGGCCATCCTAAGAGTTGGAACTGCAGCTCTTCACTGCCCTTTTGGCTCTTCACTACGCTTTCAGCTCAGCGTGTTTAAACACTGTGCTGGAAAGGAATCCTGATGCCACACACCTTGCGTAAAGGCATGCAGCATCAGGATGGTGTTGGGGTGGGGTTGGAGCAGATGGCGTGCGGCTGCTCTGTCCCAACTCTACCCCCAGTTGTGAGTAGCAATAACACTAAAGCAACACTGTAAGTATACAGGAATGCCTGATTTGTGATGAAAACAAGACAGAATGCACAGTTATATCTGGGTTGGCAACTGTGTAGGGGTCAATGTTTGTCTGCTGGAAGTGAAAAAGAGGATAATTTATTGCTTAGTTCAAAGAGTGTGGTGAAAGTGATGTTCAAAGTGTAACCCATGAGACACATGTGGCCTCAAATCCAATTTTAGTAGCCCCTTGGATCCTCCAGCCTGTTCCACAAAGCCCATTGTGCCACTTTTTTTTTAAGTGACACTGTTCTTGCCCCCAAACTGGATCCATACACCACAAAATATGTCCAAATGCATGTGTACAAACATGCTGTCATGTAACATGCTGTTCACCATCTCCTACCCCATGATACCACCTGTTCTTCTAAATAAACTGTTTCTTCTGTTATATATTGGCCCCAATTGATGACTGGAAGGATGTAACTTTCTCCATGTGGGATGACTTCTTGCACAGTAACAACCTCTCCATTGTCAAAATTACTTCCTTATGACTGTTGAACAATATGTAACATGCTGTCCAAGCAGTATAATATTTTTCATGTAACAAGATATCCAGACAGGAATAGTTAAGGTAGTATATTGTGGGCTGAGTGTTGGATGAAAAAAAAAACACCATTTTTTTACATGAAGAAAAGTTAGCATTGCAGAGGCTTTCAATTAAGACATTAGGAGCATTCAGTCAGGCAGCAAGACAATGTGTTGAAATCTAGAGGTATTTATGGTAATGAATTTCCCATAATCCACTATACACAAGAGGAAGAGGCTGAGTACTGCTATATTCACATGATGTTGGGAATGGGGACACACCATTGCTAAACACCACTGAAATAGCTGCTGTATCTGTTTGCTCTGTTTGAGGAGGAGACAAGAAATAAAACAACACCAGATAATCTAGAAACAGTTCAGCTATTATCCCTCTCACTCTCAGAATACCCTGGAAACAAGGCTGCCATTGAGTCATTATGTAGCTCATAAGAACTTCAGTGAATTGCTTTGGCTGCATGTCCACGATCACTTGAAGTTGCCAACACATTTTCCTTATTAAAGAAAATTTAAAAGAGCAAAACCCTGTGCTGCCTTTTTCTAAATAAAGGCAATCCCTGTAAGCACTGTACTTAAAACCCACTGCTTTTAGTTAACCCCCTGGAAACTGCAGTCCTATGCAGGATGGGTACATACATTTCCATACAAAATAAAGCAGGGTGGAAGTTCAACTTTGTCTCCTACACTTATACACTCATCCATCCATATTTGCAGCTTTGATTTTTGCAGATTTGATTATACATGGATTTTATTAATATGTTCTCTCTAGGAATATCTAGGACCTCCAGCACAACTCTATGGTCAACTTTAACTAAAAGTCGCACTGAAGGACCTAGACATTCCCAGAGACAATAATAATAATAATAATAATAATAATAATAATAATAATAATAATAATAATAATAATATAATTTATTTATATACCACCCCAGTGGAAAACCAATCTAGGCGGTGAACAACAATAATAAAATACAACCAAGTTAAGACAATATCATTCCCTCCTCCCCCCCTTAAAAAGTTATTAAATCAGATACAGTTTAAAACAACTGCAATTAAGCAGTAATTAATCAAACACTCCACTAGGCATTTCTAGCTCATCCAGTGCAATTCTACGGTCAATGTCTGGCAGATATTGACCACAGAGTTGCACTGGCAGACCTAGAGATTCCTAGAGAGATGTTCTCTCAGGTAAAAATGTAGTGTTTTTGTATTTGCAGTTTTTCCACATTCACGGGGGTCCTGTGCTCCTAAGCCCAGCAAATGTGGAGGCACAAGTGTAAACTAAAAGAGACTTGAAATTGTAAAGTGTACAGAGGTTTGGTTATCAATCTCAGTAGTGTCTAGGGCCTTTCCCAATTAGTCTTTAGGCCCACACATTGTGTGGGGCATACCCTCGATGCAGTCTTTAGTATGGAACAGGAATATCTGTGGGCAGAGGTTACTAAAACCACTGCCTTGTCATGGACGGATCATTTACTGGTCAAGACGGAACTAAGAGCCTCTCTCCGCCCCTCCGGGGGTGGTGGACCCATTAGGATGGTCCACCCTCGAAGGCTAATGGAACCAATCGGATTACAGAAAGCCTTGGAGGGTTTAATGGTTAGCAATGCCAGTGACCCTGTTGAAGCTTTGGTTAATACTTGGAACACCGATCTTACCAAGGCTATCAACATGATTGCTCCCAATTGTCCTTGCCAACCCACTACAAACCATAAGCCATGGTACACCTTAGAGCTTAGGAAAATGAAGTGGGCTGGACAACGACTAGAGTGCAACTGGTAGAAAACTTGATTCTTATCTGACCAGACTCGCCATAGGAGCTTTCTTTGGTCCTATCGGGAGGCAATGTGTGCAGAGCAGAGATCCTTCTCCTCTGCACGTATTGTGTCTGCAGAGTCCAGTCCATCAGAACTATTTAAGGTGGTAAGGGAGCTGATGCAGGTGTCCCCTGCACAGAATCCTTTACTTAACCCAACAACAGCTTGCTGTGACACATTTAACAACTTCTTTGTAGATAAATCTCTCAGATAAGAGCCGACTTAGATGCCAGTGTTTTGATAGAAACTATTGACAAGGCATCCAGTGACTCCGTTGTTGAAATTACTCTGGATCAGTTTCAGTCTGTGAGTACCGATGACATGGACAAGCTTCTTGGTAGGGTGAGGAAAATGGCTTGCCCTCTCGATCCTTGCCCTTCATGGCTGACCATTCAGGGGGGTGGGGGTGGTTTCAAGATGTTCCTTACAGACATCGTCAATGCATCCCTCAGTGAAGACTGTATTTCATATTGTTTGAAGGAGGCGGCCGTTAGGCCACTTCTGAAAAAACCTTCTCTGGACCTCCTGGATATGAACAATTATATGTCAGTCTCATTATCATTTTTGAGCAAGGTAATTGAGAGGGCTGTTGCTCTTCAACTACAAGCTGTCTTGGATGAAACCAATTATCTAGACCCATTTCAAACTGGCTTCAGGACAGGCTTTGGGGTTGAGACTACCATGGTTGCCTTGACCAACGATCTGCGTCTGAGCATCGACAGGGGTAGTGTGACCCTGTTGGTGCTTTTAGACCTCTCAGTGCCTTTTGACACACTAGATCATGGCATCCTCTTGGATCATCTGAGGGGGCTGGGAATTGGAAGCACTGCGCTCCAGTGGTTCCATTCCTTCCTCTTGGG
>CM034701.1:190584652-190602702 GCA_020142125.1 Phrynosoma platyrhinos | reverse complement strand
TAATTTATTACTGTTGTTTGATTTCACTATTTTATTTTTTGTATTTTGAATATTGTATTCATTTAATTATGTAATCCCGCCTCGATCCGTAGGGAAAGGTGGGAAATAATAATAATAATAATAATAATAATAATAATAATAATAATAATAATAATAATAATATTGGGAAGCTTACTATGAAGACTTTACAGAGGGAACGATATGTTATACACAAAGACATGTAACATACTATCTCCCAGCAATCCCACACTGGCAATATGGAGTCGACAACTGGTGGGCTGATTCCTCAATCACTATCTCACCCTATAAACTACAAATGTTTCCAGATGTGTTTCTATGATGGGATTTTAGAGCCTTGTTTTTCTTACCTGAAATCCTTGAAGTGGGCAAGTGGAAGGTTAAAAACTCCTCACGCATTCCACACACACCATTATATACACAGCATCCTATTGATTATTATTTCCTATAAGTAGCATTTGTTTAGAAAGGTTCCCTAGATAATTTAGGTATCTAAGGTGATGAACCTATTTTGATGATTTTCAGTACCTTAAATAGGTTCAGATGAAGATAGCACCCCTTCACATGACAAAGCAAAAGCACTATGATTTCACTTTAGTTTTCACGATTGCCTCCTGTGGAATCCTGGCCTTGGCCAGAAGGACCAGAGAAGGTCCCTGGCTGGGATTCTATAGGGCCTTTAATACTAATTTAAAATTCAGATGAAGGAATGGAGCAGACTAACTGTTCCATTGACCTCAGAACCACCACCCCTATTGATAATGTTTCTCAGTTTTATTCTTTCATTTAAAATATCAAACTAAAATTAGATTCTTGAGAGGCTTCATCTTCTTGAGGGATGCTCTGAACTGACTCCAAATTAAATGTGCAACTTAAAACTCAGCTAACCGCTATACAACTGGCCTTATGTATCCATGGATTCTTTATCCCAAAATGCAACCATCCACAGATCGAAAATATTTTTTAAAAAATATAAATTCCAAAAAAAAAAAAAAACACCTTGATTTTACCATTTTATATAAGGGACACCATTTTACTATGACACTGTATTTAATGGGACTTGAGCTTCCACAGATTTTAGTATCCATGGGAGGTCCTGGAATCAAACCCCAGCAGATACCAAGGGTCCACTACCTTTCTCAATTTTTAAAGCTCAGGTTATCTGAGCTGTATATTCTCACACATGAGCCTGCCTATGTCATGAGATCCTGCAGAGGGCATCTTTCTGTCTTACCACTTTCCCAGCTACATTTGTTGGGGACACAGAGGATCTTTTCAGTGGCTGCCCCCAAGACTCTGGAAGACCCTTCCCAGAGAAGTTAGACTGGCTATCCTCCCTAGTCTTTTTTCAGAAGACAGGTGATGATCTTTCTCTTTCAACAGGCCTTTGAGAACTGGTTGTGCAAAGCCCAACCCACTTAAAAATGTGGTGGGTTTTATATTTCTTATTTTCATTGTGTTGTTTTTGAAAATATATGTTTTGTTTTTAACTGGATTTAATTTTTTGATAGTTTAATTACTTTTTAACTTTTGAGTCCTGTGATCTTTTATTTCTGTGTTGTTGTTTTTCTGTTGTAAGCTGTCATGAGTCCCAAACTGGGGAAAAAGTAGGACATAAATTAATAAATAAATAAATATTATAATAAATAATAAGAATTCTCCAAATGTTATTGTGCAATTCTTGGCTCAAAAATGCACAGTGGGATGTAGTGGTTAGTTCTTAAAATATTTGTCTGGCATCCAAGGGATCCAAGTTCAAATCCTTGCATAGTATGCCCTACCTCATAGGGCTTTTGGGATAAAGAGGTGGGGAGGGGAGAGCCATTTATGCCACCTTGAGCTCTTTGGAAGAAAGGCAGGATCTAAAATGAAATGAATGTATGAATGAATATTTTCAAAGAAAATATGTTTTAAAATGTGGTATTTAATATCTGTTTTTATGAGTTTTTTTTTAAAAAATCAGTTTATTATCAAAATGGGATAGATAGGAGAGCACATACAAAAATAACATGGACTGGAAATAGACTTATTTCTGCATCCCTGGAATAAATAGAGTTTGAAGAGTCACATTCATGTTTCAAATTTCAAAGCTCTCACAAAGATATTTGTCTTTAATGCTAGATTAGCTTTTTATACAATATTTAAAGAATGCCAGGTTTTGTGACATTACTCTAATATACCTATTGATTTACCTCATTCAAAGCTTCTTTGTGCTGGGACAATAAGTCTTTGGATCAGCCGATGCATTCTTGAGAAAAATATTATGAATTTTAAAGCTGCAGATTATGAGCTTAATGTATCTATAAAAGGCCTTTTACACAATAAGGTCATTTTTCATTATAATTTTGAAATGGCTACTTTAATCAATCACAAACAATTTTTCATGACAAAGAGAGCCCCCCCCCTTCTGTCAGAATAATAATTGTCGCATTTAGTTGGAGGAAAATATCTGTGATGATCAAAGCAATGGACATGCCTAGCCAAAGTCCTTGACTGGCAGATGATCACTGAATGGGCACATAAAGTCAGAAGACCATTGATTGTATGAGCGAAAAGGGTCCAAGTTGAAAACTTTTAATGTGATGCTTCTCCTGCCCTCAACACTTTGCAGAATATTTTGGAAAACTGACTTTGTGTTCAATTGTGAAATATTCTATTGTTAAAGTTAAGTACCTCAGATAAGATAAGAAATATTTCTCCCCTGCACTCAAAGCAAGGTTGCGAGCCAATTTTTGGCAAATTCAGCAAGCCACATAGTATATAAGCTGACAGTCATGGGGATATAAAAAAAATCCAACCTGTGCCCTGTTAGATAATAATTTAATGCTGAAAGAGAAGCAAGCATTGAAAAAGTCAGGTGCATTTTTGAGCCCTTTACCATTTTAGTGGTAAGAGTTCTTTGCTAATTGTGCTGTGGAGAATATTGAAAAATTGGGAAAGTGCCCACCAAATGGTGGGAATGTAAACAAAGTAGTTTTGTCAGCTGTTGTTCACTGTGACATGTCCTTATTTATTTTTAGCCATTTGCTTTGTCTTCTGGTTTAGTGTGAAACATTCTGGTAAGTAGGTATGCAAAGGGTAAGATGGGGGCATATGTTGGCAGTGTAAGTGCTAAGGCCTCAAAGGCACTGATGACTCCTTAAAGTCAAAAGGAGACAATATATTTAATTCCTCTTTGAAGTTCTTAAGAGTGCGGAGGCATTTTGCAGTCCTCACCTGACACAAGGTTGCATGGTCCCCAAATATGAGAAGTTGATATTGGGAGCTTCCTTATATCAAGTCAGATTGGTCCATCACAATCAGTTTTCTTTTTATATAGATCAGGGGTAGGCAACCTTTTCCCTTTAAGGGCCGAGGGACTTCAGCTCCCAGAAGCCTCAGCCATGTTGGCCAATAGTCGCATGTTGGACAATAGCTCCTGGGATTCTGGGAGCTGAAGTCCCTCGGCCCTTAAAGGGGAAAGGTTGCCTACCCCTGATATAGTTTGTCACTGGTTTTCCTCAGATGGGATTTTTTCTCACCCCTTCCTGAAAATGCCAGGATCAAACCTGGGATCTTCTTTAGGCAAATCACTTGCTCTACTACTCTATTATCCTTCCACCTTTCCTCTGAAGTCTGCTAAGGTGTTTCTGGTGGTCAAACTGGAAATGTGATTCAAGATGAGAAAATGGATGGTCAAGAAGTCTCACAAAGATGTGACTCACTCTAAAATAGAGATGACTATCTTCTTGATTTGGGACAGTTGAATTATCTTGGTCAAATGATGATGTGGCCCAGTTTAAGTAGCTTAATGTGTTCCTGTCTGCAAAAGAGCATAAGGGAGTCAAAAGTAATGCAAGAGAATTATGTTCCTAGGTGGGTTGTTGTCCCATCAAGGAGATGAGAAATTATTGCAGCAAATAGTGAGATGTGAGAATTCTTTGGGGGGGAGGGTATATAATAGAGGACCCCAGCAGTTGTGTTACCTTACTTGCTTTTAGGTGCTTACACCTTCTAATGCACCATACAGAAGTTAGAAAGAAAACTTAAGTATTTGGTGCACTCTTGCATTCGTAACACCCCCACCCCCCCAATGTAGTGTTTTTTCTAAACTTCTCACTGGGTGAAGTAATGAAACCTATCATTACTGTGGTTCCCACATTACAGTTTAGAACAGTAATAGACAATAACCTTGTCATTGAATTCCCTTCAGTGTATCTTTCAAAACTTGAAGTGAAGCAGTCTGTGAGTAGCTGTTCTGGCATGTAGAAACATATAAATCAGGGGTAGGCAACCTTTCCCCTTTAAAGGCTGAGGTACTTCAGCTTCCAGAATTCCAGGAGCTATTGGCCAACATGAGACTATTGGCCAACATGGCTGAGGCTTCTGGGAGCTTAAGTCCCTCAGCCCTTAAAGGGGAAAGGTTGCCTACCTCTGGTATAAATTGTTAAAATGTGTCAATCTCATTTTCACTGGGTTTTGTTTAGTTTCTCATCAGCATTCTTGTTCTGTTCTCATTTGTGTTATCAGAGACCCCTAAAGTCACCAGATCCCATATGATCTTGGAAGCTAGGCAAGGTCAGTCCTGGTTACGACTTGGAGACCACCAAAAATACCTCATACTATATTTCAGAGGAAGGAACTGGCAAAATCACCATTGAGTATTTCTTAGCTAAGATAAACCTATAAAATTCATGGGGTCATCATAAATCAACATGTAGCTTGAAGGCACACACACACACAGCAAGGTGCACTCCCCTCCCTGATGTACTCATTTTAGTTGCATATATTTTTGAAATACATACACGTTATTTTTAAAGATTGGAATGATTATGGCAAGCCTCCAGTCAGATGGAATACATGCAGTCTGATCAACACATACAAATAGAACAACTAAAACTGCTGCCCATCACTTCAAATGTGACTTAAGCAGTTCAGGGGGTATGTAATCTCTTCTTGGGGCTTTGCTCAATTTAAGTCTAGGAATGAGCCTTCCAGTTTCAGATGATGAAACGGGCCAATCAGGAAGACTTTTTGTCTGGTGTTAATGAGTTTCAACCTGCCTGCCTACATACACAGTGCTGAAAAATGATTCCCAAATCTTCACAGGAATATATGCATGGCTTTGTGCTCTCATCACTACTAAACACATTTAAAGTCTCATAAATGTATAGATTTCGGTAATAAGAAGCCTCGCATTCCATGGGCAGTCACAAGAGGTGTGAAAAGGATGTTTCTATTAAAATCTGTGTCCACATAATTTCTTAGCCACCTATTGGTGTTATTTGTGGTTTTCTACAATCAGGGACCCATCACTTCCTTAGAATTGCACAGATAGGGGAAAGAGACCATGAATTAGGGGTAGAATACTAGCTTTGTATGCCCAAAGCCCTAGGTTGAATATCTGTAATGCAAACTGCACTCCTCTCCCTGATAGATTCCACACTTCAAGAGTGACCAGAAACTGTACAGCTTTTCCATGAAAGATGCACATCTTGGAAAGAAAACTGCAGTTTTCCGAAAATATGCAACTTTTCTTGAGAACTGTGCTGACCACACATTGTTTGCACAAAGATATTTTGTATAGTATTTTTGTTGCTCAAGATTTTTGTTGTCCAACACTGCTGTTTTTTATGTAGAAAAACAGCAATCTTGCACAGACACACAAAACGTATGGCTGCAGCTTCCGTCAGTCTAAGTTTCATTTCCTGCTGCATAACATTTGGATTGCATGACATTTAAACTGACAAAGGCTGCAGCTATGATGTTAAACCCTTCACCATCTTATTTGGTTGTCCATATAGCTTGCAACTTAGTTTTGCATTTTGTACATTTTTCCCAAGTACATGCTGAAAAACAATGTAAACCAGTGCTTTTTTTCCCTCTCAGAAAGCTGCATACTTTTATGTCTGCAGTCAAAGGACTGTGAGTGTAGATTTTTTTACTGTAAAGATTCACAGTTTCTCAGATTCTTGCTCTGTCCTCTAAAAGTGTGCAGTTTATGTTGTTTCAGGATTTGCAGGAACTTTTGATGCATTGTTTTTCTTCCTGTGTAGGAAGACCAAAGCTCACTGCAGTTGGGAAACTGATGAGTTTCCATTCCAATATCACATATGCTAAATTTAAGCTTCACAAAGTATCATCCCATAAAGGGGAGAGGGATATGAATTAAATCACTATTATAGCTTAAAATGGACTTGTCAATTTACTTTGACATATGGGAATAAGATGATAGAAGCAGACTCCTTCCTAGGTTCAGTTCACTTGTGATCACCAAAGGGAGCACAGCAAACTAGGCATGTGCAGCTCCCACTACAGTTTAGCTCCTGTTTCAGCTGGGTCTGTCCAATTTTATGTGCCCAAGATGTTTTTTTTTTTCTAATTTAAATGTTTTATACAAATTATAACACTGAAACATAAACCCAAAATACAAAGAGTCACTTCACAATCATCATATTAACCACTATGGAAAGGGGAGAAAATGAATTGTGTCTCTCCAAAAAACTTGTCCATGTGGGGGGTTGCAATTGTCCTTGTTGTTTGTGGATATATTCAATGAAAATCTGCCATTCTTCCTGGAATGTTTCCCTGGTTTAATGTCCTTTTCATTTGAAAGGAAAGTTTTTCAGATAGCCAATTTTTTCACACCCTTGTCCACCAATCAACCAAAGATAGTTTTCCCATCTTCCAGTTCTTTGTCACTTCCATCCTGTCTGCTATTAGAAAGGCAATCAAAGCATTTCAACCTACTGTTATTCCTAACATATAAAAATAGCAATAAAAGGGCTGGACAGAGGTTGGTTTTTGCTGTGTTATACTAGATAGATTATCCAAGATTTCTGTCCAACATCTTTTTATCTTAGGTCATTCTACCCACATATGTAGGTATGTGCCCATCACTTTACAGCCTCTCCAGCAGCCAGATGATTTCTAGATAATTAAATTGGTGTCAGGTACCATTTGTGGGCTATTTTTAGTGTGATCTCTTTTGCATTGGCCTATCGAGATCTATAAGGAGGGGATCTCCAAATTGAGGCCCACATTGCATCTGTTATATTTATATCTCATTCTAATTGCCAACCTATTTTAGCCAAAAGCCCATCTCCATATTCACAATCTACCAGTAATTTGTATAACATTGATGTCAGCCCTTTAGTTGATGGACTGCCCCCTTCACATATTGATTCAAAAAAGTCATTCCTTTTGGTATTTCTCCAATTGTATATAGTCGGGTGACAAAGGATCTAATCTGGCCTACTTGCAGCCAGTTGCTTTTAGGAGGTCCCAATCTATCCATTATTTCTTGCTTGGTAGATGGGCCCCCTTGATTAAAAATATATTTAATATGATACAGAACTTTTCCTTTTCAATTTCTAAATTGTTTATATTTATCTGTACGTTTAAATCTTGAGTGTTGGAGGAAGAGGAGGTGTGTGTGTGTGTGTGGGGGGGGGAGTGCCAGCACATGCCTTCACTTGGACCATGTGAGCATAGAGTCATGTAAAAAAGGGTTCTCTAGCCCTCTGATTTTAGTATTAGAGACCTGTGCATGCAGACATAAAATGTATTCTTCTAATTCAGAGGTTACCCAGTTGGTATTAGGTATTAGGAGATTCAACACAGAGTGCCCCTGGGAGCAGCAGATCAGGGCTGTGGCCTTGGCCCCGATCTTCCCTTTTGCTGCCCCCAAAAGAGTGGCAAAAGTATATATGTCCAAATAATACCTACAGTATTATCTTCTAGTATGAAGGTTGGAGACATGTTAATTTTTCCTTCATTAGTGGTAAGAGAAGATACCAATTTTTCCTTAGCTTTATGGTTTGCCACTCTGGCTAATAAGCGAGAGCACTTATAATTATATTAATAATAAACAGACTTGGTATAGTAAAGTGATGTTTGGATTTTCCTAGTATCTAGTGCATCTAAGGGGGGATGCAGAATGCCACAAATAGTGCAAATTGAGTCCACTTTTAGGGTTAGGGTTAGTGCTAGGGAATCATGGGAATTTTTTTCCTTGAGACATTGAGCCTTCTCTGTCAGAGAGCTGTGGTGCCACAATAAAATACAGTTCCCATGATTCCCTAAGCCTAACCCTTAAAGTGGACTCAATTTGCACTATTTGTGGCAATCTGCAACCCCCCCCCCCGAAGTTTGCTTTTTTTTTTTTTTTTTTTGTAGCAATTGCACTAATATCTGGAGGTCTCCTGTAACTTTATGGTACTGTGAAAGTTGGGCTATATCTTGTATTAGTACCTGTTTTTTTATTAGGTTTTTTTTATATTTTGCTCTTTCCTTTAAAAATAATCTGATAGGACTGCTTTTAATGTATCCCAGAGAAGTGTTTCTAATATATTGGTGATTCTATTATCTATATAGAAATGTTCTATTTCCTTTTATTTTATCCCCAAAGGTATTATCTGATAACAATGTGGGGAAAATTGGGCAAAATTGGGGGTTAAACAGCAATTATTCTGTGCAAAACATGATATCACACTTAAGATTTTCACACAACATTGCTATTAAACAGGCAATAACAAGGAACAAATCATTTACAGGGAAATCCAAAAAATGATTTGTTGCTATTTATTTCTCATTTATTGCCTGTTTAATAGAGATGTATGTGAAAATCCTAAGTGTGATATTGTGTTTTGCATGGGGTAATAGCTGTTTAAACCCCCAATTCCCTCCCGATTTTCCCCAGGTGATAAAGTCCTGTTTCTCCTTTTATGTCTCTTTCCAGTTTCTCCTTACTGTTCTTTTGTAGGGGCTTCCCCTTCTTTTTTGAGGTTTTAAAATTCTTTTTGAGATTCTTTTTCATTCCTTTCCAAAGCATATGTTCCTCTTCTACACTATATTATTGCTCAGGGTTTTTTCTGAGTCAGAAAAAAAATCAGTAAATACTAATGTAATTGCAGGAATTCAGCTTCCAGTATATCAGTTAAAACAGGAGGACTAAAAACCACATAGTCTTCTTTTTAAATAGGTATTTAAAATTAAGAAGCCTAAAGTGAAGTTAAAATTGGGAAGTTTAAAATCTGGCTGCTCCAGGCCCTGCCTGCTTGTCTGCCTCTTTAATCAGAATTTCTGTCCAAGATGTTTTTGACAAGTCCTAGATAGTGCCAAAAATACATTACTGATGGGTTGTATTTATTTGTTCATTGGATCATAACTGGTGTAGATCTGGCTCCAATGAATAGTTATCCTGCACACAATTAATTTTTCTTGACCATCATGTCTCAGATCATCAGTTTGCTTTTATGCAATTTATATAATAAATATTGCCCTTGTAAAAATGTAACCTGTTAGTTTAGGGGGGAAATAAAACCACACCACACCCCTCCTTCAGTTAAGAGAAGGGATATTTTATATCAAGCACTGTCAGAATAAAATAGGACTGGAAAACAGTTAAAAAGTCTGTGTTTGTCCTGGAGACAGTTTGTGAGAAGTAAGAAATGCCAAATAAAAGGTTGCATTCTGTCGTACTTTCAAGGCAAAGTAACCAATCATCATTATTTGCAAAGAAAATCTTTCAGAGTGTTTATCAATCTGCTCTGCTTCAGTTGATGCAACTCCCCACCCCACTCCCTAAACTAAGGTATACCTTGTATCTATGAACAAAGAAGGAGAGAGTCATGTTGTGGCAAGGAGATGTAGTTTAAGTTCCATATTTTAAAGCCATGCCTTAATAATGAAGGGTTAGATTCTGATTTCAAGCAGTATCTGACAACACTATTCCACTGGTAGAAAGATGGGATGCTGTAAGACTAGGAGGGGAAGATTCCCCTTGCAACTGCAATTAATGCTAGTTTTGGAGAAGAAAAGAGGATGGAAGGGGAGAGAGGAGGAAAGGTACACTGTGATTGACAAACGTATATTGGAATTAGCCCTTAGATTTAGTGTAGACCCATTGAAATCAGTGGACCTTTAGTCGAGATTAATGTAAGCCTACTGAAGGCATATTTGAAGGGATGTCATGTACAAGATGGAACAGGCTTGTTTTCTGCTGACCTGGAGACTAGAACACAAACCAGTGGATTCAAAGTATAAGAAAAGATATTCCATCTAAACACCAGGAAGAACATGTAGGAGATGTTTGAGAGTGGAATAGGCTGCCTCAGAGGGTGGTGGACTTTCTGTCTTTGGAGGTCTTTAAATAGAGCCTGGATGGGTATCTTTCAGGAGTGTTTTAGTTGTGTATTCCTGCATGGCAGGGGATTGGACTGGATGGCCCTTGCAGTCCATTTCAGCTCCCTAATTCTATTATTTCAGTGTTCCTAATCTCAAGTCACACTAATTTCAAAGCATCAGGCTTAATTAGAACTTGGGACTTAATCACATGCAGCTTTTAAATTGTGATTAAAGCAGGGGAAAAGTGCCTTTTCATATGGCATTGCCTACAAATCATGGCTGATGTGTCTCTGAAATGTGCTTAGGGAAGCCTTCTTCTTTTATGAGGAAATCCTGTGAACAGGATTCCAATTGCACATGTATTCCATTAGCTTTGCTGCACACCCAACATCAGGCAGTCAAAAGGTCTCAGTATCTGCTCTTCCCCCTCACCCTCCCACAGCTAGCTCCAAGCAGGATGGTTTTCCATTTTCCTCCCACTTTTTTTCCCTCTCCCCCTCCCCA
The DNA here is from genome assembly GCA_020142125.1 of Phrynosoma platyrhinos. Taxonomy (NCBI): domain Eukaryota; kingdom Metazoa; phylum Chordata; class Lepidosauria; order Squamata; family Phrynosomatidae; genus Phrynosoma; species Phrynosoma platyrhinos. Next base: position 190,592,073 of record CM034701.1, on the reverse strand, counting down.
AATTGCAGTGCCACAATAGCTAAAATAAATTTAACAAAGGAAACTCAAAACCAAAAGGTATGTTGGGTAAGGCATTCTGGGTAAGGAGATGGGGTTTAGGAGGAGTCTGGAAACTAATGTTTGTTATTAATTATAAAGTATTAACATGTGCTGTATTGTTCATTAATTTGAAGTGTATGGAATGTTTTAATGTTTATAATAATAAAATTTATTTTATATTAAAAAGAGAAAAAAAGAGAGAATCAATGCCACAGTCAACCTTGGTAGTGTTAACGGAGTGACAATGTGATAAGGAAAGCTCCCCAAACAGGTTTGTATCCAGTTTCTTTCAGTAACATGATTGAGTGAGAAATCTCTTGTGATAACCTCCTAAATCTAGATGCAACCCATAGTCATAGGACATTATCACACGGGGGAAATCTGCTGGTTAATCCACACAAATCCCAAACAGAAACTAGATTTGTGCCTCACGATTTCACATGACGTCACACAGAAACTGGACAGAAACTGGACAGAAACTGGTGTTATCCGAGATCTTTTGAAATTCGGTAGTTTTGAGGAAATGCATTTGCGAAATTACAGTAATTTCGCATTTACCGTAATGTGAAAAGCAAATGCGAATTTGGGAGCATTTCCCTGCATTTTCCCATGGTTCCACAGCAAGCATTCCTCTATCTGCGCATGTGCAAGAAAATCATTACTAGTACATTTATGGGCTTTTCTCACTTGTGTGTGAATGTTAAATGCGCTTACTGTAATTTCGCAATTAAGGTAATTATGTGTGAAAGCCATTTGCAGAATCAAGGTTTATTTTCAGTTTATTTTTGGAATGCCTCATTTCCACTTTATTATCGCTTTCTGGCCCATGTGTGATAACGTCCATAGTAGGAATGTAAATCTTACCTTTTTTCATTATTACACATGAGAATTTTTCCTCCTTGCTAGATTACCTGCATCCCCCAACTTTCAGGATTTCTTTGCAAAACTTTCATGCAAAGTCTTCTGTGAACATCTAAACAAAAGAAAAAACAAAAGAAAAAAACTTTCACTCTTGTTGAATGACAAATCATCATTGTCTTCATCATTGTTATCATCATGTAGTGGTGGCACTTTTTTCAGATGTATTGACATGTTGAGATCTCTCTCTCTCTCTCTCTTTATTTATTTATTTATTTATTTATTGGTTAAGGGTGAAAATATATATGTATGCTTTACTACACCTGGTAACCCTTATAACCTAGCTTGTATAAATACGCTATGCTTCTGAATCTGGAATATATTTCAGTGGCCTGAAGAGGATGTCTATGTCTCAGGAAGTTAAAGAAAAATGAATAAATCATGAGGTCTGAGTTCCAAAGTCCACCTATATGGTTCTTGCATTCTGTTCCTGCATTGGCTATCTAAGGTCCACAATACACTGCAGAAATAATCCAGTTTGAAACCTCTTTAACTGCCCTGGCTCATTGCTAGGGAATCCTGGGAGTTGTAGTTTATTGTGGTGCCAGAGCTCTCTGACAGAGAAGGCTAAATGTCTCACAAAACTACAGTTCCCAGAATTCCCTAGCTTTGAGCCAGGGCATTTAAAGCAATCTCAAACTGGATTATTACTGCAGTTTGAGAAATATTAAATAAAGAACACCATCTTTTCACATTCTACAGACATTCATTCAGAGAGCATGTTCTGTATCTGTATTCAGAGATCGAATTAATTGCCTTGCAATTTGTACCATATGTGTTGTTTTACTTTTTGCAAAAGCAATATCATCAGCCATTATTACTAATAGAAGTCATGCACAAAAAAGTGCTAGTTATATTTAATTACATGCAATTTGGCTGACAGAAGCCCACAGACCTTTTCCCTATGAAGGGAGATGCTGCTTGTCCATGGATATCTCTCACATGAAGAATCTCTGCATTGATATGTTAGGCTCAGGATCAGGATCAAGATCCCTTTCTCATACTTTTGGAATGCGAGGCCATTACAGGTGAGGCCAGCAGGCATGTTGGCCTGAGGAGATGGAGCTGATGGGTATGACCGAGCTTCTTATCTTCTTGAATGTAGGTTGCTCATTTCATTGCATCCACCATCATCATGATCAGTAGGTTTTTAAACAGAGGTGAGATTTTGATAGTGGTTGGGAGATCCTCAACAATAATAATAGGACACTGACCCAAAAATGCATAAAGGCCATTCTCTTCCTTAAGATGAAAGAGGACTTGAGTTAGATTACTTGTCACTTCATGGCTAATATCGTGAATCAGATTATTTGAAACTTCAATTTATATTTGGGAAAACCAGAGCTTGAAGATAGTTACTTTTCTTTACTACAATTCCCAGGATCCCTCAGCTAAGATAGCCACTGGCTTTCCCAAGCTAATGTTGGTTGTGGGATCCTATAAACAATAGGGCTTGTGTGTGTGTGTGTGTGTGTGTGTGTTTTTATGTAAATTTCCCAAACAACCACTGGATTTCTGTTCTACAAATTATATTTATCAAGGATCATTAACTGTGAGATGTCTAGAACATCTCCCTGCCCTGCACAATGTTTATTTAATTAGTTATTTCCTCAAAGCCAGGGGAGAATTTTAGGGAAACTAGGGGTTTAGAGGAGAACTGGATTGGAGCTGCTTAATAAAAAGTTATGATTTTTCTGCAAGCCAAAAGATGATAAGAGGAAAATACATGTCTCTTTCTCTCTCTCGCACAATGGGAGGCAAAATTATAGAATAAACACATGAGAGATAAGAGAAAGTGGGGAGAGAACTGTTTAAATGACTCCTTTTCAGGAATTGGGTGAATAAAGAGGATTTATTTTGCTGAAACAGAATAGGAAGCCTGATTGGTCTAAACAGGATATAATTCCATGTAAGGTAGCACGTGCAAGTCTAATTATAGTGGTGGTGGTGCAGGGTGGTGGTGGAAAGATTTATTTATTTTCAGATTTACAAAAAGACTCTCAGGCTAGTGCTGCTTAGAATGGAATATAAACAGAGTTTGAATGAAAGCCATATAAATGCAGTGATGAAAGAGACCTCATATTTAAACCAGAGGCAAAAAGGATAATGAAAAGCCTCCAACTGGATTTGCTTTTTGCACCATTAATCAGAGAAAAATTATCTCAACCTTCCTTTTCTAATTGGCTTTCTAATCCCTCTAAAATCCTACTATGTATTCGCAGCCTAGTATCCCAAGACAGTGGCCTAAATATTCATGGTGTTATCAATCAGAGGTAAGAAAAACACAGCACTAGACATTTGACAATAGCAATGTGGGAATTTCTCAGTGTAACACTGAATTTTGTTATAATTCCTTGCACCTTCTTAATCACAGGTTGAGAAAAACCTGAACCACTCTTGTGTAGTCAGCTGTCACTATACTGCCAGGTTTTCCTCAAGTCTACACATTGTCTGGATTGTGAAAGGCACAGCTTTTACCTTGGTTCTTTCACAGAACACCATCACAGCACTACAAATTCCACTTGAAATATCATGTTTGCATCCTGTGAATCCTTAGATAGTTCCTTTATATTGGGAGATATAATAATAATAATAATAATAATAATAATAATAATAATAATAATAATTTCCCACCTCTCCCCAATCCTTGAGGCAGGATACAACATATTAAAATACAAACCACAAGTAGCAACATATAAACCCACAGTTAAAATCCAACACTATAAAATCATTAAAATACACTCAGAGTACATATACTATTAAAAAGTCATGATTTAAAATTGATTGGATAGGCCTGCCAGAAGAGATGTGTCTTTAATGCTGTTTTAAATGCAGTCACTGTTTTCAGCTGTATCTCTTCCGGCAGGTAATTCCATGGTCTGGGGGCAGCAGATTAAAAAATCCTCTGGAAAACCATTTCCAGTCTAGTTCTGGCTGGTTGGAGCAAACATTTCCCAGAGGGCCTAAGTGTACAGGTTGGATTGTATCAGAGAAAGCAATTCTGTAGGTAACCTGGGCCCAAACCATGTAGGGCTTTAAAGGTAATAACCAACACTTTGTACCTTGTCCAGAAACTAATTGGCAGCCAATGGAGTAATTCTCAGATCAGTGTGATGTGATCACTCCTTGTAATCAGTGTGACTGCCATATTCTGAACCAACTGGAGCCTCTAGATGTGGTACAAAGGTAGCCCAATGAAGAGTGCATTGCAAAAGTTCAGCTTTGAGCTTACCAGCTCAAGCAATAACATATTTAGGTCCTCCTATTCAAGGAAGGGGCACAGTTGGCATATCATCTGAAGCTGATAACAGGCACTCCTGACTTGGTATCTATCTGAGCTGACATTTGGAAGGACGGATTCAGGGGCACTCCCAAACTGTGACACAATCTTTCAGGCAGAGTGTAACTCTACCCAGAACTGGTTAACATACCTCCAGCCCCAGATTAGGACCCTTGATAGTAAGCACCACTGTCTTGTCTGGATTCCAAGCATTCATTCAGAGGAGATACACTATCCTTTGCCGAGGCCATTTCTGAAGATAAAATGTAGATCAGATTCAAACCCACCCACCCTCCGCCCCAATTTTGGACTCAAAGTGGCTTACAAAGCTTTAAAAATTACATCATTAAAAATTCACAAGATACAAAAGTTAAAATGCAATTAAGCAAATAATTAAAACCAAGTTAAAATGCATGTCATTAGACATGAACACACATACACCACCATAACAATTAGCAAGATCCAGGACTGTATTTAGTTGAGATAAGTCTTATAGAGTCACTCGTCAAATGCCTAAATGAGTGCATTTGCTCCCATTGACTCAGACTCTTTACTTCTTTCCTGGAAACTTTCTCTGGACCTGCACTAGTCCATAGATCACCACTCTAAGCATCAATGGACTAGACAAGTTCTTCCTTGAGGGAACTGTTAATAGGAAAGTGAGAAAGTGGAGCCTCATCTCACATGTCACACTAACAAAGGATTTAGTAATGGGAATTAAGAAACAAAACATTGCATAATGTTGCTGATCATCATGAAGAAGAGACATCAAACATCAGAATAAACATTGATATAGAGAAGGAAGCAGAGAAAACAATCCAATAACAGAGGGAGCAACATCTTGCCTTGTGGAGATAGAAACAAAGATCCTAATATCCAAGAAAGGGGAGAGAATCCCCATGACTTTAATCTTAAATGAAATCCCCATGTTTAAACCAGCTTCTCTTTCAGCATCAGAATCTGGCAGCTCAGACCTTTGACAACTACAGCTCTACATGGATCTAGGTTTAAGAACAATGACAGCTGCAAGGATGAGTATTCTAAGAACTGGTTTCTTTGCACTTGCTTGGCTACCCATTTGAAGGAATGACCTTAAGTTTGTGGAATGCACCTCTCCTTTTCAGTAATCAAGTGTGGCCTCATACAAACCACAACACATAATTTCCTTGAAAAAGTGGCATTACACTTCAATTACCTTCTGTGGCAAGCAGAGAGGCAGGGAGTATAAGTGACAAGAGAATGCACTCCTTGGTGTCGGAATCCTTGAAAACGCTTCAGGTGGCGCTGGAATTTTTAAAAAATATATTTTTAAAGAATCCTTTTGCTTTGTTCTCACTGACTGAGCTGACAAGTGTAAAGATGAAACATCAGTTGAAGAGGAAGCTGTAAAACTCTGCTACCCTTAGCAACAGAGCTACTGTGGCAAACAATGCACTTTTTTTTTTGTATTGGATGGAAATAAAAGATAAGATGTTTGCAATAAGTAAAATGTATGGTGAGCACAGTTGTGAAAGCTATCAAATTCATATCCCATAAACATGGGATAAAAAAACTTTTACATTACAGCCAATAATAACCAGCTGAAATATTGATAAAGATCTTTCCTGCAAAAGGAGGATATTCATTCACTACAAGTGACAGAAGAAATAAAGCATTTGATTATGGAAACTAAAGAAACAGAGGTATGGAGGACAATAGTCATCCACAAAAGGATACCTTCTCCAATATGAGATGTAGAGAATGAATGGGGAAATATTGTGGTCATCTAGTTATCTGACAGGAAAATCCAAGGCTGAGAAAAATGAACTTTCCCATACACAAAAGAAAGCCCTGCAAAGAAGTAAAGGGAACTGTAGAGGTAAATGAAACCTTTTCAAAATTCAGCCAAAAGATGGAGAAGCAAGAATGCAGGTTGGGAGATGAAAACCTGCCATCAAACAGTCTCAGAAGTGTGTGTTCAGAATTCACCAGGTTCATGCTATGATAAGTTGGGTAGGATGAACTAATGAATGCAGGTTTTATGTCAGTATAATTTGCAATTCAACACAGAAAGTTTTTATATGCTGCTTCCTCTTGGTGGGGATGAAGAATCGTTTCATCAGAAACCAGCCTGTGAAAAATGGCAAATGCCCAGATCATTTCACTGGATGTGAAACCACTTATGTAGGTTATTATTTTTATCAAGCAATTAAATTTTACTAGCTAATTAAAACATGGATTCCACTGATCACTTAAATGATGCTTACCAGTTTAGTACAATACCTGCCTTTGCACTGTATCTGATTAACCGTGACAAGGGATTATTGTCTTCTCTTAAAAAGCCACTTTCAGTCTGCTTGATAGGTGAGGGTTATCAAATCTACAGCAACATAATTCTAGTCCTTTGGAGGCAGGAGTAGGTTTAAGGTTTATCTTTTTATTTTTTCATATTAGATGCGCAATGCAATGGCATACAAGGAATTTCATTTTATGGGCTCCAATCTGCATCTGTTGGAGAACAGAAGGCAACATTAAAATTGGAGGTGTGAAAAATCTGGAATAAAAATCCTGAAATGGCAATATGGTGCCGTTTTTATGCTACAGAAAAGCCTATCCTTGTGAAGTGTAGAGTATGTCTGAAGTAGATGCACATGCACAAATATCAAGGCTGAAAAGTTATTTGAAGTTGGTGGAGCATAGAGTTACACAGCTGCACTCACAGAGAGATCTATATGGAGGTTATTGTGGAAGGATCAAGGCTAAGTAGACTTGTTTGGGTTGGAGAGACAGAACTGTGCCTGGGAAAAGCAGCCATTATGCTGCTAGCAAATTTGTCATGTAAGAAGTACTTGGGAGCCAGCATGGTGTAATGGTTTGAGTGTTTGACTATGACTCTGGAGATAAGGGTTTGTTTCACCACTTGGCCATGGAAACCCATACTCACAGCCCCAAAAACCATGTGATAGGTTCACCTTAGGGTTATCATAAGTTGGAAATGACTTGAAGGCACATGACAATGACAACAACAACAACAGGATACTTTCCCATTCAATGGCAGATAAAGTAGTTCCACCAGTGTAACCCCTGCTACTCTACCATAAAGTAATAAGAATATTCCAATCCATATCTATTGGGATGATACCACCACCTATTGGTTCTCAGTCCTTACCCCTGTAACAGCCTTTGTAACAGTAGTTTATCTTAT
>CM034701.1:190548804-190563594 GCA_020142125.1 Phrynosoma platyrhinos | reverse complement strand
CTCTGGTGCCACAATAAACTATAGTTCCCATGATTCCCTAGCACTGTGCCAGAGCAGTTAATGTGGTCTCAAGCTGCATTATTGCAATTCAGCATGGATAATAAGGGAACCCTAAGGACATGCATGTTAAGTTTATTTTGTTTTCTTTTAATAGATTCATTAGTTTCTTAATTAATTAAAATAAGTCCATAGCATACAGAATCACATTGTGCAATTGGATAACACTGAGATATTAGAGCACTAGGTGGCAAATACCCAACTCCTCAGGTGTACATTCCTTGAGATGCGGTCTAAATGCTTGTGACCGGTTTTGGGTGAGTGAAAATGGATCAGGTTATTTAGAATCCTTGCCTTTCTCACAACTGGAGCAACAAAGATTTTACTTCTGTGTAACCCGGCTGCATGGTGAACCTTTCCTGTTCCTGACTCCAAGTGAGTGTGTATGCAAGAGAAAGAAAATGAGAATTCCTGCTGTCTGATATGTTGGTGAAGGAAAATGAGGAGACGCAAAGAAATGGAACATAAAAATGCTGCATCAATCCTCGGGTTTGCCTATATCTACCCTAATGGAAACTTTTGTCATCTATGGAGGGTGAAGAAAACTTTCACAAAGGACAATATTATATAAAGTTGTTATATATTAGGTATAATATTAAAAGTGTTAATATTATATAAATGTGTTATTTCTTCAGATTAGAAAACAAGAAGATTAGTAATATTTCTGATTTAAAAAAATCCAGATTTAGTACGCATGTGAAGACAGAGGCCCTGTCTTCACTAGCCAGTATACTTTGGGGGCAACCTGGCTCCACAGTTGCCCTGACTTCCCTCCATTACCTGGCCCTCTATTCCTGTGCCATGGCAGCTGTTTGCATGAGTGGCAATCCACCCAACACATCCACGATGGCTTCAGGTCACTCGCTTCTGAAGTCAGAACAATGTGCCCAATGACAATCACACGGCTGAGTGTCTCATTATGACATTAGAATGAGCACCTTGCAGTGATGGTGGGTGTCTCAGGTGGCTCAGTGGGACTCCATGCAGATAGCTGCCATGGCATGGGAATGGAGGGCTCTAGATCTTCCTAGAAGATTTGGAGTAACAAGTAAAATTTTAAAAAACCTGTTTAAAAGGTGTTGTACCCTGGTTCTGGAAAAGGAGTGGTCAGAGGCTGCTCCTGCCCCAACTGGTGCAGGACTGCGGTGACTGCACGATCCCGCAGGCTGCCATCATAGTCCCAAATGGGATGCCAGCAAAGAGTGGTCTTTCCCTGCTCCTTTTGCAGCCTGCTTTTCCTGGCTGGGTATGCTCTCTGTGTGGCTTCCAGCTGCGTTGGGTGTGTATGACATCTAAATGCCATGCCTCCAATGCAGCCTGAAGCTGCCACTTTTGGCCCATCTGCTTCAGGCCTAAGACACTATGGGGTGTGGCAGACCAGCCTAAAGGGCCGGCCTGGGGCTGGAGTTGGAGTGGGACAGCTGCACGCTGGCTGCCCCAACCCCTCCCTGACATCATCCTGATGCTGCACTGGCTCTTAGGGTGGCCTTTTGCTGCTCCTAAAGTAGCGGCCTTTTGCTGCTCTTTTAGGAGCAGCAAAAGAAAGGATCAGGGCTGTGGCATGGGGTTGCCACAGCCCCGATCCGCTGCTAGCAGGGGCGGCCCAGAGCCACCCATCTGCATAGCCCCTATGTCTCTGAATTGTTCCACTTTAGTGACTCTGCAGACTGGCCCAAAAGGCTGGCCTGGAGGCAGAGATGGGGTGGGGCAGCCACACGCCAGCTGGCCCAACCCCACATCGACACTGTCCTGATGCCGCACACCATTATGTTCCAGCATAGGGGTAGCAAAAGCGGGATCGGGGCTGCAGCATGCAGTTGCTGCAGTCCTAATCAGCAGCTGCAGGGGCGGCCCAGAGCCACCCGTCTGCATAGGCCCTCAATTAGGTAAGGCTTTTAGTGTAGACATAATTTTTGTTAAATGTAACAAAAACATAAAATAGTTACATTTCTCCTTTCTAACTGAAATACAGTTGATGTAGATTGTTTAGCTTATTAAATAAACACACAATCACTCTTCTATTAATTGTTGCATCACTTCCAGGTGTGTTATTTACAGAATATTAATCTAAGTTTCCATTCTGCTCTCTTCCTACTGAAAATCTGGAGCTGTAATGAACCAAACTGCTCCCAATTCACTGTGAATACTGTAATGAAGATCTTCCAGTATATACCAATCTATGATGTTTGTGTTTTGAACAAGAACAAAATCCCCAGGTCCTCTGAATAGTTTATTGAACATGTAGACACTTTCATGCATATCAAGCTGAAGTCCTCCACTGAGGAAGAATCCATAAAATAACATCATGAATGATCAATTAATAGTGCATGCCTGGACATGTCTACTTAGAAGAAAACTCCACCGAGCCCCATTTTTAGATCTTGGTTTGTAAAAACAGAAGGAAATAGGGATGAAATTGAATGACATGAGAGCTGATGCTATTTCTTTTCTGCTCATCACTGCTGTAATGTCATTTTCACAAGTAACATGGTATGTTTTAAGTCAATTTTACAACATGGGATATGCCACTTTGGGAAACTAACACATTCTGAAAGGCAGGAAATGGAATAAACAAACAAACAGATGTCAGACATGGATTCAACATATTAAAACAACAAGTACAATTATTTGAGCTGACCCAACTCTATCTTCCAAGCAAAGGATATGTTCTTAAACAAACTACTACAAGGATATGTTGTTCCCTTTATTTAATTTTATACCTCCCCCCAAGGATTTCAAGGTTGCTGTATATTGCTTGCTCCCTTTTGGCCTTAGAATTCTGTATAGGACATTAGGATGAAAGTTAAACCCCTTTCAGCCATCTTACCTTAATAGAAAAGAACTATGTCAGAATGGACTATGTACTGGCTCCATCAACATCCTTTTGTGAGCTTGCCGTACTCTCTTCTTAACTTCGCTGCATTGAGCAGGAAAGTCTGCAGGGAATTCTGTGCTTGAGCATGATTCAGAGGCCTCTGTGTATGCAGACACATTTGCACCACACTGAGTGTTGTTTTGGAGGGGAGAAAGGTGGAATGTAAACCAATGAAAGAATAAAGAAAAATAATAAATAGCTTATAGGCCCAGATCCACTTAGGTCCAGAATTAGTTGTGCCACATGTGACTTTGGGGCATTATCTGTTCCTTGGGTTTTCCAAGACATATTCTGGAGCAGTAGTGAGAAAATAATGGCCTTTTAGGTATTCAGACCTTCAACAGCCAGAAGCCCTGCCAACATGTCCAAGGTTATGCTATTATGTGTGTGACAGTTGAAAACATCTCCAGGGCAAAATATTCTGGACTGTTCTCTGACTCTTGGATTCTGAGAAATGTTGTTACTCCTCTAAACAATAGTGACAAGCTGACCAGATCAAGCATCCCCTTTAAAAGTCCCATTCATGCTAGAACTAATATGAATCAATAACATTATCTCAAATAATATTAAAAATGAGAGGGAATAGCTAAGCTTGGAGAATAAGGAGGGTGAATATTAACTCTTCTGACCTCATAGTTTTAAGTTTATAACTGGAAAAATCATAATCTTGTAGAAACTTCAAGGGAACAAAGGAGCAAAGGTGTCCCCTGCTCACTTAGCATCAAATATATCCCTAAAGCACATGGAAGTAGCAATAAGGTGCTCCATCCACCTCCAAGGTATCAGTAACATTAAGTAAAGCAGTAACCACAGTTTTCCACAATATAAATGTCTAACTACAACATGTCAATAGTATTATCTTTTCTATTCTGGTCTGTACAACATCCATCTGATCTTCTGCTTTGAACATGTTTCCAGTCATTGTATTCATCTGAACACATGTTTTCTGGATGTATTAAAATGCTACAGAATTTGCTTGTTTGGAGGTTCTAGCAGGAGAGCACAGGAATCATATACCCTTGACCGAAGAACGGTACACTCCTTCTATCTGGGATGGTCGTCCTCTTCCACCGAGTGCGCAGCTTCAGGAGGGACGCACATGGAGCAGTGAGGGAGGAAGGGGACACCCGCCTAGCCAGCCAGATCAGCCAAATCAACCCTGGTGATCAATGGGGTGACAGATGTCATAGCCAGATCGCCCTCACATCCAATTAATCAAGAGGGAGAATATGTGAGAGAATGGCTGAGTGTGTGAAATATGGCCTGAAGAACCAAAAAAGATGGTTGCCATACAGAGACTTGTTGGAAGAAGGAACTTGGCAGATGAAGCAAGGAATTGCTAAAGAATGCAGATGTGGCTGGATGGGTGTAGCAGAAACAGGACATATCCTAATAGCCAGGACATATCCAAGGCCATGCTGATAAGAACAGGAGAAAACAAAGCAAGGATGATATCATGGAAACCATCAAAATATGATTACCCAGAGAAGGATAATGTACTGACTATAAAGACTGGGAGATTTCCAGCTTGAGGCCATGATTCCAAAACCACGGAGTCGGCTCATCCAGTCTTCATGGATGCCTGATCAACGTTCCAGTGAAGGGTCATGTGAGTATGGTATATGAATGGGTGGATGAATGAAAGAGCTCTTGATACTCAAAGTGATTGTATATGTCTTGTCTATATCTTAATAAATGTTACATGAATAGTTTCTAAAAGCCAAATTTGGTCTCTCTATGCATTTTTGCTTGTCACCTACTCTGAAATCCTTAAACACTTCCTGATCCTAAAAAAAGAACCTTTTGTGGTCATGACATCTTTAAGTGGCCCTATGACCACGTTATCAGAGTTATCCCTCAAGGACAAACTGTGGGACTTCTCAAAGGGACGCCATAGCCAACTGGAAGTCTTTATGTACACACTTTTGTGTAAACTTCCCCTTATTGAACAGTCTGTTTCTCTGCATTTTTCAAAGAAACACGTTTTGAATTGTACACATTTATTTACATTTAATTCAGAAAAGGGGAGGGAAAATTTTGATCACTCTTGGTGGAAAAGCAAAATATATTTGTACACTTTCATTAATAGTCTCATTGTGAATACATTTGTCAACAGTTGGTTAATATGAATTTCTTTTCCATCCCTAAACAAAAAATGGGCTGACATATTTTATAGTTACAGTCACAATGATTTTAGAAGAGTAAAAGGGAAATAAAATGAAAGCAGACACATTTTGTTGTTGTGTGCCTTCAAATAGTTTCTAGTTTATGGTGACCCTATGAAGAACACATTACAGTGCTTCATTGGCAAGATTTAATCAGAGGGGCTACTTTTGCCTTCCCTCTGTGGCTGAGTGAATGTGATTTGCTCAAGTCACCCAATGGGTTTCCATGTTGAAATGGGGATTTAAACCATGGCCTCTGGAGTCATAGTCCAGTGCTCAAGCCACTCCACCATACTAGCCATTTGCATCATTTCAAAATAAGGGGAACCTGGAACCAGATTGGCAATGGAAACATAGAGTAGGCACAGAAGATTATCACACATCATTGCCCCATCTCTGTCCTGTCCTTCCCACGCTATTGCGGGAAGGACTTTCAGATGTCATTGCGCTTATCCAGACATTATCCTATCTGGAAAGCATGAGTGACAGCTATCACACAAAAGACTTTCATATGATGTTGTGCTGATCCTGTCGTTGCCCCATCATTGAAGTGGCATTGCCCAGCATTTTGCATTAACAGGAGTTCACATTAATGCAATGCTGTTTCAATGACAGGATAATGACAGGATCAGTGCTATGTTACAAAAGGCTTTCACGTGATCACTGGCATAGATGGGATAAGGACAGAGGAGTGATCTCATCCCTATCCCATTTGTGTGTGATAATCTCCACAGTCTTTTGGTTAGAACGGATCAAGGCATAGTCACTTCATGTACCTAGATAACTTGGTGTGTCACATGCCCCTTTGCAGATGGCGCTTTGCACCCTCTTGGAGGCAAGGAAGGGGAGGGGCAACCTCAAGCTGGGTGCCCCAATCCCTTCCTGGGGATGTAATCAGAGTGCCTGTCGTTGCACATGACGGGCGCTCCAATTATGTCCTTCCGGCTCAGTGTCCAGACATGCAGCACCCTTTCTGCACCTTGCAGAAGGAGCACTATTTTAGTGCTCCTTCCAGGGGTGGAAAAATAGTGGATTGGGGCCGAGGAGTGCGGCAGCCTCAGACCCAATTCGCAGCTTCTTGGGGTGGCCCATGGTCGCCCATCTGCAGAGGCCCATAATCTAGGAATACCCCAAAGGATGATGCTGAGGAGACCAGATAGCTGAAGGCTAGTACAATTTGGATGCAAAAGTAGAATATAAAAGTCTTAGGGTGATATTTTCCTGTGGTCATGATGATACTAAGAAAAAAGCAACAGACATGGAGTAAGGTAACGGATTATGGAACAGGAGCCAAAGAGAGTGAGCTAACTAACCCCCTAAGCAGACTGCTTAAAGGGCCATCTTGGGGGCAGGGAAGGGGAGGGGCAACCACATGCTCGGCGCCCCAACCCCCTCCTGAGGTCGTCCTCGGAGCAGCTGGCCCTCTGCATGGACGGCACTCTGAGGAGGACCTCCCACCGCAGCCTTTTCATGCGCTGCGGCGGAAAAGTCAACGAAAGTGTGCTGCAGCCTTTTGCGGCGCACTTTTGCTGACTTGTGAAAGGAGCGCTAATTTAGTGCTCCTTTCAGGGGCGGTGAAGCTGCGCTGCAGGATCGAGGCATGGGGATGCCTCGGTCCCGCAGCACAGCTTCCCAGGGTGGCCCACGGCTGCCCGTCTGCCTAGCCCCTAAGTGTGTGTATAAAAGAGAGAGAGAAATTGCTTTTGAGACCCTGAACACAATTTGCAAAGATCCCAGATTCTCCAGCTCACCCTCCCAATTTAGAACAGGTATGCCCTTTAGCTTCTCTCTGGACCAGTCTTTTAAGTCTTTCTGTTTTGTTTATCCAAATAAGAGAACTACCACATTGCCTCATACAATGATATACATGGCTACCTGGGTGCCCAAATTTATGGGTAGCTATAAACTTCAAACAAAGAGACAATTACTTTGAAAATAGTCAGGATGAGATATGGGAGGGGAATTTGCAAATGAAAGAAAATTGAGAAGATGTATCTGGCTATTGACTGAACTAAAGCAAGAGCTGTAGCTCTGAGAGATAAGTAGGCAGAAGTTCTTGGAACAAAGGACTGGCCAGGCGTGCTTTTGTCTGTTTAACTATCTTGAAATTTTAATGCTTGAGGCCATAGGTGAGAAATACATAGTCCACAGGCCTCATGCAACCCTCCTGATGTTTTTTGTGGGTGCTGATGGAACCTTTCTGCTTTGGATCCTATCAGATTTCAGAACAGTGATGTTAGAATGGAAAAACCAACCACATCTTCTCACTGAAAGAAATCCTTTAGAAATAAACATAATGGAACTACACTCCTGGAAGCGTTGTGGTAGTTCAATTCTACTCTTAAAAAAAAAAAAAAAGCATGCACTCCCTGCATGCTTCCCACAGGCCTTGCTTTAATGAAAAAATGCAATCCATTTCAACTCTGGGATGATGAAGAAGAAAGCAAAATGCATTTGACCTTCAATGAAATTACTCAAACATGTGAATTTTATTTCCTGGTTATGATTTTTTTTTCAGAGTGTGTGAGTCAAAACAATGAACAGTTCATCTGTGAAAGCCATGTACTCATTTAATGATACCATGTCATGTTACCTCCAAAGGCCTGCAATCCATTTTTGAAACTGGGTGAGAAAATTGTGTGTGTGTCTACACACACACACACACTCACACACTGTAAGTGTTGCGCTAGTAAGGCATCAGTCTCACAGAGGTGAATGAGGAAGACATCATTGGCATGCATCGAATGAACCGCCATGCCTATTAGCCTATCTCAGGAGCACTGTTAAGCCTTTCTGTATTGTGTTCTTTGTGCAAAGCCTCCTCTCTTTGAACACACTGACATTTCTCCCCTGCTCTCATGATGACTCACAGCACTTAGGCATTCCACTTATAATGTGAGCCGCCATTCTCCTACCGCAGGGGTCACTGTGAAGAATAGATTGCTGCAAGTTTCATCCATGGAAGGTCATTCCATTCAGAAACAGAGAAAGTGGTTGCCAAAGGGTAATCCCATCTCATTTTATCAGTCAGCTGGCTGATGAGTTCAAATGGTGACATTAAAAGGCTCTGTCACAGGGAGGCTGCAATACAGCTATACTGCAGAAATACCCTAAACACTGGCATTGTATCCTCAGAAAGGATTTTTTTAAATCATCACTTTCCCATAATGTGTTCAGTATCAATATTGCATTTGCAAAAGAACATGGCCTGATTGCTACTGCCAAAATCAATATACAGCCTGTACCTCCCTCTGTTTCATTATAATGTAGCTTCTGTCACTTCAGGTCATACTGTCTTTCAGTTGAATTAGACAGAGGTAACTCTATTTCTTAATTTCTTCCTCTTCTTGCGCATTTCATTCACAGTTTGAAAATGACCTGTGGTTGTTCCTACCTTCCATTTGCAGTAAAGCATCACTTTCAGGTATGCATATTGGCAAGGTTCTTGTACACCACATTCCTGTGTCAGATCAAAATCACCATTAAAGGTAAACCTGTGTGTTCTGAAGGAAGCTGGAAATTACCTTAGCCAACTTAAAAATTTCAGTTCCCTCATTCTCAAAGAATTGTAAAATTTGCAAGGAAGGCAGCTGTGTTTTTTAAGGGCTGGATCCCACAATCAAAGTAATTACGAATCCCACACTGGGGTGGCTCTATCAAGTGATGTATTAGTTGGCATGCCAATGTGAATAAGCACATATTGACATGGTGAGTGTATCATATGGTATTCCTGTTTATGAAAAACATTTGATATGGATTACATAGCTAGAGACATAGGAGGGTTGCAGACTGCCAGAAATAGCGCAAATTGAGCCCACTTTTAGGGTTAGGGTTAGTGCTAGGAAATCATGGGAATTGTTTTTTTTTTCTGAGACATTGAGCCTCCTCTGTCAGAGAGCTCTGGTGCCACAATAAACTACTGTTCCCATGATTCCCTAACCCTAACCCTAAAAGTGGACTCAATTTGCACTATTTCTGGCAGTCTGCAGCCCCCCATAGTGGACTGCTTCTAGAATTGCTCTTTCATTATATAAAGATGGTGAGTTCCACCAATTTCTCCTCCATCTAAACCTCCCCAACACATGCAATTTCCTGCACCATTCCCAAGCATCCTCTAATTCTCATTAGCAAATGTGGGATGAGCCACTCTCTTTCCATTCACATAAGGAATGTTAGTGTCCAAGCCAACCCATGGAAACAACAGGGACAACCATATTATTAGCCAGAATGAGGAAGCTACTTCAGGCATCAGATGCTGAGTGCTAGAAAGTAGAGTTTATACACTATGGACCTTATCCCACGCTGCTCTCAAAAGTGGCAAGAAAGCGATATGAGCATCATTGCAGTACTATAGCGCTAGTATAAATATGGCGCTAGCGCTATAATAGCGCTATGGATAAGCTAGCGCTATTGCAATGCCCGCTGAAACCGACATTCAAAAGAACCTGAATGATGCTGCATTCCGAGCGGTTTCTTGTTGGATTCTGAGCGACATCGTGTAATCACCCGGAAAACTATAGCGCTATAGCGCCTGATTCTTAGCGGATTCTGAGCAACGTCGTGTGATCACCCGGAAAAGTATAGCGCTATAGCGCCTGATTCTTAGCCGATTCTGAGCGACGTCGTGTGATCACCCGGGAATGTATAGCGCTATAGCGCCTGATTCTTAGTGGATTCTTGCTGCTTTTGGCCCCGTGGGATAAGGTCCTATGATCTGCATCCCCTAATTTACTTTATTGTCCTCAGATTGAGTGGAGAATAATGTCCTTCAAAGCTTGGAAACACTTTGGCCAACCACATGGTATCCCAATTCTGAGTCATTTCCACCATACCCTCAGAAGCCCCCCCTGCCATGGGCTATAAGGGGAAGAACAGGGCACTTGGCTTCACTCATATAGCCAGGCACCCCATTCCAACATCACTGGCCATGACTGGGGCCTTCAGAGGGAATGCAATAGTAGCAGCAGCTAAAGGGAAATGCACCCATGCAGTTGACCAGTTGTCACAGTGAAGTTTCCAAGAAACTCAGCAACAAACAGCAGGTCTTTTTAAACTGCGCT
Organism: Phrynosoma platyrhinos; assembly: GCA_020142125.1. Classification (NCBI taxonomy): domain Eukaryota; kingdom Metazoa; phylum Chordata; class Lepidosauria; order Squamata; family Phrynosomatidae; genus Phrynosoma; species Phrynosoma platyrhinos. The sequence goes on along the minus strand of CM034701.1, from coordinate 190,553,437 downwards.
AAGGGTCTTTTGGGCTGAGGTTGAGCTGGAACTGCCAGACTGGCATCTGGTCTGTTTTATCCTGGCACAACACTATTGGCCTACCTTGTTCAGACAGGATGGTGTCTGGTTGGTGGTGGTGGTGGGGATGAGCCTTTTTGTCCCTTAGTTAATTATCTTATGTTTTTCATTTAATGGATATGCTGAAGATTTCACCTAACTCACTAGATTCTGTACATAGAGAGAACTTGTAGCACCTTTGAGACTAACTGAAAGAAAGAAATTGGCAGCATGAGCTTTCATAGACTTTAGTCTACTTCCTCAGATGAAGTCTACAAAAGCTCATTCTGCCGATTTCTTTCTTTCAGTTAGTCTCAAAGGTGCTACAAGATCTCTCTACATACTGATTCTACAGACTAACATGGCTATATCTTTGAATTCTATCACTAGATTCCATTATTAATGCTGATTTTAAAATATACTTTAGTGGAACAAGCCATTGGAATTCATTAGGTGGGGGGGGGTCTCTCTCTCTATAAGGCTCAGTAAAATATGGCCTACAGCGTTAGGAGAAGAAATCTTAGCATAAAACTGGAGAGAGACTTGGAAAGTAAAGGAATGGAAAGGAAATGGGGTGATGGAGTAATCTGTTTGCTTAGCATGAAATCAAGATCATCAGGCCTCCAGTGTTTTTTTTAGGCCTCAAAGGCAAGTGAGTCCTACCCATGAGCCTGTATGGAATTAAAATTTTTAGAGACATGGGAAGTACATTCTGATTCCCTTTGATAACATATCTTTCACTCATTATATTTTGGACTGTTTTCTGTTATGTATTATTGCACAATATACAATCTTGAATGTTAGGATTCAGGATTCTCTAGAATGGAGCTACAGTACTTAACATGGTGTCAAACTACAGTACATTATTTCTACTATGTAGATGAATACTGTGTTAACATAAAAAAACCCTAAATATTTGAAAAGTGAGTGATGTGTACATGTTGGTGGAGCTAGAAAGAAGAGAGAGGTGCAGTGGAATGACAATCTGAATAGAAGAGGTGGTAAATTAAGGTTCCATGCTTTAGAACAGCCTTTTCCAACCTGACAATTACCAGACATGTTGGATTCCCACCATTCCCAAGCAACAATGTTATTATGGGCTTTTTAGGTGGGGATGTTCTAGACAAGTTAAAAAGGACAAAAAAGCGGGGGCTCTGAAGGAGCCAATGACAAAATAGCTCCTAGAGACAACAGCAACAATATCCATGATGCTATTTGAACATCCGATGGAATGTCACAAAACTAAGATTTTATATGTTGGAATTAAATTATTTCATTTGTTAATGTTGATTGTAGTGAATTAATCTCCCAATTTCTTAGGAGAAAGGAGAGACCCCAAGGTTTTCTTTAAAATTAAAAATAAAATTTTCTTTAAAAACATTGTATTTTACCAAATTTTTACTTTAATCACATGAAACTTATATATAAACACACCTATTCTGTGAATATGATATTGTAATTTAAAGATCATTTTAATTTTGCAGCTGTTTATGTCACAACTATTACCATTAGATACATGGGATATATATGGGATATATATATATGGGAATTATGATTTATAGTAAATTAGTACAAAAACATTAGTAAGGATTCTGTATGGGTGTAGTATGGGAGGAGGTCAGTCCTACTGGCAGTCCTGGTGACACCACTGTCAAAGGTATTTAATTGTCTTCCTTCTCTACCCCAGGTTTTTATTCTTCCAACAACAGACTTTCAGCATTCTCTGCCCAGTGAGCATGCTCAGTCTTTATTGAGTACTTTTGCCCCTCCCTTTTATAAGATTTTCTTTTCCCTACTCCTGCAAACCCTTAGTTTAGCTGACCACACAGATATTTCCCTCCTCTTTTCAGTAGCTTTGTTTTCCCCCCTTAAAACATTGTTAGCATGCATCATCTGGATTTGATATTCAAAGTAGTGATATTAATACGTCTAATTTAATATTAGAAGGAGTGATATTATTTTAGACCTTAACTTTTATGATTCTAAAGACCTTAGGCTTTCCCAAGGAGTACTGAAATGATACACAACATGGGAGGGCTACATACAGACAAATCATTTACTTAATATGCCAGTGAGTTCAAAAGGCTTGTCTCAGGAATCATTGTGTTGAACCTTATAAGTGATCGTGGTGTTTTTATCCCCATGGAAGGAGAATGTGATACTGAGAAACATTTGTTTGCCTGTGGCTATCTAACAAGTCCATGGATGATATACAGTTTGAACTGCAGGCTTCCCACATCCCTCCCTACATTGCCAAATTATATCAACTCACATTATGCTCTTATCTTCATATATCTCACTCAGTATATCCCACATATTGCCCATTTAGTTTTTAGCAGAGATATATATGCAAAAAAAGAATAGCAAGAATCAAACTGTCCCCAAGCTAGAATGGTGAAATCCACATTTTTCTAGACACAATATTTTGTTTCTTAATTGGGCAATGTGTAAAGTTCACCTAAGCAACATGCAAAAAACAACATGATGCTGTTGAGTAAGCATAGAAGATTGGGGATGTTGCCATTTCAGGAAAGAAGCTGGCTTCTTAAGATGGTGGAGCTAGAGGTGCATTTCTGTCAGGGGTGTACCCTGCTATTCCTCACAACAGGATGGAAGAGATTTTCCACAAGCACAGAACTAGTTTCATCTGCTAGTTTGCTACCACCCCATATGGTTGCTCCACTAGCCTTCATGGTGTCCTTGGGGCTGGCAGTGGGGTTGGTGGGGCTTAAATACAGCTTCAGAAAAGCTAAATTTGCCTCCACCACGTGTGGTTGCTCTGTCCACCCTTAGAGAGTCCTCTGGGCTGGCAGTGCATTTGTTAAGGCTTTGGAAAAGGCAGGTTCAAGATGACTTTTCCTGCCCATCTGTTTAGCCCCTTCATTTCTTTTTACACTCCACTGTGCCATCCCACTCTGTAGCAATATTTCATTCAGGGGGGAAGCACACGAGGGAGTCCGAGACGCCATGGGACAGTGCGCCGTGGGACCGCGGCATCTGCACCACGGGGCACCGTCAGTGCCTCTGAAAGGAGCGCTGAATCAGCGCTCCTTTCAGAAGTCAGTGAAAGTGCACCCTAAAAGCGTAGGGCACACTTTCACTGACTTATCTGCCGCAGCGTGTGCAGACGCTGCGGCGGGAAGTTGCCCTCAGAGCGCCGGCCGTGTGGAGGGCCGGCGGCTCCGAGGGCAACCTTGGGAGGAGGAAGGGGCGCTGATTGTGCAGCTGCCCCTCCTCTTCCCTGCCTCAGAGACGACTCTATTAGTCGTCTGCCGAGGCCCTCAGTCTCCAACTAAAAGTACCTGTTTTCTTTAAAATTAAACTTACTGGATTATGTTCTGACAAGCACATTTGGTAATATCTCCACTTTCTGAACCTTAGTAGCTAAAGTTAGGGGAAGACAATGGCAAACCTCCTCTGGACAAATTTCACCAAGAAAACTCCATGATAGGATCAACTTAGGGTCACCATAAGTTGGAAACAACTTGAAGGCACACAATACCAGTGACAGCTAAAGTCTTAGAAATCTAAATCTTAGGGGGGATGCAGACCAGGGCGTCCAGGACGCCCTGGTCTGGAGTGCCGCGGGGCCATGGCAGCCCCACCGCAGCGCTCCGACAGCATTCCTGAAAGGAGCGCCAAATTGGCGCTCCTTTCATAAGTCAGGGAAAGTGCACCCTAAAAGCGTAGGGCGCACTTTCCCTGACTTATCCTCCGCAGCGTGTCCGGTCGCTGCGGAGGGAGGTTGCCCTGGAAGCGCCGGCCGTGCGGATGGCCGGCGCTTCCAGGGGCAACCTCAGGGAGAGGAAGGGGCGCTGAACGTGCGGCTGCCCCTCCTCTTCCCTGCCCGGAAGACGACTCTATTAGTCGTCTGCCGAGGCAGATATATACTCTGGGTTGTGTGTGTGGAATCTACACTTTTCAGAGAAGTCTATTCTCTAGAATCTCCATTTTTCTCTCTCCATATATCAACCAACTCCAAACTGCCCATCAGTTTTTAAAAAAAAGTTTTGGTAACTTGCCTTGTGAATTTTTTTCTCAGACATTCTGTCCTTTTGTGGGGACACCACAGCTTTCCAGTTTCCAGTAAAATAACAATTATCATAAGAAAGATCCAACAGTTTTTCTACTAGTTTTTATAAAAGACTGATTTATCTTTATTTTGGGCATGAATTCACACCATCACTCCCAGACTCCTGAATATTGGGGAGTTGCAGACTGTCAGAAATAGTGCAAATTGAGTCCACTTTTAGTATTAGGGTTAGGGAATCATGGTGACTGTATTTTATTGTGGCACTAGAGCTCTCTGACAGAGAAGGCTCAATGTCTCAGGAAAAAAACCAATTCCCATGATTCCCTAGCACTATTCCCTAACCCTAAAAGTGGAATCAATTTGCACTATTTCTGGCAGTCTGCAACCCCACATGGATATCTATCTCAACTCCCATTTTCATTAATACTAATGTTTAAATTTTCTCAAATAATGAAATATTGTCTTCCTCTTTTGTGGAGCATTTGCCCCATTTATATTCCAGTTGAACTTTTATAATCTATGATAAGGCCTGTAGCTCAGAAGTGTCCATAACTGTCACAT
>CM034701.1:190485522-190505842 GCA_020142125.1 Phrynosoma platyrhinos | reverse complement strand
GGGATTTCGTTTGGATTCTGTTTGGATTGGGCCCTGTGTGATAACGTCTTATGTTTCTTCTCATCAGGGTTCCTTGATGAGCTTTTCAAACTCTCCCCCAATATTTTCAAATATTATTTCTTGCTCTATATAAGTGAGGAAGCAAGAGCAGAATTAGCATTTTAATATTATTGCTGGAGGGTTCATGATAAAAAAGGAACTTGTAATCAAGTACAGAATTATGATTCCATTCTAATTTCCATGGGCTCTCCTCTGTAGTTTTGTGGGATTTGTAATTTGGTCAGAGGTACCAGAGGATCTCTCTGGTTGAGGATTATAAAGGCCTCTCCCACAACTGCAAATCCCAGAATTCCATAGGAATCATAGTGATATAATTATGTAGTGTGAAATGTTAAAGAAAAAGACACAAGGACAGAGAATGCTGCAGAGGGCCCAGACTGCAGTAATAACAGAAGGTGAACTAACAACTGAGAGCCACATAATTGATCACCAGACTAAAATTAATTAAAAGACATTGATTTCTTTACAGGTCTTGACTACAAAAGAGAAATGGTTTAAAGTAAATTTCTTAAGCTATGACCCAGAAATCCTAAGAATCTCCTGGAATCCACAGAAGGGAGGGAGGGAGGGAGGGAGGGAGGGAGGGAGGGATATATATGTCATCTTGTTATTTTGAAAATTGTGTTTGTTGTATTTTTCTGGGAGGTTATTCATTACATTAATCATAGTCCAAATGGTGTTCATTGTCTCAAAAAGTTCAGGATGTGTCTGTCTGGAGGTGCTTCCCAATATTCTGATTATTCTTTTGCTTAACTGCTAAAAACTTTTAAAACTCTGAACTCGCCTAGTAAACCAACCAACTAACCAACCAGCCTAGAAGATGACATAACTGTATTTTAAGAAAGCTATAAAAATAAGTCAGTATTATGCAATCCCCCAAATAAAATGTTAATACAATCATGTATCTAATAACATATTAATTAAATGAATATCAGAAGAATGCAGAAGCAAATGCAAAAATCCCACCAAAATATAATACAAAGCTTATCCAAGAGAGCAAATGTAAAAAGTAGGAGAAAATTGTTTTGATTTCTAAAAGCCTAAAGGAAAAAAACTAGATTTGTTATTCATTTAAACTTCTTTTGATGCCTAGATTTTACCTCATACCTAAATGCCATGGCCATGATGTTAAGGAAATCTATAGAAGACAACGCTGCCAAAGAAGAAGGGCCATTTAAATGGGGGCAACTAAGAAAAAAATAAAACAACAGTAAAGAATGCCATCATTCCACCCTCCATTGTCCACTGTCTTCTGTTCCTATGCTAAACACACTAGTTCCAGCCTTCCCATCTATGCTTTGCTTTCCACACTCCTATCCATGTTTTTGGACCACCTGCTGAACCTTTTCCGGTTGGTTTACCCAAATTGTAGATGGTTTACAGTGAGTAGATCCATTCCCCCAGTGACATGGATCTACCAAAAGCCTTCTAACTACAATATATTCTTATTAAAGTGTAGCATATAGAACTTGACATAATTGTGCTATATCTTGACTGATATTTCTTGTGTCATGACTATGATTCTATTAATAGGAAGGATACATTCTTTTTGCATCTGCACCACACTACAAACTCATATTTGGACTGTGACAAGTCAACAATCCTGAGATCTTGTCACATGCAGTAGTGCCAAGTGAGGCATCCCAGTCTTATGCCTGTGGATAAGTCTTATTTTCCCATATTAGAGTTAACATGCATCCTAGCATTGACCGTTTTCTTTGATGAAGTGATCAATGAAACTTGATATGACAGAAAGTTTCAGTTTCTACTCTGGTTCACCTCAAACTTGCAAAATTCCATACTTAGCACTGTCCAGACACAGTTGCTGCAACTTTTATTTATCTTCCCCAGTTTGTCAGTTTAAGACTTTAAGCAATTATTGGTTGGCCATGATTTCTGAAAACTTGGTCTCAATTATATGGGCCATGTCTTCTGTCATCAGGAGTGTCAATGCCAACTTTACTTCTAATGCATTATCTCTGGATGATGCCAAGTTCAAACAGAACTTTGCTGTTTTCCTCATTCTATACAATTCCTTAGTTGAAAATACTCACAGGGAGAGCTACCATATATACTCAAGTATAAGTTGACCTCATGTCCAAGTCAAGGACAGGTTTTGGGGTCAGAATTATGGATTTTGATATAACCTATTGATAAGTTAAGGGTAAAGCATAGGGGCATTTAACAAAGGATGTAAAGGATGAAGCAAAGGAGAAAAATGTCAAAAAACTTCCAAAATTCCAGCAGACATAACTGTTTGTGATCACTCTAAGCTTAAGAGTTAAAGAACAGTATTTACATTGTGCCATGAATAGGTCATTCTAGGTTTTTGAGTCAATTTTTTGACTAAAATTTCTATATTTATACGTGAGTATATATAGTACATCTTTCACAAGGTTATATCTTGGTATTTGGTACATCAATGGATTTTTTGTATTTGTTTTTATTTTGCTGTTGTCCTTAAATTATAGTAATTGTGCAGGGTGGGGAATTAAAGAGTTAAGCAAATACAGCAGAATGACCAGAATATGGAATGATAGATCTGAACATTGCTTAGTTCAGGGATCCATGACTTTTGATGTAGTGTCACAGTAAGAGCTGACACATGGAGCCATCGTAAACATTCCTGGCATTATTGTAATCTCTTCTTGACCTGTGACAGACAATTTCACACAGTCCAAATGGTGTTCTTGTGAAAATTATGAAAATGAAGACATATGTATTATGTGTATTGATTTTTGATAAATGATACATTTGCATCAGCAACCTCCACCCCTTAAAAAGAGCACACAGCACATTTGAAAGAGAAAAACTTGGCTGTGCTATCAGTAAAAGTCCACAGAGAATGGAAAGACTGAATACCAAATGGCAGATGCATTAAATTCAAGGAGGCAGGAATTTCCCTACTTATCTCAGAACTTAATGCCCTGTCTGTACAACTGATTAAACTAGCCATATGAAATACTAAGAACAAATAAACAATGCCTTCAAAATCTTCATGGCTGGCCACTGATCACCTCAGTTTCTTCCCTGTAGAAAATTGACTGTAGATCAATACAGAGCAAAAAAGAAATATAAATGAGAATTCAGACTTATGGCTTTGATGTAGAAGTAATTAAATAAAATTCCGCAGTTCCAAAATAAGTCTGTAGATAGTGCCTGTTATATGTGATGTCGTATTAGCTTCAGTTGGAAAGATACTGCCAAAGATACAACAAAACATTGTAGCTATTGTGGAGTATTTACAAGGTGGCTCTATTTCTTCAGCAAGATTCAATTATAAGGGCAGTGCAAGATTTTATGATATACACAAGCTTGCTGCTGACTATTGCACACACATAACTAGTTTTTATGGCCTCTTCAGTAATGCCAAGCACTTGTTATGTTTCCTATGCATCATCATGCTCCCATCATGTTCAACAGGCATGGTCAATAGTCTTGTGAAATTTACCCAGATTAATACCCCACAAAATTGTAGGGATTTCTATCTCAGCATTCTATGCTGCAAGCTGTCTTCCATTTACTTTTTAACTTAGGTCCAAAACACACTCCAGAAATAATCCAGTCTGAAGCCACTTTAACTGCATGCCTCAATGCTAGGGAATTCTGGGAACTGTGGTTTTGTGAGACATTTAACCTTCTCTGTCATAGAGCTCTGGTGCCACAATAAATTGTGGGAGGGTAGGTTGAAGGGGTGGGGTGGGGGGGTTCTAGGAATAATTTTCTTATTATTATTTCTGTAATTGTTTTAATCTTTGCTGTTACCCGCCTTGATCCTCCACAGGGAGAGGCGGGATACAGATTATTATTATTATTATTATTATTATTATTATTATTATTATTATTATTATTATTATTATTATTAAAATTCCCAGGATTCCCTAGCACTGAGCCAGGGCAGGTAAAGCAAACTAGATTATTTCTGCAGTGTGTTTTGGACCTTAGAGATTCAACATACTGTTGATATCTCAACTCTCTGATGGGGAGGACTGGAAAATGTTCCCCTTATTGCATCAGGGACTGGTACCATATTAATGCTCATTGGCTATAACTGTTTCCTGCTTTTGGTTTGGCACAAATCCATAGATCATCCCTCTGAGTAGCACTGGGTTAAACTATTATGGGCTAGGCAAATTGGGACCTCCAGAGTATTGTCATTCAAAATATCTGGAAGACCAAAGATTCGCTTGTCCACTCTGGTAAGATGTTTTTATTCAAGGCATTTATTTATCACCTCTAGCCCACCCCCACCCCCAGGTGGTATGTATTTGTCTTACCCATAGTTTCACTATCTAGTATACTTCAAAGTTCAATATTTTAGTAGTGTCTTTTAAAGGCATTTTAGTAGTATCTTTTAAAGGCATTTTAGGCTAACTATTTATATTGTGGTATTAGACTCCCCCGCCTACCCAGTTTTCTTTTTTGAATTATATGCATGCAAACACACATAAATAAAAAGGTGCACTGACATGCTTTACTCAATTGAGAAAATGTGTAGAAAGGCACACATTAGGAAAAAAATGTCTCAAAATGAGTACATGAGGAAAAGTATGGCCTAAAATACACATGCCTTTCCAAGTGGGAAGAAAAAATATCCCACAATCTGATAACAGAAATTTGAAAGAGGGAGACTGCTGGTGAGATTGTGAGAAAGGCAACAAAAATTAAACTGACAGCTTTTCACATCCCTCCTCTCTCTATGGTGCTTTAATACCTAACAAATACAAAGCAAACATTGTTCTTAAGTCCTGAAGCCCATCCGCAACTGATGGCATTTCTGTGCTGGATTAAAGATCTGCTTACCTGTCGATAAAAAAAAAAGCTATCTTTAAACCCAGATGATTCCTTTTCCTTTTAGTCTCTTTTTTAAATGTTGAAGAGCCTTCCTTAGCATTAGTCTCTGAAACAGATAAGTTTTATCAGCGAGTATCAGCAAACTGATAAAAGAGGGATACAGCACAGCTGTAGCATAAAACCCACAGTGACTTGCTTAGTGGTGCAGTGAAGTGCTTCAATAGCTGATGATTGAAAATGGAAGCTTAATGGGGTGAGTGTGAGCAAAGAATTAGAATAAATGCCATCTTTTGCAATACGACATGAGGAGCTAAACAAATCTTGTGAAGTGGAAAAGCAGATTTGAGCCAAAGGAGTTTGGGTTTGTGAAGACAACCTCCTTCTCACCAAATGATGAATGCTAGCTGAGCTATCATCATCTGCTGATAGAGGATCAGTCCTTCATTGTCTAGCTGAATAAAACCCCATCTCACAACAGCAGAGCCAGCAACAACCACAAATGGGATTTTGCTGTAGCCACCTAAAGGCACTAATATTTATATCTATTGCATAATAAGCAGCAACAGGATCCTTCTTAGGTTTTATTGTTGGCAGAGAAGTGTATAAGAAGCACTAAACCCAACAAAATGAAACAGAATGACCTTGGATGTAATGTAAATGGTTTTAAGCCAACGTATTTTAAAGAACATGAGTTTGAGTTACTTTTAATTACTGAATTAATTACTGAAAATAACTGCAGCAATGTTGCTGGCACAGGCCAGTTACATTTTTTGGTATATGGAGGAATGGCATCTAAGGCTTGTGCTTCTGGGCATGACATACTTGAGACTGACTTCCACTGGACACAATAGGGCTTCTTAGCAGCCATCCATAGGTAGCCCCTCTCATGGTTTCTAACAGCGATTCAGACTGGAACCTTCATAAATCACACTAAATTCAGTGAAGGTGTTCTGTGTAAGAAAAAAAAAAAGGATTGTATTGTCACTGAGCTGAACAACAAAGATATCCCAAGTCAGATTTCTGCTTGTGGGAAAGGAAAAGAGTTCCTCCACAACAATTTGATGTAGAAAAGTCAGCCAGACTGGTAGATGAATCTTACTTCAGCACTGATCACAAGATGGTTTTCTCCTCCACATCTAAAGGCAGGAGGCTAACTAGCTGTGTTCCTGAAACAAAGCTAGATGGTACATAGAGCTTTGCATACCATTGTCTCAGTACCTCTACTCACTTCATTCAGTATTTTGTCTCACTCTGCCAAAAAGTTGAGCCAGCCCCGCTGAATAGAAAGAGGAGCAGTGGAGGCTGGTGCCTTCCATGTCAATGGGGCAGCAAATTGGATCAGGGATAAAGGTGGCAGCTACAGAGCAAAATTAATGTATTTTGACACCACTTTAACTGCCATAGCTTGATTCCATGGATCTGTGGGATGTGGAGTTTTGTGTAATATCTAGTTTTCTCTGACACAACAAACTTGTACCACAACAAATTACAAATCCCAGTGTTCTATAGGAAGGAACCATGGCTGTTAAAGTGGTGTCAAACTGCATTAATTCTGCAGTGTGGTAGAAGCAATACAGAAGGAGCTCTACAAAGTGCTTAACTTCTTTTGGGCAGAAAGTTCAACATCTTGGAGACTTTAAATTTTCTTTGAAACTGAAGATAGCTCACTGTCAGGGATCCTGAGGAATGATCAAAGAGATATTGAAAGACCTACATTGCAGCGTTGTACTTTTGAGGAAGAGGTGAATCAAATTACCCCTCCTCCTTATATCTAGATTCGGCTAGTTTCCCAAGATCTGGCAGATTGCCTAATGCAAATATCTAGATTTAGTTGGAAGGAAATTTACCCTGGCATATACACAGTGTGAGGTAACCTAGCACCATCTATTTTAGGCTGAATTCAGAGCTTCAATTCTGTTTACATTCAGATATGGGAGAACAATGCATTTTTTCAATAAAATTAGATACTTGATTCAACAGCATGGCCTTCTAATTTTTCACGGAGTTACTGGGGGAAGAAATTTCTCTTCATATAGTTGATCTGGTCCTTTTTTGTTTTTCTAACTAGAATCAGTTCAGGGACAATTCACTTTTTCTGGAGGAAAAGGATTTGCCGGTGTGTTTATATCAAATAGTTGCAAGTCAGTAAGCTGGGATGGGAACTGTGTGGCCCTTCAGATATTGTTCAATTACAGCACCCACTATTTTGCACCATTGGCTATGTTGGGTAAGGCTGATGGGAGTTGCAGTCCAGCAACATCTGGAGTATAGCATTATTCTCACCCTTCTTGTAAACACATAGAGCACTTGAAGTCCATGTTTATGGGACCCTGACTTGGCCTTTGTCATTTGGGGCATGAATTACTCATTGCCTTTCCTCTTGCATGCATCTACCTTTTTTAAAGGTCAGGTTTTGAGACGGCAGGATTTTCCAAGTGGGACAGAGATGAATAAATCTAATAGGTTATTTGAAATACTTTGGGAAAAAAATGGCAGTAGCACGAAAAACTGAAGATATATTTCAGGCCATTACTAAAGAAAAAAAAGTATTTTGTGGCACACTCCTTTGACAGGAAGCTACTCTGTACCAACAACCTTTTTTGCATGCAAAAGGAGAAGTTCTTTTCAAATATCAGTAGATATAATCTACAGGGGCTACCTCTGCTTACAGCTTCAGTGATCTCATGCCCAAGAACTGTTCAACATATGACAAGTGGACCCAAGGGTCATTGTCTTTGAAATGCTATTGCAAAGACTTTCTGGACAAGAGCAAAAGGGAGAAAGTTGCACTTTTCTGTTTGACTGTTTATCTGTCAGAATAAAACCTTAGAGTCTCACCCACCAAAAATGTGGGACATGTTCTAGTTCATAGATGGAAAATATGTGCCCCTCCAGATGTGTTGGACTCCAACTCTCTTCATTTCTCACTATTTGCTATGTGGCTAATAGGAGTTGCTGTCCAACGTAATCTGGGCAGTTGCACATTTCCTACCTCTGTTCTAGGTGAATTGCAGCCATGACATCCATTTACAGAGAAGTCTCCTAAGACTCAATCATGCTCTGCTCTTCCTCAGTCTCAGCAGTAGGGAGAACTAACTGGATAAATATGAATTAGATAGCAATGCAGGAATTGTGTGCCAACCTATTCTTTTCCTATTCCCTGGCAAAAGTACCAGGGGATTACTGTTTTGTCTGCCCAATAAATTAATATATTACTGTTTTAGCACAATAACAATGAACAGTGAAAATTCTAAGTACAAAATTATGTCTATACTTCAGTCCCTTTTAGAACCTATATAGCAAAGACAGGGAACAGGCAGCCCTCCACATCTTATAACACATCACTGTTGGCTATGCTTGCTAGGCCTGATGGGAACAGTGGCCTAACGTGCTTCATAGATTGCCACATCAAACTTGATTTAAGCCCTTCCATTGTCTAACAGATGCCTTTCTGGTTGCGATCCTCAAGCAGTTGTGACCTGAGTGACAGTGTCTGCTGGCATGCTTCCTCCTAAACCCTCTGCTCCCTTTCTGCAGGAGCAACTGAGTCATTTCTTAATAAGAAAGGGAAGCAGAAAAATCTTCTCTGAGAAAATCTCAGCAAGCAAGAAGTAGGAATTGCTCCAAAATGAAGCATCTGTGTATGTCTGTATAAAGCATAGTTCTCACCCACACTTGTAGTGTCTGTACAGTAGTCAAAGCAGGTTACAACAACAATTTCAAGTTATTGGCTTGGGGAGAGAAATACATAAAACACTGTCCAGGCTCCAATGGGCTCCAATGGAATTTTTCTAATAATAATAATAATAATAATAATAAAATTTATTTATATCCTGCCCCTTTGAGATCAATCAGGGCAGCTAACAGCAATAAAATATAACATACAAAGGTAAAATCTGAATCCCTCCCCCTATTAAAAAGTTATTTAAAAGTTCTACTGGAAGACCTGTTTCCATCAATGGAACTAGAATGGTTCCACTGATTCTCCTCCTCCATGCAGTCCCATGTGAACCATCAAAATCTGTCCTATAGGCTCGAAAACATTCTGGACTTTATGTATGGGAAGAAGAGTAGAGGAGGAAAGAAAGTCCCAATAAGCTAGTAGCAGGCCAAGGATTTCTCATCCTTGTCATTATTCTCAACTGGCTTTATCTTGTAAGAATAGAGACTTTCTATCTCCACCAACCTCCATGACCGTGAAATCTAGGCAACAGCTATGGACACTAAGCAGGACTCTGAAGATGTCCATCTCAGAATTATTTTGAATTTGAATTAGTTAATTTAACTAATGAAAAAATATTTGTGGCCTGCAATATTTCATTGAGTCTGTCTTTAAGCAGGTGTCTTGATGACATTTTAGTAAATAGATTTTGAGTTGTTAAGAATTCAAGGAACTGGTCTTTTTGTGGATATAATTAATAATAATAATAATAATAATAATAATAATAATAATAATAATAATAATAATAATAATCTTTACCTGATGAATCATTAGTTTCTAGGATTTTCTAGGATTTCTAGGATTTAAGGAATTTGGTGTACTCTTTCTGTATATTGTTTTTCAATTTGGAATTTGAGTGCAGTTTATGAAACCATGTTGTTAGAAACATAATCATATTGTTTAACTCTGCTGAATCTGGTTTCCCTCTATGATACAGAATTCAATATTGGCTGTGGTTTTAAACAGATTCAGTATTATTTAGTAGGACAGTGGTAGTGTTGCCTTTTTCTTTAACTGTGTTCTCTCTTGAACAGTCCTCTTCTGAAGGCCTTACAGTTGTTATTTTTCAGTTATTAGTTTTGTGGAGTTTTGTCAATAAGTGGAATAGCTTCTACTACATCTTGTTTAAAATCTAATATATCCAAAGACATCTTTTATAGATTCATCAGTATTTTTTTTGATTGAGTAAGATAGACATAGAAAGAATATTGGTAATTTTAAAAAAAAATATATTGGTAATTTTTTTTAAAGGTCAAACACATATTTCTCAAGTGTCTGGAAATTCTTATGAGGAGGATTTGAAAGATCAGACTGCCAGAAATAATCCAGCTTGAGACCACTTTAACTGTCCTGGCTCAGTGCTAGGAATCATGGGGATTGTAGTTTTTTCTGAGACATTGAGCCTTCTCTGTCAGAGAGCTCTGGTGCCAAAATAAACTACAGTTCTCATGATTCCTTGGCACTGAGCCAGGACAGTTAAAGTGGTCTCAAGATGGATTATTTCTGACAGTCTGTATAGGTTTATGCACAACTCTCACACTGTATTTTTCCCCAAAAAAGAAGGCATTTTCTGAGCAGGAAACTGCACTATCTCAACAGAATATATTTCTTCACAGAAAAGACTTTTGCAGAAAATGCTGTTTTCTATGCACAAATTAGCATGTGTGAATTTTGTGCTGAAAAAGTCCTAAACTGCAAATAGTGTTGACTTCTGGTTGGAAATGGTGTCTAGCCAGGTGGACTCTCCTCTGCTGAGGTACATTCACCAGAGGTGGCTGGGGGTTGTTTTTCTCAAAAGAAAAACAGCTTGGGAGGGTTCCCTTGTTATAGGGAATGCAGAGGTGGTCTACTGAGGCCTGGACCCCATCCTGGACAACAAAAGAACAAATAGTTGCCCAGTAAGGAGCGGAGGGGGGTTAAAGAACTATACACTGCTGCTTCTGTGTCACCATTACGCATGGCTCACAGACACCACCAACTAATACTATCTGAAATTGAGATCGTCAACTATATTAAAAATCTTTACTTATGATACATTAGCTTCTATCAAAGAAATGCACACCAGCATGAATAAAGAAGAGAATGAGACTGAAATTTAAAAATTTGGCTGAAAGGCTTTGATGAAGATTAAAACTAAGATGGGTGGGAAAAAATACAGCAGAGGGAGAAGGATCAAAGTGAATAAAGCTTGTAGAGAGATTAAAGTTACAGGAAGAGCAGAGACAGTGTGGATTTTCGGAAGTGATCAAATCTGCGTAGTTCACTAGCTAGAGATTGGAGATGTGAGAAGAGAGATGTGGGGGCAGAATCTGCAGGAGAATTGACTAGACAAGAAGAGGTGCCCAGAGAAGCGGAGAGAGAGAGAGAATGATCTGTTGTAAGGAGAGAAAAGGAAAGAAGCAGAGAGGAGAACAGAGATAAATGGAGATAAATGGGGAGAGCAGAGGACAGGAGAGCAGTGGCAGAGAAGGGTCCAGAGACAAGAAGAGAGAGACATTGAAGTAGAGGTACCTGCAAGGAGAGAAAAGGAGAGGTGCAGAGGAGAGCCCAAAAACGTGTGGAGACTTATGGAGTTAGCAGAGACAGGAGTGCAGAGATGGAGAGGAGTGCGGAGACGAGAGGAGAGAGGCATTGGAGTAGAGGTTACAGTAGGAGAGAAAAAGAGAGGAGCAGAAAAAAGCCTAGAGATGAAAGCAGATAAGCGGAGACAATGGAGGACAGGAGAGCAGCGGCAGAGAGAGGTCCAGGGACAAGAAGAGAGAGACATCAAAGTAGAGACCCTTGCAAGGAGAGAAAAGGAGAAGCACAGAGAGGAGTCCAGAGATGTTTGGACCCCAAGGGAGTTAGCAGAGTTAGGAGTGCAGAGATGGAGAGGAGTCCAGAGATGAGAGGAGAGTGGCATCAGAGTGGAGGCTCCAGTAGGAAAGAAAAAGAGAGGAGTGGAAAAGAACCCATGACAAGAGGAGATAAATGGAGATAGCAGAGGACAGGAGAGCAGCGTTGGTGAGAGGTCTGGCCACAAGGAGAGAGGCATCGGAGGACAGACAGTAGCAAGGTCCGGAAAGGACAGAAGTGGAGAAGAGACCAGAGACAAGTGGAGACAAACAGAGGCTTTTAAAGGACAGGACAGTAGTGGCAGAGAGGTGATCAGATTGAAGAAAGCAAGAGTTACAGGAGAAGCATTAGCAGCAAAGAGAGATAAGGAGAAAAGAAGAGAACTGGGGAAAGATCAGGAAAAGGAGCTTGGAGCAGAGTGACGGGAGAGAAATCAGAGAAGGCAAAACAGGACCAAAAAGAAGGTTGAGGTAAAATTGGTTGGAAAGAGAGATAAAGGAAAGGCTGGAAACTGGGAGAAGTTTTAGTCTGTAGGGGTGGTTTGAGTTCATAATTCATGTTTAGAAGTTCCAAAGGGGAAAAAAAAAAGAATTGTGAAAGCGACTAAGCCTGGTCTAGGGCTGTGCTAGATTACTAAGTCTGGTGAAGAAAAAGTAAAGAGATATTGTTGATCACACAGAGGGAGGGACAGAGTTTATTAGTTTCATCTTTGAATCTCAGTGTTTTCAAGGCCACAGAACTCATGGGGGGAGGAAGTGATGATAAAGGACAGTCAATGAGACAACTGATTAAAGACTGGCCCATTAAAAACTAAGCAAGTACCTAGACACTTGTTGCTGTTTAAAGTTGATAAAGTGACACCTCATGGACATTTGATAAAAGAAGTGGGAAAGAAATACAAGAGGAGAAGAAAAAAAGTAGAAAAAAGAGTCTGAAGTACTATATATCTTCTGAATACAGAGAAATAAACTTACAAATAATTTTAAGATTAGTTTTTATAGAATACCAAATATAGACTCTGTCTGGTAGTCTATTAATGTTAGAAAATACTATTAATTGAAGTTAGTAATTGCAATTGCTGGATGTCCATAATCTGTTAGATAATAAGAATTTGACATAGCAATAAGATAAATTATTGGTAATTACACAATCTGACCAACTGTATGTGTTATTATAATTTGTATTTGTTGGATTATAATTGAAATAGAGAGTAATTAGGTCAGTACTGGTATATGTTTTTTCTTGGAAAGTAAATAGTAGATAGAAAGTAGAAATCATTTATTGAACTGCTACCTATTTGATATTTTGTATACTTCAACATATAATTTATAATTTATAATATCAATTCAAATATATAATTCTAAAGATGGCAGTCACTACAAGATTACAAACTACAAAAATGCAGCAACAACAACAACTACAGAGAAGGCCTTCAATAGAATAGCCTTTTGTCAACAAAAGAACCTTTTAAATTATGGAATATAGGTATCACAAAGTTTCTCTGGCAAGGGAAAAAAACAAGGGTAAAATTAAAATTTTTACAAGATGAGAGAGGGGAGGACTATCTTTACCAAACCTAGAGCTTTATTTTGATGCGTGTGGACTGATTTGGATTAAAGAATGTATCAAATTAGAGAATAAAAGGGTGCTTGAATTGGAAGGAGAAGGACTAGCTTTTGGATATCATGTGTATTTATTATATGAGAAAGATAAAAGTAATCAATTTTTAAATAATCATTGCACAAGAAAAGCACTGTTAAAAATTTGGAAGAAACATAAAAGTAGTATTACTCAAAATATACCTATTCACCCCAAGAAGCCTTCTATAGAAGAGAAATGATTAGGCATGAAGAATGGTGTTTTTATAAAGATCTAGTGAAATTTGAAGGGGGGACACCAATAATTCTTACTCAGAATGAGATACAGGAAAAAGGAATTAATGTAGGCTGGTTCCAATACACACAATGATATGAAAAAGCGCTATCAGATATTAAAAAACATGGAATTAGGGGAAAAAATCAGAGATAGAAGAAATACTCTGTGGAGAAAAAGAAAAATCAATAGATTTATTCTACAAACTTCTACTGAAATTGAAATGGAAGAGGAGGTTGTAAAGAATACAATGATACAATGGGCAAATTATGTTGGTCACTATATACATCTAGCACAATGGGGGAAAAATTGTCAAAAAAGCTTGAAACACACAGTTTCCAAGAATTTAAAAGAAAACTGGTATAAAATGTTTTACCAATGGTATCTAAGCCCTAGTAAATTGGCTAAAATATACAAAGATTGTGATAGCAGATGCTGGAAATGTAAAGAAATGGTAGGAACTTTCTTTCACTCCTGGTGGACATGTAAGTATGCTAAAAACTACTGAGGAATGATCAACAATCTAATCAATGAGATAACTGGTATTGAAATAGAATTGAGACCAGAAATTTATATATTGGGAATAATAGATGATCAGTTAGAAAGAAAGTGTGAGGAAAATTTCTCTATATGATTACAATTGCTAGAGTTCTATTTGCGAGTAAATGGAAATCAAAAGAAATTCCAAGTAAAGAAGATTGGCTTTGGAAACTCTATGTTATTATGGAAATGGACAAATTGACTCGCCTATTACAAGGTTATTCACTGGAGAAATACAATAAAGATTGGGAGAAAATTGTTGAATTTATAAGAGAGCAATGGGGAGAGATCACAATGGTGAAATTGAATTAGAGATCTATGATAGAATCAAGTCAATGATGACAATATAAAAGATTTATGGACAAGTAGATTTGATTGAAGGTTATAGTATATCATATATTAGTGGAGAACAAAAGATAAGAACAAGAGTACATACAAAAAGGAGAAATAAAAAAGGGGTGAAAATGGACTTTCTAATAAGTCAAGAAATATGTTTAGAAAATAGAAGTGGTAGCGAGGAAGTTGAACTAAATGTTTTGTGTGTAGTTTTAGTTGTTATTATAGTATTGTCTATAATTTTAATGAACAGTCAAGGTATGAATGAATATTGGTGCAAGAAGGTTAAGTAAGTAGTAGAAGGTTAGAGTAAATAGGAGGAGAAGATCAGATACAAGTAATAAGAAAGTACGGTTAAAGAAAAGGATAGATTGAGGAAGGATGGGGAGGAACATTGTAAGAAAGTTAAAGATAAGGTAGAAACCTTTGAATGAATAAAGGGAATTGGAAAGATAAGAAAGAAAGAAGAAATAGCTATAATAGGTTTTTTCTCTCTCTCTTTTTAAAGATGTTTGTATATTAGAAGAGAATGTATGTTTGAATGTTGATTTGTTTATTATTAATTTGTTATTAGTTTGTTTCTATTAATTTTATTGTGGTTGTTTGTCTATGTTAATTTCAACTTATATTAATAAAGAGTATTGTCAGTAAAAAAGAAAAAAATAGAACAGCCCAAAGCACAAGATATAAACACAATATTTTTAGATGAAATAAGAGAAATGAGGCAGGAAATGAAGAAAGATAAGGAGGAGTTAAGACAAGATATGGAAAAAATGAAAGGAGAGATTAAACTTGAAATAAGATCAGATCTGAAAGAAATAACTGAAACAATAAGATCAATTCAAATGATGTAAAACTGGTAAAATCTAAAGTGAAGGACCTAGAGAATCAAAATCAAGAACTGGAAGAAAAATTAAATGTGGGAATTGAAAAAAGAAAAGACATAAAAGAAGAAAAACTAAGCTGGGAATATAAAAGGAGAGAAAGATGCCAGAAGATAAAAGGCATTCCTGAGACAGACAATGAAAACCTAAATGATCTTACAGCAACAACAGTGGAGGAATTTGGAGGAAGAGACAAAGGAATAATGGAATTAGAGATAGATAAATTATTCAGAGTAGATTCATGGATTGCAAAACAAAAGAAACTACCAAGGGATATCCTAATATACTTTGTAAGGATGCAGATGAAAAAAATTGGTGCTACAACAAGGCTAAATATAGAAGGTGTGGAGGTATAACTAAAGAAGGATACAGTCCTATAACAAATAAACTCAGAGAAACTGGCATAAATTATAGATGGGAAAACCCAGAAGGATTATCATTTAGATACGAGTGAAATCAAATACTGTACAAGAGGCGAATGAATTTCTAGAAAATCTCTTAAAAGACTTGGACAAGAACATGAATAAAGTATATTACAGTTGGAAAGACAGTTTTCAGAAAAGAGACCCAGAAGAGAAAATGAGTCAGAACAAGAAAAAGAAGAAGAAGAACTGATACAGACAGAAGGAAAAGAAAACAATGATTACTAGACTATTAAAAAAAACTTTTCATGGAATGTAAAAGGACTAAACAACCTTCAGAAGAGAAAAAACCTTTCATTATCTGGGAAAACTGAAATATGACCTATACTGTTTGCAAGAAACTCACATAAAGAAGAATGAAAGAAAATATCTCTATAACCATAAATTAGGCAAGGAATTTACTTCAGCCAGAGGCAAAAGGAAAAAAAGGAGTTATAATTTATGTAAACAAGAAAATTGTTGCAAAAGAATTATTTAACAACCTAAAAAGCATTGGTAATAGGAATCTATGCACCAACAGAACAAAAGGATAGATTTTTTTCCCAAAAATTAACAAAAATTCTAAGTCAGTATGAATATGAGAATACAATTATATTTGGAGATTGGAATGGAGTTATCAACCCAGAAATTGACAGAAAATCGGAAAAACCAATAAAAAAGAGAGAAGGGAAACTACTGAAATAATTTTTTGAAATGAAAGAAGTCTTATCATTGATGGATATATGGAAATATGGAAACACAAAGGACTATCCATTCTACTCTGATAGACATAAATCTTGGTCTAGAATTGATATGTTCTTGACATCAGCCTCTGTGGTTCCTAAGATTGATAAAATGGATATTCTCCCAAAAATTCTGTCTGATCATAACCCAATAACTATGGAAATCCAAATTAAACCAAGAGACTTTAGTTGGCATCTAAATGAATCACTGCTGAAAGATGAAGAAATATTAAAATGAGCAGAAAGAAATATAGAATTATTTTTCCAGGAAAACTTAATTAAAGAGGTAAAACCACAAATAGTGTAGATGCATCTAAAGCAGTGATGCATGTTTTCTTATTTAAAAAAATGTAGCGCAGAAGAAAGAAAAAGGGCAAAAATGGAACAACTGTTAGAAAAAAAAGGTAAGGAAAGTCAATTCAAAAGAGACCCACCCCCCCAAAAAAAACTGACAGAAGAGATACAAATCCTGCAAAAACAGATTTCAATAATTATGACAGATGAGATGGAGAAAAAAATAAGATATGTGAAGCAGTTTGAATTTGCCAACAAATCAGGAAGATGGCTAGCTTGGAGGTTTAAAAAAACAGAAAAAAGAAAACAATTTGGAGGAAAAAAGGAGAAAAAGTATATACAGAACAGAATAAAATAAAGAAAATATTTCAAAGAACTTTTCACATGGGAAAAAAAATTAAAAAGAAGTCAAAGAATTCCTGGCCAAATAAAATGTACAGACTATTAATATTGAACAAAAGAATGAATTAAATAAGAAAATCTCATTAATGGAAATGTTACAAGCAATTGATAGAGCAAAATCTGGAAAGCCACCAGGCCCTGATGAATTCCCATTTCTATATTATATAAAAAAAATTGCAAATCGATTAGCAGCTCCACTATAAACTACAATGAACACTATTTTAGAAGGAGAGATACTAGAATCCTGGAAATCATTGTATATAAATCTAATTCCAAAAGAAGATAAGGAAATGCAAGAAGTCAAAAACTTTAGACCAATTGCATTATTAAATACAGACTATAAAATCTTCACATCAATATTGGCAGAAAGATTCAAGAAGATATTAAATAACTGGACAGCTACAGATCAAGTTGGATTCTTGCCAAATAGACATATGAAGGCTATCAGAAATATAATCAGTATCATAGAATATCATGATAAAAGACCAGACAAACAAACTGCTCTAATACTCCTAGATGCAGAGAAGGCATTTGATAATGTGAATTAGGATTTTTTAATTGAAACTCTAAAGAAGATAGATACTGGTCCAAATTTCTTAAATTGGATAAATGTGATTTATAAAGAACAGGAAGCTAAAATAATAATTAACAGAGAGAAAACGGAAATATTCCAATTCAAAAAGGGACAAGGCAAGGCTATTGATATTTGGATGTGATGTGCAGTACAACAGAGTATAGTAAATAGCTTCCTCCATCAGTCTTTCCCATGCTAAAAGCATGCAGACACTTCTTGTAGTTCTAAAGTAAAGCTTTATTGTTCCATAAAGTAAATAAGAAAAGAAAACATACAATCCACCAAAGGATTACATCTTGCTGATGTTGCTGTAGAATAGAAAAGTTACAGATGCATGTTTTCAGATCCAGGAGTTACAGTTACATTGTAAAAGCAATTCCAAGTATAAGCATACTCATAAGCTAAAAGCCAAAACTAACGCCATAGCTAACCACACACACACAAGCACAGTGTTTGCATATATTAACAAAGAACAAAGAAAAACTCTTGGCTTTTCCCATACTCCACCTTCTGGGTGTTAACCTTATGCTGATTGGATAATGCCTGTATGATGTGTTTTAACCCAGCTTCTAGCTGTCCATCATCCCCCATGTGACTACCTTCCCATGAACTCATGCATTGATGTATTACCTATCTATTTCCCAGGCTGAAACTGTACGTCAGGGGTAGGCAACCTTTCCCCTTTAAGGGCCAAGAGACTTCAGCTCCCAGAATTCCAGGAACTATTGGCCAACATGGGATTATTGGCCAACATGGCTGAGGCTTCTGGGAGTTGAAGTCCCTCGGCCCTTAAAGGGGAAAGGTTGCTTACCCCTGCTGTACGTTGTTTTGACTTCTCAGCCACCAGCTATCAAGTTCTCTTTGCTTCAGTAGACACTGTTCTCATGAGTAAATTTCCACACACACATCTCTATATTTCTCCTTTGAATGTATAACCCATCCATATTCCAACAAAACTGGAGATATTGAATAGCAAAATAAGGGCAGACAACTCAATAATGGGAATAAAAATTAAAACATTTGAATATAAAATAAAGACATAGGCAGACGATATGGCAATAACTTTATCCAATTAACTGTAAAGTGTTCTACCTTTATTGAAAACAATTAAAGAATACAGTAAAGTTTCAGGTCTGAAGATAAATGAAAAGAAGACAAGTATGTTAGTCATGAATATGACAAAGAGAGAAAAAAAACTTCAACAACTATCAAGATTTGAAATAAAGAAAAAAATAAATATTTGGGAATCCACATTATGAATTCAGAATTATTTAAAAATAATTATGGTAAAGTCTGGCAGGAAATAAAAGCCGATCTACAGAGATGGTCTAAAATGAATCTTTCCTGGTTGGGCAGAATATCCATGATTAAAATGAATATGATGTTTAAAATAATTTTTATTTCAATCCCTGTCAATTATAACTGACAACATACCTTTTAGGGAATGAGAAAAAGAATTATCTACATTTATTTGGTACAAAAAGAAGCCCAGAGTAAAAATGAAAGTCCTCCAACATAATAAAGAAAGAAGTGGATCAGTATCCCAAGTTTAAAAACATAGTATCATGCTTGCTGTTTAGACTGGATCTGAGATTGGGTAGCAATAAAAGATGAGGCCACCTTATGGATGACATGCATATCTAGTAAATAAAGTAAATAAAGAATTTAATAACCATTACATCAGAAAATCATTACTGAGGCTATGGCAAAAATACAAAACAAATTTTATACAAAATATCCCGAAATGGACATCAGTAGAAACATTTTACAGAAGGGAAAGAATGAAAGAAGGAGAATGGGTCACCTACAATGAACTATTGGCAATGGATAGAGGGAAATACAGAATGAAGACAATGGAAGAGCTTTTAAGTGAAGATTTAAAGTGCAATTGGTTCCTCTATAGGCAAATTACAGAGAGATTTAAAATGGACAAAAATTAAATCAAATAAAAAAGAAAGAAACAGAATTTGGTAAATTGATGACTAATGAGAAATAACACACTATTTCAAAATTTTATAAATTGTTGCTGAAGGCTAATATGGAAGAAGAAACAGTAAAACAATTTAAGATCAATTGGGCACAAGATTTAGGCGGACCTATAATGTTTGAGGAATGGGAGAAAAATTGGGAAAAAAGACTGAAGTATACCCTAAATAATGATATAAAAGAGAACTATTATAAAATACAATATAGATTATCTTTAACCCCAGAAAAATTATCAAAAATTTACAAAAACAGTAAGAACGAATGTTGGAATTGTAGAGAGAAGCCAGGCACAATAATGCATATGTGGTGGAATTGTAAAAGAGCAAGGTCTTATTGGAAACAAATACATGCTGAAATAGAAAAAAAATCTAGATATTAAGATGAAAATGGATCCCTCCACATATGTGTTAGGTATGGTTAATGAAAGAATTAAGAAAGTATTCGATAAAATTATCTTTTATATGATATCTGCAGTGAAAGGTGTGCTGACTAGAAAATGGAAAAGTAAGGAAGAGCCAACAGTAAATGAGTGGCTTCTCCAATTGTATGATATAATGGAACTGGATAAACTAACATGTATGTTGAGGAATCAAAGAAGAGACAAATATGAAAGAGACTGGTTATTAGTTTCCACATATTTAGCACAAAGATGGAGTAAAGATGATAATCTCTCTTAAAGTATAAAAGGAGCGATATAAGGAAATTAATTTGTATATGGAAGAGGTAGATTAATAATAATAATAATAATAATAATAATAATAATAATAATAATAATAATAATAAATTTTATTTTTAACCTGCCCCTCTGCAAAGCAATTGAGGTGGCGTAAAAATTAAAACATACAACAGTTAAAACAATTCTGTCCCCCCCAATCCCT
>CM034701.1:190437505-190448634 GCA_020142125.1 Phrynosoma platyrhinos | reverse complement strand
GTGAGATCCGGCACACACAGAATGTACTGAAACTTGTGCAAAGAACTAGACTGTTCTGAACCCATGGTGAGCAGAACATGTTTATTACAAGAAAGAAGAGAAAAAAACGTATAAAAGGCAGTACTTCTCCCACTTCACCTTATGGTTCCTGATCCGTGGCAACGGGCCATCCACCCTTCTTGGAGGCTTGATCAACTTCCAGTGAAGGATCGTGAGTATGAATGTGTGTGAATGTGTGAGTGAATGAAAAGAGCTCTTGATACTTAAGGTGTTTGTTATATTGAGTATCTGATATTAGAAATGACTGTTTTAAGTGTCTCTGTTTCTGTGTCTCAATAAATGTTACATGCAAAGTGTCTAAACCCAAATCTGGTTTCCTATGTGTCTTTGTTGAAAGTCCTATAGTCCAGGGTGGCTGAGAACAACAGAGAACCTCAGTTCATGACAACATGCCCTCTTGATGCTTGCCCATCATGGCTGACCGCTCAGGGATGAGATCCTGTAAAATTACTATTACAACTTATAATTAATGCATCCTTCAGGGAGGGTAAATTTCCAGCGAACTTAAAACTAGCGATCATGAAACTGCTCTTGACAAACCCCTCCCTTGATCCCCTGATGAGAAGTAATTATAGACCGGTCTCTCTATTATTGTTTTTGGGCAAAGTGATCAAGAGGGTGGTTGCCTTCTAGCTCCAGGCAGTCTTGGAAGAAACTGATTATCTGGACCCATTTCAAACTGGCTTCAGGGTGGGATATGGGGTTGAGACTGCCATGGTTGCCTTAGTCGATGACCTCCGTCTGGGTATCGACAGGGGAAGTGTGACCTGTTGGGGCACTGCACTCAGTGGCTCCAATCCTACCTCTCGGGCAGATCCCAGATGGTGAGGCTGGGGGACAGTTGCTCCTCTAAGAGGGAGCTGACATCTGGCATCCCACAGGGCGCCATACTGTCTCCCATTCTGTTTAACATTTACATGAAGCCACTGGGAGAGATCATCTGGAGATACGGGGCATGGAGTTATCAATATGCTGATGACACCCAATTATATTTCTCTATGTCTCCGACTGCTGTGGTGACTAAGGATGGCATCTCTCCTCTGGATGCCTGCCTTGGGTCGGTAATGGGCTGGATGAGGGAAAACAAACTCAGGCTGAATCCAGAGAAAACAGAGGTACTCGCGATAGGTACCCCTGGTCCAGGGAGGGAGTTTTGTCAACCAGTCCTTGATGGGGTCACACTTCCCCTGAAGGACAAAGTGCGCAGTTTGGTAGTACTCCTGGACTAATCTTTACAGTTGTCATTCCAGGTGAATGCGGCGGCCAGGAGTGCTTGGAATCAACTTCGGTTGATTTGCCAACTGCGCCCCTACCTGGACTAAAAGGACCTTGAAGCAGTAGTACTTGCCCTGGTAATCTCTCGTTTGGACTTCTGTAACACCCTCTACATGGGGCTAACTTTGTACCAAGTTCTGAAACTTCAATTAGTTCAAAATGCAGCAGCCAGGTTGGTCACCGGTACATCTGGGCGGACCATATTACACCTGTGTTGAAAGCTCTTCATTGGCTGCCAATTAGTTTCTGGGCGCAATACAAAGTGTTGGTCGCTACCTTTAAAGCCCTACATAACTTGGGGTCTGAGTTACTTAAAGGAACGCCTCTCCCTACATAATCCACCCCACACTCTCAGAACATCAGGGAAGTATTTGTTGGAATATTATAACACTAGATTAAAGGTAACTTCCCAGAGATCACTCACAGCAGCAACTCCTAAGCTATGGAATAGCCTGCCGGAGGAGATCCGTCTTATTAATACACTAGAAGCCTCTAAGAAGGTGCTTAAGATGGAGATCTTCCAGCGGGCTTACCCACCTGACCTTCCTAATTTGTAAAAAACAAATTGTTTTATCATTATGACCTCCTGGATGCATGAAGATGATGACCAATCAGTTTACCGGATAGGGTATTGGTTTTAATTATAGGGATTATAGGGTTTTACTGTTGGGGGGCTATTGTTGATATGATTTTATTATATATTTTATGTTCTGTATTTTTATATTACTTGTAATCCTTCTTTGATCTGCAGGGAGACGTGGGAAAATAATAATAATAATAATAATAATAATAATAATAATAATAATAATAATAATAATGCTTCTCGTAGTGCTCTAATATATCTAACACATATTGAATATTATCTTTTAGATGCCTATATGGTAAGAAACCTGCTTGATCTGTGTGTATCCAGTCTTTTAATACTCTTTAAAATCTCTCTGCTAATATAATCATAAAAAATTCATAATCAATATTTAAGAGTGATATTTGATGATTTTTTTTTAACTTCCATAGGGTCTTGATTTTCTTTTAATATTAATGTTATATTCGCATATTTCCATGTTTTTGGAAATCAATCTTCCCTTATTGTATTTAAAGTTTGTTTTAATGAAAGTACTAGTTGCTCTTCAAATAATTTATAGTAGTTAAAGGTGAATTCATCTGGCCCAGGTGCTGAGTCTTTCTTGCTCTTTCAAATAGCTTGTGATATTTACTATCATTATTGATTGATTGGTTTAGAGTATTCTTTTGTTGCCCCAACAGATTGTGTGTCTTGATTTTCTTTAAGAAATCATTTGAGTTGTCCTTATCCAAATTATTCCCCTTGTAAATTTTTGCAAAGTAATTTTGAAATACTTTCTTAATCTTTAGTTGTTCTATTACTATTTGTGGCCTGTCCCTTATTTTTATGATGTTGTTCCACTCTTTCATCTTTCTCACTTTATAAGATAGATATCTTTCAACTTTATTGGAGTGTTTGAAGCATTTCTGTTTCACATGTCTTATTTTATTCAGAATTTCTTCCATTTCTTCCATTTCTATTGTTTTTTAAGTGTTTTGATTTCTTTCACTGTTGTTGTGTTAGAGAGATTTTCTTGAAGTTTTTTCTCCTTGTCATTCAGTAATTTATATATTTTTTGCAATTTTTCTTCTTTTTTTGAACTTCAAAGTTTTATTGGATGAAGAATCTGTGCGTAACAGCTTTTGATGCTTCCCACATCATCCTTACATCTGCCCCCTTTTTAAAATTTTCTTCAAAATATAATTTTGGTGCATTCTTGGCTTTTTGCACAATCTTCTCACTTTGTAACAAGTTTTCATTTAGTCTCCAGTTACATTCTTTAGGTTTCTTTTTCCATGTAAGAGTTATAGAGTTAGGATCTGATGGTAAAATGTCCATTCTACCAATGTTTTTACAGAGTGATTTATAGGCCAGGAACATATCAATCCTTGAATAGGACATATGCCTTTCCGAGACGTGTGTGCATTCTTTTGCTTTGTTGTATTTATATCTCCAAACATCTGTCACTGATAGAACTTCTAATAGTTGTGTGAAAGTTTTGGGGAGTTTCCCTTGTTTCTTCTTTATCTGCTTTGCTGTCCATTTCTGGATTGATTACTCAGTTCCAATCTTCTAAGAGTAGTGTATTTTCATAA
Organism: Phrynosoma platyrhinos; assembly: GCA_020142125.1. Lineage (NCBI taxonomy): Eukaryota > Metazoa > Chordata > Lepidosauria > Squamata > Phrynosomatidae > Phrynosoma > Phrynosoma platyrhinos. The sequence goes on along the minus strand of CM034701.1, from coordinate 190,445,142 downwards.
CTATATTCCACAATTATCTTTGCCAAGTTTTGATAGAATATATATTTTCTTTCTAAAGGTGCATAGATGCTGACTGTTAAGTATTTTGTGTCTTGAATTTTAACTTCTAAACTGATATAGTGGCCATTATTGTCTTTAAATAGCATATCTGTTTTATATTGTGGATTTATATAGATAACTACTCCTTTCTTAATTTTTTTTTCCGGCTGCTGATATGTATTCATTACCTAGTTTCTTATTTTGCATTACCTTTATGTATTTTTGCTTTATATGTGTTTCTTGGAGTCATATTCAGTGAAATCTTTTTTTCCTAGAAAGTGAAACACATTCCACATTTTTTGGGGGTGCATTTAGTCCTCTTACTTTCCAGGATATACTTTAACTTGCATCTTCTTCTTTCTTTCTTTCTTCCTTTCTTTTACTTCACATCTATAAGGTTTCTGATACTTCTTTATCTGACTTTCCCTTCCCTTCTTCCTCTTCACCTTTGTCTTCATCTCTATTTATTTCTGGACCACCTTCTTCTTTTTTGTTCTCTTCTCTTACCCTTTCTTCTTGGGATAAATTGTTCTCTTTTCCAAAGTTTCCTTGTATTTTTTCATTAATTTTTCATTAGCTGTTGTGTTTATTGTAAAGATTTTCTGTCGGTTTTTAAAGAAAATGCCTTCTAGTTTTTCCAACCTATATATATGTTATTTTGTTTTAGAAGTACGGTCAGCATTTTGTATTCTCTTCTCCCTTTTAGTATTCATATCAGGATATCCTTATAGATCAATATTTCCTCTTGTTCAATCTCTAACTTCTGCTCATAATTTAGTTGCAGTATTTGATCTCTTGTTTTTTTTTTTTCCTGGTGAAGTAGATCACTGTATTTCTAGGTAGTTTTTTGTTTGTTTGGCTATTCTGGAATTTATCCTGTAGATCTTATCTATTTCCCATTGGAATATTCAGCATTTGCTCCTACAAATTCCACTAGGATTGGTGTTAAATAATCATACAAAATTTTCATTTTCTTGCTTTTTAAGCCTTTTATTTTTAAATAGTTTTCCCTTTGTTTGAGCTCTTGTAATGCTCTTTCATCTTGTAAAGCTGCTGTTCATGTGGAGTTTCCATATGGTTCATTCTTTTCTAAGGTATTTGATTTTTCTTCAACTTTCTCTAATCTCTCATCCATTTGTTTCATTCGTTCCATCATTTTTCCAAGTGATTGTTTGATTCTTTTTAATTATTCTTATTTTCATTTCTTCCCTTATTTCTTTTCTCATATCATTCATATCTGCTTTCATTGATTTTATATCCTCTTTCAATTCTAGGTACATAGATTTTTGTTCTTCCAATGTTGCCATTTGTTCTACTGCTTTTGGGTTCTGTTCAATTGAAGATTGTCTTTATTGTTGTAATGTTTTCTGAGCTGCTGCTGCTGCCTTTTCTTACTCCCATAGCCATTATTTTTTCTTCTTCTTCCTTATTTCTTTATATGTGGATTTACTATTCTTTACTCTCCTTCCCTTTTATGGACATTAATTTGTTGCTTTAATATTGGTGTGTTTGAGTTTGTAAGTTAGTATTCTATTTCTATTATCTTAAATTTCATTTACAAATATTTGAATTCCTTTAGCAGATCAATTTGTAAAGCCAACTCTTCTTGCTTTGCCCCCCTAAAATAATACATTCCAGTAAGAATCACAATTCATTAATGACAAATCAATTATCTTAAAGTCTGTTAATTCAATTAATTTACAAAAATGTTTAACCTATCTATATTTATATCTATATCTAGATATCTTATACTACTGTAAGATGATCAATTACTTTATTTTCTGGCATATAAGGTGACTTTTTAGCCCTGGAAAAGGGTCTCAAAAGTTAGGGTTTGTCTTATACGCTGGGTAGAGAAGGAAGACAACAACAATGAGGCAAAGGAGAAGGGGAGGGAAGCCCCTGGGAAGAGACAGAGGGCAGAGAGGATGAGGCAAAGGAGAAGGAGAGGGAAGTCCCTGGGAAGAGACAGAGGGCAGAGAGGATGAGGTAAAGGAGAAGGAGAGGGAAGCCCATGGGAAGAGACGGAGGGCAGAAGATGAGGCAAAGGAGAAGGAGAGGGAAGCCTTTGGGAAGAAATGGAGGGCAGAGAGGATGAGGCAAAGGAGAAGGAGAGGGAAGCCCTTGGGAAAAGGAAGAGGAGAAGCACAAGGATAGAGGCACAAGGTGGGAAGAGAAGGAAGTCAGATGAGAGGAGGATGATGAGCATGAGGAGAAGGAGAAGGTGAAGGAATCCAAGTGAGAGGAGTAGGAGGAAGAGAACCCTAAGGCGATCCTCTCCTGGGGTTTTCTTTGCAAGACTGGTGCAGAGGAGGTTTGCCATTGCCTTCCCCTGAGGCTGAGAGTGCGTGACTTGTCCAAGTTCACCCAGTGGGTTTCATGGCAGTGGGAATCAAACCCAGGTCTCCAGAGTGGTAGTCCAACACTCAAACCACTACACCATGCTGGATCCTATTCCCATGTAGAAACAATTGCAGACTTTTTTTGTTTTTCTTGTGTGTCTTCAAGTCCTTTCTGACTTATGGCGATCTGAAGGCAACCTTATCATGGGGTTTTCTTGGCATGTTTCTTCAAATGGGGGTTGCCATTACCATCCTTTGAGGCTGAGTGTGTGACATGCCCAGGGTCACTTACTTGTCTGCAAATTGTCCATACCCCAGAATGCATCACCTAGTATATTGGCAGTCCTTTCTCCCAATATTTTCTTATTTTCCCCCAACCCCATTATTTCAATCTGGACTATTTTTTAAAAAGTAAGGTCCAAAACACAGTGCAGAAATAAATGCTAGGGAACATGGGAGCTGTAGTTTGTTGTGTTTATAAGTGACAGTTTTCCTTCTAAGTACCTGCCTGCCATAAGCATTTGAATTAAAATTACCATATTGAAATGAAAATTGATTTTTAAAATTTTTTAATTGGTGCGAGTTGGAACAGGGGTCATCTTATACTGCGACTATATCCCAAGCTCTATATTTTAACTGGTAAAGTTGGGGGTCTTATACGGCGAGTATATCCCAGGCTCTATATTTTAACTGGAAAAGTTGGGGGTTGTCTTATACGCCCAGTTGTCTTATACGCTGGAAAATATGGTAATTAACACTTAATCAAATTAACACTTGAGAATCACAGTGTCTACTATTAATTGAATTAATTAACTCTCTCTTTTGCTCACAAAGGAAATAAAATCTAAACTTTTACAAATTCCTCATTTAAGTTAAATCAATTATTATAGTAATCTTTTATTTTTGCATCAATTCATCTTATGATCTTTCTATATAAACTTCTATGTAATTGACCGAAAGGTAAATCACATAAATTTCATTTATCTTTTTTTATCTTAATATCTTCTTATGTTCTATATACAGATAATTCATAATATATATTTTCTTCTAGTCTATGGAAATCAATTCTATATAATACTAATTCATGTTTTCTTTATCATAAGAGGTCCAGATAACAAAGTCAAATTCTTGATAGTCTGATTATCAAAAAAGTTTTTTTTACTAATTTCTTATATTTCTTTTAGTCTTTCCTTCTTATTGCCTTCTTATTATATTCTTTTTCAGCAGCTTGTCCTTCTGTCACTTAATAGTCACCTGTCCTGAATCTTTCTACATTTGCCTTTGTTTTCAAAAGTTGTTAGAGTTCTCTTTATGCTATTTTCTCTTTTATCCCACTCTGTTCTACTTTATCCTACCTTCTTTGTCTTTTTAGTTATCTCCTAGAATATTATTTTGAGTCTCAGCTGTATTCTTTCCTTTAGCCTTTACTACATTTTTTCTTTCTCAGATGACTTTAGTTATTGTAGCTTGTTTCTCTCTGCTAAGTCTTTTCAGCTGTCTATCTCTTTCAGTCTCACTCATATGTCAAATTTAGTTATACAAATCTATATAGAAATGAGATATAATTGTTCGAGCTTGGACAGGTAAATTTTAACTAAATAATATTCATGCACAAGGATTAACCACAGTTCTTAAGTGGTTGTTTCCTTTTTTCCACCTTTCTCTTTCTCCACATTGTGTCTCCTCTTCCCCTTCTTCTTTCTGGGCCTCGGCAGACGACTCAATTGAGACGTCTCCGAGGCCCGGAAGAGGAGGGGCCACCGCATGCGCGGCGGCCCTTCCTCTTCCTGAGGTCGCCCTGAACGCTTCCGGGTCACCACACGCCGGACGCGTTCAGGGCGACCTCCCTCCACAGCGTCCGGACGCGCTGTGGAGGATAAGTCGCAAAAAGGGTGCCCGCCGCTTTTAGGGCGCTCTTTTTGCGACTTATGAAAGGAGTGCCTTTTTGGCGCTCCTTTCAGGGCCGCTGGGGAGGCGCCGCGGTGGGGCTGCCATAGCCCCGCGGCGCTCCGGACCGGGGCGTCTCCGACGCCCCAGTCTGCATCCCCCCTCTGTCTCCTATTAGACTTCTTCCCCCTTTTCCCCCTTTCCCTTTGTTCCTATGCAATGGATAGTACAAACAAACAAACTTATATTAGATACTTTCCTTTATTAAATAAAGAATTAAAGAAAGTCTTGGGCTTTTTCAATCTTCAAAAAGCCTTTTCTCTCTTTCTTTCCTTTTCCTCTTTTCCTCTTGGAATTTACTTACTTGTCTTTGCTTTATGGTTTCTGTCTTCTCTCCAGGCTGTAGAATCACTTCTTATAGATAGCTCTCTGTTGCAGTGTCTTGTATGAGTTTACATTCAAATAGTGTTGTTGTTTATTTTTAAAAAGTTGGTGGCAGCTCTATTGCTGACTCATGGCTTTCCACATGCTGCAGGGGTTTACTCTGACCTCTTCTACTTTGCCCACACTCCTTGTTGTTGTTCCTTGTCTGACTCTGGAGGCAGGATACTGGTCTCCAAGAGCCGCTCTGCTTGTCCTGTGCCAGGGACAAGATGTAACCTCTCTAGGGATAACTCCCTGGGGTTTTTTCCCCTCATGTGGCTGGCATCCTCTGAGAGCTACATGGAGATGGCCTATTGAGCTGCCACAGCTAACCAAAAGTCTTAAATAGCATTTGCCTTTCTGAGCATGTCTACTGTTTGTCTCATCAGCTTAGATAGATAGATAGATAGATAGGTAGATAGGTAGATATAGATATATCCTTGCCTTTTGGAAACACGAGGAAGACAACTTGTCCCAACGATCCATGTCCATCTTGGCTGGTTGTTCGGGGGGGGATGCGTTGAAAGTATTCCTACGGGATACAAACAATGCATCCTTCAGGGAAGGTACTGTACTGTGTTTGAAGGAGGCAGCCATCAAGCCACTCCTGAAAAAATCTTCCCTGGACCCCCTCGATAGAAAAAATTATGGACCAGTCTCCTTGCTATTTTTTTAAGCAAGGTGATCAAGAGGGCAGTTGCTTCCCAACTCCAGGCAGTCTTGGATGAAACCGATTATCTTGATCCATTTCAAACTGGCTTCAGGATGGGATATGGAGTGGAGACTGCCATTTTTGCTCTGACCGATGACCTCTGCTTGGACACTGACAGGGGTAGTGTGACCCTGCTGGTGCTCTTGGATCTCTCAGCGGCTTTTGATACAATAGATCATTCCATCCTCTTGGACCATCTGATAGAGTTAGGAATCAGAGGCACTGCTTTGCAGTGGTTCTGTTCCTTCCTCTCGGGCAGATCCCAGAGGGTGAGGCTCGGGGACAGTTGCTCTTCCAAAATAGAGCTTAATTGTGTCATTCCTCAGGGCGCCCTCCTGTCCCTGATGCTATTTAATATCTATATGAAGCCACTGGGTGAGATTATTCAGAGACATGGAGCGCGGTGTCATCAGTACACTGATGACACCCAGATATATTTCTCCATGACTAGATCATTGGCTCAGACTTCAGATGGCATCTCTCCTCTTAATGACTGTCTAAGAGCGGTAATAGATTGGATGAGGAAAAAACAGATTGAAGCTAAATCCAGACAAAATGGAGGTACTGACAGTCACGGGCCCGAAACCATGTTTGGGAATACAGTCTCCAGTCCTGGATGGAGTCACACTCTCCTCCAAGGACTGTGTTCACAGTCTGGGGGTACTCCTAGATTCATCGCTTTACATGACTAGTCAGGTGAATGCGGCAGTCAGGAGTGCCTGTTATCAGCTTCAGCTGATATGCCAACTGCGCCCTTATCTGGATATGAGGGATCTGGAAACTGTGGTACATGCTCTGGTAACCTCATGCGTGGATTACTGTAACACACTCTACATGGGGCTACCCTTGAGCCTAACACGGAAACTTCAATTGGTACAAAGCATGGCAGCCAGGTTAATTACCGGAACATCTAGGAGGGAGCATATAACACCTGTGCTCAAATCCCTCCACTGGCTGCCAATCAGTTTCCGGGCACAGTACAAGGTGTTGGTTTTAACCTTTAAAGCCCTACATGGCTTGGGACCATCTTATCTCAGGGACCACCTCTCCCCGTATGATCCCCCCACACACTTTGGTCCTCTGGGAGGAACCTGCTACAGCCCATGAAGACCAGGCTTCCGCAGACCATCCATAGGGCCTTTTCTGTGACTATGGAATGTCCTGCCGGATGAGATCCGTCTTACTACCACTCTTGCTGCCTTTAAAATGGCAGTAAAGATGGATCTCTTTTTGCATGCCTTCCCAGAACAACTGCCCAGCTAACTGGAGGTGATCTACTTTTACCCCTCTTGCTGCTACGACATGCTAGCCAAAAATTGATTTTATTGTATTTTAATTGTGTTAATCTGATTTTAATTCCATTCCAGTTTAATCTAGTTTTAAGGGTGGGTGGGCTAGGGTGCGGGATGAAGGTATGTTTTAACTGTTGTTTTTTAACCTTGCTGTACATCACCCCAATTGCTGAGCAGAGGGGCAGGTTACAAATAAATTATTATTATTATTATTATTATTATTATTATTATTATTATTATTATTATTATTTTCTTGAAAATCAATTTCCCTTTATTTCTTCTTCCCTTTCTGTTATGACTTCATGCCTGTGTCTCACTAAATTATTCTAATTTCTTAAATTATTTTAAACTATTAAATTTAGTTTATTCAATAGCACAATGAAGTCTGGTGTGTGTGTATATGTGTGTGTGTTGAAAGGATCCCAATAAATACAATCCTTCACCATTCCTCAAGGAAGAACAAAACCGATATTGTACATATGGTTAAATCAATCATATATAAAATTATATAAATGATTCAATATCTTTTTCTTGTGATATTTTTCCATGGTGTAGGAGCATACAGATGACACTACACAAAAGAATCTTGATGCAATCCATATCAAGATTACTGTTTTGCAGTGTTCTATCTCTATTGCCATGAGCATCATTAAACATGGTTGAAGGGAGATGAAAATGAACTGAAAACTGAAAAAAGTACACACATTCCCGCTCTGGAATAAAACATTTGTTCATTCTGTTGTTATTTTAAAAAGAAAGAAAGAAAGAAAGAAAGAAAGAAAGAAAGAAAGAAAGAAATCATTCTTAATCTGGAATTGAGGAGGAGTGGAACTAAGGGGGAAGGCAACTATAGGAGCATAATGGAAGAGAATGAGACAAATCTCATTCTTTTTCATCCTGTGTGTGCCTATGGAAGGTTTGAGTTTTGGGTGGCTGATGTGT
>CM034701.1:190351946-190388013 GCA_020142125.1 Phrynosoma platyrhinos | reverse complement strand
GTGGTTAGGCTCATGGCATACTACAGTGGTGTCCTACATGAATGCAGGACACAGACAGAATGGGGATGATAGGCAATGTGGTGTTGAGGTGCTTAGGCTCATGGCACAGTGCAGTGCTGACCTTGGGTTACAGTTGGAAAAGGGGGATGATTTTAGATCCTCCTGGTGTCAAAGAACTCTGCCAGGACCTCCCTCACAGCCTCCCCTTCTCTCTGTTTCATGAGGTCCTTGTCCTCCATGGGTGCCCCCAGGGTGGGCAGCATGAAGTGCCACCTGTAGCGCCTTCCCTCATCCAGGACCCTTCGCTTGGTCTCGCAGATGTTGTAGAGGATGACACAGGAGGTGATGATGCCACAAGGCGAACTCGTTCCTCCTCCCAAAGGGTGGCACAATCAGACAGTGGCACCCATCTACGGCACCCACTACTTGGGGGGAACTGAGCTCACCGAACCCTTGCATGATCTGTCGGTGACAAGAAGGGGGAGAAGGGGGGGATTAATGATAAACAGTCATGGCATTTGCCAAACTGATGACGGTTTCCCCATCCCTGCACACGTTCATTGGCCCCTGCTCCCGAGTAGACAGGAGGACATTCACTGTATGTGAAGCCATGACCCACTAGGCATCTCTGTGCACTGTCATTGGCACAAGCTGCCAAGTGTAGTTACTATTGAAGTTTTAGGTGTCCCTGCGAAGGTTCATTAGCCTAAGCAGCCGACTCTGAACAGTGACAGCCACACTGTATGCCATGTCATGACATGTTGCGTGCAGGAGGGGAAAGTGACAAGTGCAGCACTGACCATAGCGGAGGCTGCTGTGGCTGTGCATTGCAGGCTGAGTAGCAGCGTGGAGCACTTGGTTGCCAAGGCAGCCATGATTTATCTGAGCACTGCCAACATTTCTGTTTAAGGGGCCATGTTGTCTCTGCGCACGTGCGCATGCGCTGCAGAGAAGAAAAAAAATTAAAGCCACCGCTGCCACCTGTGCGGTGATTGCATTCTTATTTGGGGCAACTTCAGGGCCGGCAGTGCGGTTGCTGAGGCTTTAATAGAGCCTTGGAAAAGCTGCATTAACTGGCCCCAATGCGGTTGCTGCGTCCCCAATTAGTGCACCCTCAGGGCATGTAATGCAGTTGCTGCAGTTTTGGGAAAAGGCAAATTCAGGTTGCCCTTTCTTTCCCATCTGCTTAGGCCCTTGGTTCCAGGAAACAAGTTGTTACACCAATTAAAGTTCCCAGTTTTTTTCAAAAGCATCATCATATTGGAACCAGTCTTTGGATATATCTTATAGAGGACTAGAGTTAGAATTATTAGGAGATAATAAGTAGAACTTGAAAAAAGTTTAGTTGAAGAGTAAGAACATGAAGTTATGCTGACTACCTATGGGGGCAGGAGGAAGAAAAATAGTTGTGAAACACCTTTTCTTTCTATAGACCTTATGGTCTGTAGGGCTAAGCAGATGGCGCTTTGCCCCGTCTTCAGGGCAAGGAAGGGGAGGGGCAGCCACACGCTGGGCACCCCAACCCCTTCCTGAAAACATCGTCAGAGCAGCTGGCCCTCTGCACGGCCGGTGCCCCGATGATGCACTTCTGCTGCAGCGTCCGCACATGCTGCAGTGGAAGAGGCGCCGAAGGTGCGCCAGCAGCCTTTTGCGGCACACCTTCAGCAATTTGTGGAAGGAGCGCTATAGCGCTCCTTCCTGGGGCAGTGAAGCTGCGCTGCAGGGCCAAGGAATGCGGATGCCTCAGCCCCGATCCGCAGCTTCCCAGGGTGGCCCCGTGCCACCCGTTCTCTCTTCAAAGTGATAACAGCAGAAAGTTTGGAAGAACATGCTGGGAGCAACGTAAAAAGGGCAGGGACAGGATGGGGCTAAGCAGACGGGCGGCCATGGGCCCCCCAGAAAGCTGTGCCGTGGGGCCGAGGTATCCCCACACCTTGGCTCTACGGCTCAGCTTTGCCACCCCTGGAAGAAGCGTTAAAATGGCACTCCTTCCACAAGTCGCCGAAGGTGCGCCACAAAAGGCTGGCACACCTTCGGCGAATTTTCCACCACAGCGTGTGTGAACGCTGCCACCGGAAGTCACCATCGGAGCGCCGGCCGTGCAGAGGGGCTGTCGTTCCAGCAATGACTTCAGAAAGGGGTTGGGACACCCACCGTGCGGCTGCCCCTCCCCTTCCTTGCCCCCAAGATGGCCCTTTTAGCCATCTGCTTCCCCCAAAGAAAATCCTTAGTGCTGCAAATGAGGCACCCCTTTTCCTTTCAGAATGCACTTTTGCAGTTGATCTCTGGGACTGGAGACAGCTGATTGCATTTAGAAAGTTGAAAGTGGTTTGAAAGATAGATTGTGGTTTGTTGTGTGTACATCCTTCCCATATTTACATCTGGTAAATAAGGTTTGCTTGCCTTGGTATTGCTTAAAGAGAACAGTTGTATTTGACCAGAGCTATCTGGCAGTTGAACAAATCAACACTACATGCAAAGCAAAGATGATCTACAAATTCTCTTTTAAAGACTCCAATTTATGAATTATTGCAACTGGATGTCAACAGAATGAGTAGCTCCAGTTTAAGGTTCCAGTTTTCAATCATCCAATAGATTTGTTGAACATAGGGGCATTGCAGACTTGCCTGAAGGGATGGCTTGGGGGTGGAGTTGGGGCAGGGCAGCCGCATGCCACATGCTGGCTCAGCCCCAGCCTGATGCTGTCCTGATGCCACGCACCCGTACATGTGGCACATGACATCAGGATGCCCTCCGAGCACAGCGTGAATACACGCTGCATTGAAAAGGCACAGAAGAGCCATGGCGCCAGCTCTTAGACTGGCCTTTTGCCGTCCCTAAAAGGAGTAGCATTTTGCCATTCTTTTAGGGGTGGCAAAAAAGAGGATCAGATCCACGGCGTAGGGTTGCCGCGGCTCCAATCTGCCGCTAGCAGGGGTGGCCCAGAGCTGCCCATTTGCGTAGCCCCATAGTTGAGCTTAGTTTCAAACAGGGATGCTTGAGGAATTCAGTCTTTCTTATTTCTTATCCACATTGAATTGATCTGCACAGGAATAATGTACAGATTGGAATAAAGGGGGAAAACAGATGGGAGGCCCTGGGCCTCCCCGGGAAGCTTTGCTGCGGGGCCAAGGTATCCCCACACCTCGGCCCCATGGTGCAGCTTCGCCGTCCCTGGAAGGAGTGCTAAAATAGCACTCCTTCCACAAGTTGCCGAAGGTGCGGTGAAAAACGTTGGCATCGCACCTTTGGCGACTCTTCCGTCGCAGCGTTTGTGGACACTGCGGTGGGAAGGCATCGTCAGAGCCCCAGCTGTGCAGAGGGGCTGGCACTCCGACAATGCCTTCAGGAAGGGGTTGGGGTGCCCATCGTGCAGCTGCCCCTCCCCTTCCTTGCCTCCAAAACAGCCCTTTGAACTGTCTGCTTCCCCCCATATTCATCCATCCAATTTTCTCCTTCTCAAATTTAGGACCTTTTCAGACCAGCACAAAGGGCTGGCCTGGGGGTATAGTTGGGCAGGGCAGCCAAACACCGGCCGCCCCAACCCCACACCAATGCTGTCCTGACACCGTGCAGCAATATGCATGGCGTGCAGCATCAGGATGCCCTTCTGGTGCAGCATTTCTGACACACTGTGTCAAAAAGGGCACTGAAGAGCCGTGGTGCCAGCTCTTAGGGCGGCCTTTTACCATTCCTAAAAGGAGAAACATTTTGCTGCTCTTTTCAGGGTGACAAAAGGGAAGATTGGGGCCATGGCATGGGGTTGCCACAGCCCCAATCCACCACCTCCTGGGGCGACCCAGAGCTGCCCATCTGAGGAAGCCCGTCGTTAGTTCACTGCTCAAAATTTAACAAATTTTACCTTCTTTGGCCTTTCAAAAAATATAAAAACTTTCAGTTAGAATGGGGGGAAGCAGACGAGGGCGTCCAGGACGCCCTGGGCCGGCGCGCCGTGGGGCCGCAGCCTCCGCACCTCGGCGCACCGGCGGCGACCCTGGAAGGAGCGCTAAATCAGCGCTCCTTCCTCAAGACAGCGAAAGTGCGCACTAAAAGCGGCGGGCACACTTTCGCTGTCTTTTCCGCCGTGGCGCATGTGGTCGCCGCGGCGTGAGGTCATCCTCGGAGCGCCGGCCGTGCGGAGGGCCGGCGACTCCGAGGGCGACCTCAGGGAGAGGAAGGGGCGCCGAACGTGCGGCTGCCCCTCCTCTTCTGGGCCCGGAAGACGACTCAATTAGTCGTCTGCCGAGGCCCTTAGTTGGTTCAACTGAAAGTATTGAAATGAATAGTTTGAGGAATTAAATGCTTAGAAATAAAGATTTCGAGAGGATTTTTTTGATGTGGATCTTTAAAATCAATATTAACGTGGAAAGCAAATGGAGCAGTATACATGTGTTTATCGAGGATTTACATTCTTGACTATTCTGTCCTCTCATGAATGGATGAATAGCTTTCTTCCTGAGGCATGCAAATATATATATATATATATATATATATATATATATATATGAATATGAATATTCAGGCACAGTATTCTATTTGTATTTGATTGCAGTACAAATCCCAAGGACCCACCCATTCCTTAAAATAGTATTAAACACTAATCAATTTAAAACATATTTAAAATAAGTCACAGTGACACAGAACAAATAACAATAACTGCAGCAGAGAATGGGGAAAAAAAGGGTGATCCAAAGTGGAGGAGACTGATGTTTGTAGGGTATGAGGGCAACAGCTACCACTTCTACCCGGGACATGGCAAGATTCTGTGGTCCAGAAGTGCCAGTTTTGAAAAAAAAAACACTCTGGGTGGGAGGACTCCACACAAACCAGGAGGTATTTCTGAGGTTTGGACAACAGGGCACAAGTGCCAGGAATGGAGGGGTGGAAACACCAGTGACTGTGCTAGAGGGCAAGCCATGCACTTCACAGGGTCCCACTGACTAGCACACCTCACCAATCACTACCAGAAAGTTCAAGCAAGTGCCAGCTGGAGATTCAGAAGTGCAAACAAGTAGTGATAGTAAGGATGAAAATGGGAGAACAAAGGTCATCAACCCCAGGAGAACACAGAGGGTGAGAAGACCACCAGACAGATTTGTAGTGCAAGGAGTCAGAGTGTGCACTGTCATGGCTGATGAGCCTGGAAGCTACCAGGAACTGTTAACCTACCCTGAAGAATAGCAGGACAGATAGTTTGAAGCCATGGATAGGGAGTTTCTGTCTTTGGTCAACAGGGAGGTGTTTGACGTTATTGAAAGGCCTGGAGACCACAAAGTTGTTGGCTGCAAATGGGTGCTCAAAAGAAAGGAAATACCCGATGGCACCCACATATATAAGGCTAGGATGGTGGCCATGGGCTTTTCTCAACAAAGGTTTGTGAGTTACGATAAGACCTTTTCTCCAACAGCAAAGCCAGAGAGACATAGGTTGGTGTTGGCGTTGGCAGCCAGGAAGGGACAGATGGTGAGGCACTTTGACTTCATGCCTATCTGAATGCCCAACTTGATGAGATGGTGTTCATGGGGCAAGCACCAGGCTTTGATGACACCAAGGGTAGGAAGGTATATAGGCTAAGGAAAGCTCTGTATTGACTGAAACAGAGTGCAGGTTGTTGGAACCAGTGCATTCACGAAGAGCTTTTGATGCTTGGCTATAAGTGCAGCATCACTGATGTGTGCATGTACACCAAGTGGGATATCACTTTGATGATAAACATGGATGCCCTGTGTGTGGCTGTTAAGTCAGAGCACATAGTAAGGGATGTGCAGGAGGAGTTTTCAAAAAAGTTTTTCCTGAAGGATTTGGAGAATCTCAAGGCCTTCCTAGGGGTCAAGATAGAGAGGATTCAGGATGGCAGGTTTTTGTTAAGCTAAAAAAAGAACATTGACAAGCTGGTGGAGAAATGTGGTCTAGACAGTGCAAAGGAAGTGAAAAGCCCCATGACTTCTGGATACACCAGTAGTGAGTCATCAAAGGATTTTGACAATGCTGAGTTGTACAGGTCTGTCATAGGGAGCTTGTTATTCATCATGAATAACACTAGACCTGACATTTCATTTGCTGTTGGAGTACTGAGCAGGAGAGTCAACTAGCCGAAGGTTGAGGATTGGACAGCACGTGTGCTCAGGTACTTGAAAGGCAGCAAGGACAGGAAGCTGGTGTTGCATGGGAGCATGGCACAGATAGACTGTTTTGTGGACAGTTCCTTCGCTTCAGAAGTGGCAGACAGGAAATCTGTGCCACACCTGCTAATCAGGTACGCAGATAGTCGGGAGAAGCAGAAAGCAGAACTGTGTGGCATTGAGTACCACTGAGGCAGAGTTCACAGCTTTGTCTGAGATGACAGGTGAGATCCGGTGGCTACATCAGCTGTTGGAGGACACCAGTCTAACGATAGTACATGAGGACTCGCAATCCTGCATTGCGATGTCAGAAGTGGAAAGCCTGAAGTGTAGGACAAAGTACATAGGTGTCAGGTACCAAAATGTGCCAGACATGGTCCAGAATGGGGTTCTGAGTCTGAGCTACATTGAGTCAGAAGACAATGTTGTAGATGTTCTCCCCAAGGCACTACCGGTGAAAAGACATGAGGGGATGTCAGCCTGGTTGGGAATGAGCCTATGATGAAAGTGAAGTCCAGGAAGAACACACTTCAGGAACACAAGTTAAATGTAGGTACACACATCTGAACATTTTGGAGAGGATTGTTAAAGAATGGATCCTGGGGGAAATGTCCAGATGTGTGATAAAGGTGACAGAGTTACCTTGTGTCATGAAGCAGCCATGATGAGCCAGCAATTGGGCTGCACTGAGTCACAAGGGACTGATGCAACACTAGGCAGAGGGTTGAGTCAGACACCTTCAAATCAGCTGTGTCACATCAGCCAGGTGACTGAAACTGGTTATCAGCCCAGGAGTGGGCTGGACTATTATTCCAGGAGGGGATACTGTATATAAGGAAGGAGCTTCATTGTACAATGTGGGTTTGTTGGCGTATGGTGTTATGCAAGTAGCTTTGTTGGTCAGAACAAGCTTGTACACAGAAGAACAAAGAGTAAAGTGCCTCCTTAAGAGATATCTGCCTGTTGTCTCATTTTCCTGCTTCTGGAGGGAGAGAGAGAGTTCTCCAGCCTGTACAGTGCTCTGTGTCACTTCTTTGGTGGCTATCCAGGTGCACAGCTTAAGCATGGTGCAACGTTGTTCGCGCAATCACGCTAACAGAAACAATCCAATTCTGCAATAATACCATGCAAAAGTCTGGGCATCCCAATTTTAGTCCACTAGTGGCACTGATGTTGGTCTCATTTTAGTGCTCAATCATCACTTGTTTATGTTTTGGGGCTCAGTGGTCATAGTCTTGCTTGATTGGTCTATGAATCCCATTGTGGGATAAAGGCAAGATTTAAATCCTTGAAATAACATAATTACTGGAAAGTAGCCTTTATTTTGATTTTGTTAAATTGTTTTGAACAGCTTAAATGGTTTAAAATTTTTAAAAGCTGCTTTCTTTACTGTAATCCATTTTGGGATCTAGGGCCAGAGAGAAATATTTTAATGAATAAGTAAAGAAGAGCACATGTGTCAATGATATGGAACTAATTAGATGGATCTGTGTATTCACATTTTGTGTAGGGAAGTACATTTTTGCTTATTTCATTTCTGCATGCAAGAAGACATAATTTCAAATATTTTCTTCCCACTGTGTAAGAAGTTTTCAATTATTATTAATTTTTGCACTTTGGCTGTTTTCTTGAAAATTTGGTTTGCTTATTTTTTTTAAAAAAAACTTGTTTTTATACAAAGCATTAATAGTTTTGTGCAGAATGGCAGAATTCATTGTTTGCATGAAATAAACTGTTTTCTTTGGCAAAATTTTAATTTTACCCAAAGCAAATATTTACACACACTCAAAGCAAAGTTTTGGCAAAACCATCCCCAGATGAGAAACATCTCACAACCATTGACCACTTTCTTGATAATATATTTAGATATCTGAAGTTGCCTATTGTCACAGGTGATGAGAAAATATGCAAGGACTCTTTACATCTCTACTTCCAAGTAGTTACAGATAAGATTGTGTTTGAAAAGGTAGGTGTGGAAGGCCAAATAGTTTCCTACAAATATCATAGACAAACTTTGGGTAAAACTCAAGGCCAAATTAATTATATGTACTTATGAAGTACATGTTGAGCTATTGATTATATTTGCCAATTTAAAATGACTCAAAAGATAGAGTAGGCACAAGGGGGCTGATCCAGATTAAGACCACAGGATGTAGGCAAAGAATGAAGCCATTCCTTCCCATGACATATTCCTGATTCTTAGGACATATTTCCACCACCACTTTAATAAGATGTCATTGTTTTTCCAGAAGAAAGCTTCAATAGGAGAAGTTGCTAGAGAGAAGGTGTTATTTTCATTTGGGAAAATGGACAATGGTCAACCCAATGGTTCACAAACTTTGGTTCTCCAGAAGTTTCAGACTTCAGCTCTCAGAATTCCTGACTTTTGCCAAAGCCGGCTGGTCTTCTGGGAGTTAAGTCCAAAATACCTGGAGGACCAAGTCTGGGAAATCAGGGCTACTCTGGGCCTCAGCAGACGGAGGCCCCGGAGCCGCCGCCGAACGGAGCGCCGCGGGCTGCAGCCTCCGCATCCAGGCGCACCGCCAGCGACTCTAAAAGGAGCACCAAATTGGCGCTCCTTTTAGATGTCAGAGAAAGTGCGCCGCAAAAGCGGCGGGCGCACTTTCTCTGACTCAAACGGCGCAGCGCATGTGGGCGCTGCGCCGTGAGGTCATCCCCAATGCACCGGTCGTGTGGACGGCCGGCGCATCTGGGGGCGACCTCGGAGAGAGGAAGGGGCGCCGTTCGTGCGGCTGCCCCTCCTCTTCTCTGCCCAGAAGACGACTTTATTAGTCGTCTGCTTAGGGCCTCTGTTCCCTATGCACCCAGCCCCAGACTAGATTGTGTGCATAGCTACAGACACTCTCTTTTTCTTGCACACACTTTCTCCTCCTCCTCCTCTTCTTTTTCTTCTAAAAACAGACACATGAATGTGATTACATCTTTAGATACTTGCACTACAGTTATCTGAAAGATAGATGATAAAAACAAAATCACTGCAGGGTCCCTGCACAATTTGTACAAAAACTTTGGGTGAACTCCCTGCCCTCAACCACTACCCCAGCCTCAGTCCTTTAGCAGGTGCAGCGTTCCATGTGGATAGATTGGAAGTGTCACATACTTAAAGAATTAGCAGGAGAAACAGAAAATGGCAAATTAACTGAGGATATAAGGATGCCAGGAACTGCAGTCATGCGTAAGTGGAACTCATCATGTGCTGAGATTAGTTTGGCAGCATTATACAGGTTTTAATCTTGTACCTCACCCTTAAAAAAGAGTAACTGCATATTTAATCACTCATTTACAGACACTTAAAATTAAACATTTCTTCTTTTGGAAGCTGCTTCTTAGTTGTACCTTAATGGCAAAAGCTAGTGGAAAATCTAGTTAGCAAAACCTTAGAAAAATAGAGCAATATGAAAATAAGTGTAGCTTTCTTTCTTTTATTATCTGTGAGCTGTGCAGTCAGGAATTGTCTGTAATAATTAGCATGAGAATATATCCTTGATGACATTCAAATGACATAAAAGAGGTCTGCATTTCTTCTATCAAAGAGCATATTTATGAAATAAAACTCCAAAAGGCTGAAGCTTTGATCATATTCTTTTAATGATAATTTCTGCGTACGATTTTAGAATTGGTTAAGTTTAACTTCTAGAAACTCTAACAGCAGAAGTTTTTCATTAGATTTCTGCCACTTGCCACATGCACACACACACAAACACACCAAAGAAAATCTGGTAAAAACAAACATATATGGAAAAATTGCTATTCAGATGTGAAAGCAGATAATGCTGTACACTGTAAAGAAATATGAATAAACTTATCTTTTCATCTTCCTCTAACAATTCTATGAATGGTTAATAGGAAAAATCCCATTCTGGAATCATAAGCTATTATATCAATTGCATTTTTCATTTATTTAGTAGTTATGATGGCCTCTTGCAAACTACAGCAGTCGTATATAATATATTCCTTCCATTCCTTCATGGATCATAAAACCATATAGATTTATTGAAACAATTAATGTGGTTCTTTTCATTCCTTTCATAATGAATCAGATTTTTCTTTTTGTTTTTTTGAGAAATAAAGTACAAATCAGAGGTAATGTATATTTTATGCATGGACCTCTTTTTGTTTTTCAAAGTTTTGATTTCACACACTGTTCCCCTAGACAGTTGTCCCTAAACTCCCTAGTACTAAACTACCCACATTCATTTTTGAAGCTGGTCTTCCGCCAAATCTCCTTAGCCACTGAAGACTAAAGCAAGAACCTTCATGTAAACTTCAAACCATGCCAAGGTTCAGGATTCAGGTTGGAGTTAGCATTCTAGTTGATGTGTTTTGTACTTAACTGCCATTTCCAAATTGTCTTCAAGGGCAACCCTACAACTAAATGGAAGCAGAGTGTCATTCATCTATAAATAATTGCCAAGGCTATCCTTGTTATTGTCCAGGAGAGGCATTCGTGGAGTTTCTTCCATCTGGGCCTCTAAAGACACAGAGAGATCTAATCACAGGGCACAAAGCCTTGAACTTGGTCATTCAGAGGGTGTATAGCTATATCCAAAACTGGCCAAAGGGCATCTCTCCAAACAGGATAACCATCTACCATCTCTGCCTTATTGGATGGAGCTTCAGTTTATTAATGATGGGAAAACATCTGTTCTCCTGCCTTTGATGAAAAGGGAAAATATGAAGTTAAAGTTCATATTAGCTAAGCAACACTTTCCAAAATTGTAGTAGCCATCATGTACTAGGTAGTCCAGCAAAAATTCACTAATGATTTGCAATTTATCTTCTGTTGATTACATATTAGGCAAGCCTTAATATGAAGTAGACTGATGGTTTGGAACATTGACCTAGCAGGCCAAATAGTCCTCTCATCCCATGACTTTCAACTATTGGGCTGGTGAAGATAAATAAATAGCAGATTATTAATGAGTATTCTTCACATTCTTAGTCCCAGCTTTGTCTGTCTGGATACTTAGTACATCACCAACCTAGACTGGATGGATGGCAAGATGGATGAAAGTCATAATCCATAAGGATTCTGTTCCCATTTTAAGGAAGACATAGTATAAATTTTGAGTGTTTACACCATGTACTGGGTGAGACAGAACAGATATGCTGTTGGCATATTGTCCACCTTAATGTCCAACAGTCTCCCCACTTGAACTGGCTGAGGTAGTCTCAGAGACAGTGCAAGAGAACTTCAGGATGGTGGTTTGGGAGACTTCATCTGTTCCAAGGTCATCTGGACCCACCTTGACCAGAACGTCATGGCTACCATGAAAATAATGGGGCTGTTGACTGCAGATTGCTGGTATAATGCATGCAGGTGGTCATAACTTGGACCTTTTGTTTGCTGTTGGGCATGGGTGGGTGGAAAAATATTCTCAGTGATTCTTTTCCTATGAACAGGTCATTTCTTCCGAAAGTTGGAACTGATGGTTGTAGATCCTCCCTGCAATGTTGAAGGACTGACTCAAGCATTTCAGATAAGGAAGGACTGACTCAAGCATTTCAGATAGATTTATATATCTACCTGGCCAGAGATCTGTCAGGAAGGCCCTTCTCAGCATCCCACCAGGAAGAGAAATAAATCATGTGGAGTTGTAGGGGAAGTCTCTGACTGTGGAATGCCTTGGAAGCCCACTGGCTTCATTTTGGCAACACATTAAAACATGGCTTTTCACCATAGGTTTTAGGGCTTAAATTATGGCCTGTCTACTTTTTTTAACCAATGGCTTTATAGGACTGACCTGGATTTGGACCATGACATGAAGAATGGGACTTTTATTTCTTTATGATTGTCATGTTCTTCATCAGAATCTTACCTGAATCCACCCCTGCAGTTTGGAAGAGGAAGAAAGCTCCCACTGACAGCAATTGAAAGCTTTCCTGTTACTGGGAGTAAAATGGGATAAATTTCAAATGGCATTCTAGGAAGGGCAGATTTCTCCCCTTGACCTCTGACATTATACTGATGTGATGTCAAACTGCATTATTCCTGCAATGCAGATTGCACCTTAAATGCAATAAAAGCCAAGTATCCTATACACAATTACACTTTTTTACACTAAGGGAAGGGAACTTGTGGCTCTCTAGTTGTTATGGGAATGTATTTCCCATCATCCCTAACCATTGGCTATGTTGGCTGTGGCTGATGGAACTTGGAATCCCACAGCTTTTGGAAAGAGACTGATCTAGCCTACCTTTCCCATGGATTTCATAGGGACATTTGCTTTTCAAACTGACTCATTTGGGCTCTACAGACTGCCCTGATAGAGCGGTGTCCTGCCACTCTTTTCAGCGCCAGATTGGGGCTGCTGCAACCACATGCCACAGCCCCAATCTGACAGTTTGCCCCTTTAAAAAGAAACAACAAAATGCATCTCCTTTTTAGAGTGGCAAAAAGCTGCCCTTGCCATTGTGATGGCAGTATTTTGGCATTTCTTTGGCACAGTGCATCTAAACACTGTGCCAAAGAAATAGTGTGATGCCACCTGCTGTGCAGTTGGGTGGGCAGCATGATACAGACATCAGGGCAGAGCCGGGGCATGCAGAATGCAGTCACCGTGCCCCAACTCCACCTTGATGCTGGTGTTTACCACCAGTCTGTAGTGGCCCATAGTCCACCAGAGGTAGTTACATTGTTCTAGTATCCCTTTTCTTGATGCCCCAGTGCAAATTTGTGAATTTGGAACATGAGATTTAATTCAGGATGCGAAGAGGAATGGAAAAGAAAAGAGAAATGAAAAGGGTATTGGGAAGGTTTCCAGATTGGGGGGGGAAACCTTTTTTGTTATGTGGATAGTTATTTATTGAGAACAACCAAGGTGAAACATGAAACAAACAGTTTGCCAGCTCTAGGTGACAGTAGAGGTCAGGCAGAAAGAGAAAGGATGGCAGTCAAAGGAATCACACAGAAACAAATATAAGGGCAGCAACAAACAATTATAGCACTGGAAAACAGCAAGAGCTGCAGAAGCAAAAGGGAAAAATTTGAGGACAGGAACTGGAACCCAATCAGCACAGGGCAAAAAGCAAGGCCTGGTGCAGCAGGAGTATCAGCATTGTATCGACACCTTGTATTCTAAGCCTGCCCATGAACACTGTTAGAGAATGAGGAGTTAATTACACAGTTCAATCTAAGCCTAGGGAAATCAGTAAGGGTGGGATGAGGTAGTGAGTTGTAATGCAATTGTTGGTTTGTAGGTATTGAACATTCAAAAATGGTAAAAAGAAAGAGACTGTAAAATAGTCACCAATATTGTTCATTGGCTACTTAAGTATAGTGGGCCCGTGGTATTTGCTGGGGTTTGGGTCTGGGTCCATGAACCCCTATGGATAACAAAATCTGTGGATGCTCAAGACTAATTAGATACAATGGCATTGTAAAATGTATATAAAATGGCAAAATCAAAGATTTCCCCATGAATGATTTGTTGCTGGTTATTTCTTGGTTATTTCCAGGACAGGTCCTCTTTAATTGCGACATCATGTGAAAATCTTCACGTGATCATGTGATTTCCCCAGGATAATGACTCTTTAAACTCCCAATTTTCCCCATGTGATAAGGTCCCTAGTCTTCTTTTAATTTCTTCATTACAGTCTCTATTTTGATCAGTTATTCAGGGCCTCTGCAGACTGACCCA
This sequence comes from Phrynosoma platyrhinos, assembly GCA_020142125.1. Lineage (NCBI taxonomy): Eukaryota > Metazoa > Chordata > Lepidosauria > Squamata > Phrynosomatidae > Phrynosoma > Phrynosoma platyrhinos. The sequence continues at coordinate 190,374,230 of CM034701.1, read as the reverse complement.
AAGGGCCAGCCTAGAGGCAGAGATGGGGTGGGGCCACCGCATGCCAGCCGCCCCAACCCCATGCCAATACCATCCTAATGCCACATTCTATTAAGCATGGTGCATGGCATCAGGATGCCCTTCTGGCACAGCGTTTTGATGCGCTGTACTGGAAAGGGTGCTAAAGAGCCAAGTGTCAGCTCTTAGGGCAGCCTTTTGCTGGCCCTGAAAAGAGCGGCATTTATTTATAAATAAATAAAGTACATAATTGTGGGCAATGATTGTACCCACAATTATTACTTTATTTATTTATTTATAAATAATTTATCTATATCTCAGACATATGAGAACCAAGGTGGCTTATACTGATGAAGTAAAACAAAATACAGCTAAAATAATCCATGGTATAAATTTTAAAAACCATTTTAAATGATTGTATGGACAAACAAATGGGTCCTAGAGCAGATCCCAAAACCTCCCTGGAAGCTAAGATGATCAAACTGAGGCTGTCATATTTTGGACATATCATGAGAAGGGATGACTCATTGGAAAAGACAATAGTGCTGGGAAAGGTGTAAGGAAGTAGGAAGAGAGGAAGGCCACATGCCAGATGGATGGACTTTATTAAGGAGGTCTAGGGCATGAGTTTGTAAGAATTAAGCAGAGCAGTAGAGGACAGAGGGTCTTGGAGATAACTCATCCATAGGGTTACCCTGAGTCAAGATCAACTTGAGGGCAGTTTAAAACAACAAATTATTGTACCCTGTAGAACAGTGCATTAAAGGTGGCTGTCACTCATCTCCAAACCATCCAGTTGCAAGTCCAGAGTGTGAAATCTTTCCTTGTCCAAGATCTGCATTCTTTTTGGGAAAATGTGCTAAGGCCATACAATAGTGATGAGCATGGGTAGAGCCTACAGTGGATGGAAATGGAATCCAAACTGTTGTCTCGCTCCCTCTGCAAAATTCTACAGCTGTATTTGATTCTGCTCTATGTCCTACTTTTACATTCTAGTCCACTTGGATTATCAGCATGTCCTGTTTGGGTGTATGATGAATTTTCTCCTAGATGCCAGGATGGACTCTTTCCATTTTGTCAACTTCTGCCCTGTAGTTGGAGCATAAACATTGATCATGGTTCCATTGACTTGTTTTTTTTTTCCCTGAAGTCGTATTGGTATTATTGGTTCATAACTTGATTATGTTCCCTGACTGTTTTTGTTACCTCTCACCTCACTATTAATTTCACCCTGTGTCTTCTTAAATTATTTCCATAAGAAGACAGAGTATAATTAACTCTGACTGAAAATATCACATTCCTGTTCACTTTAGTTCACTAGTGCCAAGTATTGCTATCCTTATATGTTTCATTTTTTTGTTTTATAATTTCTTCCTTCCCCGATTCATACGTCTCATATTTTATGTTCTTATTATAGGAGCTGTGCAGTTTTGGACTTTCTTTTCACCTCTGAGTATATCAGCAGCTGAACAGCCTTTAGGTTTGAGTCTAGTTATATTATTAGGCACAGTGCAATTTCTACTTATCATTTGTTCTTCCTCAGTATCTGGATGGATACCTTTTAATGTGGGAATCTTCCAGCAATATTTGTTGCTTCACTTTGGATTGTTTCATCATAGTGTTTTCAAGGTAAATGATGTGTAGAATTGGCTTACCAGTGTCTTTGTGTGTGTGAGAGCAATGCTAACAACACTGCCACTGCCATTGTCTCAGAAATCTACCCAATGGAAATGAGTAAGGGAGATGTCACTTACTCAAAGCTCTAATTACTCATTGGAAATTTGGCCCTGAATCCTCATAAAGGAGCCTAACATTTAGTTTCAGGATCTCACTAGAGTGAAAGCAGGACTAGTATGAATTGTATATATATGAAAAATGACACTATTTGCCTAAGGATAGGTAAGACCCTGTTGGAAAATGATGCCTTGAAAAATAATGAAATAAGACATTTATTAGAGAAGTATAAGGGGATTTCTGTTTGCTATTTGTTTTTCTAGGCTTACATTCATTTCATGGAGTTTCTATATGAGTTTTTGATCAAAATTCCTTATGCAGTTTCTCTTAAGATGCATTTCTTGGGGGGCTATTTTGCCTAGTATAGTCTTGCAATTTCCTTTAATGGACTATTTTTGTATGAACATTTCACTAACTATATACATTTTGTGCACACTTTGTCCTAATATGCACATTTTTGTGTGCTCTTTTGATTGAGATGCTTCATCATAAAATGTTGACAGTGCAAATATCAAAGTATAACTGTATTTGACTCATTAATTTCAGGTGTGAAAATGAAGCAAATCTGCTTTACAACAAAATTGAATGAAATTCTCTCCCCTTCTGAGACCAGACTGGCTAACAATATGATGATCACATAATGAAGAAAGATTTTCTCTAGAAAAAAAAAAGTTTGTTGCCTCACATGGCATTGAACTACAGTATAATAAGGTTACTAATTTGGGAGGAATTATAGTTTTCAAGCCACAGTGGTTCAGATGTGATTGTACAGGTCCAACAAACCCTTCTTTCATGTGCCTAAGTATATACCTTCCATGCTTTAATAAATCATATGTTCCTCTCATTGTGCAGTTTTCCAGGAAACTGTGGTTGGCAGGGCCAATTTCAGGTCTGAGGTGGCTGCTGGCAAAATGTCATTGGACAGGTCATTTTCTTGATTGATGGATTTCTTTCCATTTGAGTGAGCCACCATTTTAGCTTCTCACACTTTCTTTGATGAATATTGGTTTGAGATATAGTAGGAAATTAAATTAGATATCCAGAGCGAGGAAACCCACTCTAATAATCCACAATGTGACAGAGAGATGGTATGTCAGGAGCAATGAGGAAAATTAAAATCATGCCTCCCAGTGCTGATCAGTGCCATAAAATAAATATAAAAGAAAGGGAGACTCAGGGTCCAAGGAAATGGTGATACTGCATGCTAACAACAGGCCTGATAGCCTGGTTTCTAATTACAAACCAGGCTTACTAACTACAATTTGGCCCCTAATTTATAAATCAGGTCTATTGTCAAAGCTTAAACTCTAGTTACCCAGTCTGGACAGTTGCTGTCTACAATGAAAACAGATCAGTTTAGGATGAATTCAAATGAGATGGTATAGTAATATAAGAAGTTAGAAACACAAGCAAAGATGAGATAAAATAATGCAAAACAGATCAATAAAGCAGTCTTACAAGGCCTTAACTGAAAATGCCTGCTAAAACACAATTGCTTTTAATGTCTATTTAAAAATGGACAAAGAGGTAACCAAACTCACCTCTCTGTGTTGATGCTGCTACATAATATGTAGGCCACCATTGGAAAGGCCCAGCCTACTAAATGGCAGGCTAATTGCTAATTGCAGAACCACTGCATCCTACTAAACACTGTAAAGGGTAACAGCATATTGCAGAAGGGGTGAGTAGGCAAATATGCTGCCCCAAGCATTTGTGGCATAGGTGAACAACTGTGTCTCTCCAGACAGTGGTGTCACTAGGGGGGTGCAGGAAGTGAGGACCACACCAGGTGACACCCTAAGGGGGGGGTGACACCACTGCTCCTCAAACACCTACCTTTTGGCAGAAACAGGCTGTGGCATCCATCTTCTTACCTTTAAAATGATGGGAGTGGGGTAAAGCTCAGTGGGGGGAGAAAAGAGAGGCCCCAGAATTTTTTAAAATTAAAATTTCAAATTTCAAAATTTTATTTTTTAAAAAATTAAAAATTGAAATTTTAAATTTTAAAACCATATTTTAAATGTTCTTTAAAACATCACATTTTAACCAATTTTCACTATGTGCATATGTTATTGCAATTTGAAGGTACAATTTAATTTTGCTATTAGTGGTACATTCAGTGATAAATGGGAATTATTATTATGATTATAATTATGAGTAACATCAGTGCAAAAAGCATTACTAAGGATTCTGTATTGTGTGAAATGGGAGGAGGTCAATGGAGGGAGTGACACCATGAGTTACCACACCAGATGACACCAACCCTAGGGATGCCACTGTCTCCAGAAACTGTTGACCTGCAATTCCCAACCACTGGCTATGCTGGCTAGGGATGGTGGAAACTGCAGTTGAATGACATCTGGGGCATCACTTATTCCCCACTTCTACTTGATATAATAGCCAAGCCCATGCACCTTTCTTCCCCAAGTGAGTGAACTAGAAATTCCCACTGCCTACAATGCCATATGTGGCACATGAACTGCAGGTTGAAGTTTTGTTTCTTAGACATTTTGATGTTCCTTGTTGTTTTCTTTCTCTCTCCGATATTTAACGATATGTTTCCTAAAAAATAGATGGTGCCACTTCATAGCTGGAGCTCCTGATCCATCATCTCCAGAAAACACTGCAGGTGCACTGCTGGTACCATATGGTAACCTTTTATGACTGGACAGCCACTTTGCATGAGTTCCTAGTGCAGAGCGTATATTAATCTAGCTCAGATTAATTTGCTGAGAGACCAATGATCTTATCACTATCTCTTTTTAAAAAGGTTTTCTTTTACATATTGGTGTTGCCCATTGTTTTGAAATTTGAGCATGTCATATTGATTCCTTTTCATATATGTACATTATTAATAAAATAATAATAAATAATAAAAATTTATTTATACCCCACCCCTCTGAGCTCAATCGGGGCGGCTCACAAATGATGAAAATACAAGATACATTCAAACCCCTGTATCCCCCCCTTTAAAAAGTATTAAACCTAGTAAGAGTTAAAACCAAATTAAAACAAACAACATCAATGCAATGCTTCGATGAAGGATAATAGTGGACACAAGTTGACTAGAAGAAGGCTAATAGGAAAATTCCTGGAGGGCTCCCCTGAAGAGGGAATTCCTGAGGCCAGGATCTCTATCTTGGAAAGGCCTGCTGGAAGAGGTCCATCTTAACAGCCTTTTTAAAGACGTAAGCAGATGGATCTCATCCGGCAGGCTGTTCCATAATATTGGGGCAATCATAGAAAATGCCCTCTGGGAGGTAGCCAAGAGCCTAGTTTTTTGTGGCTGGAGCAAATTCCTTCCAGAGGACCGGAGTGCGCGGGGAGGATTGTAGGGGAGAAGGCAGTCCTGAAGATAGTTTGGACCCAAGCTATTTAGGGCTTTGAAGGTGATAACCAACACCTTGTACTGGGTTCGGAAACTAATAGGCAGCCAGTGGAGGGATTTTAATACTGGAATAATATGATCCCTCCTAGATGTTCCAGAAACTACTCTGACTGCCATATTTTGTACTAACTGCAGTTTCTGGACCAAGCACGAGTGTAGCCCCATGTAGAGTGCATTACAGAAATTTAGACATGAGGTTACCAGCACGTGCACAACAGTCTCAAGGTCCCTTATTTCCAGAAAAGGGCACAGCTGGCGTATCAACCGAAGCTGATAACAGGCACTCTTGACTGTCCCATTTACCTGATTCATCATCAGGAGCGACAAGTCAAGGAGCACCCCCAGACTGTGAACACAGTCCTTTATGGAGAGTGTGGCCCTGTCCAGGACCGGAGATTGCAGCCCAATTCTTGGTTTCGGGGCCACTACTGTGAGCAGATCGGTTTTGTCTGGATTCAGTCTCAATCTGTTTTTCCTCATCCATCTCATTACTGCCTGAAGATATTCATTGAGAGAGGAGATGCCGAGAGAATTCGAAGCCAACGAACAAGACATGGAGAAATAGATTTGCGTGTCATCAGGGTACTGATAATACCCAGCTCCATAACTCCGAATAATCTCACCCAGCGGCTTCATATAAATGTTAAATAACATCGGGGACAAGATAGCACCTTGTGGAACACAACATGTGAGCTCCCTTTTGCTGGAGCAACTGTTCCTGAGCAGCACCCTCTGGGATCTGCCTGAGAGGAAGGAATGGAACCACTGGAGCGCAATGCCTCCACTTCCCAGCCCCCTCAGGCGATCCAGGAGGATGGCATGGTCTATCGCAGGTTCCGGCCCAGGTTGCTGGACTTACCAGCCTAGGCAGGCCCCAGCCTCTGCTGCTGCTGCCACGCACCACCGCGGCCGCCATTTTGTTTTCCTCACTCTACCAAGAAGCTTGTCTACGTCATCGGTACTCACAGATTGAAACTGATCCAGAATAATTTCAGTAATGGAGTCATTGGATGCCTCGTCAATAGTTTCTGTCAAAACACTGGCATCTAAGTTCGCTCTTATCTGAGAGATTTTATCTGCAAAGAAGTTGTTAAACGCATCACAGCAGGCTGTTGTTGGGTTAAGCAAAGGGTTCTGCACAGGAGGCACCTGTGTCAGCTCTCTTACCACCTTAAACAGTTCTGCTGGATGGGACTCTGCAGATGCAATACGTGCAGAAAAGGATCTCTGCACTGCACGTATTGCCTTCCGATAGGACCAAAGAAAACTCCTATGGCGAGTCTGGTCAGATAAGAGGCGAGTTTTCCACCAGTTGCACTCTAGTCGCTGTTCAACCAGCTTCATTTTCATAAGCTCTAAGGTGTACTATGGCTTACGGTTTGAAGCGGGTTTGCAAGGACGCTTGGGAATTATCATGTCGATAGCCTTGGTGAGGTCGGTGTTCCAAGTGTTAACCAATGCTTCGACAGAATCACCGGCATTACCAACCATTAAACCCTCCAAGGCTTTCTGGAATCCATTTGGTTCCATTAGCCTTTAAGGGCGGACCATTCTAATTGGTCCACCACCCCCAGAGGGACAGATAGAGGCACTTAGCTCCACCTTGACCAGGAAATGATCTGTCCATGACAGGGCAGTGGTTTCGATTACCTCTGGCCATGGATATTCTTGTTCTGTACTAAAGACCACATCGAGGGTATGACCAGCACAATGTGTGGGCCCAATGACCAATTGGGAAAGGTCCATGTTAGTCATGGTCTCCATGAACTCCTGAGCTGCGCCTGTTAAACTGGTCTCGAGTGGAATGTTGAAGTCACCCAGAACTAAAAGCCTGGGCAACTCCAGCAGCAGCTCAGATACCAGCTGTGTCGGTTCAGTTAGGGAGTCTGCTAGACAACAGGGTGGTTGGTATACTAACAGAATCCCCAAACTATCCCTAGTCCTCAGGCTAAGGTACATACACTCGAAGTGGACTGTGTTCCGGACAGATATCCTGGTCAAAGTCAGGTTGTTTTTATGAACCAGAGCCATCCCTTTGGCCATTTCCCCCCACCTGCTCACTAACATAATACCCAGCTGGGAGGGCCTGCGCCCACATCACAGCACTATCCTCTCCCAGCCAGGTCTCTGTGAAGCAAGCCAGGTTGGCATCCTCATCCAGACGAAGATCATAGATGATATGAGTTTTATTTTTGACTGACCTGGCATTGCAAAGGAGCAGAGTGAGGTTCTGTGGAATGGTTGGTCTGCTCTCCAATCCATTCCGGGAAACAGAGGGAACTGAAGGCGAGGTAACTCTCAAACAGTGATCTCGCCTTCTTTTGTAACATTTGTTTACTCTATTCCGTCCATATCTCCCATTCCCCAGCACAACTCCAATAGCTGCCCCCACCTCATTCCCGGCCTCAGGTAAAGAGGGAGATGATAAAGCCACAAAAAGAGGGTAGGGTAACTAGAACTGAATCCAACCCCAACCCTTAACCCAATTTCCGTGGCAGATTAAATGATGAAAGAGTTGGGTACAATGAGTCTCTGCTCAATTCTCAATAAGACAATGAGTCTCTGCTCAATTCTCAGCATCCTTCATGTCTTAAAGATGTAACATTAAGTCCTCCATTTATCCCTCTCAACAAGTACAACACAGGAATAAATGGCTAACAAGCCTCCGGAGAAGCCTCTTCCACCTCCGCCACTGTAGATGGTAAATGGGTGGAGGGATGGGCTAAATAGCCTCCGGAGAGGCCCTTTTCCACCGCTGCTGCTGTAGGTGGTGAAACCGGCAAAGGGGCAGGCTAACTAGTCTCTGGAGAGACCTTCTTCCAGTGCCGCTGCTGTAGATGGTGAAACAGGTGGAGGGGCAGGCTAACTAGCCTCTGGAGAGGCCCTCTTCAGCGCCGCCACTGTGGGTGGTAAAACAGGCAGAGGTGCAGGCTAAATAGCTGCCAGAGAGGCCCTCTTCCACCACCGCCACTGTAGGTGGTAGAACAGGCAGAGGGGCGGGCTAAATAGCCTCCGGAGAGGCCCTCTTCTACCGCCGCCGCTGTAGGTGGTAGAACAGGTGGAGGGGTGGGCTAAATAGCATCTGGAGAAGCCCTCTTCCAGCGCCGCCACTGTAGATTGTAGAACAGGCAGAGGGTCGGGCTAAATAACCTCCAGAGAGGCCCTCTTCCAGCGCCATCGCTGTAGGTGGTAAAACAGGCAGGGGGGACAGGCTAAATAGCCTCTGGAGAGGCCTTCTTCCACCACCGCCGCTGTAGGTGGTGAAACAAGTGGAGGGGCAGGCTAAATAGCCTCCAGAGAGGCCCTCTTCCAGCGCCGCTGCTGTAGATGGTAGAACAGGTGGAGGGACAGGCTACTATCCTCCGGAGACACTCTCTTTCAGCGCCACTGGAATATGACATAAAGTATAACCACTGGGAATCATTTGAAGAGATATGATTTCAAGTCACCACCCAACCCCATGAAGCTCATAGGATGACCTTGAGCCTATCAGTTTCTCACTCTTTCCAATAAAGATAAAATGGGATAAATATTGTGTAAAAGCTTAGAAGAAAGGGCACCATTTTAGACTTTGCTGATCAGGGGAAGGCAAGGAGATTCAATGTTCACATACACTCAATGGGAAAAAACAGTTCATTTTAAGAAAAAATCTACTGATGTAACTACTTTCAGTCTCATAATAACTTTCAGTCTCATAAGGCACTCCTGAGCTTTGGTGCTGGCCTAAAACCTTCTACTGCTATTTAGCCTAAATTCTGGCTTGTTCCTGGATCCTGCCTCCTAGGCCATCCTTCACTTTTGACTTGATCTTTGAGCCTGATGTTTGGCTTTGCCCCATCCCATAGCTCCTAGTTTCTGTTTCCTGGCTGAACTCTGATGGCTGCCTGTGGTTCAACCCTGGTGTCTGGTTGTCTTTTTGTGTATGTCCATTGCTTGCATAATTTGAAATGATAGAGAAGAGGCCAGCCTCCAGTTAAGATTGTTACCCACAATATGGCCACAATATTGACAAATTATAGATATCATCAATCTTTTTTTCTCCCTTCAGCACTTTTGACCACTGAAGAAGACCTACTGTCGAAATGCGTTTGGTTTTGTATTGGGCTTGCACTGTTATCCCTTCCATTTGCATTTCTGGAGATATTGAATACTTTATCCTATATATATTTTGCATGTTAAACATCTCCTTACATTTTGTTTATTGGGTGGGATTTATAGTTTCTCAGCCTTGTACTTATTGGATATATGCATAAGGCTTGAGTATTATGGTCTTGTATTGGGCTTGCACTGTTATCCCTCCCATTTGCATTTCTGGAGATATTGAATACTTTATCCTATATATATTTTGTATATTAAACATATCCTTACATTTTGTTTATTGGGTGGGATTTATAGTTTCCCAGCCTAGTACTTATTGGATATATGCATAAGGCTTGAGTATTAATTTATGGTCCAGAATTGGGTTTGCATTGTTATCCCTCCCATTTGTATTTTGTGCATTAATTTAATTTACAGTTTTTGAACCTTTGATTTTTAACTGCCTAAATAGATTAGCAATACTTTTGGTCTTGTATTGGGCTTCCACTGTTATCCCTCCCATTTGCATTTTTGGAGATGTTGAATACTTCATTTTATATATACTTTGTATGTTAAACATCTCCCCACAATTTGTTTATTGGGTGGGATTTATAGTTTTCCAGCCTAGTACTTATTGGCTATATGCACAAGGCTTGAGTATTAATTTATAGTCCGGAATTGGGCTTATATTGTTATCCCTCCCATCTGTATTTTGAGCATTAATCTAATTTACAGTTTGTGAACCTTTGATTTTTATCTGCCTAAATAGATTGGCAATACTTTTGGTCTTGCATTGGGCTTGTATTGTTATCCCTCCTATTTGGAGTTGTGCATTTGAGTATTATTTTAATTTTCATTCGGCTTTTGCATATAGAACCTTGGATTTTCATTTGGCTAAACAGTTTGGCAACACTTTTAACTCATCTTTTATTCATCCCCTTTTTTTTCTATTTTGTTTTTAATAAAATTGAGTGTTGTTTTTTTTATCCATTTTACTTTTCCCTAGATTTTTTTGCCTTTGATAGTTTTCCTTGTGGTCTAGGGTCACACCTCAAAGTTTTTTGTTGTCTTTTTGTGTATGTCCATTGCTTGCGTAATTTGAAATGATGGAGAAGAGGCCAGCCTCCAGTTAAGATAGGTGTCTCTTAAGGCAATGCAGTGGTGTTTCTATTTGGGTTGAAGTCGGGGAACTGCTATCCAGAACTGCTGAACCCTATCCCTAAAATAAATTTAGCACAACAGACAGCTCCTTCAAATTTCACATTCAAAACCACTAGTCAAACTGTTGGCTCAATTCTAGGCAAGCTCATGGGGTAGAATGCAGTCCTTGTGATAGCTTAATAGGCTTACTCAGGCTTTTAACCCTGAGATTCATCCCTCAAGGCTTGTCTTCCTGACAACAGATGTAGAAAAAAATCTGTGTGTACCAGTTTTTAGCAAGGTGCTTTCCTATCAGTATACCAGAATTTTACAATTTGAAATCTGTCAATTTGTGTTCAATAAGTGCAAACCAAAGTATCTTTCAAATGATGCTTGGGCTTCAAAAAGCTGAATCAAATGTGTCAACAAATCCAACAATTAAACTCCATAATGTTACATCACTGTTTCATCAAATCAGACTTTCTGCTGCCACTGCTAGGCAAACCATGGTTTTAGCAGTGGGAGCCAAATTACTAGATCAGAGAGTAGTGTATGTATTAAAAATATTCATGCCAGTATCCTATGAAATACTTCCATGGGCCCTGGTCATAAGTCAGCATAATAATCAAAAACATTTCCAACATCTTGCTGCCTCCCCACACCAAGTGATCCTTTGTTTTCATTCAGTTTATTTCTTTGTTGTTGTTGTTAACTGCCTTCCCACTGATCTCGAACCATGGCAACCCTATGGATGAGACCTCTCCAGGTCCCCCTGTCCTCTACTGCACTGTCCAGCTCCTGCAAACTCATATTCATGGTCTCTTTAATAAAGTTCATCCATCTAGCATGTGGCCTTCCTCTCATTCTACTTCCTTCTACCTTTCCTAACATTATTGTTTTTTCCAACAATTCATGCTAATTAGTATGATAAAATACAATGCATAAAATATCATGAGATAAGATAAATTTGACAGAATAAGATAACATATATTAATTTAAATTAATAGTAATAATTGTTGTCTTATAATAAATTAAAGAATAATAAAATACAAAAAACAAAATATGTCTAAATAAGTTCATCACCTTTACATGCAACCCCAATGTGATCAAGAAAATATCTTCTCAGTTGAATAGCCCTACCTATAAATTTAGCAGTTCTAATTACCACATGTGCATTTGTACCTTGAAGAAAATGGGCTAGCCATTTGTTATGTTCCCAGTATGTAATTCTATCACGTATTGTCTGTAAGTACTGGGCCCTTACTGTAGCATATAATTGGCAGCTAAATAGGACATGCTCAATATCTTCTATTTCAGATGCTTCACAGATGCATGTTCTCTCAATGGATGGCACTTGATGGAATCACCCATATTTAATCATGGAATCTACCTGCTCAAATCTTGCTCTGGTTAAAGCTGTTCTATAGAATTGGGCCAAGCCCATTATCAGATATTTTTCCATTTGAAAAGACTTTTTATTTTGGGCCAACCATTTCAGTGATCTAATGTTTGCAAGTATCTCAATATCAGTTTGAGCATTTACACCCATTACTCTTTGTTTAAATATTCCTATGGCCTGGTGTCTAAGTGAAAATAAGTATTGTATTGAAAAAATGAGATGTGAGATAATTTGATAAAGCTGACTAAACCATGAAGTGTGTTGAAAACTGCCCATTTGTTTGTTCTTCCAGGAACATTTTTGGAAATCGGTCAGATTCTAATGAAAGGATCTTCCATCAGTAATTGAAGGCTTTAATTATTGTGAAACTGTAAATTGAATGGATACCGGTTTCAGCAATTACTGCTGATACAGGGGTGTTCCTTTCAGTCCCCAAAACAATCCTTAAGAAGCGTGGTTGATTTTGTTCAAGTGGAGGGGCCTTTGATAGCCCCCACAATTTAGCACCAAATGTTAGAACTGGTATAAATTTTTGCCTTATATACCTACAGAATGGGAAGCAAGGAAATTGAGTGATTATAACTAAGCAATTTAAATAGCATTTTAGAACCTGCTGTTGCTTTTGTGGAACTTTGTTTAAAATGATTAGTCCAAGGCCCTGTATCTGTAAAAAGAACCCCTAAGTATGAAAAGCAATCAATTTGTTTTATAGGTTCTCTGTCCAAATACTAGTTGTGTTTGGCCTGTCTTTTCCCAAATACCACCACTTTGGATTTGGACTTGTTGATGTTCAAACAGTTAGTGGCACAATATGCACTGAATTTTCTCAACAATCTTCTCAAGCCTACTTGGGAATAAGCCATTAGAACCATATCATCTGCATATAGAAGAATATTAATGTGTCTATTAAAAATCTTTTGCAAGTGTACATCTGTAGAATGAAGAAATCCTGGAATGTCATTGACATAAAGATTGAACAGCATTGGGGCCAAAATACATCCTTGTCTAATGCCTTTATAGGGGGGTATATTCTGCGTAAGGGAGCCATTGACTCCAGTACAGACCTTTAGGAATGTATTTGTATAAAGGGCCTTTACCAGATATAGGAGTCTAGGTTCCATGTTTAACTTAGCCAACTTCCTCCATAAGATGTCTCTATTTATGGAGTCAAATGTCACACTTAGGTCTATGAAGGCTGTAAATAGATAATTGCCATCAGTTGTTTATTTAGTAATAAGATGATGTAGAACAAAGCAATTATCTTTTGGGAAGTATTCAGATCTGAACCCAGCCTGTTCATCCACTAGTATGTTCTTCTCAATTATCCAGTCCTCTGTTTTGCTCAAGATATATTTTGTATACATCTTAGCTGTTATATCAATAAGGCTTATGGGTCTATAGTTTCTGGAATCTTCCCTATCTCCTTTTTTATATGTGGGAACTGTGATGGAAAGTTCTCATCCTGTTGGAATATGGCCAGTATTGTCGATGTATGTAAATAGTTCTGACAACAGTGATGCCCACCAGTCAATATGTGCCCCGAATAGTTCCAGAGGAAGGACGTCTTCATCAGTTGCTTTATTAGATTTTAATGACCAGATAATATGTTTAATTTCTGTCACTGACACAGGTAGCCAAGGAGAAGAGTTAACACTGGGCATTGACACAATAGTTCTCTTTCCTGTGGGATCCTGCTTAGAGTTAGCAAACAAAGTAGTGTAAAAATTCTCCCAAACTGAAACTGAAATGGGAATGTCAGATAATAGCTTATGCTCTTTCAGCATACAATAGTCCAAAAAAAGCAAACAACAACAACAAAAACCTGGGTTTGACCCTTTTGCTGACTTTTCTAGCTCAAGACTGCAGCTGTATGTTGAGCCTTTTTGGAGACTATTAGCTTTTTATAGTTGTGTCTTAGCTTTAACATATTTGCATTATTTTTAAAAAAACTTTATTGTAGTTAAAAAGAAAAAATACAAATCAAGAAACTTATATGCTATTCCATCTTTTTACATTCCAATACATCAATTAAAACATTTTACTTCTTTTTCCTTTTGTTCAGACAAACAATTATTTCTTGTACCTCTTCTTTTATACTTATACTGTACTATTTCCTGAAATTTCAACTCTCTTTTAAGCAGACAGTCTACTTTGTTTTGAACTTAAGATTTTCCGGATGGAACTATTATATAAGGTTATGTTTTCATTTTACCTCTATTAATAGTAAGAAGGAGGGTATTATTTATATCATTTGAAATCATCATAACTTATCCCAAATCTATTTTGATTCGTTCCCATTTCTTTTCATACTGTTGTATTGATTTACCAGTGGCATACATAGATAATTTGTCCATTGCCACTAACTCCTTTAATTTAATATACCATTCATATATACCTGGCATGTTTCTGTTTTCCAAAATCGTGCAAATGTAATTCTTGCTGCTGTTACCATGTATAACACTAAACTTTTTTCATTCTGACTTAACTTATTCTTGATTACTGCCAGTATATTCAATAAGTATAACTCTGGTTTCAAAGTATAGTTTTCTGTAACATTTTCCCCATATTACTGTGAATTTTTTTCTGTGGCCTTATTACATTGCCACCACATGTGTTAAAGTGTTCCCAATTTAGACTTACACTTCCAACACAGTTTCTTCCCTTTGTTCTGCATTTTTGCTAGTCTAGTAGGGGACAAGTACCATCTGTAAAAAACTTTGTAATAATTTTCTTTCAAAATGTTACACCTAGTAAATTTCGAGGTATCATTCCATGAGTTTTCCCAGTTTTGTAAAGGTATAGTATTTCCTATGTTTTGTATCCATTTAATCATATTTGTTTTTACTGTTTCTTCATATAATTCTAAATCTATTAAGGACCTGTACATTTTCCCTATCCACTTATATTTGTATCCCCTTAGAAATTTATCAAAGTTATTTAATTCTTTCTCAATTCCCTGTTCTTCCATATCTTTCTTAAAATCTTTTTAATATAGATATTTTAACCAGTTTAACTTTATTCCTTCTTTCCACAAATCTTCTTTTGACTTTAATTTTAGTCCTTCCTCTGTCTTTATCAGAATCTTTTCATAAGTGAGCCAATTCTCTTCAAGAGAACCTTCATTCTTATGGTATGCCTCCTGTGATAAGACCCACTGAGGTATCTGCATCCAAAATTATTTTCTATATTTCTTCCAAACACTGAATAAAGCTTTTCTTATACAGTGTTTATTAAAATTTTTACCCATTCTAATTCCCCCATATCCTATTACCCTATGCCACCCAACTTCCAATCTATAACCTTCCAGGTATAAGAGTTTCATGTTTTTTAGGGTAATTCAATCTCTTATTCAGGATAGTGTGCATGCTTTATAATATAACTCTAAATTGGGTAAGCTCATTCCTCCCTTTTCCTTTCTATCTTGCATTGCTGCTGCTTTAATCCTGGGTTTTCTCCCTTGCCAAATAAATTTTGTGATGTCTTGCTTCCAACTCTTAAATAGTGCCTTTGAGGATAGAACAGGGATTGTTTGGAATAGAAAGAGCATCTTTGGGAGCACGTTCATCAGTATCATAGCTATTCTACGTAACAGTGATAACTGTTGCTTATCCCAGGAGTTTAAATCTGATTTGATACTATTCCATAAGGTGGTATAATTGTTCTTAAATAATTCACTGTTCTTCCTAGTAATTATTATTCCTATATATTTAACTTTGTCTATCAATTGATATTCTGTTTTCCTTTTCAAGACTTCTTCATTTTTTGTATGTTTTTTTGTTAATATTCTGCTCTTAGATTTATTTATCTTAAATCCAGCTAAACTTGTGTATTGCTCCAAAATTTGTTCTAGATGTTCTATATTTTCCCTTGGATTTTCAGGAATATAACATGTCATCTGCAAAGGCTTTCAGACAATATTTACACTTGTGAATCTTCGGGAACTATAGTATTTTGTCATTCCTTATTCTTATATTCATAATCTCCATTTCCATAATAAAAACCAATGGAGAAAGTGGACAGCCTTGCATGATTGTCTGGTGTAGGTTTTCTTTGAATCAGATGCATGGCTGCTTTTAGAGGTTTTTTTTTTTTTTTGAGTGAGAACAATCAAAGTCAAACCAATTAGATTGTGTGGGTTGGAGCTTCCTGGCTGGAAGTCTATTTGTTAGAATTTTTTAAAACATAGAACACAGATTGGCATACCCATTAAGAATTTCATTTGGATCTTGGGTAATGACCATTTTGAGACAGGACTGGGCTCACTCAGAGTACAGAAAACTAGAAATTGCTTTGGTATCCACCTTGGCCCACTTAAGCCTCCTATTCTGCCTAAGTTCAAGGTTAGCATGTAGCCTCTTATCTTATGGTATAGGTGGTCTTAGGTCAAAGCTGCCATAAAAATTGACTATGGGGGGAAGTAGATGGCTTATTAAGTTGTTTTGGGGACAGGGAAGGGGAGGGGCAGCCGCACGCTATTTTAGCGCTCCTTTCCAGGGGCGCCGACGGTGCGCCGCTGGGTCAAGGCATGGGGATGCCTCGGTCCCGCGGCACACCTTCCCAGGGCGACCCATGACCACCCGTCTGCTTAGGGGGTTATAACTGGTTGGTGATTCACATGAACTTGAATATTTGAGAATAAGTTGACATGATTTATTGGAACACATATATAATTCAGGACACTGCTTGCATTCCCAGCATGGAAGGTAAAAGGATATATGAAGCAACTATCTCTGCCTCCTAAAATATGTAGATTGCATGTGTATATCAGGAAGATAAATTTGGAGTCTGCCCTGTTCCTTTTAGTATTTCTAGCATTCCAGAATGGATCATTTAATAGGTAATCCTCAGCTATAATACCCTGGTATACATAATCATGCAAGGAAGCTCCCACCTTAGCATTAAAGTATCCCAATAGGATCACAATTGCTTTAGGATGTTTTATCTTTATCTCTAAAATCATCTTTTCTAATGGCACCCATATATCAAGTTAGAAACAGAAGGAAAAATGTGAAGGTAAGTATGTGTTTAATAGCACAACTTCAGATGATTTATATTTAAATTGGGTAGCCAAGAGATAAAAAAAATATCCTCTCTAAAGACCAACTGCTTTCCTTGCCAGCCCAATTCTGTCCTGGTGAACAGACATAATCCCCCTGAGGTCTACCCCGATTCATGTCTTCTCATGATGTGTGCAAAGTATAACAGTTTAACTTTTGTCATCCTGGCTTCTAGGGATATTTCTGGCTTGACCTGCTCTAGAACCCATTTGTTTGTCTTTTTGGCTGTCCATGGAATTCTCAGCACTCTTCTCCAGCACCACATCTCAAATAAGTTGATTTTCTTCCTATCTTCTTTCTTAACTGTCCAGCTCCCAAAAGTAGAAAGTTTCTTTCTACTTAGTTATATGATGAATATTATAAGCTATTGTCTCTGTAGTATCCTTCAAATGCTAAGGTGAAAATTCTGAACTAGTTCATCTAATTACTTGGTTTATTAGCTTCCCATTATAACAGTAATAGTGTTAGAGGCAACGTAATTGCAAAGACTTGAAAAATTATACTTTGCTGTTCTATTTTATGAAGTGTGAGTTATTCTGTTTTATTAACTTTTGCATTTAATGGTTTGGCCAGATTTTTTGTAACCACTTAGTACATTGATCAAAATAATAATTTAAGCATTCACCATCCTTTAGTGTCTTTTGCACTTTATTGTCTTTTGGAGTCTCTTTATTTTAGGGAGAAGTCATTATTTTTTGGCAGTAGAGATAGGAAAATATTCTAAAATATTAAAATAATGGTTGAAAATAAGAGGGGAAATAATTATTGAATATGTATGAAAAATATTCAAAAACATGTTTTTGAGTGCCAAGAAACCCTGATAAGAAGAATCCTGCACCAATTTCATTCTTCTGTGAAAAATCTACATACAGTTGTTTTATGCAGAAAACAGCATTTTCAATGCAATAAACACCATTTCCCCCCAAAAAACAGTATAGTTTCCAAAATCTGCAAATATAATCTTGCCTCTTCTCTCTCACAAAATTGCAAGGAGGAATGCTATTCTTTCACAAAATTATCTATGCTTGTCCCTCCACATTCACTGGAATTAGGGGCACAGGATCCCTGTGAATGTGGAAAAAGCACAAATAACAAAAACTGGAGAGAACACCTCTCTATGAATCTCTAGGTCTTCCATTGCAACTCTGTGGTCAACATCTGCCAAACATTTGTGACAGAATTGCACTGGAGGAGCTACAAATGCCTAGTAGAGTGCTCTCTCTAGAAATCTCTAAATCCTTCAGTGTGACTTTTTGTTAAAGTTGACCATAGAGTTGTGCTGGAGAACCTAGGGAGAACCTGTTAATAAAATTTGTGAATAATCAAATCCGCAAAAGTCAAAGCCACAAATGTGGAGGGATGAGTGTATTGATTTTTCTCTCAATAAAATTAATCAATTTGTCCATCTTTACCAAATCAAATATTTTTAGATTCAGTCTTCCATTGAGGGAATCTCTGTACTTTCCCAACTCTGGGTGTATAACAGCCTTGCTGGTGTAATCATATACTGTATTTTTTTCTTGTTGTCTTGTTATTTGATCATCTGTCAAATCCAGTAATAAACGTTCACCCTTAAAGCTCTTAAGGATCTTCTGTATGATCTCATGAATTAACTTCAAGTATTTCTTTTTCTTTTTTGGCAGGTCCACCACAATATGAGTTCCTTAAACTATTCAGTGCAGGCTAGGGTGTGACCAGTGATTATTTTCCCCCAACATGCCTGGGACCAGCACCATATTTATGCCCAATGGTTACAGTTGTTTCTTTCTTTCCTGGAAGCTTAGCAGTGACTGGCAGCCTGGTGTGATGGATCCAGGCTTGTCCCACAGTTCAAAGCCTTGGTCTCCTATCTGTCCATCTGGAAGTGTCCAGTACAAATGTTGAATCAAATAAGTTTCCTCAGAATGAAACACAAGAACCCCAGGCTGATGTACATGGAGGGAGAAACTTTGAAGTCAACAGTGGATAGATGTGGTAGTTCTTCTCTCCTTCCATATCTTTTCAGTAATGTTAAATTAATAAGTGCTCACTAAACATCAATTCACAACACATACAAAAAAAAGAGCACAGGAAGAAAAAAGTCATAAAATACACAATCACAAATGCATAATGGTTACTGTTTTTAATATATAATATATCAACAAAAATGATTCCACAGAAAAAAAGCCCAACCTCAAACATAATAAGTGTCCACATGTGAACAATACCTATCAGTTGCAAAAGAATAAGACTGTGTGAATTTAACACTGCATAGCTGGGATTGTCATGGTCAGTCAGGAGCTGGGCTCGGAGGATGAGGAGGAGGAGGAGCCTACAAGAGGAAAGGGAGGCTCTACCAGGTTCTAATTCTGCCCTGCTAGATCCCAGCCCTGTCCTCCCAGCCCCAGAGGAAGAGCAGCCAGGTCCTAGCACTAGTAGGATCCCTATGGAGGCACAACAGCCTAGTGGTAAGGATCAGGAAGAAACAGGTGTGGAAGGACCTTCCTTCAGACAACGCAGGGCAGAGAGTGCTTGTGTGCATTGGTCAAGAAGGCTTACAGAGAGGCAATTGACTAACAAGCCTCAGCTGGCATGGAGGAGGGAATCTCCTACTTAATCACCTGGGAGAGGACCACTCAGTGCCAGAGCTTATTGCAGTTTCCTTGTGTGGTTACTGTCAGCACTGGCACCTTGCTCTCTGGAACCCTTGCGTGCTGTGAACCTTTGACATCGGAATGAACTGGATGCTTGTTACCTTTTGGCTGCCCTGAACTTGGACTGAACTGACTACTGTGTACTCTGGAATCCTGACCCTGGCTTTGGTACTGGTGTGCTTCTTGAGAACTAACAGAAAGGTCTGTAGCCTGCCTTTTAGCTTCTTTCTTGCTAAACCATTCTTATCAGCATTTGTTTGGACTGGTGCTGGCTGTAGTCCAGGACAGGGATGTAAATCTGCACAAATTTTCTTCTCAAGGAAGCAATTAATAATTTTAGCAATTTCCTTCCCAGCATGAGGAAATCTTTGAAAATTGTCCAGATTTATACTCTCTTCATAATTTGGGAGGTATTCTGACAAAATTTGCATGTGTTTTTCCCATGGACAAAATAGCCTTTTTTGTCATAGGAAAAAGACTTTTCTACAAAGAAAAAATTTTCTCTCTTCCTCTCTTCCTTTCTCTCTTGCACAGAAAAAGATGTTTCTTAGGGGGGAAGCAGACGAGAGCTTCCCAGACGCCCTGGGCCGGCACGCCGCGGGGCCACAGCCTCCGCACCTCGGCGCACCGGCGGCGTCCCTGGAAAGAGCGCTAAATCAGCGCTCCTTCCTCAAGACAGCGAAAGTGTGCCCTAAACACGTAGGGCACACTTTCCCTGTCTTTTCCGCCGCAGCGCATGCAGTCGCTGCGGTGGGAGGTTGCCCTGGGAGCGCCGGCTGTGCGGAGGGCCGGCAGCTCCCAGGGCAACCTCAGGAAGAGGAAGGAGCGCCGCGCGTGCAGCTGCTCCTCCTCTTCCTGGGCTTGGAGACGAGGCCTAAGCAGACTGCCAGAAATAGTGCAAATTCAGTCCACTTTTAGGGTTAGGGCTAAGAAATCATGGGAACTGTATTTTATTGTGGCACCAGACCTCTCTGACAGAGAAGGCTCAATGTCCCAGGAAAAAAACAATTCCCATGATTCCCTAGCACTAACCCTAACCCTAAAAGTGGACTCAATTTGCACTATTTCTGGCAGTCTGCAACCCCCCTTCTGCTTAGGCCCTTAGTCATCTGCCGAGGCCCTTAGGTAGAAGAGGCTGTTTTCGCCACAAAACAACCATGTACAAATTTTGCACAACGTAAACTCCAATTACACCATTTTTGTAGGAAACAGCCTGTTCTACGCAAATAATATTTCTGCACAGAAAACAGCATTTTTGGTCCAATCAATGATGTGTGAATTTTGCACAGAATACATCCAATACTGTGATGATTTTCATTAGGCCAGGATTCTTCTTGTCAGGTTTCCTGACATTCAAGAAACATGTTGTTTTGACAATTTTTCAAATATATATATTTAAATTTTCTTTCCAACATTACTGTATAGTCAGTTCATCTGGTCTGTCAGCCACCCACTGTAAACTCTGACTCTCCACCCCTCCAAGTCCCTATATGTGTTTGATAAATAGTCTAAGTGCTGGTGCTGTAGATGCTGCTTCTGTTTAGAAAGAAATATCTATCTGCCAAAATTCATCACATCCATTCCCAAAGGACCACACTGTGAGTAACTGCTTAATTCACTGGCTTTTGCCAAAGTGGCCAGGTGCCCAGCAGTGGATTACACTACTAGCCCCAGCTTCTGATGGTAACAACCTGTAATACTGAAATTTGCTACTCATCTGCCAAACCTGAAACAGGACCTGCTTTAAAAAATTGCCTTACAGCCATTGGCACAGCTATCAAACATCACAAGAACATTACAAAACACAAGAAACAATAGGTATCCAAGATGTTCTTAATTATCCTGAGGAGAAATTGATATAATCATGACACCCATTTATTTCTCACTAAATGTTCCATGTCATTTCAAGTACATAAGTTAAAAAAAAAGAAAAAGGGGGAACCAATCCATAGGGGAAAAGGAGGCAGTTTAAACTAGAGACCTTCCCAGTGGGAAGCAGAGAACTAAATTAGAAAAATAATCAGATTTCTGTATAGTAATTTAAAATGAAATAGCCTGGCTCACATGATTTACTTTGAAATGACAAGATGTATGGTAGGGTGTATGTGTGTGGTGAATGGATGGGTATGTGTAAATAAACCAATGTATATATTGTTGGATTCATATTAAATATATCCAAGTACTTTGTTTGAACAGACCTGTAAATATCTGATTTTGCAATTCATTGGGGGGGGGGACTAAGAGTGTACCTATACTACACAGTTACAGACACTTGATACCTCTCTAATTCATCCTATGGTATACTAGAATTTGTAATTTAATGAGAGATATACTGCTCTGGTTAGAGAGAGGGAGATCTAGTGCAGTACAGTTGGAAGGAGAATTACATTTAAAAATTACTCTGCACTATAGCAGAGAGGTCCAAGTACCCCTCAGCAGACTACATATCCCAGGATTCCATACGATGCAACCATGGCAGTTCAAGTAGAATCATAGTGCTATAACTGTGTAGTGGATCAGCTGAAGGACCCACTGAACTTGATGGAATGCCTGAGTAGACATCTATAAGATTAGGCTGTTTGTTACATTTGTGCAAATATGGACTTCCCAAAGTAGTAAGTGTAACACAATGATTATTAAATTGCATTTCAAGACCATTTAATACACTTTTAGGTTATAACTCTGAAAATTCTGAAGAATCTGACTTTTCAAGCTTTCACTTGAAAAGAAGCAAATCACTTTTCCATCCTTCCATCCTTCAAGACTGACCAGTCTGCCCTTTGAGATCAACACACACTTTAATTGCTTACCTATAGAATCATAGAATCATAGAGTTGGAAGAGACCACAAGGGTCATCC
>CM034701.1:190319905-190331680 GCA_020142125.1 Phrynosoma platyrhinos | reverse complement strand
TAGACAAGCAGACTTGTTGCATGGACTGCCCTGCTGTTTGGATTTTATTTTCACACACACAGAAGCCATCCATCCATCGACAGTGGAATCTCCTGCACTGGGCATTTTCAAAAAGAGCCTGAATAGCTATCTGCTCAGGATGCTCTAGCTGGAGATCTTGCACTGAGTACCCTGATGACTGTGGTGAATCCTTTTGCCACCTTTCACCTTAGAACTGACTTTCTAAGATGGCAGTCCTGGGGAAGGGGTTGGTTATCCCACCCCAAAAGCTTTAAAAGGTTAGTAGCACAGTTTGGTTTGAAAACGTAAACCAAGTGATGTTTAAATGAGAATAAAAGTTTATTTTAGAACAGAATGGAATAGATATAACTTATATCAAAGCTTGTTATTATAGTTTCTCTTAGTTACATATCAGCAATGTTTGTTTCCAATTTCCTTTTAATATTTCAGCCACAGAGACTAACAATGGGGATAAGCAGATGGGCGCCCGTGGGCCGCCCCGGGAAGCTGCACCGCGGGGCCGAGGTATCGCCACACCTCGGCCCTGTGGCACAGCTTTGCCGCCCCTGGAAGGAGCGCTAAAATAGCGCTCTTTCCACAAGTTGCCGAAGGTGCACCGCAAAAGGCTGGTGGCACATCTTCGGCGACTCTTCCACCGCAGCGTGTGTGAACGCTGTGTCGGAAAGTCATCGTTGGAGTGCCGCCCGTGCGGAGGGGCCGCCGCTCCGATGATGACTTCAGGAAAGGGGTTGGGGCGCCCACTGTGTGGCTGCCCCTCCCCTTCCTTTCCCCCAAGACGGTCCTTTTAGCCATCTGCTCCCCCCCATAATCCTTCAGGATTTAACACAACAGAAACTTCCTTCCTTAGAGTTCTGTATGTGTCCCGAGTCCCTCCCATCTGAACTCCAACTAACAAAATTTACAGTTCCCTCAGAACTCCCAGAAATGCAGCCCCTCTCTCTTTGGCTTAAGTCCCCAACTGCTCTCCCCCAACTGTCAGCTTGAAAAAATATTTTTTTTAAGTGCTCCCAGTTTGAATTCTATTGGTTGGCCCTCAGCTGCCTCCTGATTGGCCAGCTAGACATTCTATTCACAACAATGACCCTTCCATCTCTATGATTCTATGATTCCATGACCTATTGATACAGTTGAGAAGTGCCCCATATCCTCCAGAGAAGTTGCTTTAGGTATGGAGTGATTCAGGGCTCAAGGAGGCAGGGCAGCAGGAGTGGCCAGAGGCCATTCTCATCCTGATCACCCTGGGACCATCACAGGATCCTGGAAACCAGATGCTGCAGTCCCGGGGGCACCCACTGCCATAAGGAACCATTTCTTTCCTGGCTGGTTTTGGGCTGCACTCAGCGGCCCTGGTGCGACCTTGGCATGACTTCTGAGTGATCTGGCGCATGTATCATGTGCATGGGCCATCTGTTTGAAGCCCCAGATGCTTTTTAGAGGTTTATCATTATAGGGAGAATGATAATATTCCTTCCATGGAACTCCTTATGTTTACATATTTATTTACATCCAGTCATAGCAAAGAATATTAATGCTCATGCAAACTCTCTTTAATGGTTGCCTCCTAATTTCAATTCCAGTACTAAAGGACTCTAAACTAAAGGAAAGTGAGTGGAAAATTAGTGCATGATCAGAGGACAAGATGTCAGTCAATAATTTAATTTGGAAAGAAACAGAGATAGATTATTCAGACCTATATGCAAGTTGCCATTTCTCCTGACTCAATCTAATAGCTTGGAAATTGAACAAAAGTTATATTATGGAAGTAGACTTTTTATTTTAAAGAATTAAAAAAAATCATTTATTTTATATTTTAAATAAGGATATATTTTGATCCAACTTTTTTTTGGAATAAATAAAATTAGTTTGAGTTTCTTTGAACTGGTAGTTTCAAACATATTTCCTTTTTTCAGGGGTATTGGAATCCTAATATTTAATAACAGTATACTAATTCTCTTATAGGCTTCAGCCACTGAGTAACCGTTTCACATCTGATTCAAGACAGCATTAGACAGTGCTAAATGTGAAGTGCCAGAGGGGTGACACATGAGACATAATTCACCAGGGAATATCACTTTTAGCTACTTTTATTCTCAAAGGAAGCAATCAGTAATTGTAGCAATAATCATTGTGAGAAGTTTTCAAAAACATCATAGTTTGAAAGACTTTGCAATTCAAGACTTAATTGGCACCAAATCTGCATGTGCTATTTTGCACAGAAAACAGCATTTTCTATGCTCTAAACAGTATTTTGCACAGAAAATGCTGTTTCTTGTACAGACAATGCTAATTCTTGCATGTAAGATTCTGTTTTCTATGTAAAATTATCACAAGTGAATTTCATGTGGAATATGTCCCAAAATTTGAGCATTTGCCATACAGGAAACAACCAAAGGACAAAGATTTTCTCTCTCTCTTTCTCTCTGTAAATAAATAAAACTATAGGATATACATTTTATCCTAAACCTTTTGCTCAAATGAAACACTTGATTGAGCAATATATTTCATACTGTCTTGCATTATTCAGAGTTTACTTATAAAGTGAAAGACTATTCTCTGAAAGTCAAGAAATATTATGTGAGGCATGGCTTTTGGGATATATATATATTGGGGTATATATTTAACAATAAAATATTCATAGTATCAAGATTTTCAGAAAGCATGGTGATTCCAAAGTACATTGTTCTCTTATTTCAGCAAACTTCCCCCATCATTTCATTACATTGTTTTCGTGAAGGCTGAGACTGAAGAAGGCTGTGCTTTAAAAGCAATTTGGCAATGCCAAGTACATGGACTGTTGAGATTGAGCATTCCCTGACTTCTGCTGTCCTGTGTATCTCCTGATACTGTTAACTTACGTATCTGGCTAAAACCTAGCTCTCTGTGTCTCTTCTTTTGCATGTATAATATTGCTAAAATTCAACCATTTTTCTCAGACTCTACTGCCAAGATTTTGATCCATGCCCTAGTGGTCTCGCAACTAGATTTTTGTAACCTTCTCCTAGCAGGGCTCCCTCTTTCTCACCTCCGTCCTTTAATTTCGGTCCAGCATTCTGCTGCATGCATTATCACATCTGCTCACCATTTCAATCATATTTCTCCTTTATTTTCATCCCTTCATTGGCTCTCCCTCCCTTTCTGTATTCAGTATAAGCTTCTGTTATTGACTTTTAAAGCCCTACGTGGGTTGGCCCCTCCTTATTTATCAGAGCTTCTTTCCCCTTATTGTCCCACCCATACCCTCCATTCTGGTAGTCTAAGGGAAGTTGCAGACTGCCAGAAATAGTGCAAATTGAGTCCACTTTTAGGGTTAGGGTTAGGGAATCATGGGAACTGTATTTTATTGTGGCACCAGAGTTCTCTGACAGAGAACGCTCAATGTCTCAGAAAAAAACAATTCCCATGATTCCCTAGCACTAACCCTAACCCTAAAAGTAGACTCAATTTGCACTATTTCTGGCAGTCTGCAACCCCCCAAAGTCTGCTGTCTCAGCCTAAGATTTTTACTGCTCCATCCTGGATTCGTCCCTTTTCACTTACTGCCCCTCATTCCTGGAACCTCCTTCTCCCATGAGCATGGGGCATCACTTCTTTAACCAGCTTTAAAGCTGAGTTAGTCTATACTGTTCAGAGAAGCGTTCCCAGGCATTGCATGATGATTATTTGATGTTTTTAATTTGTTGCCTTCTTTGTATTAATATGTTCTTATTTTATTATTTTGTAGAATGTACACCATCAGCAGGCTTTATCTATTTTTATCTATTTTATTGATTGTAGTACACGTTGCATAAATCTACAGCACTATATAAATAAACTGTAATAATAATAATAATAATAATAATAATAATAATAATAATATCACTCAAAAAGTCTGATTTCCTAAATACTATGGCTTCAGTCCAGTTCCCAGTCCCAGTTAGAGTAAACTTTTTGCCTCAACTGAATTTACATTAACTTACTCATTGGGTCCACTCCAGTGGGGACTAGCAATTAAATATAAGCTTCTGCTATTTTTCCATTCATGCCTAGTCTTCAACATTCTTCTAATGGTGAGGATGGGGAAGGGCTAATGTTCAATTATTTTCTGATCTCCTTCAGGTAGGGACCTTTTCTCTCAATCTTTGTTAAGTCTAAATAACATAAAAATCAGAACCAAACCATGATGAAACGCTTTAAGGCCACACATTTGCAAAATATATACTGTAATATGAATCAGCGTAATTACACAAGCATGAAAATAAAAAGAAATTAATAAGCTAAATGAATGAAAGCCACTGAAAGTATAAATATGAACAAAACATGGACAAGTTTTGCAGTTGGGTGCTCTTTAAGCATTTTGTTTTGGTTTGAATCTTTATGAAGTATCATATACCAATATGGTATATAGTTACAACAATAGCAGAGATTGGAAAAGGGATTTGGGTGAGGGCCGAGTAGCCATGCTAACTGGTGGGTTCTGGAAGTTGTCGTCCAAAATATTAACATTCAGTGTTCTGGACAACTCACTACACCAGACAGTTGCAACGCTGCTATAATTCACACATGCTTGGATTTATTGTTACAACAATTTTTCAAATTAAACAACAACAACACACCAGTAAGTAACAAATCTGTGTTACCATAGAGGAATATTTTCCACTGAGGAAAATATGTTGAAAAGTTATTTACATATATCTTAAACCTAATCTGAAGTGTGTGTGTGTTTTTGGAGGGGAGGTATACAGCTTTTCATTCAGTCTGCAGAATTCACTACTGGAAAAAGTGGCAGTTAAACATATGCTTAAATTGAGTTAAAATTAAGAAAACTGTATAATTTTAAGATTGTTAATAAGAGTTCAAGCTTCTGAGCTAGGATAATGAGGAAGGGAATCAATCTTATGTTTCAGGGCATCAGAGCACTTTCATTGGATTGGAAAGATTTTTTTTTTTAATCCTGTGCAGCAATGAGTTACTATCTGAGTCAGTTTTTTGCTTTTTGTTTTTAAAAATTGTCTGGCATGGTAAATATTGATTGGGTTTTTTTAAAGAATGTCCCTGTAGTTTTAAGGAATGGATTTATAGCTCATTAATTGGTAGCCACAGAATATCCTTACCTGTTTCACAAAACAGTTGCTAGAAGAGACAGTTGATTAATTAGTAATTCCTTATCCAGAATTCTAAAATCTGAAATATTTCAAAAACCAAAACTTTTTGATGGATGGCTGAGATAGTGACACTTTTGCTTTCTGATGGCTCAGTGTACAAAGACACAGTTCTTTTTGGGACTACCCCATTCACCCTAAATAAATAAATAAAGGGCTAGAAAGTGCTGTGTATTTAAAATGAAACATTATCTCTTAGAAAAAAATGTGAGGATTTCTTTTTGTTCCATAGCTTCAAGTAGTTTCTTACTTATGGTGACTTTAAAAATCACAGGGTTTTCTTGGCAAGATTTGTTCAGAGGAGGTTTGTCATTGTCTTACCCTCTGGCTGAGAAGGTGTGACTTGTCCAAGGTCACTCAGTGGGTTTTATAGCTGAGCTGGGAATCCAACCCTAGTCTCCAGAGACATAGTCCAACTTTCAAATCACTACACACAACTGACAAAAACACAATTCCCTTGAGTGCAAGCCCTGCCATTAGGTAGCACCAGTCAATCTGCTTCAAGGAACAGAAGTAGAGTCCTCTTAACCATTCCTGTCTGTTGGAGGATAGAATTCTCAACACCCTACAGCCTCTTTGTCACCTTCTAAACTAGACTGCTGCCCTCAGGTGTGGTGGAAGATACTATTCCATCAGCAAGGTAAAATACAACATTCAGAATCCCTCCTGAGCCTCAAGTGATCCCTATTCCCCTCTGTTGGAAGGAGAACAGCCTGCCCTGCACCTATGAACTGGTCTCCCTCAGATATCATACTAAATGCTAAACCATTCTTAGTACTGAAGGACCAATGGGCAGTTTAAACAGCTTCTACACCTCTAATGGAGAATAGGCACCATCTTACTTTTCACCTCTGGCAGCAAAATGAGTTGAGCTGTATATAATAATATAAAAAATGAGTTGAGCTGTTTAATACAGCAAATTCCACACCTCCAGTACTGGCTGTTACCTATTAATTAATCGTATGGAACACTCAATGAAATGTGCATATTAATTGGACAGATAACTTTAGGCGTTGTGCAATGATACTGCTTAAGAATGGCCATCATCCCACAAGCTTAGTATAAATAATAATAATAATAATAATTTTTATTTATATCCCGCCCCTCTGCCAGGCAATTGGGGTGGCGTACAACATTTCAAAACATGAGAACAAATAAAATCAATTCAAATCCCATCCCTCCTTCCCACACCCACCCATCCCCCCAAAACAAATCAAACTAAACAAATTAAATAACAATAATTATACAATTAAACAATAAACAATAAACAATTAAACAATAATTTTAAACCCGCCGGTGTTCTCCCCAGTTCTGCACTATCCACAGCTGCTCCCGGACACCCCAGGTGATGGCAAGGGGCAAGAGAGTCCTTCAAGGGCCTGAGTCCTCCAAGAGCGCTGGAGCACCGCCAGTGCCGCATATAGGCAGTATTTCTCTTCCAAAATTTCTGATGTAATCCTCACCTCCATCAAATGCCAGTCACCCAGCTCCTGAGTCCTCCGTATTCCTCCTTTCAAGGCTGCCCGCTGTTGTCGGTGGTCAGAGCTTGGGAGGCTTTGAAGGCTCAGCTCCCTTGGGGCCAGGTGTTCCAAGACAGGAGGGGGCAGGGGAAGACTCTCACCACCCGGCTCCTGAGTCCTCCTGAGTCCTCCCTCCAAGGCCGCCTTTAAGGGTACATCAACACAGTAGAAATAAAGCCCCTTGACACCACTTTAAGTACATTAGTTCCATACTATCGAATCCTGTGTGTTGGGGCATAGAAAGATGCGCTGTGTCCACCATGACCACATGCAGAGTTGTTCCATGTCGACAGGACACCAGGAGAAGGATTCCAGAGAGTTGTCTGCAAAAGGACTTCAGGCAGAGAAGGAATAATTCCTTCACAGCAGCACATGGCCTCGAGCTCTGGCTTTCTTCCAAATAAAGACAGCAGCAAGTCCAGCCTTCACTCAACATGAGGGCTTTAATCTTTAGTTGCACTATGTACAATATATACATACAGAGTATTGGATAGCCATCTCAAATACTCACAACTATGCAACACTCCAACAAACTGCTCCGCCAACCACAATGCACAACAAACCCACACAAGATAATTCCCATCTCCTTTTTATAGGCAGTTAACAATGCCTATTGCATCAGGCATCTCAGGTGTGCATTTTCCCAAATGCTGACTCAACGCACACCTGCCACTGGAACGTAACCACTTACATTACCAAGCTTACAGCTCCATCTTGTGGTCACATCCATGTCATTTCCTGACACTGGGATCTGTAGTTTTACAAGACTTTTAGCCTTCTCTGTCAAAGAGCTCTGGTTTCTCAAAACTACAAATCCCAGGGTTTTGTAGGATTCAACATTTAAGAGATGGAAACAGAAACACTTTGTTGCATTGTATTTGTAAAAATCCCATTTTCACAACAAAATTTATTGCGTGCACATGCACGTGCGTGCACACACACACACATACACACACAGAGTTTTTCTTCTTCAGCTATCACACTCTGTATTCATTTATTCTGAAAAATAGCATGGCATGAACCAAACCCAAGATTCACTGCAGGTCCTTGAATGCATTTGTCTGTTATTCCTTTCTATGGGGCTAATATGTTTGCGGAAAA
The DNA here is from genome assembly GCA_020142125.1 of Phrynosoma platyrhinos. NCBI lineage: Eukaryota > Metazoa > Chordata > Lepidosauria > Squamata > Phrynosomatidae > Phrynosoma > Phrynosoma platyrhinos. The sequence goes on along the minus strand of CM034701.1, from coordinate 190,323,900 downwards.
GTATACTGCCTATGATTTCTGGTGCTATAGACACCCCCCCCCCGACTCGTCAAGAGGGGCTTCTTGTTGCGCTGGCCATGTTAGGACACTAGACGCCTAATTAGCTAAGCGCGCAGGAAATCCTGCCTTAATTCATGTGCACTTGGCCAATCAGGTATTTTGTAGGATGTTGTAAGGCATGCTAGGAAATCTCATGGGACATCAGGCATCACGAGATTTCCTGCGGGATTATAGGGCTTTATAGCCCTGCACTGCCACATGGCGGCACCCATTTTAGAGCAGCAGGTGAGCGACCCAACCTGCCCACCCTAATTTTAGGGCTTGGTATAGGTTACTCTCAGGCTTTAGCTGTTTGCTTTCGGGGGCTGGTTTCCCTGGTTTTTCGCCCTCCCTGAAATTAGTTTGTTAATAGATTGTTGGGTATGGGTTATAGGTTGGAAAAGCAATTTTCTTATAATTAATTGGTCAAGTGATTGTGATTTTGTGTTATTATATGGAAAGTTGATGGCTTTCAACCTTGAATTGAATTTTTGTCACAACTTGGAGATTCAGGGTCTCAGTTAAGGCTATGGTTATAATTGTGGTTGGGGTGGGTAAGGACCCCCTCCCCACAGGGAAATAATTGGCTAATTAAAAATAATTGGCTAATTAAAATTAATTGGGGTAATTAGGCAAACATTTAAAAATGGGGTAATGACGTCAGCTATTAAGAATATAATGTCATCAGAATAGTTACGTCATATAAGTAAATATGACGTCTGTTCCGGTTGGGAGGGCCAAAGTTAATTGCTGTTAATTATTACACGTTTTGTCACATGATGTGAAGGACCACCCACTTGGGTTGGTTACACCTTCACATACACCTGTGACTAAGTATTTTGTATTTGATTGTAATGTTTTTGTGAAGAGACCCTGTACAGAAAATAAAAGTTGTGGCCTGTTCATACCCAAAATCACCTTTGTGCCGGTGCAACAACTCGCTCACCAGATTTCCTTCAGCTGAGACCCAAATTGAGTAGGATGGGCTCAAAACTGGCCTGAACCAAAGTGAGGCTTTTACAAAATGCCATATCAACTCTGAAATATAGGGGAAATCCCATGCAGAAATGGGGGTTTAAATAGAAAAAACCCCACAAAAGCAGGTAGATTTTCAGACAATGTTGCTTTTAAAGCATACTTAACCTGAATGGAAAGTAGCCAAAAGCCTCTTCTTTTTACTTTCAGAAAATCCCAAAAGTAAAAAGAAGCAGCTTTTGACTACTTTCCGTTTGGGTTAAGCACACTTTAAAAGTGATATGTGTGAAACTCTGCTCACCTTTGTGGGTTTCACCCACTTTTTAAATCCCATTTCTGTACGGGATTTCCCCCCATGTGATAAGGTCCATAGCAGCATAGATATGGAGCCTTTACAGACTACCAGAAATAGTGCAAACTGAGGTCACTCTAACTGTCCTGGCTCAGTGCTAAGGAATCATGGGAACTGTAGTTTATTGTGGCACCAGTGCTCTCTGGCAGAGAAGGCTCAATGTCCCAGAAAAAAATACAATTCCCATGATTCCTTAGCACTGAGCCAGGACAGTTAAAGTGGCCTCAATTTGCATTATCCTGGTCTTCAAGTCAATTATAGAGGCTCCCTAGCACCTTGGAGAAAGCCAGTATGGTGTAGTGGTTTGAACACTGGACTACAACTCTGGAGAACAATGTTTGAATCTCTGCCAAGTCATGGAAACCCCCTCAGTGACTTTGGGTAAGTCACACTCATCATAGATTGGAAAGGACTTGAAGACACACAACAACAACAATGCTGAATACACAATGCAGCAAAAATCTCTTTGAGAGTCAGCACGGTATTGTGGTTTGAGTGCTGCACTATGATTCTAGACACTATGGTTCAAATCCTTGCTCCACTATGGAAACCCACTAGGTGACCTTGGGAAGTCACACTTTCTCAACCTCAAAGGAAAGCAATAGCAAATCTCCTCTGAACAAATATTGCCAAGAAAACCCTGTGATATGTTCACCTTGGGGTTGCATAATTCAGAAATTACTCGATGGCACAGAACAACAAATTCAGTACTACAAAAACAGAATTAATGGAATGACAGTTTTTTGGAGAGGTGGTTTTGAAGTGAATTCTTTTCCCTCCCTTACCAGCTTTCCTCTCTCTTTTAGCATGGTGAAATTAACTTCATGTGCAAATGTACTTTTATAACCCCACCTACTTGAAGGCACAGAACAACAACAAAGCACCTTGGGTTTAATCATTTTGTAAAAACTTGGAAATTATGTTGAATTATTTCTGCATAAGACTAACTTGTAAAAGGAATGTATACAGCAGTTTTGGTCTACAGGAAAATTACTGCTGCACCCTTCGAGGTAATTTGTTTACAATTGCTCTTTTGCTCATTCTACATATGTCTTCTAAGGTTCATTCAATCCTGTGCACAGAGTTTCTAAGTCAAAATGAGTAGTTAGCTAAATGGTAATTAAAACTAGTGTGCATCTTTAGCAAGCATAGCATTTTTTACAGTTTTTACCTCCATAGTTTCTTTTCAAAGCCTGAGAAAATGTTTGATAAATTAATCTCACTACATTGGACTATGTTACACTGTCCTTTTCTTGGAGCCTGCACCTTTCTGTGGTGAATGGCAGTGAAATATCTATACTGCCAATAGAAATTATTTTTGATTTACTTGTGCATAGGAACCATATTAGGATTGCTGAAATTCAAAAGAGACTTCATTGTTCTGAACATTTCATATTTTAAGGCACTCCTTTTTCTTCCTTGTTGTGTCCCTTCAAGTTTTTTCTGACATGGCAATCCTAAGGCGAAACCTAGCAAGATTTGTTCAGAGGGAGGTTGCTGTTTTGGATTGTTAGCAAATATCTACAATATAAATGCCTCTTTTTGGGCATATCTAAACAGTAGAAATAAAGCAGTTTGACACTGCTTTAACTGCCATGGCTCCATCCTATTGAATCCTGGGATTAGTAGTTTTGTGAAGCACAGCACTCTTGGGCAGAGAAGGATAAACCTTGTAAAACTACACATTCCCAGGATTCCATAGGATGGAGCTATAGTACTTAAAGTGGTGTCAAACTGCATTATTTCTTTTTAAATTTCTTTTTTATTTTCAAGTGTTTAAAAAGAAAAAGAATAACAACATTACAAGACATGACATAACATGGACAAACCTAGACATAACAATCTATTAATTTATTAAAATACATGCAGCATACACATATATATACTTCCTATCCTCTAATCCAGAGTCATATTTTTAGAAGTCTTATATCCTTTTTATTTTCTACTTCTTCCCCATAATATACTATTCTTGTTCTCAATCAAATTCCATATCTCTATCTTCTCAATCAAATCTTATTCTTAAGGACTGATGTTAAACATTGTTTATAACCAAGAAATTAATTATAACTTCTTCCTCCTTGGTTTTTAAAATTTATTTGCCTTCCTTACATAAATAATGCTATTACCATTCCTACTTTTCGATGTAACTTTTTCATTCAACTATATATAAACTAAGAAATAAACTAGTGGGTAAATATATGTACTAGAGCCATGGTTTCTGTAAATATTCATTCAATCTTCCCCACTCCTTCTCAAATTTTTCTGTAGGTGCATTCCTAAGTAATTGTGTTAGGGCCTTTGCAGACTGCCAGAAATAGTGCACATTAAATTGAGGCAATGCCCTGGCTCAGTGCTAGGGAATCATGGGAACTGTAATTTATTGTGGCACCAGAGCTCTCTGACAGAAAAAGCTCAATGTCTCAGAAAAAAATACAATTCCCATGACTCCCTAGCACTGAGCCAGGGCAGTGCCTCAATTTAATGTGCACTATTTCTTGCCGTCTGCAAAGGCTGTTAGTTTATCATTTTCTCTGTAATCTAAGATCTACCATCTCCATTTGTTTACATCTGGAATCTCTTCTTGCATCGGCACAAAGGACTCGCACGCATTATTTTGGATATAACACTT
>CM034701.1:190289121-190310457 GCA_020142125.1 Phrynosoma platyrhinos | reverse complement strand
GTATCTTTGGGAAAGTACATGTTGATGTCTGTGTAACCACCTGGTGTTTATTCACTCTGTTTCTCTAGATGTTGTTTGTGCTTTGCCCAAAAAACTGTTCTCAAGTGGAAAATTACAGACACACACACATCTTTACATTTTACCTTTGACTGTATATCCCATCCATATCCTAACAATGAGATGACACTATGCTCCACAACTGTGTCTACATTCTTGAGAGACTAAAGGGGGGGGGGACAAAGGAGCACACTGTTCACAAATCTGATAACACACTGTGAAGATTCTCTATCGTCCCACTCCACTCTGCTGAGCTGGATATGTAGGAGATTAAATAATATAAAAGAAACTACAAAGCTCATGGCTAATTCGGGGCTGGATTGGCTGACCCTTTGGGTCTCATTTTTTTATGTTCAAAACTGTGCATTTGCAGAGCAGTTTGTAAAAGGCTTCTAGTTTTGGCTTCACTGGAAAAGATGGCAAGGAATGTTGTTTTTCAACCTTGAAGGCAGGCAGACTGTTTCACAGCCAAAGGAGATAAAATTGATGGTATGAACTGGGAGTAAAAGTAAGGAAAACTGAGATGCCAGATTCATTCACGCATTCCAAGTAGAAGTGTAACGTAATCAGGAAAGGAGGGGGGATGGAATTATATCTTGTAACCAATGAAAATGTTGAATTATGCATGTGTTAATGTAAATATAAACTAGATGTGTAAGACAGTATATAAGGATGCTAATTAGATGAGGGAGGGGCTCTCAAGTCACAGGACAAACTTGTCTTGAGAGGCCTGTCAATGTAAAATAAACTCAACTTTCCTGATTTCCAAGGGTCTCCATTCCTGTTTATCCACAACAGATGGGACCCTTTGAGATCCCTTAATCCCAAAAACAATTTGCTGCCACCACCCAATGATTAACCTGTTACACTCCAGCAAAGCATTGGGACATTGCTGGGCCTTGTAGAGGTAACCAACAATCAGAAAACACATTAGCTGAGCTAGGGCCATTAAAAGAAATGAAGAAAGAGGCAGAGTACTGAAGAAGAAGAAAGTTTTATTATGAAATAAAGAACATTAAAAGCACGATATGGAGAACAGCTGGTTCTCCTGGCACAAACTTAAAGGATACAAAATAATAATAATTTCAGCCAACATACCTAAACCTGAATCCTGACTAAGAAAAAAGGCCAAATACCAAGGCTTTTCTTTCCCTCAGGCCATCTTACTCTCAACTGCCTTAATGATCTCTCTCCAGCAACCATCTAGAAGGTTTTTTTCTAACTGCCATCTGATTGGATGGTTGCCCTCACACCACCAGTGATGTCATTACTCCTCATCTATTACAGTATTCTCTCCCACAGTCAACACTTTGTTAGCTGGGGAGAAGGCCCTGATAAATGGAGGGACTCCCATTTATCATACACAGTCAGAGAGGGGAAAAAAGACAGAAGGAGAGAATGAGAGAGGGGGATGAGAGAGGGAGGGAGAAATATACTCCAATCATGTACAGTTTCATACTCTAAACCAGGTGTAGGCAACCTTTCCCCTTTAAGGGCCGAGGGACTTCAGCTCTCAGAAGCCTCAGCCATGTTGACCAATAGTCCCATGTTGGCCAATAGCTCCTGGGATTCTGGGAGCTGAAGTCCCTCGGCCCTTGAAGGGGAAAGGTTGCCTACCTCTGCTCTAAATAATCATATTTGTGGAGATTATTGCATTGAATTTAAAGTGACTAAAGGACATCATCACACAGGGCTCCTAAACTGCAATTATACTTGCAAAATAGTGACTTTGGTGACCATTTGTCTCCGTAGGACTGCTAACTGGATGTGCCTCAGTTTGTCCAAGATGTGTCAGCAGTTCAACTCTCTGGTTAAGAAGGTAGCTTTCATCTTCTTGTTGTTCAATCTGTATCCCAACATGATATGAGAGGTTTACCAGTGACCTCATTTCATTTTTACTTCCTTGTTTAAATGATCTATGACTTCACTGCTGTCTTCCCTTTCCTCACAACAAATGATCAAGTCATCAACAGAGGTCAAATTAAATGTCCATCTTGAGTAAAAGGATGTGATGGCTCAAGTGGTTAAGATGCTGACTCTGTTGATTGCAAGATCAGCAGATTGGCAGTTCGAGGCCCAGGTGCTGCATGATGGGGTGAGCTCCTGTCACTAGTCCCAGCTTCTGCCAACCTAGCAGTTCGAAAGCATGCAAATGCAAGTAGGTACCACTTTGGTGGGAAGGTAAACAGATGTTGTGCAATCATACTGCCCACTAGGGTCGGACATGACTTGACAACTTTTTAATGGGGAATACCTTTACCTTACTTACCTTGAGTAAAGGTATCTATCAGCATTTCCTAGCAAAAATCCCTTCTCAAAGAGCATCTCAGTCAACTTGTGATGTCACCTTTGACCTTTAGTTGCTGTGTCTCTGAAGCATGGTTAGAGCATCCCTTTTCATTCAAAGGGCAGGGGCATCAATAAGCTCCCAATTGCACTACATCCCCATTAGGCCTCAGTATGAAACATTGTTGACATGGCAGCTACAATATTGGCAATCACATGGCATCAGTGTCTCCTCTCCCCATCTCTCCCTTACTATTCCCAAGCAGCCTGATGATGATGATGGTGATGATGATGAGGCTTCTTTTAACTTAAATTGCATTAGCATAACTCTGGAATTGCATTAAACATCGAAAATAAAAAACTGAAAGACATGAAGGGTAGGCAGGTGGTGTTAAGGAAGTTCAGAAGAGAGTATGATGGCAGAAGCAGCTCCAATCATGCTATTGAGGAGATGTGCACTAATGAATGTTCCCAAGCCAGTATGTTTCCATTTAACTAGTGTGGTTGTGGCAAGAACGGGGCTTGTGTGATAATATCCAGTGTCTGAATGAAGAGAAACTTACTGTTACTTTCAAAGAAAACATCCTGTTAAAATAATATTGTCATATTTCCTGGAAATCAACCCCATTATTTTGAATCCACCCCATTATACTTCAGAAATGAACAGACTATCATGGTAGTCTTTAAAAACCTATCTGGTTTTACTGATAGAAACACTTGGTGTTCAATGGAAGGATTTCTAAATGTTAAGTAGACTGAGATCTTGAGCCAAAATAATCTCTCTTCTATAAACGTGCTGTTGATCCTGCAGTACACTGTAGCTAGTTGATGGCCTTACTCTCTTGGTGCAAACATAGGACTTTATCACATGGGGAAAATCCTGTTCAGAAAAGGATTTAAATAGAAAAAAAGCCTGCAAAAGTGGGTAGATTTTCACATGACATTGATGTTAAACTGTGCTTAACTGGAATGGAAAGGAGTCAAAAGCTGCTTCTTTTTACTTTCGGAAAATCTGGAAAGTAAAAAGAATCAGCTTTTGACTACTTTCCATTTGGGTTAAGCACAGTTTTTCCATGTCTCGTTCATCGGCCTCGAATTCTAATGGCGTCTCCTCTCTCAATGAATGTCTTCGGGCGGTAATGGGCTGGATGAGGAAAAACAGATTGAAACTGAATCCAGTCAAGACAGAGGTGCTCACGATAGCAGCCCCGAAACCAAGAATTGGGTTGCAACCTCCAGTCCTGGATGGGGTTGCACTCTCCTCCAGTGACCGTGTTCGCAGTCTGGGGATACTTCTTGACTCGCCGCTCCTGATGACAAATCAGGTAAATGCGACGGTAAGGAGCGCTTGTTATCAGCTTTGGCTGATAAGCCAGCTGCGCCCTTTTCTGGAAGTAAGGGATCTCAAGACCATTGTGCATGCACTGGTAACCTCATGCCTCGACTTCTGAAATGGACTCTTCATGGGGCTACCCATGTGCTTGGTTCGGAAGCTTCAGTTGGTTCAAAACATGGCAGCCAGGCTTATTTCTGGAACATCTAGGAGGGACCACATCACTCTGGTTTTGAGGTCCCTCCACTGGCTGCCTATTAGCTTCCGGGCCCAGTACAAGGTGTTGGTTATTACCTTTAAAGCCCTAAATGGCTTGGGTCCAAGCTATCTCAGGGATCGCCTCCTTCCATACAATCCTCCCTGCACTCTCCAGTTCTCTGGGAGGAAATTGCTGCAGCCTCAAAAATCTAGGTTCGCGGCGACCTCCCAGGGGGCTTTTTCTGTTGTCACCCCCAAACTCTAGAATGGCCTGCCAGACGAGATCCGTCAGTTGACATCACTGGACAGCTTTAAAAAAGCTGTCAAGACTGATCTCTTTTGGCAGGCCTTCCCAGACTAATCACCCCGGCCTTGGTTTCCTTGACTCCTGCGTTCCTCTCGTGGCCCCATCAGTTGCTGATGGATGAGGAATGCAGTAGAGGTTGATTAGGGGGTGGGTTGGTTTTTCTTTTGGGGGATATGTTATACAGGTTTTATTGTAAGCTGCTTGGATTGTCTGGCAATAAGCGGGATACAAATAAATATTATTATTATTATTATTATTATTATTATTATTATTATTATTAATATCAATGTATGTGAAAATCTACTCCCTTTTGTGGGTTTTTCCCACCTTTTAAATCCCGTTTCTGTATGGGATTTTTCCTGTGTGATAAAGTCCATAGTAACGTATTGAAGGATGGTGGACTTGTTCAGCTTCTTCTGTAGCTGCAGAAGACTATACTAATATTCACTTACATATTCTAGCTATTCATAGAATTCAATAGGAAGCTGACTTTTACTTTTTTATAGAATGGTCTTCCTCTTTTCTACTGCCTTCCACTTTACTATTATTATATTTTCCATTGAGTCATGCCATCTCATGATATGTCAAAGTACAATAGCCTCAGTTTAGTTATCTTGACTTCTAGTGAAAGTTCAGGCCTGATGTACTCTAGGTCTCATTCATTTGTTATTGGTTTTCCAGTTTAAAAACCTGCCATTTGATACAATACGTATCAATAATATGTGTTCAAAATGTTGTTTTAATAATACATTTGCCCAGTTTAAAATGCATTTTCTCTTAATATTTTCAAGACATTGTCCAAGATCATACCTAACAGATATAGGGCCTTTGCAGACTGCCAGAAATAGTGCAAATCGAGTCCACTTTAACTGTCCTGGCTCAGTTCTAGGGAATCATGGGAAAGTGTAGTTTATTGTGGCACCAGAGCTCTCTGACAGAGAAGGCTCAATGTCTCAGAAAAAATATAATTCCCATGATTCCCTAGCACTGAGTCAGGGCAGTTAAAGTGGACTCAATTTGTACTATTTCTAGCAGTCTGCAAAGGCCCATAGTTGCCAGTGTGTAAATATGCATCATCTCCTGACCTGATTCCTCAAACCTACTGAAAGATGAAGGTCTGTTCTGTTGGTGATAAAGGTGCTACAGGATGATGTTTCCAGTCCTCTCCTGCCAGAGATCTGTGAAGTGATGAGGAGTTGTGACAGGGGCCCTGTTTCTGTTTGTAACACTGCATCTTATTGGCAGGAGGGTAGGGAAATATCATTCTGCAATTCCCTGATTACCAGCAGAGCAGGCCTCTGTCATTTGGTGTTGCTAATGGCTATTAAGGTAGGTTTGGAGGGGTATTTGCAGTTGTGGCAATCATGCCATGTTTGTAAACATGGCAACCAAACATTTACAATGCATAGGTATAGTAGAGGCATTCATAATTGCTGAAAAAGATTCCAGTTACAGACTGATTCTTTTTTCCTGATATATTGTAGGGATGATTTGGTAAATGCAAAAGGTGGTAGCTAACTAAATTTCAGTTTGCATAATAGTCTTAGAAATGTGAATTAGGTCCCTGAAATCCCCATAGTTCAAATCCTCGTGCATTCCTAGCATATGATTCTGTTCTAAGAAAGAGGACTTCAGTGAATAGGTGAAACAAACCTTAGTTGGACAAGGAGAATTTCTGATGTTTGTGATAGGGAGGTGGCGGAAAAAGTGTTCCCAGGATTAAATTAAAATTAGTATGTTTTTAATCATTTTTCATCCTGTAGCAGTCATATCAGGTGTTTAATAATGCTAACATGCCTTATGGTTTGAAGTCCAGTCCTTGGAAATTTGCTATCTTTCTGACATAATAGAATATCTAGAGTAACATCTCCACATTGTTAAGTGGGGTTTTCTTGCATGTACACATTTCTAGAAATTTGATAATTTTTTTTAAATCAAAAAAGTGAGGCTTTCACATCTTCTGTGGCACTGAAATGCAGAGACATGAACACTTGGAAGCAAATATAAAATATTCCCTGGGTCCTTACATATCTTCCAAACTGTGTTCCAGCTTCATGGATTAGAACAAAATTTTGGAAGACTTCCATAAAAGGCAAGGACCTAAACCTCTGTGTGTCCTGTTCACGATGAAATTTTGGCTGCAAAGAAACAGAGACTCTCCAGATTGTATTTAGCTTTCCAACTTAGCAACCTGAACTGAGCAGAAAAATCTTGGCTTTGATTTTCCCAAACTCAAATTAAATTGTTTGGCTAGAGGAAACATGATAAGAGGCTTATTAAATCATGAGCAGTGTGAATATAGGGAAGAACAAAAATGGTTCACTTTCTCATATTCAAAAAACAACTCAGGGAAAGCTACAGACACACAAATAGGCACTGGGTGAAAGTAAGCAAGAAGAAGGCATAACATTTGGATTATGAAGAATCTATGCACCTTGAAAATTGTATATAGATGGAGATCCAGATGTGTGATATCCAGTGCATCCCCACCTTTGGATTATGCAGTGTGGGTGCTGATGTGATTGTCACTTGTTTTCAAAGCTGCAACTGAACTATTATCTTGCAGTGCATATGTTTTGTTACTTTCAACTGTGTCTGGATCAGGTCCATAATGGGAGTTAGGACTGTGCTGCATGTCAGAACTTCAGCTTTCTTTCTTTTTAAACAATTTGTATTAATCAGACATAAAAAATACCATATATAATACTCAGTAACACAAAAGAGAACGTATTAATAGATTTACATCTCAACTTCTTCTCAACCATCCCCTCCCACCTTATCTTATTCTTTCCTTCATTCTTTCAGTAAATTCAATCTCTTCTTTCTCTTTCCACCAGAGATTTCATCTCATTCTTCTCTCATTCATTTTCCCAGTTAATACACCTTCACCAACCCTTACACACTTTGTCCAATCCTCTTCATTTCATCCAACCTTTCCCTTGCAACTAAATACATAAATAAATACAAACATAAATATATATATACAGCTTTCTGATCATTATATGTATTCCTACAGTACTCTTAGTTGTTGAAAACTTTTGACTATTTTCAAACTTTTTTGCTGAATCCCTTATGATGCTGAATCAGTATGCTGTTTTCTTTGTTAAGGCTTCTTTCTCCTTCAGAGACAGATCCCAGCTAATCAAGGAAAAAGCAGTGAATAGGATATTACAATGCCACCACACCATTCAATTATATACTGACATCATTGAGAAAAAATGAAGAAAGTTTAGACTGAGTACAGTTCCTCCTGAGCTGGTCATATGGTTGAGTGTATCCAATAAGGAATCCTATATTGCCACCCAACCCCAGATATAATGAGACAAGACATCAGATTGGGATAATACAGGGTCATTTATTAATTGACCTATTTATTAATTTCTTAATAGAACTGCAACTAATTCAAAGAACAACCAAGTGTGGGAGAAGCTGCAGCTGGTATCTTTCTCTGGACCACCTCTGCAGCTTATTTGGATGATAACACCTGAGCCCTCAGCGATAACCCAAAAGCTGGGTTATTTGTTGGCCAGCCTGCATTAGGCAGTCTAACCAAAAGGTCCCTCTCCCAGTCTGTGAACATTAAAAAAAAGGTTTATATTTCAAGCCAGACTTAAGGGCAATTTCTTCCTGCCACCCCCTACCCCCAGGTCGCAAGGCCTAAAGAGGTGTTTCCAGAAATGTCCATTCCACCCAAACGGTGTTCAAGGTTCTCACCGAAATATAATTCAATTATTTATGCCAAATTCAATTATTTATGACAAATCCAATTATTTACACCAATTCAGTTATTAATATAAGCTGAATTGTAATTGAATCATTTATACCAAATTGTTTCCTATTTAGATCCTTCCCAAGCCAATTTCCCATATGCCAACTAGACATAGTATGAAATAGGAGAAAAACCCATGGAAAAGGGGAAAAATTCCTACCTGGCCCCTAGATGACCAAGAAAACTTCACACTGTTGATCTGTCGAAGAGCTCTGAAGCCCTGGGTGTGGCTGCCTCACAAGAACTCAGGCTCCACCCCAAGGCCTCACGTCATGGCATAACTGACATGGCATAATTTCAATTAGACTGTTTCCTATCTACTGAGGGTGGCAAACAGCCCATCCCCACTCTCACTCCTCCTTTGTGGAGGGGGAGGGGAATGGCCATTATTGACGGTGAATGTTTAAGGTGGTACTGTCTGAGTCGATGACTGCATTCATCTCTTTTACAGAAATCCTTTAAAAATTGCCAAGGGGAAGGTGGGTGCAGTCTGTCAAACACATATGCAAAAGTATCACTGTTTTTCAGTTCAGCCCTGATGGAAAGTTGTATTTGTGGCTATAAGCCATGATAAATGCATCAAGGCAACAAGTGTCTTCATACTCAGAGATGGTGTTTCTTTGACTTTCAGATACTTTAGCTGGATGGCTTTATAATGACTACAGGTGGATGCATTCAAATAGCTTCCTTGTGAATTTTCCTTTGGTTTAAATCTGATGTATATCAGGAGAGAAACAATAGTGCAAGAAAAAATCATTGGGGGCATAATTATTACTTGGGGAAAACATGCACTCATTTTGCATTTTGATGGGAAGGTAAAATGAAAGGATGTTCCCCCCAAATAAGAATTACACCCCCAATGATTTTTTTCAGTCCCCAATTTGTAGCATTTCAGTGACTCCAAACTTCAGTTAAACATTAGGCTGTACATTTAGAAATACAAGCTAGGAAAGGGGCAGGTAAATTTACCAAGGGAATGGGAATACAGAAAATGTAAGTGCTCCAGAGCTCAATGATGTTCATTGTCTCACTCTCTTCAATGCTAGAAATTTTGGAACTGAAGTAAAAATTTCAATGGGAGGGGGAAAATTGTTATCAGGAGAATTCTCTCATTTTATATCCCATGGTAGCTATCATGGTAGTTATCTCATCCATCAGTGTCATTCAACTGTGTCGCCACCACCACCACCACCACCGTCATCACATTTGTTGTTGTTAAGTGTCATTAAGTCACCTTGTTCTCCACCACCTTGTTCAGATCACTGTATTTTCAACTGCCCTACTCAGGTCTTGCAGACTCAAGGCCATGGCTTTCTTGATTAAATCTATTCATATGTAATGCAGTCTTCCTCTTTTTCTGCTGCCCTACACTTTACCAGCATTATTGTCCTTTCTTCTCATATGTCCAAAGTATGACAGCATCACTTTAGCCATCTTGACCTCTAGGGAAAATTCAATCTTGATTTGCTCTAAGACCCATTTATTTGTCTTCATTTTTCAAGCATTTTTAAATTATGGACATATGGGAAACAGGGAGAGAATGTTCCAAATTCAAAGAGCTATTAAAATATTTCTGTGTGACAAATAATGCTTTGGATGCCCTTTTCCCAAGGACTGATCCTTTATGTTACACAGCGTGTGATGATTCACATCAATGTGCAGCACCAAGATTCTGCAGTTTTGCAGCAGTTCTTTGTGCTTTGTAGCACCAGGTGACTATCTCCATGATGTCACTTCCCATGACACAGCATGACTCAGCTGCAATCAAATGCTGTGTCATTGTGGCTGCTCCTATTCCCCACATTGTACATTTCCCCCTGGGACTCCTTCCTAACACTTTAGGCTACATGGAAATATAATTTTTGAGGAACATCTTCAAAGGCATCTTATGTATAGTGTATGTTTGTGTAAGGGTTATTTTTTTAAAAAAAGTTTAATTCTTGACTTATTATACATATTCAATCCTTTGGTTAAGCATCTGAATAATTTCTGATAATATGTCCTTTATCCAAATCATTCAAACTAAAGCTATCTCTGATTATCACTCTCTTTGTAGATAATGTACTTTTACATGTTTACCTATAGCTATAGTCTGTCCTTTTTCCATATTCAATTTTTTTTTTAAAAAAAATCTACATAAAAATTGTGCTCAAATGTGTTTTAAATACAAAATATTAAAACTCAAATGTGCATTTAAAATATTTTTCTTTCAAATGACATTTTAATGCACGTGTTTCTAAATTCAATTTCTCTCAAAAGACACATTTTAATTGTTTAAATAGCTTACTTGAACCAGAAATTACATTACAATATTGGAGAAGAGCAAAAAGAAAAGAGTCATCAGCACATTAGTCTGGGAGGTGTGGATCATGTTGTATCTGAATTAATGAAGATTTGAATTCCACATGCATCTATATCCATAACACAAGATCAGTAGAAAGAGGTCTGCAGTTGTATCTAGTCACTAGAATGGAATAGAGAACTGAAAATAAAGAAGGAGCTCCTTTTGGGGTTTAAGAAAGGAGAAAACCAGCTGAGAGTGCTATGGTGCCCACTGGACAGCAGCTGAGTAGTCTATTTGGGGAAGGAGTGCTGTGGCAGCCAGTGGCCATTGCAACAGTGAATTCACTTTGGGTTTCAGTTCAGTTTGAAGGAGATGTTCAAGATATTGAGCCATATACAACAAATAGTTTGGCCCTTGGACTAATTTCATTAAAATTCTGCCTAGACTTGGATTCACTACTGCATTGAGATGAGGGCCATCAGGTACCACTGGAGGAGGAGGAAGTTATTTGTTACTGGGAATGGAGAATATGTGCATGAAAATGCCAAACATTGGGTCTGTTTAGATTACAAAAATAAGGATATTTCCCAATCAAGTATTTATTTATAAAGTGATTGAAACCCCCTACTTACACTATGGGTAAGGGACGCAGGAAAGGGCAATTCTATTAGTGCTCACAAGTTTGCTTTAGATCATTTGTAATGACATTTGGCCCAGGGGAAAACTGGAAAACTTGCTTTACATGCTGATCCCTTGATCTGCGGTATGTCTATTGCACTGTGCTGAATGATGGTGTTCACTATCTGCCATTCTTTCTCAATTAACATTTCAAATGATGCTTGTTCCCTGAAGACATGGAAATGTCAAGGAATAAAAAGAGTGTGCAGATTGAAAGGCATGGCAATAAAAAAAATGGGGAAGATGAATAATATCTCAGCAGGCCAAATGGAAGGGGGGGGGGATGAAGCACCTTGCAAGCCATAAGGGATGATGTGCAGGAGGGCAACACAGCCCTCTAGATGTTGTTCAAGTCCATTGCTAATGGTACAGAATGCTAGGAATGACCCAGTCCAAGAACACTGAGAAACCACACAATTCAAACCCCTGGTATATGAATATGGCAGTTCCCTGAGGGGAACAATGAAGCTACTTTCTCAGCTACCATAGGATGATACCTGTTCTGAATATCCTCACCACTGAGACCTGAAACTTATCATAATTTCATTTCTGTGCCATTTGCTTGACAAAATTAAGATACTGAGAAGATCCAAATCATGTCAATTTTAAGAAACAGAAGTTCTAAACTACAGAACTACTACTAAAGAGCTGCAGAAAACAAACTTGCTCTGTTTTTGGTATGACATCCCTTCAAATATTTAAAAATATTTAAATATTTAAAATATTTATATCACCTCTTAACCTTCTCTTCTCCATGCTGAACATACCCAGCTCCCAAAGCTTTTCCTCATAATACATGGTTTCCAGACCTTTCACCATTTTGGTTGCCCTTCTCTGGATACTTTCCAGCTTATCAACATCCTCCTTGAATTGTGGTGCCCAGAACTGGACACAATATTCCAGGTAAGATCTGACCAAAGCAGAATACAGCAGCACTATTGCTTCCCTTCATCTAGAAGGCACTGTACTCCTAGATGTATTCTATTTATTTTGTCCATAAATTCAGGAGCCCTTTTATACTGCACAATCATAGCACTTCATTATTCCATCTTAATTTCCATGGCTGCATCCTATGGGATCCTGATTTGTTTAAAGGCACTGGTGAAATTCTCTAGGTGAGGATTCTAAAGACTCCTCCCCTCAACTGCCAATTACAGAATCCCTTATGATTGGAACCGTGGCAGTGAATGGAATAATAGTGCTGCAGTCTGAATGGACCTTTGTAACCTTTATTCATTGCAGTGTAATTTTTAAAATGTTTTCCTTTATGAGGATTGATCTTGATAGGTAGAGGGGTGAACTCCATGTTTTCAACTAGTCTGATTCAGGAATTTCCTTTTTCAATTCCATCTCCCAACCCACCCTATGGTTAGCACCTCTACCATAGACCTGCTCAATCATCCATCTGTAAATTGTCACTGATCGACCTTTGAGTGTTTGGTCTTTTGATATACACATGTTCTCAAATAATGTGAGGGAACATGGTGTTTCTCCTTTATGAAGTAATAGTGCCCCAAAAGAGGAAATTTGGTGTGATTGTAGTCAGGTAAGTTCTAATGGTGCTAGAGCTAAGGCAAATTCCTCTTTAGTTTTTGGTTTGCCCTGATTAAACAGATCTTGTATTGTAAATATACCTTTGTTTTCCCATGATGCATATTGTCTAAATTTATCTGGATCATTGAAAAGTGGGTGTAGAAGGTAAGGTCTGATAGGGGAGGGGCAAGGTGTGAATATTTGGTCCCATTGTCTCCAACAAGACATTGTTGTTCAAAGGAAAGGGTTCAAGATTTTTTTTTTAGCTGTTTGGGAGTAATATTTGTGAAGATTAAGCTCATTTCTTCAGCAGTCTTACTTTCTATTTCTAGACAAACCCAATTATTTAAGGTATCTTTTCTTATTATCTGAATAAGCTGGTTTATTTGGAAGGCTGCAAAATAAAAATCAATATTTGGAATAGCTAGTCCACCATTTTGTGAACTCAAGTATCTGACAGTTTAGGGAACCTGGATCTCTTGCCCTCAAATATGAAATTGTTAATTATTGCGTGCTAAGACCTGAAATATGAGACAAGAGGGGTCAGAGGAATAGAGTGGAATAGCAATAGTAACTTTGGGACTAAGGACATCTTAAGTAAGGCAATCCTATCAAGGAGGGATAGTTTAAATGTTTTCTATTTCTTTGCTTTTATTTTCATCCATTTGGTAAGTGATTTGTAGTTTATCTTATTGTTACATAGGAATAATTGGGTTAGGTCTTTGTTATAAGAATTCCAAGATAATTAAAAACAAAGGGTTTCAAGTATAGTTTAAACAACTTCTGCCATTTCTTTTGAAGAGCTATAGAAGTATTTAAGCAGAGTATTTTGGACTTCTGAAGATTGACATGGAAGCCAGATGCTCTGTCAAATATTTTTAGTGTTTTTCTCTAGTTCTGCAAATGAAGCTTCTGGATCCCTAACAAATAATAATATGTCATCTGCATAAAGACTGATCTTCTGCTCCTGATGATTGCTCACTGGACTCCTGATTTTGGGATTTTTCCTAATAGATTCTGCTATCAGTTCTATTGCAATGGCAAATAATAGTGGTGAAAAGGAACACCCCTGCTTTATTAAGATTAATTGGTGAGGAGTCTCTTCTGTTTACATGTATGATG
This sequence comes from Phrynosoma platyrhinos, assembly GCA_020142125.1. Taxonomy (NCBI): domain Eukaryota; kingdom Metazoa; phylum Chordata; class Lepidosauria; order Squamata; family Phrynosomatidae; genus Phrynosoma; species Phrynosoma platyrhinos. The sequence goes on along the minus strand of CM034701.1, from coordinate 190,296,890 downwards.
GCTTTTGAATCCTCATACAGGTTTCTTAGGAGATTGTCAAATCCATCTCCAAAATTAATTCCCTTTAATATGCCAAATAAATATTTCCATTCTAACCTATCAAAGGCCTTAAAAACATCAAGTGATATTAGTGCAGTTGGGCAATCTGTGAGATTTGTATGGTATATTACATTTAATGTCCTTCTAATTGAATCTGCCAGCTTGTGACCTGGCATGAATCCTACCTGGTCCACTTGGATGTCATCTGTGATGAAGGAGTTAATCCTTCCGGCTAAAATGGAAGTCAGGAGTTTTGTATCCTGATTTATGAGGGCAATGGGTCTAAATGACTTTGTGGATGGATTGTTTTCTGTGGTTTGGGGGATGGAAATAATTTGTGAAGTTTTCCAACTATTTGGTGGGGGAACAAGACTGATAACTTCATTGAAGAGATTAGACAAGTGGGGAATTAGATCTTCTTTTAGGAGTTTAAAGAAATCAGCTGTTAGTTCATGTGCACCAGTAGAGTGTCCTGTTCTTAAATTTTGTATTGCAAAATTAATTTGCCTCTCTGTTATGGGTCCATTTAAGTTGGACTTGTGAGTTATGTTGGTTTTTTAAGATTTAGAGGCGTGACAAAATCATTGATATCTACATCATTAGGGGACTTTGAGGAGTGCAGCCTGTAATAAAAGATTTCAAATTCTTTTAGTATGGAGTTCAATTTAGTTATAATTTTACCATTCTCAGCAGTGATGTTTGTAATCAATTTTTTTTGCTCTCTTTTTTACTAGTCTGGCCAATAGCTTGGAGTTACTATTATTATCATAGTAGTACACCTTAGTGTATTGCATTGCTGTTTGTATTTTCTTAAGATCTAGTTTCTCTAGCTCTATCTTTTTTGCAATAGTGAGTTAAGTGTATTTGCATCCTGAGATTGCTTATGTGAGTGTGTTAGCATAGTAAGTTCAGTTATCAGGGATGTTCTTTTGGCTTCTCTTATTTTATTTTGCTTTCCTCCCTCCTGAATAAAGAGCCCCCTCTCAACAGCTTTTAGTGTATCCCAAAGTAAGGTTTCAGAGGTGTCTGGAGTTTTATTTTCTTTATAGCTTTCTGAATGGTTATTTTAAAAGGTTCATTTAGCAGTAAGTGGGGGTTAAATCATCATAGTTTAGAGGGCAACATGTCTGTATCTAGAGTCCAATCTAGGATCGGGGGGAATGATTGCAGTGGAGTACAGGCTTTATGGCCACATCTTTAATTTGGGATAACAGTGTCTTACTGATGAAAAAATGGTTGCTTCTTGAGCATGAGTTATGTATGGGTGAGTAAAAGGTGTAGTCTCTTTCTCTGGGGTGGAGGATTTTCCAAGGATCTACTAGCCCCACCTAGTTAATGTGTCTTAAAAGCTGGGTTGTTTCTTGCTTTGAGGTACTGAAGGGGCCTGAGCTATCTAATAAGGGATCTAAGACATCGTTAATATCTCCTCCAAAAATTATATCACCCATTGCTTTATCATTTGTCTTGATTCCTATCGGGGGTGTAATAGTTTGCTATTGTGACATTGCAATCCATAATTTTTCCTTGTAAATCAAGAATCTACCCTCCATGTCTTTTTTAATATTATCCATCTGAAAGGGGGATTAAAAAAATGATGGCAACCCCTTTTGCCTTACCTGTCCCTTCCACCACAAATTGATCCCCAAATTGGGATAATGGCAGAACAGGTTTTGATCCTCTGTTGTGAGTCTCTTGAAGGAGTAAAATGTTGGGTTTATATTGTCTAACCCACTTTAGTATTTTAGACCATTTGGGTGCTGAACCAAGGCCTCTGCCATTAAAAGAAAGAATTATTATTTCACTCATTGTGACTATTTAATGGGAGTAAGTGAAGAATTTTCCCCCTCTACCTAAATTTAGCAGTAAGAATAGATTTGGGATGGAGGAGGTAGCCTTGATTATGAAATAAGTAGCAGTGAGTCAGATAAGAAACACTTTCATAATCACATTCATAAAAACAGAACAATACAAACATGTTAGAAACAACCAAACAAAGGCCAAAGTCAAAGTAGTAGGAGGAGATGTCTGCTAAAGGCTAGATTCTTGACCAAAAACATGCTGTCCACTCTCCTTCAGGTAAATGCAATTATGTGGGGTTGTTTTGAACAGAAGGTACTGTTGTGCAACCTCTGTTTTTCATAATTCTGTCCATTGTGGAGCAGCCAGATATTTCAAGTCTGCAGAATGTTACTGATCTGCAACAATGCAAAGAAGTGTCTGGCTGGTTGTTCCTCTGATTGTCCAAAGGAGGTGTTGTATGTTTGTATTAGTAAGAAGAAAATGATGGAAAGTTTGTACTTTGCTTCGAAGTGGACAAGAGATTTCAAAATGGTTTCCTGTCTATGAGCTTCTCAACCTCTCAAACTGCAAACTCTCAGAATGTAGGAGTTCAGCAAGGAATCGCTTTCTAAAGGTAAATATTAGCATTGTTGTCATCTAAGAGATGTTTTGTTATTCTTCTTATCTTTATTCCTATTGATAACTTTCCAATCTGATGCTTGAAAACTTGCAGCTCTGTTGATGAGTGTGTGTGTGGGGGGGAATCCATTGCGAATTTCTTTCTCCAGATCTTTTGGGACAAATATATCAAGTGCCACCAAGATGTTGAGGAGCTGCTTTCTTGTGGTTGCAATCATTGTTTTATTGCCCTTTGTAATGATCAGCTTGAAGGGAAAACCCCAATGATATCACACTCCCTCTTTTTGTAATAAAGAAGTGAGAGGTTTAAAGGAGGATCTCTTCCTCAGAGCCTCAGCTGAAAGATCTCGATAGAATGACACAATATTGTTTTCATATTTTAGGTCAGGGATTGTGCTGAGTTTATCCAAGGTTAAGGGGATTTTTTTTGAGGGGGAATAGTGGGTGAAGTGCAGAAGGATATCTCTTACTATTTTTTGTGAGGATTGTGGTGATATGTGAGTATGCTCAATGTCAGATTTCTTTAATGCTATCTCTGGGCAAAGGCTATTAATTCAAGTTAGCAGGAAGTGTGCTAAATCTCCTTGTGCCACAACCTCTTTAATGTCCCTAAAGCGTATGTTGAGAAGTTTTTTTCCTGGTTTTACAAATAATCTTGTTGTTTATGGCATTGTTGATTTCTTCCAGTCGCCGAATCCTATCATCAAGCACAATGCCCTTTTGAAGAACCTTATTAGTAGCTTCTTCAATATCACTGATTCTGTTTGTGAGGGGTGATAATTTTGCATTGATAGGTTCTAGAGCAGAAGACCAGTCTTTTTGAAGGTCTTTTACTAGGTTTTCCATTAACCTTTCTTATAAATCAGTGAAGGATAGGTCATTTGTCATCTGGGGTTTGTTTCTCCCCTGCTTCCCTCCTCTACTCAGCCCATGTGTCATATTAGAGTTGGATTGATCATCCTCACCTTTTGAGGATGATCAATCCAACTCTCCTTTGCTGATAGGTAGAAGTCCGTTATGGGCAAATCTGCAGATCTTTTATCTCCAGGCATCTGAGTCTCATATTTTAAAAGTGATTTTCCCATTTTATGTTGCTCCAGTTAGCTAATTCTGTAAGGTGACAGCCAGCCTGTCATTTTTGCATCCACCATGTTCAATGGTCAGCCACACCCCCTAGTGCTTTGAATGTTGGACTTTGACTCTGGAGACCAGGGTCATGAAACCCACTGGTTGACCTTGGGCAAGTCACACACTGGCTACCTTAGAAGAGGCAATGGCAAAACTTCTCTGAACAAATCTTGTCAAGAAAACCCCATGAGAGGTTCACTTTAGGGTTGCCATAAGTCGGGATTGGCTTGAAGGCATACAACAACATGAACAAATATAAATTACACTGAAGTGCTTTAGACTGGATAATATTCATTTCATTACCAACAAGACAATCTTATACATGCTGCATCCATCCTTATGTGCATCTGTGCAGACAGTGGACAGGGAGAGGAAAGGGACTCTTGAGACACTATTTAGGGATTACAGGTAGGCCATTAAATGAAATGCTGCTTGATGAAGTGCTCTGCTCAGGGTTCTAGCCAGCCAGCCAGCCAAGCCAAGCCAAGCCATCTTCTATGAACTCCCACTCCCCCAATTTCCCAACTCTTCTTGCACAAACAATCCTTCAGGATTCTTTGCCCATTGAGCATGTGTAGCCTTTGTTTGATTGTTTTCAGGTCTCATCTTAGTTCCTGGGGATGGGGGTGGGTGTAGGGGTACAGCTCCAAACTTTGGGGTCTCCTCATGTCTACTGATTCCTCCCTCATAATGCCACTTTAGCTCATTCAGGATCCACTTTCCAAAAATGATTTTGTTATTGGTATATACCAATGGTTTGGTACATGGCAGCTTGCCAATGATGATGGACTGCACCCATATATTTCAGATTAGATGAAATACAGTTATTTATTTTGAACAGTGATATCTGTGTTTAGAATGAAGCTCTTTTTAGTAAACATAAATGTCCTTAGAATATTTTAATTTGGCAGCTTTGTATTGACTATATATGTTGTATATACATGTGTTGTGTAGGAGCAGGCCTTGATCTTTGCTGTGAACCTTTTGCATGCATACACACACAGTTCAAAAGGGGAACTTTGATGGTTGCCCTCAACATGCCCCTTTTTATAGAATGGTTGTCTTTGTACCTTAGGGATGAGGCACATCCATTGTCCAACTTTGTCATATGAAGCTTTGACATCATAATCAGCTGCAGTTTTCTTGTCAGGAAATGGAGCTAAAAATCTTCTAAGTAAAGGGACAAATCCCCTAGAAATTTAGAACTCTTTCAGTGTTGCTCTCCAATAGTAACTGAAAATATCTCCACCACCAATCAAATTCTTCCTGTAATTACTGTAGAGCTACAACTTTTATTTTACATGCCAGCAACTGTGCCTCAACTTTTTATCTCACCTCCTTTCCTGCCAATTAACAATCTCCCTTTCAACGGTCTTTTTGGAAAACACAGCATGTGGTGTTTTCACTTTGCTATATCTTATTTGAAAGCCAGCATTTAAATAACTATTAACATCCTTTGGGGGAAAAACAGATCATAACAGATACAGTGATACACCTAGGGATGAATGAATTATAAATATTGAGCTGTCAGTACACCCCCTCAGAATTGCTTTTTTATCTGCTTATGCAATCTAAACCTATGGCAATACATCTGTGATAATACTGTGCTCTTAAATAATACATTTGGTTCAAGATGTGCTCTTCTGGTAGTATTAGATATCTGGGAAAGAAGTATTTGTTTTCTTTGTTTTTTCTCATGTAGCTTTACAGACATTCAAGCAAGTGAACAGGTAGACCCAAGCAGAGACATTGAATCTGAGGTGTTCTTTTAGTTATTTTCTTTCCATGCATTTAGAAACTTGGGAAGCTGCCGTATACCAAGTAACAATATGATGGCCCACATTATGTTTCAGACAACAGACCTCTCAAGTCCTACCTGGATGCTGGGGACTCCACCCAAGAGCTTTGGCATAGGAAGCATTACTTTGCCACTCACAACGACTTGCCTAAAGAGCTCTTGGAATAATCACAGATTGGCAATACTAGTTTCAGATCTCTATCAGAGAATCACTGGAGAGAAAACTGAGCAATATGTATTGGTTTAATACAGAGGTAGGAAACCTTTCCCCTTTAAGGGCCGAGGGACTTCAGCTCCCAGAATCCTAGGAGCTATTGGCCAACATGGGACTATTGGCCAACATGGCTGAGGCTTCTGGGAGCTGAAGTCCCTCGGCCCTTAAAGGGGAAAGGTTGCCTACCCCTGGTTTAACACAACACTTTTATTTCTTTAATCAGGGCAAGCAAAGACATGTGTCCCAACAGCTATTGAATATCAGTGCCAAAGTAAGTTTGGCCACATGCCATTAATATAGGGAGATCACAGGGCCACTTGTCACAGCCTTGAGAAGACTAGCCCAAAGACTCTTTCAGTAGCCCCTTTCTCTCTGAAAAGGTCCCCTTTATGGCCTTCTTAAATGTGCCTGGGCCAGAGTTTGGAAAAGTTACTGCTTTAGATTACAGGTACCAAAACATGCATTATTTTAAAGTCAATGAATGTGTAAGTAGGAGTTTGCATGTATGAATACTAAGACTTGCAAGGTATTTTGTATTAATGTGCATACAGTCGTCCCTCCACATTAACAGAGATGAGGGGTACCAGATCCCCGTGAAGACACACAACACAATCTCATCAAAAGGGAAGAAAACATCAGAAATTCTTCATTCTGGCATGAAATAATGAAATAAGTAAAGATTTTCATCCCTGCTTATATGTGTCTATACATTGCCTTGGTCTTTCAGAATGAAATCCAGATGTGGAGGAATGGAATGGCTTGTATTATTTGATGGACTGGATTTGTATTGCTTTATGAGGCAACCAATCATTAATGTATCGCCAGTCGAATCATCTTTTTGTTAGTTCTTTTAAATACTGAGCCTGAGATCATTTCCTCACAGAAATAAAGGAAGCCTTCTCATATTGATTTCTAATAAACATGGTAAGTTTCAGTCATCTGTGTTTTTATTGATTGGAGAAAAAAGCTCTCTGGTATGTTCAGATCTAAACTGGAAGGAAAAGCTACCTACAAAAAGCTATCACCAAGTTTTTCTCTCAACAAATTTGGTGCAGAAAGAAAAGAAGGCTGCCAGTTTGTGGCAAGCATGACTATAGGCCCTTCACTCATTACACATTGGAGGCTGTGCTTGATGTCCCACCTCTATTGCTTAATCAAATTTCAGTTTGCATGCAAAACTTTAGATGATGACTAGATCATGATTAATTAATGGAAGCTTTCCAGGCAGATTGACAGATTTGTCCTATTAATAGCAAATAAATAAGCACAAACATTTAATCTTTATTCAATAATTACATGGGTTGATTTGACACATGAAAAAAGGGAATTGTCTAGCCCCATCCCCACACATTTCTAGTTCTGTTGCTTGCTTCACAAGTACAGTGACAAGTCTGAATGGAAGAACTTTCCCTACCTGTGTGCATTCTTCACATATTCTAGAACAGGGGTAGGCAACCTTTTTGAGCATGGGGCCAGGTTGCTGTCCCTCAGACAATTGAGGGGGGGGCCTAAGCACCCAAAATAAATAAATAAATAAATAAATAAATAAATAAATATTTTTTAAAAAATTAAAAAAAATATGCATGCACACTCTCAGCCCCAGAAAAGCCATGGCAAAACCCCTGTGGAGATTTTGCCAAGAAAACCCCAAGAACAAGTAATAACAACAATAATCAATATCATCATGGTGGCAGCGGTGGCAGGACTGGCCTGGGGCCAGTCCAAAGGTCTCGGAGGGGGTTGCATCCGGCCCCCAGGCCTTAGGTTGCCTACCCCTGGTCTAGAACAACAAAGTCAAGCTGCAAGATCAGATGGAGAATTTCTATGCATACGAAAAGTTCTCCAATTCAGATGTTTTCAGATGGAGGGGTAGGACTGATGCTTTCTTCTCTTCAAGTACTAGCTCCACACACTTAAATAACAAATGGGTAGAACTCTTGAATAGTTCTTTGAAGTCTGTAAAGCCAAATTTGTCATGCTCTACCTAGAGGAGTTCTCAGATGAGGACTAAGAAAAGGAGAAGCAAGGTATCAGGCTCCAGTCAGAGCCAGAGGAGGCTGGAAGCCCTGCTCTGATACAATCAGATATGGAATCTGGACCATCCCATGTATCCCCCTGAAGACCAAGCACCAGATACTGAGCCACATTCTTCACACTTCAACACACACCCAC
>CM034701.1:190240181-190250580 GCA_020142125.1 Phrynosoma platyrhinos | reverse complement strand
CTTTTTCCTTCACTCTCCTTTCGCACTTCAATCTTCCCCAGCCTCCTTTTCTCCCCGCATAGATTTCAGGGATATTTTTAACCCAGATTATTGCCTTTTATCTTCGCCTAATTCCATATATAGTCTATCGACCCAACGTCGGTCCCAGCGTCGGTCCACAATTCTCTATATTTAACTGATGACAGATGAATTTCAATTAGAAAGTCTTAATGTGTATTCAAGTAGAGGTTTTTAATATTGTCCCAAAATTACATGCACTTTAAATTAGTTAGTGGCGTCTGTGGACCATCAGAATGGTGGCACAAAAGCGGCCGTGTCTAGTTCTGCGGCCCCCTCCGCTCCTTACCGGACGACTTAGCTGGTTTGTATTATCGTCCTCGGCGGGATCCGGGCCTTAGTAGAACGCATCCGGGTCCCCTATACATAGGGGACACTTCTGTGCCCCTTTTCCTGAGGAAAGGGAGCACCCTTGCCGCGATTTGCGAGTGGGGTTCCAGGAGCCGTCCTGAAACTCCACTCAAGCCGGCGCCGTCCTAACCGGAAGTCCGGATTACATATCTTTTCTGAATCATCATTTCTTTGTCAATCTATAAACAGTCAGAGTGACTAGATCAAAATATAGAGAAAAAGAGAAAAGTTCTAGATCATTGCAAGTCCAAATTATAGAATTCTATAATGTATACAATATATTCATATGCTTATCATGTTTAATAATCACAGTGGTTACTTTCCCCCTAAATATCTTTGTTGTTGTTAACTTCAGCTTATGGCAATCCTATGAATAAGAGCCCTCCAAGTCACCCGGTCATCCACTCTGCCATTCTGCTCAGGTCTTGCAAACTCAGGGTTGTTGCTTTCTTGATTGAATCTACTTCCTCATTTCTTGCTGCCTTCTGCCTTGCCAAGCATTGTCTTTTCTATTTATTGATTGGATTTATATTTCACCTTTCTCCCAAAATGGAATTCAAGACATCATAGTGAGTCATATTTTCTCATGATAAGTCTAGTGTATGACAATCACCTACTTACCAGCGGCAGCTGATGCCCATTGGGGCTGGTAGAGGGAAGGGTGGAGTAACTATCATCATCAAGTTTATTTGTCTGTGACACAACGTCCAATACAAAATATTACAAAAGTGCTACAGGGAAATTATAATACAACCAGCATGCTTACCAGAAAATCATCTACAAAGTACAAGGAGAATACAGGAATAAAATCAATTAAAATTACAGGGGAAAATGTCAGGGCAACAATAGGACTACAACAACTGGCCCCTTTTGCAGTTCACTGCTGATGTTTTTAGAAATTTGCACTGGATCTTTTGGGCTGCTACTGTGAAGGTGGCCACCTTAAGTGTAATAGATTTGGAGTGATCTGCCAACAGATCACAAATAATATCAGGCAGTGTCCTACCTGCCCTTGCTTTCAAAAGGTCTCCCAGGAAATGGTTCATGGGTCCCTATACAGTGGGCAGTGTAAAAGATAAAGCACTAGATTTTCCACCTCCCCAGAAACACAAATACAAAAACGCTGCATATAAGGGATCCCTTTATACCTTCCCTCTAAATGAGCTGAAGGAATTGTCTGAAATTAGATGGCAGTAAAGGCTTTTGTCAGATCAATGAAAGTAAAGTCTTGGAAATACTGTTGGAAATATTGTTCCCTCTTTATAAGGCTGTACCATGGAGAGAACACTTGCTGTTGGCTGGCAAGGATATTTTCAGAGGAATCCAATTCAAAAATCCTACCTCTGATAGAGTATTTGTCCTTATGAATGACAGAAGTCTGGACATGCCTTGCTTGATTCTGAGTGGCAGTTAATTCCATTAGGATTGGTACTTTCCTTTGATGCAAATTTGCCTTTCTCTTTTCACAGGATTTTTGCAGGGTGCCTACTGCTTTTATGATCTTTTCCTGAGCTCTTAAATTCATACATTTGAAGCATGCAGCCAAGATAGCTTCATCAGAAGGCATTTTTTCTTCCTGGGAGGCAATCCCATCTAAGAGATATGATTCCCAAGATGGGATGGAAAATGTTTCCCTCTGCACCTTTTCCCCACTAATCCAGTGATAAGTCTCCAACATTCCCTGGAGAGAGTTTAAAGTGGATAAAATGTCCTCCTGCTCTGGGACTGGCATCACAGTAAAGTGCTTCACTAGCTCTAACTCTTCTATTACTAAGTTCTTGGTGCCTCCCTCTAACATCTCAAAACTCAAGCTGTACCTCTCCTCTGGACTAGGAGTCTTAACCTGCTCCACTGCATCTCTGTTGAGAGATGGGGCATGAACAATATTTGGGTCTCTGCAATTCCTCATCCTGGTTACATCAGTTTGTACCTGGTGTTTCCCAAGGGGGGATTTAATTTTCCATCCAGGGCTTTGTAAGTTGTTAGGACACTATCTTATCAAGAGGAACTTAGAACACTGGATGGAGTAGCCAGAGACAAAGGCAAGGGCTCATCAGAGATAGGACCAACCACATCTCATTTGCCATCCAGTATTCCATTTAGAGGTCTCAATATACCTTGTCCCTGCCATTGGCCAAAAATTGTTGTTTAGTGTTACCAAACTAATTTTGTATTGATATGAGTTTGGACAGCTGTAGCACATCAGATGTTTTCAGATTGCAGCTTTCATAATCCCTCACCTGTGGCAATGCTGGTTAGATCTGATGGGAGTTATAAGCCAAAAACCTTTGAAACATACAGCTGTTGACTCCTCTACTAGAGAAACAGAGAAAGAAAAGGAAACATAAAAATAAAACAGAGATTTTAGTTGTAAGGACCTACAATCCTTAATTTGAATATAACAGAAAAATTATACATCAGAGCATATGTATGGGTATGAGTGTAATATAATATGTCATAAATAGAATGAGCAAATGCCAGGAGAAATTGCATGATATGTCCCTATGTCCTGTTCCAAGACATATCATTAGTTATACCTTTTCAAGGTCATCTGTAATATATATATATATATATATATATATATACAGAAATGCTACACTGGTCCCTTTATTTCTATGGTCCTGTAATTTGGAGAGTATTTTCAACTCCAGTGAGTTCTCTCAAAGGGTGTGTATAACTTTGATAAAATCTATATGAATATTTTTATATCACTGATGAGTGTTGTCCTATCTTTTTAAATATCACATTTTAAGTGTATTTATATTTGTTTTCAGCCCCTGAAGCAGGCCTAGTGTGTCTGAAATGTGTTGGGATTTTTAAACTCTGAATTCAAAACTGAATAAACAGATGACTATCTTAGAGCATGTGGAGCTTGTCTCCTTTCTGTTTGCTGCGTGGCTGTGTGCTTTCAGTTCCTTATTTTTATAGTTGTATGTTGTATCATATTTCATGGTGGAAACCACAGGGTAAATAATATCTCAGACATTTAGAAAAAAAGAGTAGATGTGTTCCATCAAAAGGCCACTTTTGTGGAATTTTATTTTTCACACTTAGAAAAAAAAATACATGTTGACATTTTTGCCATCAGTAGAGTCACAAACAAAGCAAGGCACAGAGAATTCCATTTCCTTCCTGTTGCTTCCTCAGTTCCCTTCCTCATTAAAGCTGAAGCAGCAATGACTTTGTGGAAGGGAAGCCTGTGAGCAGGGAGAAAGACTGAAGGCAGGCTGTTGATGATTACAATAAGGAAAACTTCATGAGAAATAGTGACCATAGGTCTTGAAATCACTCAGGAAAGATGTCAGTCTGAGTGGCTGTGTTGTTGTGATCTGGATCCATATAGAGTGAAATTCAATTTTGGATATTTCTATCAGATTTCTCTCTACAAATAAAGTTAAATAAAATAAAACAAAACATCTTGATATGCCAAAGATTATGTTTGGAGAAGAAGCTTTGCAAGGGGGCAGTATTCTGGCAGAAAATGGCACTTTGCTTTTGAACAGCTCTCAGATCTAATCTAAAACCTACTTTAGAGACTCTGGGAGAAGTGTGTTTACATTTTTAAATTTTAAAGGCTTTCCCCACATATACCAATAGGGAGAGTGTGAAGTGTGTATGACAGAAACAAGTTAATTTACTTGAGTCATGTATCTCATACCTGGGATAAAACATTGATAGAAATTTGGACTGCAGTCTGGAAATCAGAGGAAGATTAAAAATGGGAAGGGCAGCTATGAAAGAACTAGAAAATATTCTAAAATGCAAAGATATACAACTCAGCACAAAAGTTAGAATCAGACAAGCCATAGTATTCCCTTTTACCATGTATGGATGTGAGAGAGCTAGAGAATTAAGAAAGATGATAGGAAGAAAATCAATTCATTTGAGATAATGTGGTGCTGGAGAAGAGTGCTGAGGATTCCATGGGCAGCCAAAAGGACAAACAAATGGGTCCTAGAGCAGATCAATCCGGAAACTTCCCTGGAAGCCAAGATGACCAAACTGACACTATCATAGTTCGGACACATCATGAGAAGGGAGGACTCATTGGAAAAGACAATAATGCTGGGAAAGGTGGAGGGAAGTAAGAAGATAAGAAGGCCACATGCCAGATGGATGGACTCTATTAAGGAGGTTACGGATATGGATTTGCAGGAATTAAGCAGAGCAGTGGAGGAGAGGGGGCCTTGAAGATGTCTCATCCATAGGGTCGCCATGGGTCGAGATTGACTTGAGGTCAGTTAACAACAGCAAGATGTCTCAAACCAACCAGCTTCTGAAATAGCTTCCATATAGTCCATAAAACAAAACAATATTTTAAATGCCTACAAGCTTATAAACTACAAATATATGTCAGAAAAGTGGAAAGGACTGGGGAGGAAAAGAGGCCCTGCTTTCTTCCTCATTTTCCTCTGCTACAACCTGTTGGAATGGCTGCTGGTAGTGACAGCTGAGGAAGGAACCTTGGGGGTGATGGTCCTTCATAGAGCTGATGGAATCATTCATCTTTTTCTGCTGTGGGTCCCTGATGGAGGTACCAATTGAAGGAGGAGCCTTCAGAGAGGTGGACCTACCAGCAGGGCTTGCAGAATCAACCTGCTCTAGTGTCATCTCACTCTGTGGCAAGTGGTTGATAGTGGATGATGTGCCATTCAGACCATTAGGAAAATTCAGATGTGGAAAATAAAAGACCACACAATCTGTCACACGTTGATATGAAAACGTTCCAGTTGAATTCAGCAGTGCTTACTCTAAAGTATGTTTGCCATAGGATTGCAACATAATCTGGATAAACATTAGCTAATAAGGTGGATATGTGTCATTTGTTTTTAGATTTCATTTATTTCTTGTATTTATTATTAAAACATTGTGCTACTTTTCTGTTTGGCATATTGCATTATGTCAAGTAGAATTTGCAAAAAACAGTTTGGGTATTAAAGATCTTTTCCAGCAGGCCTACCCAGGTTTTCCAGCAGGCCTACTCAGTCAATTTTTTAAAACTACAGGTAGTATATTTTTAATTTTATGTTGGATTATTTTAATGTGTCCTGAGTTTATGTGTTTTAACTTAATGTGTTAAAATGGTTTTATGTTTTTTTTAATATATGTTGTACCCTGCCTCAAGCCTTGAGGAGAGGTGTGTAAGAAATTGTTGTTGTTATTGTTATTCTTATTCATATTTTGGAGTGCATCATTCAAAGTGGGGAATCTGCAGCCCTTCAGCTAGGGTAGCCAGGTTGAATGTGGGACAGGCTTCCTATAATTTCAGTCTTTAACAGGGTGAAGTACTGTCAAATCTGACAAAAGTACTTGTCTTTCCTTGGCTTATAAACCTGCCTTTCAGCTACAAATATCCCCTCCCAACATGATTATTTATCTCCCCAGTGGAGAGCAGGAGGATGTGGCAGAGAGTAGTGCCTAGCTTTGTTCTTGTCACCACCTCCTCAGCTCTCCATTGGGGAGGCAATGGCCATGTTGGGAGATGATGGCTACAGTTGAAAGCTAGGATTTAGAAGGGCAGGGGGGACAAGCAAGTATGCCCTTCTTGGTAGAAGTTTATGATATTTCATCCTGCTTTATTATTTTTTTCAGGATTAAAGGTATAGGAGCCTCATCTCAAGTCCAAAGTGGCAATGTACCACCTGTTTTTGGAGTGTGGGGCTCATAATTACCAGATAGGATAGACAAATGGTGAGGCATTATAGACTATCCAGTCTCAAAGCATCTGGGGGAACCAAATATCTTCCATCCCTAATCTAAAAAGATCTTTGGAAAATTTGAGAAGTCTCTGGAATTTTTAGCCTGTGGATACATGTGGCCAACAGTGTGGTTGTGGAGAAGGGATTTGTGGACCTATTTATACTGTAAACATGGAAGCCATTATAAGAAAATAGAATGGAGCAAAAGATCTTTAACATCAATGGGCTTTAAATCAACCATCACTGTGCTGTAAAAAGAGATAATGTAAATCCTTTGGTCCATGTTGCATCTTTCTTGAAGCTTAAAATGTCACTGTGATGTGTAATGGAGCCACATATATTACTTCTCAGAATGAAAAAAAAAATGTGTATATAATCTCTGAAATCTCATTATTATCCAAAATGCTGCCAGCATCACATGCTCTTTGCTTTCTATGTCTATTGAGACCAAATTTGTGAGTAATAAAATACACTGGCCAAGTCTCCTGCCTCCCAAATGATTGTATGAATCAGCCTTCCATTTTAAGGTCTCATACTGTTTGGTTCCTAAAGTGAGCTTCTTTGAAAGAATTGTGTCTCCTTGTGGCAATGTCTTTGGCAGATGCAGTGGTGGGTTTGAAAATCTACCTTGGTCAGGTAGCTTTGGTATAAATGGAAGATCTGCAACCCTCACCAAAGCAAGAAAGGCCTGTAATTGCCTTGCCCTTTATCTCTTTGAATCTGACATGTGTGCATATTAAAAATTAAGGTTGATTAGATCTGTCATGTGATTGCTTTACCATGCATGCTGTTTGCAGCTAGATTCACACCAACCATGTTGCCACCAGAAAATCAGAGGTTACGAAGAGTGGATGCAAACTTCTAAATGTAAAACTCTCAAATATTGTACTGAACACCATTATTCTGATTTACTTATTTTCAAGTTTGTTATGCTGTCTTTTTTTTTATAGTATGGCTCATCATATGGAAAGATACCTCATAGATTTTGTCCAACTGTTTTTTTAATTTAATCTGAATCATTATTCTTTTTCTTACTTAATGTCTACTTTTCTTTCTGCTCAGCTTTTACCTAGATGGAAGAAACTGATGCCTCAGAATTCCTGAAAGAGTTGTCTCACTCCTTTTCATGAGAGGTGGGCAACATTTTGGCCTGGCAGGCACCGTGTGACCCCAGCTTTGGGATGGAAAGGCACATGATCCTGTATATTTGAATATGCATGCACATATACACCCCAGCTATCCTAATGTTGCTGCTGCTGTGTGCCTTCAAGCTATTTCTGACTTATGGCAACCCTATGGGGGTTTCTTGGCAAGATTGGTTTAGAGGAAGTTAGCCACTGCCATTGCCCCCTGAGGCTGAAAGCATGTAACTTGCCCACAGTCACCCAGTGGGCTTCATGGTGAAACTGGATATGAATCTCCAGAGTCTACACCAAACATTATTTTTTTTCTCACTGTCAATGTGATGTAGTCATTTGAATGTTGGACTAGGATTCAGAGAGACCAGGTTCAAATCTCTGCTGAGCCACAGAAACCGAATGTGTGAACTTGAGCAAACCATATTTTCTCAGCTTTGGAGTGATGGCAAACCTACTTTGTGTTTGTGTGTGTGTTAATTGCCTTCATGTTGACCTTGATTTATGCCAACCCTATGAATGAGAGACCTTCAAGTCAACCCATCATCAACAGCCTTGTTCTGGTCCTTTAAACTCAGAGTTGTGGCATTCTTGACTGAGTATAGCATTACCAAGCATTATCATCTTTTCTAGTGAGTCATGTTGCCTCATGATATAGCCAAAGTATGATAGCCACAACCAAATCATCCGGGAGAAGTTCAGGCTTGATTTGTTTTAGGACTCATTTATTTCTCTTTTTGGCAGTCTGCATTATCTGCAAAACTCTTCTTCAGCACCATATCGCAAATGAGTTAACTGCAAAACTCTTCCTATCAGCTTTATTTACCATCCAGCTCTCACACCCATACATAATGATAGAAAATACAATGGCATGGATAATCCTAACTTTAGTGTTCAGTGAAATATCTGTGCACTTGAAGATCTTAATCTAGTTCTCTGTAGTTACTCTTCTATTGGCTGCAATGTCCACTCTGATTAATGCCTGATCTAAGGTATGGAAAATATTTTTCTAACGCAATTTCTTCATTGCTGATACTGGAATTATGTAAACCTTCTATAGTCATTATTTTTGTTTTCATAATGTTCAGTGTTAAACCTGCCTTAGCACTTTCTTGCTTGACTGTGGGGGGTTGCAGACTGCCAGAAATAGTGCAAATTGAGCCCACTTTTAGGGTTAGGGTTAGGGAATCATGGGAACTGTACTTTATTGTGGCACCAGAGCTCTCTGACAGAGAAGGCTCAATGTCTCAGAAAAAAAAAACACCCAGGTTTCCCTAGCACTAACCCTAAACCTAAAAGTGGACTCAATTTGCACTATTTCTGGGAGTCTGCAACCCCCCTGTCTTCAGCATTTGCTCTAGGTCTTTGCTGGTTTTTTTTTTGGTTTTTTTTTGTTTTTTGCTAGACTTATGGTGTGTTCCCCATATCTTAAATTGTCGATGTTCCTTCCTCCAATTTTCATGTTTCCCTCCATCAAGTCCAATCCTGCTTTACATATGATTTTTTAAACATACAAGTTGAACAAATATAGTGATACACCTAGTCTTGCCTGACCTTCTTTCTGATTGGAAACCATTGTGTTCTAACAGTAGCCTGTTAACCTAAGTACAGGTTATGTACAGGATGATCAAACATTGTAGCACACCCGTTTCTTTCAAACCAATCCATAGCTTTTCATGATTAATACAATCAAAGGTTTTGCTATAATCTATAAAGCACATGCTGATTTTCCTCTGGAATTCCCTGGTGAGCTCAATGATCTATTTTATGTTTGCAACATGGTCCCTAGTTCCTTTCCTGAAACCCACTTGCAGCTCTGGTATTTTTTGCTCCATATATGGTAGAAGTCTTTACTGTAGAATTTTGACCACAACTTTGCTTGCATGAGAAATGAATGTAATAGTCCTGTGGTTACTGAAATCTTTTGAGTCCCCTTTTTGGGAGACTGGAATGTATGTTGCACATTTCCAGGTTATGAGGCATTGTTTTGTTTTTCACATTTGTTGGTAAATTTTGGTTAGAACACTGTATAATCTTACAAAAACATAAATAAATAACAAAAACAAAAAAGAAACAATATGAAGACTGTCATATGTTGCAATTGATTTGAAGGCACATAACAACAACAAGCCTCAGCAGGGATAGAGTAACCTGTATGAGGATCACTGAAGAATCTTTTTCAGGGTAAAATCTGAATATGTGGAGAATTCAGCAAAAATTGTGGTAGAATGGGCTTCTCAGCAGTTTTAATGTTATCAGTTGTCTTGGGGTCCACATTGGAAGAAAGGCAAGGAAATAAATAAATAAATATTCTGAACCAGTCACCTTGCAGTTCAGAGAATATGATGACTGAGGTTCACTTAGTAAACACTAGGAACAGTGCCTTTTCAGTTGTGGCACCAGCGCTAGTATGGTCCTGTTGCTGCATATCTTTTTCAGTCCTTAATAATGACCTGGGGATCTAAAGATACTTTGAGGGAAAGGTGAATCAATCAGCTGTTTGGTTAATCCTAATAAAAATTACTGCTTCCTTGAAGATTCTGCTTTTATGTTGATTCTCTACTATACCATAGATGTTGTCTTGATGACTTGTATCTTTATGCTATTACCCATACTGAACTGAGAGAAAAGTGTAATTGGATTTTTCTAATTATTTTTCTTTTGGCCCCTGTGTGGGGTGGGTTGTATGAAAGAGACAGTGAATTTAAAGGAGAAAAACAGCTAGGAAGAATACCTTTGGCTTTCCATCCCATATACAGTGGTGAATGGGTCTATACATGTCTACTTTAAAGTAAGAAAAAAATTAGGGCTTAGCGGCATGCTCTATATTTGACATGGCATATGTCTGCATTCCAGCTAAATAATTTAATATGATATTCCTATATGAAAGCTTTCCTCTCTTTTGTTTAAGATTGATTTACACGAACATATAGGAAATCTATTCATTTCAATAATCAGATAAGTAAGGCTATCCTTTATATTTGATTTACAAACAGATAGAATTGGAGGTGTCCTCTTTCTTTGGGTCTCTCTTCCATCTGCCCACGATAGATGTAAAATAATTTCTATCAACTGTATGTGTAAAATTTCTCATTCATGATATAAAATGAATGTTAAAATAATGTTGTAGGAGTGTTGAAAAACAGTCCTTTAAAA
>CM034701.1:190222736-190234044 GCA_020142125.1 Phrynosoma platyrhinos | reverse complement strand
TATGGCCCCTGGCGAGATCCAATAATTGAGGCATAGATGGAATATAGTCGGGTACTCAGGATTACTCATAAAATGATACAATTCTAAATCCCAACATTTCCCTAGGATCCACACATTACTTAGTGAGGGGGAACAACCTGGGGGAGCTAAATTTGCCTTCTTGCAGATGTTACTACAAGGTAAGGCACGCTCCTCTGGAATCCAAAGTCCCCTCATAAAATGACAGTGGGCCACCAAAAACCTCCCTTGAAACCCAAACCCTCCTAGGTCTCTACCAGGGCAGGAGGTAGCCGCCTCCACATGCAACAAACTCGTAGTACACGGACCACTCTGAGGCCACCTAGGATGTGCAAGGGAATGATGGCAAAACCCTCTGAAATTCTAGGTTCCTTGCCAGATGTCAGTTGAGGCCAAACGAGCTCTTAAAAGTGCCGCTGTTCCTTAACCCCTGTCCCTAGCAGGCTCAGAGAGTCATGGCCGCCGTAGTTCTCCAGCAGGGCAGTGGGGGTGTGGCGGCTGAAGGTGCTCAGCTGTGCTGCCGGCCCAGCTGGCCTCCGGAGCAAGGTGGAAGAGTCTGGGGCCTCCCGTTGCAGCCTCTCGCCGCTTCTGGCTGGAGGAGCTGGAAACAGGCGGCGTTTAAGTGGCCGCCATAGTTCTCCAGCAGGGCGGTGGGGGTGTGGCGGCTGAAGGTCTCAGTTGCGCTGCCAGCCCAGCTGGCCTCTGGAGCAAGGTGGAAGAGTCCGGGGCCTCCCGTCGCAGCCTCTCGCCGCTTCTGGCTGGAGGAGCTGAAACAGGTGGCGTTTAAGTGGCTGCTGTAGTTCTCCAGCAGGGCGGCGGCAGTGTGGTGGCTGAAGACGCTCAGCTGCGCTGCCAGCCCAGCTGGCCTCCGGAGCAAGGTGGAAGAGTCCAGGGCCTCCCGTCGCAGCCTCTCGCCGCTTCTGGCTGGAGGAGCTGGAAACAGGCGGCGTTTAAGTGGCCGCCGTAGTTCTCCAGTAGGGAGAAATGTAGGGGAAGAAGGGAAAATCTTGTTACATCTCATCACTCCTGCTTCAAAACTGCAAGACAATACAATGAGAAGTGAAGGAAAGGGAAACCTGTGTTGGGTATTATGCACATCAGGAAGGATGGTAGCTATGAGACGGGTTTTTTGAGCTGGAAGTGACTGTAATTTCAGGCCTCGCTAAAACTTTGGTACCAAAAACTGAGATGTGCACTGGCATAAGATAAGTTTCATTGGGGTGCTATGATGCTGTAGAAGATCAACAGCAGAAAATGAATACCAGTTTTCTTGATGATAGCTCCCCCCCCCCCCCCCCCCCCGCAGCAAGTGGTAGAACTGGGTCCCTGAAGAATGAATTATCCTCCTGTTGTTTCTACTTTTGCTTGCTGGATTGTATAGTGTGTGGAACCACACAAGATAGCAACTAGGCACGAGAAGCTTCCAGCTGTTCTACCTTTCAGTGTAACTGTTTAGTGTTACTTTGTTTCCCTACCATTTGCCAACTAACTGTCAGGTGAAATTCAAAGTAATGATCAGAGCCCACAACAGCTAAAATTGCTTTGGCCTAGAAGCTACCCTTAGAAAGCCTTTTCCAAATGGATTCTAAATTAGACTTCTCCTTGGAAATGAAACAAGAGCTTGGCATTAGAAACATGAGCAATAGTCAAAGAAGGTGTTGGCAACCAAGTCTTTGCACTAACAGGTATTTGGATTTTACTCTCACTAGAATTTCAATAAATCTTGATCAATGAGGGTGAACTGTATATTAGCGTGGGAGGCGGAGAGGGAAACTCTTCCAATACACCAGCCATGGTTAATTCATTCTACACGTGGAGGCTCTGCCTACCACAGAAGAAATTAACTACTTTTAATCCACACAGAGTATATTAGACAGTAGCTTCATGATGCAATTTCCTAGGTACCACATTTCTATGTTGCTTTCATGGTGACAATGAGGATGATAATGGTGAATCAACATAAGATTATAGTTCTATAGCTATATCTATCTGTCTGCTACATTTGTGATATATTTTACAGTGAATGCCCAAATGTGTACTAGGTAGCAATTGCTAGAATCAATGCTGAGAATGCCATCTGCACATGACAAGTGCCCAGAAATATAGGAAATAAATCACTGACATTGGACAGCCATCTGATGGACATAGTCAACATTTGCTGGTGTAGCAATGAAATTTTGGAAAATTACTAGGTACATAATAGATTGTCAGCACTGCCTCGCAATGTTCAGTAATATCCACATTTGAACTGTTAATTTTTTTAATATATAGAAGCAGAGTATATATAATCACATGGGCAATCACACATATACATATATGAATGCATGCTCTCAGAAAGAAACATATATTCAATACATCCACTTAATGAACTGAATACTAAACTATCAGGGGTTACAGACTGCCAGAAATAGTGCAAATTGAGTCCACTTTTAGGGTTAGGGTTAGGGTTAGGGAATCATGGGAACTGTATTTTATTGTGGCACCAGAGCTCTCTGACAGAGAAGGCTCAATGTCTCAGAAAAAAAACAATTCCCATGATTCCCTAGCAATAACCCTAACCCTAAAAGTGGACTCAATTTGCACTATTTCTGGCAGTCTGCAAATCTATTGTTTTACACTGAGGAAACACCTTAATAAGTCACCAATCCATTAAGAAACTAACAAAGAAACAACTGGATTTAGTCTATAATGCCTATAATGATTTATTATAACCTATCTAGGAATAGTGAGTGACTATTTTGGCCACAGTGACTATTTAATCATGTTATATTTGGCTCTGGTTTTGGGGAGTGGGTAGGGATTAGTTACTAGATGGAAGTTCTTGGAGAACAAACCATGGACCCCTAATAAATTAGAAATGGGTGCTCACATTATGAAGCATTTTGTTGGATATATACTACATCAGTTTTCCCATAATAAATATGAAAAATGCATATTTAAATAACATATATGCATACTCAGATATATGTTGATGCCTTCAGCTAGTTATCATTATGTTTGTTATACTTGCTATTTTATTATTATTTTAAAATATGTAAGAAATCTGAAAGATAATGAGTGGTACTATGCAAATATGCAAAATGGATAATAATAGTCAGCTATGTACAAAAGCCTGGGGAATGTGATTGACTGGTGCTTTCCAAAACATAGATGGCTGTCATTGAATATTTGCTACATAATGTCCCAGTTTACGCACACCAAACACAATTGATACATAAAGTATAAGTATCTGTGAGAAATTTGCTTCATCTGTTTGTTTGTTTTTTAAAATGGCTTTAGCTGAATTTGCACCTCCTGGACTGAACATCCCAAACTGGAAGCAATTTGCAGCTGGAAATTAGGTTTGGGAGTCATTCTGTGAAAGAAAGTAAAAAAAGAAATCACAGTGATCCTGTGACAGAAGATGTAGCTATAGTAATGGAGTTCTGTCAACACAGCTAAGTTTTCCAGTGCTATCCACCAAAACTACCTTTGAAGCCACGCTGATCCACAACAGAAGGATTTCTGAGGCACTGGAGAGTGGAGCACTGACTGATATCTAGCCTTCTCCTGGAAATTGGGCATGATGTGACAAGCAGCTGAAACACAACCCCACAGGTGTTCCTTTTACTGGCTATTGCATAGCTGCAAGGAGTACATGAGATATCCTTCTGTTGGGGTTGTCTGGGTCTGTCTGGCTTCAAAGGTAGGTTTATGGGGAGCAATTTCAGTTATTGTAATGGTATTTTAATGGTGCAATGACTGTAATAGTAACATTCAGCTTATGACATTGTAAATACTGAACAGGATGCCAGCCAAATGTGTTTGGCTACATAAACACACTTGAAAAAGGTACATGCACCAATAAAGAGTATGTCCCTTTCTAAAATGTGCACAAACATGGTTTAGTCGGGGGGGGGGGGAAGCATGCACTCATTCAGGCATCCATGAAAGTGGAGACAGGAATCATGCCTACTGCCTATGACCCATTAAAATGTTCAGTGTAGTACAAAGCTCCACCAGACCTCCAAGTTCCCAGGACCCTCCAAAAATATACCCCTTGGGGGCCAGACTCCATGACATAAAGAGCAAAGAAAGGGCTAGCAAGATCCTTCTGCCATTCTACCCATTCATTTACATTCTGTGTAAAAAGTAGCAATATCCTTACCTTAAAAAAACAAACAAATATAGTATTATGATGTTGTGCACAGAGCTAGGAGCAAATAACTAGCAACTTGAAATTAAGTTCCATTTCTCAGTGGCAAATATGTAGCTATGTTAGATTATAATTTTAACTAGATGAGGAATATCATCATTTTTTCTTTTGCAAAGTAAGCTTTAGTTACTTTTATAGTTGAAGGTGGTGTCTCTAAAGGGAGGAGGAGTAATGTCACATGATTCATGGGCTGGCTTGTGCTGTGACTCACTCTCTGTTGTGAGTGCTGAGGTGATGACAAAGTGGAAGTGAGGAGAGTGCATTTTGTACCACAAGTCAGCCACTTGTAGGATTCAGAGGTTTTTTAAAGCAACTAAAAGTAACTTTTAGTTACTTTATAGAAGGTTAATCTAAATAGTTACTTTTAAATCTATAACTATAATGGTAATTAACATCTCTGAGGGGGATGGAGATTATCACTGTAATTAATTGCTTTTCAAAAATTACTTTCCAAGCTGTGGTCATATGCCAATTGTAAAACAAACATGATTTAACAGCAAAATCTGATTTAACAGAAAACATTGTGATACTGTTTTCATCAAACTATTCAATGCTTTTAGCATAGAAATGTTCAGATTCATATCTGTTATCTACTTACATTACTACCTAATGATGAGTACTTGTGTGATTTGTTTACATATCTATTCTGAAGAAATAAGGTGAAGTGGGAGACTGAAAATATTATAAATACTGGAATAGAATGAATTATGTATTAAATAATTAACTAAATACAGGTCACTTTGCCAGACTAGCTTTTAAAAATACAAGGTCAGTGTTGGGATTTGTAACTTGAATTTAAATGTCCAGATGTGGGAAAGTGACAAAGGGTACTACAGGTCACTTTACAGCTTGCTAGCTGGGAAAGTTGTTTGCAGCTGGGACTCAAAACATCTGAGCAGTGTCCAAGGTCAGGATGTGCCAGAGAGCATGTAGACCAAGTGTGAACATATTGTGTCATCATGTTTGGGGGACAATAATTCAAGTGACACAGGAAGAAGTCACAGGAAGAGGATGGACTGAGAGGTGCATGGCAAGTGTCTATAAAAAAAACTGAGACCACAACATGTGGGTTGTCATGGGTTGTCATTGGTCGGTGGTGAATGTATATAGTTTTCTGTACATACTGCAAATAAGGAATAAAAGTGCCTCTTTGGAGTTAAATTTGGCTTCAGTCTTTTTCATCAGAACCAGGGAGGATGCATTCCTGAACAGCCAGACAGCTCCAAGGTCGCTGGGTGTTTTTCTCTGTAAAGTGAAGTGAAGAAAGCTTCTGATAAAACTTTGTCTGCATGCTGGCTTGCCAGCCAGAATGTTGAAAAACAACAACCCAGTATAATATACCCAAGAGGATCTGTTGCAAAATGCTGTTCTATACAGTCTTCCCAAATCAGAGTAGACTCAACATGTACAGATAGAATTTGTATTGTTGATTTATTCAAGGGAGAATAAAAGCTGCCTTTAACCAGATTGGGTCATTGGTCCATTTAGTTCAGTGCTATATACACAGATTGGTAGCAGGATATGAGGTTGGTCTCATTCCCAGCTCTGTTTGCAAGAGCCAAGACTTTTCTCTTTTCTGGCAAAGTGTGTCCTCATTTGCTCTCTACAGAGTGAGGGTCACTATGCAGAGTTGTGTCATGATGGTCAGCTTTATTCACTTTCACAGCAGTGGGGGCATTTTAATCAGATGCTGCCAATGGTTTGTTGTTTTAGTGTAATGAATCCAGGCTGGGTTTCGTGGAAGCTACTTCTGATTTCATGTGAAATTCACATGGTTATTCAATGTGTGTGTGTGTGTGTGTGTGTGTGTGTGTTTGTGTGTGGTATTTGCTTTCAAGTCATTTCTGACTTATGGAGATCCTAAGGTGAACCCATCACAGTGTTTTTTGGCATGTTTCTTCTGATGGAGTTTGCCATTGCCATCCTCTGAGGTTGAGAGACCAAGGTCACTTTGTGGATTTTCATGGCTGAGTGGGGATTGAAACTCTGATCTCCAGATTCCTAGTCCAAAGCTCAAACCACTAAACCATGGTGGCTGAGTTCAGCACTTTGGAAAGTGACCATTAAAATGTTAATGCTCCAGAGTTGCAGCATCCATATAAAACAATACCTTCAATGCACTTACACAAATGTAAAACAATATACCCAGACTGAAACTTCATACCATGTACAGATTTATTTCTATACACAACAAATATCAAGGGCACCAAATGTTAATCTTTGCCATTGGGGTACTTTTGTTTTTTTTTTTTGGTCTCAATCAATGTCAGACATTAGAACAAACAAACAACAAAAAAATGGCCCATGTAATGAACCATGATGCAGAAAATAAGAAGTGGCATGCTTTGGTTATCAGTAGGTTGGTTCCATTTTCTTTAGTTGGTAGGGCATGGTAGAAATACATGAGACAGGAAATATTCAATACTAAAAAAATATGTTTCATATTACATTTCTTGAGAGTATCTTCTCTTATGCTCAGTGGATGCCTTTGTATGCTTATCCCTTGTTCATAACCTATGTATTTTCCCTCCCTCTTTTTCTCTAAAGATAAAGGTTTTCCCTTGACAAATTTGTCGTGTCTGACTGTAGGAAGCAGTGCTCATCTACATTACTAAGCCAGGGAGACAGCGTTGTCAAAGATGATCCCATGGTCATGTGGACAGCATGACTGCATGGAATATTGTTGTCTTTCCACTGAAGTGATACCTATTTACCTACTTGCACTTTTACATGTCTTCAAACTGATAGGTTGGCAGAAGCTGGGACCAGGGATGGAAGCTTACTTTGTCACATGGTACTTGGGCATCAAACCGTCGACCTGGCAATCTTGAAATCATCTTAACCACTTGAGCCACTTCTCTTGCTTAAATCATACTTAGAAATTCCACAGGCCTTCTCAGTGGTTGTTCTTATGCTTTTTGTTCCTAAGGAGGCTGAAATAGGTCTAGGAAGGCTGAAATAGGCTTGATGTCCTTCAGTTGGTTGGAAGCAAAGACTTCATTATTCTAATGAGTTCTGGGGAACTGATGGGTTTTTTGTTTTTCTTGTGTGCCTTCAAGTCATTTCCTACTTCTAGTGAGCCTAAGGTGAACCTATCATGGGGTTTTCATGGGAAGATTTGTTCAGAGTGGGGTTTTCTCTGAGGGCTAATCTTCATGATTAAAATACTCCTCATTCCATTTGAATAGAATGTGATTTGGCCACACATGATTCACAAGAGTTCACACTTTTTGTGTCTCCCCTCTTACTCCTTAAACTCTGTAGAAAAAGGCTTCACATAAAAATGATCATGTTGTGTGCTTTCAAAACATTTTCAGCTTATGGCGACCCTATCATGGGGATTTTCCTGGCAAGATTTGTTCAGAGGAGGTTGCCATTGCCTTCCCCTGAGGCTGAGAGAGTGACTTGCCAAGGTAGCCCACTCAGTATCATGGCCAAGTGGGGAATCGAACCCTGGTCTCTAGCATCATAGTCCAGCACTCAACCACTATGCCATGCTAGGTCTCCTGATTTCTTAGGAAAGGGCTTTTAGTATTGTGTTGTCCTGTTTTGATTTTTTACCTATTTAATGGATATATTTTAAATTGTTTGTAATTCTATAATTCATAGGCTGGTGGTGTGCAAAAAGAAAAAAGGACACTCAGAAGCTTCAGAATAAATGTATCATTTCATTCCACAAGGAGAAAATTTAGTATGAAAATGCAACTGTCATGGCATTGTGTTGACAGAAACCTGTGTTTAAAAATCTCCTAAAAATAATTCAGATTTGTTGTAAATTAGGTTTTCCTCTGGCATAACAACATAGTTTCTTCCTGGAGTCATATATAGATGCATTAAAAATGACATTAGCTGAGATAAGATCCAGAAACAAATACTCAAACTGTTAGCTGATTGCAGGGAGATAAAGTTATAAGAAGAGCTTGCCATAGCTGTTGCTAGGGGAAACCACATCTGAGCAGACTGTTGGAATGAATCTCTTCTTTTGTTCTCTCTTGGGAGAAAAACAGATCTTGCTCTGGAAAAAGAGGGATAAAATAAAAAGCTGTCAGAGATTTGGGAAGAAAGTCACACAAGAAGCAATAGTTCTACACCAACCAAATTGAGCACTGTACAGTTTATGGCCACCCAAACAGAGTACTGTACTGCCATGTGTCATGAACTAAGATCTTCACTCAGATTTTTATGAACATTGTTATACTGCTTCTCATTAAAATAAACAACTCCCCTCCAAACCCTCAGAGAGGATTACAAAAGTAACAAGGTTTTGAAAAATCCCAAATGCCGCCATATTAATAATAATAATAATAATAATAATAATAATAATAATAATACCATTACCATCACCACCACCACCATGAGGTCCTGAGATGATAGCCCCCCACATCCCAGGACACAATAGACTTACTGAGTCTCCTTTGCTTCATCTGAATGGATCACAAATTGTCTAGGTGAGGGCTGGTCAAATCCACCTGTTTCTGGTCTTTTTTCACACCTGTTGATTCATAAACCTATTCTGTCTTGCTTCTGTAGTCCTCAGAGGTACAATACAAACACACATTTGGAATGTCATTTTTTTCTTATAATAGACATATCTTTAACAATATTTCCCTTCAACATATTTATTTCTGGACATATTTTCATCCAATTGGGCATTTTTTTCAATTGAAAAATACATGTTGTTGTATGTGGTACAGTGTTTGTTAACATGTGGATTTCTAGGCACACATATAAAAGGATGTGGTGGCTCAAGTGGTTAAGATGCTGACTCTGTTGATTGCAAGATCAGCAGGTTGGCAGTTTGAGGCACAGGTGCTGCATGATAGGGTGAGCTCCTGTCACTAGTTTCAGCTTCTGCCAACCTAGCAGTTTGAAAGCATGCAAATGCAAATAGATAAATAGGTATCACTTCTCAGTGGGAAGGTAAACAGCGTTCAGTGCAGTCATGCTGGCCACATGATCACAGAGTAGTCTCTGACAATGCTGGCTCTTCAGCTTAGTAGCGGAGATGAGCACTGCCCCTATGGTTGGACACAACTTGACAACCTTGTCAACAAGGAATACCTTTACCTTTACCTTTACCTTATATACATTTGAAATTCAGTTGAGAAATATACTCTCGCTATACAACATATGCCAAAATGTGCATTTCTGGACATACTGTCATCCAAATAGGCATATCATATTCAACTGGGAAATTCATTGTCACTGGACTTACTAATAGGGCAAGATCTGGCCTGGCTTTTGCCCCAAGTAGGAGGGATTATTGTTATGATATGAAGGGCTCCAATGAGCACATAATCATGGTCAGGGTCACTTCCTCATGAGATGTGGGCTTAGGGCAACCCCCATCTCCCCTCTGCTGCTAACACCACAGTGAGACCAGAGAAACAGGTGGATTTTCTGTCTCTTTTGCATTCTTCAGTAGCTTTTGAGGACCACTGTTTTGCATACTTTATGGTATAGTAACTTCTGCCCTCATAGCCAAACTACACTAATTTCCAGTGTTCCACCATGATAAGGTTGTTGAACAGGATGTTATGAGGATAAAATTTCTCACTTTTAGGTAGACAATGGACTTTCTCACATTAGCCTGTTGCCCCCCCCCCCATGCTAGTTTAAAAATGGAAGCATACTGCATCATTTCTTATCACACTTTTCCCTATGATAGTGCTTTGGCAATCCATAGTCATGTGATCTGTTTTCCGCATTGTCAGACACTCCCAGTATTAATGTGCTGTTCCCCTCTCCAGAAGCATGGGGCTTTCTGGCTTAAGGAAGCTGTTGGCAGCCATGGTCACAGCTTGTTTCCCCTCCTGAAGTGCAGGGCTGCTGTATGCACATTCACAGGAGGAAGCAGGAGGATAAGCCATCCCAGCTGCCGAATGCCTCCCAAAGCCAGTAGCTATATCATCAGCTGGCTTTGGAAAGCTGTTGGCAGCTGCAATAACTGTGAAGAAGGAGAGGAGCAGAATTATGCCCACTCTCACCAAATGACTGCCTGAGAAGCAGAACTGGCATGGAAGAGACCTACTGCATGAAGGCAGTAATGGAATAACATTGAGAGCCCACTGAAGGGATTTGCATGTCAATGAAAAGGTGTGCTACAGTTAAAAAAAATAAATAAATCAGGGCAGTAGCAGCATGTATGCAATGTCATGTGATATGTACTGGCCAAAGACCCTTTTATCCTGTTAAAATTCTGCTTTTTAGGCTTGTCTAGTAAAGTCCAATGGCACCAGATTTCAGGCAGAAGTGAACGAGATGAATAGGGCACCAATTATCTCACTTCTGCGGCACTATTTTCAGTTGCTAACTGATTTTAAGACTTGTCCCATGTGTCCCTTGTGGCTAGTCAAAATTAGATGGGCATGTCATAGGCTGCACTAGGTGAATCCAAAACATGATCAATGTATTGCTTATGATTGAATGGTGATGATCACCTCAAAAAAGGCATTCATGTGTTCCCTCCTGTACTAGCCTATCCTAGAATGAGGTGTACTGGTCAACTATCATTTGGCTGTTGGCAAGACCTCTCCTTGAAGGAAACTGCTAAGAGAGTGGTGGCACAGTTTAAGTCAGTCTTAATGAAAAAAAAAATTTAAAGACCCCTTTCAATCTGGGTTTACACCCTGTTTTAGGATTAAATTGTTCCTGGTTATCATGATTAATGGTTTTTATAAGGTGAAGACAGGGCATGTCCAAACCTGTCACTCACTTGCTTGATCTGTCAATGGTTTTTTGATAGATCTGAGATTTTGTGGGAAAGGACACTGTTATACAGGATCAGTTACAATGTGCAGGACTGGCTGAATATTTTAAACTTCCTGACAGTTTTGCCAGGGAATGCCACAAGGTACCTTCTTATCCAGTATAAATCTGTTGGGAACAGAACAGTCTGGAAAATAGGACAATCATTTCTCCATCACATCTAATTTGGAGCAGTTGTGCAAGATCTGGACCTGTGTCTGGTCACAATACTGGCTAGATGGGGACAAATAAGTTGAGTCTGAGAAGCTTATTGCATTCATTTTAAAACCAGTTTACCTCATCCAAATTAAATTTTAAATCAGGTGGCATCCTGATATTATCAGAAGG
>CM034701.1:190192661-190213780 GCA_020142125.1 Phrynosoma platyrhinos | reverse complement strand
ATACGTATTAGGTCAGGATTTCTTTTGGATTCTTTCTGCTTTGGACCCCGTGTGATAAGGTCCTAAGTCACATATTTTGACTCAACTGACAGAAACCAGTTGTGGCAAAAACTGTCCAACACTAATATAGATAATAGTCTGTTGTTTAAAATTAGGGAATTCTATTCCAATATGACTGCTAGAATAAGAATTGGCATTTCTGGCTCATTAACCGATTCTGTCTTCACTAATAAAGGAGTAAAATAGGGATGTCTGTCAGGACCATCACTTTTCAATTTGTACCTGAACAACCTAGTTCAAGTAATGTGTGGCCCGTAATTTTTCCTTCCCTCAATTGGGTCAAAAAAGGTTTCTGTCTTTTTATACACTGATGACATGGTTTTAATTTTACTTATGTTCATAGGAATGAGAAGACTGTTCTCTAAGCTCAGTATATTTTGTTCTAAAGATATGCTGAACATAAGCCATTCTAAAACATATGTGATGGTGTTCAGAAAAAGGCATTCTCATTTTTGATGGACTACCAATGGTCACCAGGTTGAACAATGTCAAGAATTTAAATAGTATATAGAAGATACTACATCTGTGGCCTTGCGATCTACTGGAGCTATCCTTAGATTTTACAACACTGTTGTGGGTGGGGTGGCCTTGCTTGTTCCAGTCTTGTAAAAATTCTAAGGAAAAATTATTGCCCAGAGTTTGTATAGTGCTTCTGTCTGAATAATTCTCAGATGGTTAAATTGAAGGTGCTTCAGAATACATTTCTTAAGAAACTTTTAATTCTTCAACCTGACATTTCTGCAGCTTTAATTTTGGTAGAGGTTGGTTTTCCTTCCATTTTATTTTACATTTTATTTTATTTTATTTTATTACTGGAGAATTTTGAAGGATTCTTCAGCCAGAGTTTTCCCAAGTTATGTTTTGAACAGTTATTGAACTGCAAAATTTGGAGTTCAAAATATCCCAAGTTGTTTCAGTCATATCCAGTTGTATTACTTGACCATTTTTTCCATTCTAAATTCAAAAGAGAAGCTTTATGAGTACATTTTTGGCTATAGTGTTCAGCTGGCCAGACAGGCTGTTAATAATTCTAATTTCTCAAAATAATATCAACTCAATAAATTTGATCCTCAAATGGAGGTTTGCTTGGCAAAGCTTACATTTACAAAACTTAGGCAACCTTTGCTGCAAAGCATGCCTATAGCTATGATTGATGTCAGATAGTCTAATACACTTTTGGCAATTCGTTTGTGTTATTTGTGGGGTTTCAGAGTTTGAGGACTTGCCTCATTACTTGGTTTTTTATTGTTTTGTTGTTCATAGAATCATAGAGTTGGAAGAGACCACACGGGCCATCCAGTCCAGCCCTCAGCAATGCAGGAACTCACAATCAAAGCATCCCTGATAGATGGACATCCAATCTCTGTTTAAAAACCTCCAAAGATGGGCATGCAAAGGATATGCAAAACCAAGAATTAATTTTTGAGATCTATTCTGTCTTGCCTACATTCTAATAGTGCTCCAGAAAAGATTTTCTACCCCTTATCTGATAATAAACCTATGGTAACTCACAAGATTTCTCTTTTTGCCCTGGCAGCAATAAATCTGCAAGCTAGATTTATTGATGATATTCCAGTTGATTATTCTGGGGATGTTCTAATCTAATAATGACCTTTTATTTATATTCAACTATTTTAATCCAATTCATTTTTTTAAAAAAATATTCTAGCTCTATATGTTATTTATTTGATATTGTACTTTTTAATTATACTCACTTGTTTTGTATGTGAATGGCCTATGGTTCAAACATAATAAATTATTACAAAAATAATTAGCCACCCCGATGTATACCAATTGGAACTGTGGATACCTCATTCCCAGCCCACGTCTGCCTGTTTTATTTGTCTGAGAAGCAAGCGTTAGTGATCACATAAGGCAGGGGTAGGCAACCTTTCCCCTTTTAGGGCCGAGGGACCAGCTCCCAGACGCCTCAGCCATGTTGGCCAATAGTCTCATGTTGGCCAATAGCTCCTGGGATTCTGGGAGTTGAAGTCCCTCGGCCCTTAAAGGGGAAAGTTGCCTACCCCTGACATAAGGTTTCTGTCTTCCTCAGGGTTCCTTCTGGTCAGTTCCTTTGCCTTTTTATTTTGCTTTGGTCATTATGATGGCTGCCTTTCTAGCAATCATGAAAAGCTGCTTCTCCTAGCACTTGCTTCCTTTAGGCATGAGGTGTTATCCCTCCTCTATTTTTAGACAAAAACAGGTTAAGATAGCTACTTCTCTTTGAAAACCTATAGCCATTTTTAAAAATCTTTCTGCAGTCTCTCCTATAGTCTTTATTCCCTAGGTACATCCACAGCTGGTTCTCTTCCTACCTGCCTAATAGTTCTTTCAATGGCTCTTTAAGGAGACATTTCCCCCCTCTGTAGTCTCTCAGCAGTGCTCTGTACTTGGCTCTTTGCTATGATTTCTCACTACTTCATTCTTAGGTAGCTTTATCACTTCCCATGTCTAAGTGCCACTGAACCTCTGATGGCACTCAGCTCTACCTCTTTATTCAGATTGTTTGATCTCCATCCAACCTCATACCTCTAACTATCTTTCTGATATTTCTATTCACATGTCTCATTCTTGGATCTAAAGACATTCTATTCCTCCAAAGAGACACAAATTACACCCCTTGTGTATACTCTGTTGAACCTAATGTACATAATTCCCCCTCCCATTGCTTCCACTGGGGGAAGGTATTTAAAATGAAAAAAAGATTTGCTAGGCTGAACAGACAAACAAAACTTCCCTCTTCCTATCACATAGACCTTCTGATTTGGTTACCACAGACTAGCAGGATGAAGGATGAGACAAAATACCTGGGTTTTTGTTTTGCCTTGACCCTAGTTAGTATTGTACTGTAAGCCAACCCAGTTCATATAAGTAAAAAAATGAAACTTCAGTAACAAAGCTGAAAAGGCATTGCATTTCAATTTATTTATTTATTTATTTATTAAAATATTTTTAGTCCACTCTTTACCTGAAGATCTTGGGGCAACTTAAAAAATCAACTTAAACAATAAATAACTACAAAGTTTAAGATTAAAAAAAGTTTAAAAGATCAAAAATATATTAATTTATTTTTAAATTAAAAATCAGACACTTTAAAACTAGTGAAAACCATCTTGAATAATATGACTATAAAACATGTTCAGCCTGAATAGAATCAGTTTGGCCTGAAGGCTTTAATAATAAGCCAAGTTTCAGTTTAACACCAAAATGATGCTAATTTTGGTGCCAATCAGGCCTCCAAAGGGAGGGAATTCCACATCCAGGGTGCCACTGCAGAAAAGGCCCTCTGCCATGTCATCCCACAATTATTGTTGTTGTTATTGTTATTTTCTCCCAATATAGGGACTCAAGGCAGTGAATAAGTATAAAACAATACAATTTAAAAACAAGACAATAATATTAAACTATATAAATATAAAATTTAAAAAACAAACAATTTTAAGAGTTAAAACAGTTATAAATTGAAATATAACATGTTAAAATACAAATTATTAAAAACCCAGTCCTTATTACTTTGCAAAGGCCTGCCGGCACAAGAATGTTTATCTGCTGCCGGAAGGACAGCAGGGATGGCGCCATCCTGACCTCCCTAGACAGGGAGTTCCAAAGCTTGAGAGCAGCCACTGAGAAGGCCCCCAATCTTGTTCCCACCAAACACACATGAGAGGGTGGTGGGACAGAGAGAAGGGCCTCTATCAATGATCTCAATACTCTGTGGGGCTCGTACAGGGAGATACAATCCTTCAAATAGCCTGGACCCAAGCCATATAGGGCTTTATAGGTCAAAGCCAGCACTTTGAGTTGTGCCTGGAAGCAGCCAAAGGAGCTGTTGGAACAAGGGAGTTGTATGCTTCCTGTAGTCAGCTCCAGTTAACAACCTGGCTGAAGCTCTTTGGACCAGCTGAAGTTTCTGAGTACTTTTCAAAGGCAACCCCATGTAGAGTGCATTACATTAATCCAGATGGGATGTAACCAAGGCATGTACCACCATGGACAGATCTGACTTCTCCAGGAATGGGCACATTTGGCACATGAGTTTTAGTTGTGCAAATGCACTCTTGGCCACCACTTATACCTGGGCTTCCAGGCTCAGCATGGAATCCAGAATTACCCCCAAACTACAAACCTAAGTTTTCAGGGGGAGTGTAACCCCATCTAATGCAAGCTGAATCCCTATTCCCAGATATGTCTTTCGACTGTCCAGGAGCACCTCTGTCTTGTATGGATTAAGCTT
This sequence comes from Phrynosoma platyrhinos, assembly GCA_020142125.1. Taxonomy (NCBI): domain Eukaryota; kingdom Metazoa; phylum Chordata; class Lepidosauria; order Squamata; family Phrynosomatidae; genus Phrynosoma; species Phrynosoma platyrhinos. The sequence goes on along the minus strand of CM034701.1, from coordinate 190,209,486 downwards.
CAATTTGTTTGTCATCATCCAATCCATTACAGTGGCTAGACACCAGTTTAGGACAGAAACAGCTTCTTTGGAATTAGGTGGAGCATTCAGGTGACACCTTACTCCAAAACTCCAGACAATCTCTCCCAGCAGTTTCACATAAATGTTAAAAGCATAGGAGACAGGACTGGGCCCTTAGGGATCCCACAGGCCAATAGCCAAGGAGTCAAACAGGAACCCGCCCCCCCCAGCACCACCTTCTGAGAGCACTCCTCTAGGAAAGAATGGAGTCACTGTAGAACAGCCCCATCCCACAAAGCCGGCTCAGAAGGATACCATGGTTGATGTTATTGAAAGCTTCTGAGAGGTTCAGCAAAACCAACAGGTACACACTCCCCCGTCCAGTACTCTGCATAGGTCATCCACCAAGGCAACCAAAGCTGTTTCTGTCCTATAACTACCAGGCCTAAATCCAGACTGACATGGATCTAGATAATCCATCTCATCCAGGAAGCCACCACACACTCGAGCACTTGCCCAAAAATGGAAGATTGGAGACTAGCCTGTAGTTATCTAGTACAGTAGGTCTTACTATAGCCTCTTGTAGGCATGTTGGGACTCTGCCTTGCTGCAAAGAGGCATTAATGACTTCCTATACCCACTCCACCAGTCCTCCCCTGGCCTGTTTAATAAACCAGGAAGGACAAGGGTCTAGTATACATGTGGTGGCTCTCACTTCTCCAAGGATCCTGTTCACATCCTTGGGTTGCATTAATTGAAAAGGATCCATCAATGCTGGACAAACATCCACCAAAACTGTATCAACTCTGGATTCAGAGTGAATCCTAGAGATTTTATCAGCAAAATGGTGGGCAAATTCTTCACTACAAGCTGTTGAGTGGCTTACATTCTCCTTAGACCAGATCATAACAGATCCCTGACCACTCAAAACAGCTGAGCTGAGCAGTTCTGTACAGCTCCACTAGGTTTAATCTAAAAAGCCTTTTTTGCTGCCTTTATTGCTTCCCCATATGTATGTTTTCAAGCAGTTTTTAGCCTGTTTTCAGTTGGAATCACTCTGAGTTTTCTGCTACTATCGCTCTAGTCTCTCTCTCATGTGTTTCATTGCTGCCAGCTCCTTAGAAAATCAAGGGGCTGGTTTAGCTCCACTCAGTGAGACAGAATGCTTAGGAGTTATCATGTCAGCTGCCCTGGTCATTTTTCCATTCCAGAGATCAACCTGGGCTTTGAGAGGACCACCTGCCAAGGCAGCAATAAACTCCCCAAGAGCCATCAGGAATCCATTCAGATTCATAAACCTCCTGTGACCATCTTAATGAGGTTCTGACTTCCAGTAAGTCTAAACCTGAGCAGAAAGTGATCTGTCCATGACAATGGAATGGTAGAAAGCTCCTCCATCCCCAAATCACCATCATCCTCCCTGTACAGAACACAAGGTCTAGAGTGTCCCCAGTGGCATGAGTGGGGCCAGATACCACTAGGGACAGCCCTATGGCTGTAATGGCAGCCATGAAGTCCTGAACCATTCCCGACAGGGTAGCCTTGACATGGATGTCTCTCAGCAATATAAGCTGAGGAGATTCCAACACCACCCTCAAGACCACCCCGGCTAGCCCAGGAAGGGAGACTGTTGTGCAGTGGGGTGGATGGTACACCAACAGAATCCCTAATCTGTCCTGGCTGCCCACCTTTAAATAAACAAACCCTGAACGCTGAGGGATAGGACACCTGGTCAGGGAGATAGTATAGACCACTGCAACTCTTGTCTGCTGCTGCACAAAGAATCCTGGTGGCCAAGGCTGAGAGAGATTAACCCACCCCAGCCTCATCCAACCAGGTCTCTGTAATACAGGCTAGGTCAGCTTGTTCATCCAGGATCCAGTCCTGAATGGCCGCCATTTTACCATTCACTGACCTGTCATTCAGCAGCAGCATTTTCAACTTGGGAGGGTTGCTGCCTTGGCTATCCAGATTATTTGGGATGGGAGACAGTTTGGGGATGACTAACACCCTGTCATACATTCTACCCCCATGATGGTGCAACTGTCTCCCATTTCCATAGCTCCTTTTCTGATAAGACACAGAGGAGGACCCTTGTAATAGATCTCAATTCTTGGACAATCACATAGAGAGAGGGCTGCTCCCTCAAATATGAAAGTTTCAAGCTGTTTAGGGCTTTAAATGTCATTGCCAGCACCTTGAATTCAGAATGGAAATGTATTGACAGTCTGTGTAATTCCGTCAGAGTAGATGTTATGTGATTTTTGAAAAGGATCACAGTGAATAGCCTAGTTGCTGCATTTTGTACAAGCTGCAGTTTCTGAATCATCCTCAAGGGCAACCCCAGGTAGAGTGCATTGCTGTAGTCTAATTGACAAATTACCAGCACATGGACTACTGTGACTAAGTTATCCCTGTTCAAGAAATGTCGTAGTTGACAGGCTAGTCAAAGCTGGCCTAAACAATTTCAAGACAATCTCTTTCTGGGCCTCCAGTGAAAGGATGGATCTAGGAGTGCTTCCAGACTATACACCTGCTCCTTCAGGGAGAATGCAACCCCATCCAGGGCAAGTAATCTAGGCAGTTTCTGGACTTGATAACCACCAGTTTACACAGCCTCCATCTTATCAGGATTCAGCTTCCTTTACATCCTCTGTCTTTCCCATGGGGGAGATTGTTAGATCAATGAAGACTGTCTCAGTACTACACTCTGGTCTGAAAGCAGACTGAAATGGATCTATATAATCTGTTCCGTCCAAGGAAATCTGAAGCTGCCCAATCACCATATCTTCAAGCACTGTGCCCAAAAATAGGATATTAATGATATTGTGGTAATTATCACCTTTGAACCCCTGAGTTCTGGGAGGTCGTCTTCAGGAGAGGGTGTACTACATGCTCTTTCAAGACAGCAGGCACTCTGATGTAGTGAGGCATTTATCACTCCTTGGGCCCACCCAATCAATCTATGTCTTCTAGATCTTAAAAGCCAAGATAGACAAGGGACAAGACTATATGTGGTGGGACAGATCTATTAAGGCATCTTGTCCAAATCATAAAACTGCAGCAACAGAAACTGATCCCAGGAAAATTGACCCAATGCTACACTGGACACTTCCCTAGACTCTGTGACATCAAGTTCTAAACGAATACAAATAACTTTTTACTCAAAGTGCCAGACAAATTTACCACAGCAGGCAACCAAGTGATCTAATCATGGCTTCTCTGAGCCTGACTCCAATAGTCTATTCATACTTGGAAAAGATCTGTTGGATGATGTGCTGAAGATAGGAGGTATAAGTTCTTTTTGACACCTTTTACCCTTTTGATAAAATACACAAATGTGTGTGTTTGTCATTTAAGTATTTCAGCTAAGAAAGCTGTCCATCCTTAAAAAGGGATGCCACAGTACATGTCTGAATGTACATATGACAGATTTATTATGCAGCAGAAGGAAAGATATTTTCTTTTCTTAAATATATGGGAGTATCTGAACAGCTGTCAAAGTTAATGCACATACTTATTAAAATGCATATTAATAGCGTCAAGTAATTTTCTCTTGTAAATTTGTTTACATAGGGGTCAATCTTGGATTTTTCCTATGTGAAATGTGTGAGTGTGTGTTTGTGTGTGTATAAAATCAGAGTAAAGAACTGTATCTTTTGCTTTCCCAAGAAATAGACTCATTTGATCTGTTTCCAAATTCGCCCGATTGAACATGCTAATAATCTAGCTGCAGAGCTAATCAAGGGATTGAAAAAATTATAAGAAATATGCCCTCCTACATTTGTGGCAAGAATCCAATGTATATTTTGCCCTTTAAGATCTACCAGTTTCCAACACAGGTTTCAATTTTTCCTTTTACGGGATTATGTTTGTTGGATAATTTTAAGATGATAATGAAAGAAAATCAATATTTGTAACTATGAGGAAATGCACTTGATCCAGAGAGACATGAATGAAATCTTGTGGGCAGGGGTGGATTATTCAGATCTACTTTTGAAGGAAAAACAGTCCCATATGTATTTCCCTCCCACATTGTAATTTGCTGTTTGTAAAATTTATCTGAGCTGCTTTTTTTGCAGATTTCTGGGTGGCAATCATTGTCTTAAATACAATTTATGGTTAGTTGATACCAAGGCATAGAACCCAATCTATTTTAAGTATTGATGAACACCCCTGCACGTGCAATGAATAATCTTTGTAGAGTAACCCAAAAATAGATACATGTGCCAGCTCTGTATCCCCTGTCTCCCTTTTTGCCAATTGCACAAGTATATCGAGGTTGATATTGACAAGTAACCATTTTAGGAAATAGGAGGATTGTTCAAAATTTCTATCTTTTTGTCCTAGCCTGTTCTGCACGTACCATGTTAAGTTGCTTGAGCTTCAATGATTTAAAGCCTGGAAAAATTACTTTTTTAATCTTAGAATTCCTAGATTACTGAGAAATTCTGGGAGTTGTGGTTCAAACAGAACTTTCTTAGTCTTTGAAGCAACTCTAGAAATGTGCATTAACCATAATGAGAAAGCTTGTTGGAGATATGAGAAACACACTGGGACTTTTGCAGTGTCCTACTGATGTTCATGCCCATCCATGTGCCACCTTGATAAGGAAGAAGGATTGGACATACAGGACTCTATTAGTCCCTGCAGGAACAATCAGGATTTATTTGAAGTGATTCAATGTCTTACAATGAGAGAGTGAAATACAACAAAATCCAAGCTGTTATACATTTATTAAGCCAACTCCAAAGCATAAGCTACAACATGCAAACTAGCAAAGCTTCACTGGCTTCTTCATCCGGCAAAGATGTTAAAAATCATACAGGAGATGAAGAGTGATGATGTTAGAGCCACAAGCCTATGTTTTGTCTCAGATGTAACTCTTTTGTCAATAAAGGGGGGTTGCAGACTGCGAGAAATAGTGCAAATTGAGTCCACTTTTAGGGTTAGGGTTAGTGCTAGGGAATCATGGGAATTAATTTTTTTCTGAGACATTGAGCCTTCTCTGTAAGAGAGCACTGGTGCCACAACAAAATACAGTTCCCATGATTCCCTAGCACTAACCCTAACCCTAAAAGTGGACTCAATTTGCACTATTTCTCGCAGTCTGCAACCCCCCAAAGATGATATTGAGGGATCTCAGTGCAGGTAGAGGCCACTTCCCTTCTTGACCATGTGAGGGACTAAGGACAAAGGACAATAAAAAAGGTAATAAAATTTCAACTCCATTAGCAACAGAGAAGTAATTTCCTTTGAGACAGTAAGTTTAAGTGCTCAAAAAGCACTACAAAGAAACATTATCTCACTAGTAGGAAGTGTTATAGTATGCAAAGGCAGTCAAAGCCTGCACAAATCTGGTGATAAAATGTGGGGGTCTCTGTCTGGAGCACCTGCCTTGCATCTGAAATTACAAGCATGGAGGAGAGTCACACTGTTTCTGTGCCATAGCAAATGGAGTCGTGATGGAGGGATTGCAGGTAAAGATTACTAGAGCTTGGTTGTCTAGAAGGAGACTCAGACTCTCAAAATGTTGCATATGTTTTTATCTTTGGAGCAGAGCAGTACTAAAGCCTCTATGTTTTGACCCACTAAGAGCAGGAAGAATAGGCTCCACCCATGTCCACAACAGACCAATATTCAAATGGTTGGTACACAGCAAAATGGATTCAAATTACATAACCAGTGCCATAAGGATTAAGCAACTGAGTCAAGAAGTACATGAGTCAGGCCTATATAAAGCTCGCCTTCATGAGAAGAGGGCCTCTTGTGAGAATTCCAGGCTCCTACAAGATCCCCTAATCTTGTGGGAGCTGGGAACTCTTGTGAGATTTGAGGCCAGCTTGATAAAGGTCTGCTTCATGTTGAGCTGGTTTGACAATAGAGAGGGCTATCCATTATTGCTGTTGGGAGGGGGGGAATGGTAACCCTAGCTGGGAGCCCTGACTTTTTTTCACCAAGCCCCGAAACTGCTCTTAGTGATCTAGGAGTGTCCCCTAGTGTCTGTGTTTGCTTTTTTGTGATTCCTAATTCCAGATAAAGTGAAATGTCAGGCAAGGGGGTCTTGAAAAAACAGATGAGCATGAGATCCTGCCCTCCCCACTATTCTAATTCAGATTAAAATTGAATCTAACCCATGGCCATATTCTTACATGGGTGGTAACCTACCAAAAGCTGTATCAGGCCTATGACCTCTCTAATTGAGTCTATTAATCTGTTATGCAGTCTTCCTCTCTTTCTACTGCCTCCAACCTTTTCTAGCATTATTGTCTTTTCCAATGATTCATGGCTTCTCATGATGTGGCCAAAGTATGACAGCCTCAGTTTATTTATCTTGGCTTCCAGGAGGAGATTAGGTTTCATCTGTTCAAGGATCCATTTGTTTGTCTTCTTGGCTGTCCATGGTATCTCAGAATTCTTCTCCAGCATCACATCTCAAACTAATCGATTTTCTTGTTATCTACTTTCTTCACTGTCCAGCTCTCACATCCATACATGGTGATGGGAAATATAATGGATTGGACAATTCTAACTTTAGTGTTCTGTTGTATATCTTTACCCTTAGGATCTTGTCTAGTTCTTTCATCACTGCTCTGAGTCAAAAAGAGGAAATCCCTCCCCATAGGAATTTGGATTTCCCCAATGAAATTTTTCTTTCCATCTCCAAATTTTTAGAATTGTAATCATCTACATCTTTAGTTGGGCACTTATAAATATAGTTTAGGCCTCAAAAAAAAAAAATCAAGGTGACTAGGGAATGAGAACACAACAAATATAGGAGTCCTAAGTGTGAACAATTTTCTGTATTTCACTCTTTCCAATACTAGAAAATTAAGGAGTGGAGGAAAATTTCATGGAGGATAGAATTCTTATTGGAATTGTGTGGCTATTGTTGTGCACCAAGATGAAAAGCCCCAGTGGCTCTTGAGAAATATAGTTATCCCAAGGGATATGTCAGTGCCATTACCCCCAGGAAAAAAAACAACTAAATTTCCCATGGGATACCAAGGTCTTTTGACATGGCACAGCAGGGGAAGGAGCATCACCAACCCAGCTCCTTTGTGGTGCTGCAGTTGCTCTTGCCATGGAAACAGAGGATGGAAAGGAGGGTGGATAAATCAAGGAGGAGATTTGGAGCTTCATGAGGGGCAGCTTTAACTCAGAAATAAGCTTTTTGTGCTTTGGGAGAATAACCTTGGTTTGTTTCTATATTGAAGCTGACATAAGTTACAGGTGGCTCACCAATCACAAGTGAAGAAAGTGACACCACAATTGATTGTTTCAGTGCCATTAGAAGTAACCTTTCCATTATGAGAACCTTTTTATAGTCACAAGTATGATACAATTTTACATGAATGCTGATAAGTCCTATTGAGTGTGAGAATCTATTGTATTTGCATTCATAAACATGTTTGCAGAATCCAACTGGTTGATGGCGGGTCATATTGGAAAAAGAAGAAGAAATCACACGTCCTCTCTTGTTACAAGCTTGCTGTGAATGACTTGGAATTATGACAGAGAAGCCTATAGTTCTAAATTAGATGCTATGGTCTGAGGAAAATCTAGAAATAAAAGAAATGGTTCAGTGCTATTTGGAGGGAGACTAGAAACACAGTGAAACAGGAAAGTAAAAATTCTGAAATCCAGGGAGGGAATGTTATAAGTACTCTTCTGGGAAAATTGAATGGAGGGAATGTTATAAGTACTCTTCTGGGAAAGTTACCATATCTTTATAATACAGACACAACAAACAATTGCAAACAACAAAACATTGTGCAAATACTTCTCCTTTTAATATCTATTTTTTCACATAAAAAGTAAATCTAACCATGTAGCTCTTAGATATATATCATAGATCATTTTTGTGATATGTCATAACTGCAAAGTAATGGGGGCAAACTGAAAATGCATGGTTAGAAATTATTAACTTAATAACATCTATACCTTCAAATGACATCAATGCTAAATTAGCCACAAGGCATTTGAAGGTATTATTATTCTGTTCTTCTGTTTATTTATATCCCACCTTCCTCCCAAAATAAGGATTCAAGGCGGCTAACAAGTCTAAACTGCTTCATGGTTTTCATCCAACTGATGTCATGTGAATCAAGCAAAACTGAAAGAAGCAATTGAGAAGCTACATTCAAGTAAAGTCAGTAATGGGATTTCTGAAGCCAAGACTATGTAAAAATGCAAGGAAGAGCAGCTCTTAGCCACAGTGACTCTTTCAGAATACTGATTCTTCAGAATCTTTCAAAACAGGAGGAAAAAAGTATTTAGAAAATGGAATACACAACTTCCAACATATTGGCATAGCCCAAATTGGAATACCATAAAATTATCAAGCTAAGGGTTAAGCCTAGAAAATTTGGAATGATGAAGTTATAAAGTTACATCCTTTTGTGCAGAGAAAAATAATGGACATTTTTATCCCCTACAATGTTTTTTCTGTGTCATAGTTTTGTTGAGCTAGTCATATTCTGCAGGAAAACACTAAAGCCCTATTCACTTCTTCTTCTTCTTCTTCTTCTTCTCCTTCTTCTTCTTCCCACTCTATTCTGCTTTGGTCAGACTTCATTTGGAATATTGTGTCCAATTCTAGGCACTACAATTCAAGAAGTATGTGGACAAGCTAGAGTGTGTCCAGAAGAGGACAACCACAATGGTTAAAGGTCTGGAAACCTGCACTGTGAGAAGTGGCTTAGGGATGTGTGTATGATTACCCAGGAGACAAGAAGGTTAAGGGGTTACATGATAGTCATGTTTAAATATATGAAGGGATTTCGTTGGAGGCTAGAGCATGCTTGTTTTCTGCAACTCCAGAGACTAGGACACAGAAAAATGAATGCAAACCACAGGGAAGGAGTTTCCATCTAAACATTAGAAAGAACTTCCTGATGGTAAGAGCTGTTTGATAGTGGAACACACTCTCTCGGAGTGTGGTAGAGTCTCCTTCTTCAGAGATTTTTAAACAGAGACTGGAATCAGGGATCATTTGGGAAGATTTGGGGCTGCTTTGGTTTTTTAAAAAGAGTTTTAAAAGAAAAAAAACTCATTTAAAAACTTATTTAAAATTAACAGTCATAATAACTTACCATTTATTTAAAAGCAATGTGTATGAGCCACATGATAATGCTAATCCAGTGGATCATTCTTTGGTCCACTGAATACATTGTTCACTTCAACTAAATTAGCATGTATACCATGTTTTCATGCAAAGCAACAGTTTTCTCTAAGGCAATTCAAAGAAAAGTAGCTTAAGCTAGACTGGGCTCCTGCTGTCAGTTGAGATCACAGGTTAGTAAATCACTATTAGCAATGCTGCTACTGAATTAGTCCTTGTTTGCTCAGGCTTTTGTTTGGGCCTACTGCCAACCTACTTGTTGGTTTGAAAATGAGTGCCTTGGCATTAGGCTTGCACCTCAGGGTGTTTATTCTGGACAATTTAGCAGCCGATTATCTACTGTAGAACTCTTTCACAATAAAGTCTCCTAGCCAAGGATTCTAACCGAGAGCAGCTTGTGTCTAAGTTTTCTAAATCTCTACTGTGCAATCCTAGTATCTTGTTCCTTTTTGATGAACAGAAAGAAGATTGCTCATGGGAATACATGGACCTAAAATGAACTGAAAATACATTACAACATTCAAGCTTGCCAAGCTGTAGATTGGGAATTCACATCAATCCCATCTCTCTCAACAACTGTTGCTACAAGGTGATATTGTGAAGATGTCTCAAAATAGAACAAGGATTACACTTGCTCCACATGGATTTGGCAATCTGCAGCTGGACTCTAATTGTGTTTTCAGTATAGCATTACAGGGGTAGGGATGTTTCTGCTAGGATCTATATTATTTTAAAGACAGTTGGATTGAAATATATAATGGATCAATACACATTAGACTTTAGTGTTATGCTAAAGACTTTTAATATGCCAATCTAATTCAAGGTGGTTTCCCTTAAGACCTACTGAAATCCATGTTGTTCCCTTGGCAATGACTAGCTTGTCTCCCTTTAAAGGCCATAACACATGTAAGCTTTCTAGTTCTCCAGATTTCTTCATCAGGCAAAATGGTACAAAAAAGCAGGTATGTGGGGAGGTAAACAAAAATGGGCTTGAAATCATCATATCTTTAGAGTCAAAATCTTAAGCTGAAATTCAGGAAAAGGGGTTTGCAGTCTTTTAAAGTAGGCTTTACCAAGGCATGTGGTTCCCACCCACCCCTTGGGACAGTCCCTATGACAGCTAGAAACAAGAAAGATATAAGTCTGTATTCATCCACTCATTTCTAAAAATAGAAAATCCAAGTGTTACTTAATGTTGGTACTTGTATATAGATGTGGAAGATAAGTACAATATGGGCCTCTCCTTACTTAGAAAAAAAACCCTATTGGATTTGGCCAGTGCAGATGAGAGGCAATTGTATTTCACTTTCTTTTTGAAGAATGTACCAAAATTCATAAATCACACATTTGGGACAGATAGGTTTTCTTTTAATGAATGCAGACGAAAGAGAAGCTGGCAGGTTTTCCATCCCCATTTCTAGCTGACTTCTGCAGTTTGCTTTTGCAGTCAGCGAGAGTTCCCCTGGTGTTACCAAGCAGAGAAATGTTTTGTCAGCTTAAAGATCTTGTTCAGAGCATAAACAAAAATCTGTTGGTGAGGACATTTCTTTTACCTAGAGGCTAATTTCTAGTCTTATTCATACCTCCTTATGACAGGCTGATTCATAGTTATATAATGTTATGATCAGTGAGATCACCAAACTGCTGAAATGCAAAGAATAATATCAGATGTCAGCCTCAGGGTGCAACTGCTGTAAATGGTATACTGGTGGTGGAATACTTTTTTGTTGTGACGCAGTTCAACATGGTGGATGAATGCATAATTGTCCAAGGGAATGGGAAGTCTTAAAATTGGCTGGACAGTGCCAAACAAAAGCAAAACTGAGGGGTCTTTGTAGAAATATTTGATATCTATATTAAGCAAAGAACAGCATGGCTGGTGCAATATGAGTTTGTGAGATAGGAGACAGGAGCTTCAAGAAATAGGATGCTCTTGTAAAGAAAAGAAAGAAAAAAGAAAGAAAAGAAAACTTACATTTATTGTCCCAGGAAATCTATCTTGAAATAGGAAAGGGGGAAAACAAAAGTGGGCCTATACGGTGGTTATTAAAGCCCCTAAAATCTGTATCTCATGTGTAGGTGTAAGCTAGTAGCCATTGTTGAGAATGAAGCCCCATGGAAGCTCCCTTCCCAGACTATAGGAACAAAGAAACTAACTACTTGAAGAAAAGGAAAGGGACATCTGTTAGAGGAGATGGACTGTGAGAAATTATTATTGGAATGAAAGGCCTCTTAGAGCCTTTACTCCATTCACAGCAGACATACCCATCTTTGAAAGTACCAAATTGCAGGGAGAAAAATAAGTTTAGAATCATCAACAGGAGGGACATTTATTAAGGAAACACATTCTTGGATAGCTATAGCCTGATCCTTTCTAATCTAATCTAAATGAGAAATGTGGAGGCACCCTTTGCTGGCATCCGGGAACCATGAGAGTCTGGGGGCAGGGCTAGAGGCCATTATATGCCCTGCCGCCCTCAGCTCCCTCCTCTTTTGCTTTTGCATTAGACCTACCCTCTTGACGCTAACACAAATAAAGTTTTCCTAGTCACTTCTGGGCCTGGTAGGATTTTTTTCCCTTTTCCACAGCCTTTTTTGCCTACCCTATGCTGTTGTAGTTGGACTTGGACAATTGGCATAGGGTGGTGTCTAAATAGGGCAGGTATTCTCTAGGCTCCTCTCACACACTAATCATTTTATACATGCATTGATTCCAACACACTTTGCAAACAACATCTCTCATACAGCAGCATTCTCTCCTAACTGTTGCCTACTGTTGATATAGGATGATTCTCATTAGCCTGGAGGTGCATCTGCCCAGCATCTAGCCAGCACCAAGGGATTATCTCCATGCTCATTCCATAGTAGTTCTTACTACCAAAGAAGTTTTGCAATAGAAACAGTTTATCTGCAAGTTTTGTAGAGATAAGGCTACAAATTGTGTCTTCATCCTAAACATTCCAGCTTTCATACTATTACACAGATGCCCAAACAGGAAATAATAAGGTGCAGTCTTCTCAACATGTCATCTGGTCTATGAAGATTAAGTATAATCTCTTTTGATTTTCAATGATCACAGTGAGCTTGTTGAATCTAGTGAAAGTAGAACTTGAATGTGGTGGGTTAGCAGCATCAATCAAGAATTTGAACTTCACTTCATGTTCACTTATTTTATAGTTCAATTTATCTGGATTGCTATTATGTGTCATTGCATGGTTTAAACACTAGGTGTCACTAGGTTTAATTCAATCTAGGGCAGATGTGGGCATTTCATGTGATTGTTCTGCTTCAGAGAAAATACAGTCCTAGCATAGCATCCTAATAGCTGGTCCAATGGTCTAGTTCATTGTATGATGGTTTGCTATGAAGACTTTGAAGTTAACTCATTCTGATCTTTGCTCTTACTTGGTCTCTTGGTCTTCCTTAGTCTGTTATTCAGACCAGTCATCTCTTCCCTGCCCAGTGCCTCCATTTGATGGTATTCTTACATACATTGGACAGAATCTTCTCAGTGTCTTACATGCAAGTAACTTACTTGTGGGTGCAGTTGGGCATTTTTGTCTGGTGCTCAATTTCCACATTTAGTTCAAGATTGTGGAAGTGGTGTTATGTTAGCATGATTGCACCAATTGCGTTACACTGCACTGAAGCTGTGCACCAGGCTGGAGAACTCTCTCTCCCCCTTCAAAAGCAAGCAAATGAGACAACAGGCAGATATCCTCCAAGGAGGCATTATACTCTTTGTTCCTCTGTGTACAAGCTTGTTCTGACTGATAAAGCTACTCATATAACACCACACACCAACAAAGATGGAAGGCAGCAGTTCCTTTGGAAATGGCCAGCCTCTCCACAGTTGAAGCAGTGCTTTTGCACCACAGCATCTTAGGCAATCCAGTGTTTGACTGGCATATATCTCTGAGAGCTTGTCAAACCACATAGGCAGACCTCTTGACACATGTGATTCAGCTGACTGGGCTCAAGAGTCAGGTACAGCATCGCTCATGCCCTCCTGTCCACCTCAGCTGTGTCTTTTAAAGGCCCTTTCTCCACGATATCCCACAGTCCTTCCCTTACTAGAAGAGATTCTGCATAGATGCTCCAGGTAGGATAATTACAGTCATTTATCTTAGGTTCCATAGCCTCCTTATCTCAAGGACATGCTGAGCCTTTGGCAGTCTTTCTGGCTCAACCATCTGCTGATAATGCATGGGCCAGAAACATGGTGCTGTAACTATTTGGATTCTGGACTCACAGAGAGTCTGAACAAAACTTCTAGCACACCCAACACAAAAACCACTCACATTGTCATTCTGCCGGTCTCCACAGTGCAGGCTGGGCCCATAACCCTTACTAGCATGATTGCGCAAACTGTGTTGCACCACTCCAAAGCTGTGCATCTGGATGGCCACCAAAAAAGCAACACGGAGGTTTGTGCAGGCTGGAGAATTCACTCTCTCCCCCTCCAGAAGCAGACAAAATGAAACAAGAGGCAGATATCTCTCAAGGAGGCATTTTACTTTTTGTTCCTCTGTGTACAAGCTTGTTCTGACAGACAAAGCTACTCGCATAACACCACACACCAACAAACCCACACTGTACAATGAGGCTCCTTCCTTATATACATGTGCTATGCACAGGCACTTTGTTCAGTCTCTTCCTGGTGTGTAACATATTTACAGTTCCCCCATACAAGATGGCTTTGCAGTTTTCTGCCCCTGATGATGTCACCTCCTGTGACTCAGCACAGCCCAATTGCTGACTCATTATGGCTGCTGCATGACACAAGGTAACCCTGTCACCTTTGCTCCACATCTGGACATTTCCCCCAGGATCCATTCCTCAACATGTTATGAATGCTGCACTGTTCTACATGTGCACTTTGACATATCTGTATGTCCCTGTATGCTGCACTGTTCTACATGTGCACTTTGACATATCTGTATGTCCCTGCTGAAATTTTCAGCAGTCATCTTTCAGTTGTGCATTCAGTTGCACAACACTATCATTCAACAAAATAATTGCATTGTACAACTGATGCATAACTTTATATGTGGAAATGTATGCTACACAACTGTATACCCACACCATAATGGCAATTACCATAAATGATGAGCCCCTAAATGGAAGGTCAGATAATAAAGTGAAAGTCCTGTCCCAGAATCAGCTGATTTGTAGCACACTGGATGTATATCCTTGTGGGCACTATTATTACAGATACTCATACAAGATGCATAGAAGTCAACTCCCATTCTTATCCCATCATAGCTATTCCTTTAAAATTATTAGTATTTCAGTTGGACAATGCTTGCTTTGGGGAGTCTGCCTACTTGTAAATTTGTTTTCCTGTGTTTCTATATAAAAATAATAAATAGTAATAATATTCAGTTGTGGCTAGAAACCATTAGAGAGAGCAGCTCTGTTTGTTAAATATTTACAGGATAAATAAGCATAATGCCAGCAATTCACATTTCTCAAAGAACTAACCCACTTTCCCTATTGCAAATGTTTGAACTCCACTAAATTCTGCACATCTGTATTCTGTAACCCTCTGGCCTTCATATTACCCAGCAGACACTGAGCTCTGTGTACTCTTCCTTCAAGAATATATGCTTAGCAGGATAACTCTCATGTCAAATATAAATAGCAAACTGGGGCAGATAAATCCAAAATATTTTTTTTTCACATGGGCAGAAATCATAAACATGGCTGAAATGCATGCATGAAAAGTAAGCCAACCTAACAGCCATTTATTTTGCTATTACAAAATAATAATAAGTTGAATGCTTCTGTGGAAGTATTGGAAAGCAGAGCTGTTTCTTGGTTATTTATAAAATAGTAATTTGAGAGAGCAATGTTTGTTTAGGCTGTTTGTTTTCTTTTTTCCTTTTTTTTTTCTGAGACAGAATTCCAGTACCTTCAGAGGATGCCGATAAATTTGGTTAGCTTATTCAGAGAATGACACTACAAAGAAAGTTTCCCCATGTTTTCAGTGCTAACTCACATCTTGGACTGGAGTACTTAAGTCTGCTTTCAGGTTATATATTAGTGTTGAATTTATGGTGAGAGTGTACAGAGTGTGTGCAGGACTGCCATTTATCAGCTTCATACTTCTCTGGATCTGTAGCTCCCTTCAGCTTGCAGCATTCCATGAAACCAGACCAGAGATCAAATTCACTTCAAAAGAAGGTTCTTTATTCTTTAGTTGCAGAATTAACATGATAACGATTTACACTGTAGAACATCCATTAACAGTCAGAAAACAAAGGAAACTCCATACCAAACCCAGCAGTCCACTCAATGCAAAAAGCCATAACTCCACCCCCAGGTTGCTACCTTTATAGACATTTGCTAAATGGCTTCTAAACCCAGCCTTCTTCCTGTGTCTTGTGTCATGTGACTGGTGGTTCTCACACACTCTAATGACCTAATATGTTTTCTTCTTGTATCCTGTGTTCTCAGACACACACTTGGCTATGTTGTTTTCGTGTAATCCACCTGCAAGCTAAAACTTTCACAGCTAGAACTTTGCCACATCTGTACATTTCCATTTTGACTACAAATCCTAACAATTAGAACTATATTTGTGAGCATTTTGGTAATGGTCAACTCAGCAAACAGTAATTAATGATGGGCAAATCATTCTATTTCTGGTCTGTTTATATCTCCCATAAACCTGTTCTATCCCATTTCCACATTAATCTGCATTTCTTTAAAAAAAAATCCACACAAAATTGTCTTTTCAAATATGTATTTAAATATGAATTCCAAAATATATTTTTCATTCAAATTGCATGCTTTGAAACATATTTTGATACATAATTTGAGCACAGAACTATGTAGGAATATTAGGGGGAAGTGGAAGCTGGTGAGTCATTAAGTTCTGACCTGCACACTCATGTGGGAGATGGGAATCAGGTCAATTGACATTAGAATTTGTAAAGATCTTCTCCTGCAAACAATACATAGCAAATTTTCTTGATTGACCAGTACACCTTTCGTCAAGAAACCTGTATACCCTGTGTTGATCAAATCAGATTTAAATTTGCTCCTTTAAAAAAAAAGTTTCTTTGTTGATAGTCTTAATTAAGCCCAGTATGGACAACTCCAAATTATTGTTTATGAAACTGACATTTCCAGGAAAAATAACTGAACACAATGGTTTTGGGAGGAAGCATCTTGTTTTCTCAAATGGAAAGGTAATGATCTCAGAACCCAGGCAATGGTGTTTCTGGGAGCCTTAGTATAATCTCTTTTAGCACACTCAGCACCAGGTTAAGTAAACTTTAATCAAAAGAGTTAAACACCTTTTTGTATGGCTCAAACAGGCATTTTACCAGCTTTACTATGAACAAGATTAAGTTGTTGTAGATTTAGGACAGATTGAAGTTGGGAAGTCATTGGCTGCTGCCACATTTCAGAAAAAAGCAGTTTGGCACCACTTAACTTTCATGGCTCAATGCTATTGATTTCTGGAATTTGTAGCAGAGGCCACCATGTCTTCAATGTCAGACACAATAAGATGGATACCAAGATTTATTCTACCTGTGCAAGTTCCCCCCCCCCAGCAGAGATGTACTCAGAACTTCCCTACTGGTAGAAAGGGTAAGAGGAGGGAAATATGACTTTTCCTGATACCCCCTCTGCAGCTAATCATCCTACTGTAGCACCGAATCCTTAGGGGAATTTTATAATTAGCTCAAA
>CM034701.1:190167645-190182894 GCA_020142125.1 Phrynosoma platyrhinos | reverse complement strand
AATTGGAGTGTGTCCAAAGGAGAGCAACTAAAATGGTGAAGGGTCTGGCAACCAAGCCCTATAAGGATGACTTAGGGAGCTGGGGATGTTTAGCCTGCAGAAGAGAAGGCTGAGAGGTGATATGATAGCCGTGTTTAAATATCTGAAGGGATGTCATATCGAGGAGGGAACAAGCTTGTTTTCTTCTGTTTCAGAGACTAGGACCCGAAACAATGGATGCAAGCTGCAAGAAAAGAGATTCCACCTCAACATTAGGAGGAACTTCCTGACAGTAAGGGCGGTTCGACAGTGGAACACACTCCCTCGGACAGTAGTGTCCTTCCTTGGAGGTCTTTAAGCAGAGGCTGGATGGCCATCTGTCAGGGATGCTTTGATTGGGTGTTCCTGCATTGCAGGGGGTTGGACTGGATGGCCCTTGTGGTCTCTTCAAACTCTATGATTCTATGATTATATGATTCTATGATCCCTGAGTGAGGACACATCTACAGCTTGGGAACCAGAATGCTGCATTTGATGATCTGATTTGATCCTTCACAGGTCTTTTTAAATTCTGTACTAACCCGTATCTAGATTGCCTAGAAATTAACAGGCCTATAATAGTACATAGACACATTTTTCATCTGCAGATCAAAAAACAAGTAAACAAATGACCCTTCAAAGAAGTGATAATCGTCTTTGTCTACCTGACAACTCTGAGAAAAGTCATCACTTTTCCTATATTACAACTGGGAAATGAGAAAGGTGAGAGCATATTCTGCAACTTGTGCTGAGTGGTCAAAGAGATGTTGGGGGAGCAGCTCTGAAGTCCTGAATGGTTGCAAAGTAGCCTCCATGTGAATGTGAATATCCCTTGAACAATCATCTGGGGACACCTCAATAGCGGATCCAAAAGCATTTTTGTTAGATCAGGCAGACATATTGCTGGGCTGTCCAGTAGAGAGTGCATCAGCAGAATCCTTGGTTGCCCAATATTTGGTACAAGTACACAAGACAACACAATAGAGACAAGGAAGAAGAAAAGTAATTCCTATAGACATGGGTGGACAAAGTGCAGTCCTTCATTGTTGTTGGACTGCATCTCCCATCAGTCCTTGGTGCATAGTCACTTGTAAGGGATTCCTAGGAATTGTAATGCTAGAAATTGTAGTGTAACAACACCTGTGGGAGCTGCTCATTGCCTAATTCAGCTATAGAACATAGCACCTCTCCACCCCATGATAACATAATTCATTAGTTGGCAGATTGATGATTTGATTTGATATGTGATTGTTTTAATTGCAAATTGCTTATTTTTTTATTACCACTATGTGGCAAAATGACACAACAGGATTCCATTTCTAATTTCTTCTTCTTCTTTTTAAAGAAGTGGTCATGGGATAGATCAAAAACCTGAAACCATTTTAATCCAGCTTCTGGCTGAATCCTTGCTGTCAAAGTTTAATCAAGATGTTAGACGGTAGATCCACAAAGGACAGATAGTCTCTGCCAGCTATGCATATGTTAATTGATCAGTCCATCATCAGTAAACAGTTGTTTTTAAAAAATAAATGGAAAAAATAAATATAAATTCATATTTATTAAACTACTTAAATATGAATTCCTGTATATTTTTTCCAATTTCTTTTTAAAAAATGTTTGAATTGTTTTCTCATAAAGTATGCATTTCTAAATATGTTGGTCAGAACCTTGTTGAGGAGTTATGAATGACTGGAGATCATGGGGAGAGGTCGGAACATCAGTCAACTGCTTCCCAATTGACAAGGGAACAGAGCCCCATCTATCACAGTGGCTGCTTCATAGTAAGTAAGGATTTGGGGAGGGGTCAGGCTGGGATTTACTGTGTAGCTGTGTAACTACCCCAACAGTATTTTGGCCATTTTTTCTCAACACATGCTTGTCTAAATCATTTTAGGCTAAAATATGTGTTTATACATATTTTGGCAAAAAAGAAAATGAGCCAAAGACTGTATTTAAAATTAAGAGAAGTGTCAAATCTAAAGCCTGTCTGAGCAAAGCCTCTTATGAAACAAGAGGAGAGATGACACATTTACTCAGAAACACAGATTTTAAAAAAACATTGAATATCCTTAGAAGAAATTTTGCCCACAGTTGCACTCACAATGAAATGCCAATATTGTCAAAACCTCCAGGAGGCATTGTTGTTGTTGATAGCGATGGTACATTTATTTATATCCCACCCTTTTTCCAGTTTAGGATTCAAAGTGGTGCATAATAGATAACAAATGCATAATTAAAATTGTTTGTTATTGTTGCTGTTGTTGTTGTGTGCCTTCAAGTGATTTCAGACTTATGTAGGCCCTAAACCCTATCACAGGGTTTTCTTGGCAAGTTTCTTCAGAAGTAATTTGCCATCTTCTGAGGCTAAGAGTGTGACTTGCCCAAAATTACAAAATGTAAAAATTAAAAGATGATTAAGGAGGTTTGAAACTAGTTAAAAACATAAACTGCTTTTTAAATAGCAACAACAACAACAAATAGCAGATAAAAACCCAGCATTATTTAGGTGGGATGGGCCTTGTAAACACAGTCCTCAAATGCTTGTAGAGACAAGCAAGGTCTTTATGTGTCTGTGGAAAGAAAGTATGGAGGGTGCCAGTGTAACCTCTCTGGGAAGGGAGTTCCAGAGCCTATGAGCTGCCACCAAGAATACCCCTTCCTGTGTTCCCACCAGATGTATCTGTGAGGATGGTGGGACTGAGAATAAGGCCTCTCCAGCAGATCTCAAAACACAGGTAAGTTCATAAGGAAGAATATGGTCCTTCAAATACCCTGGACCTGAGCTGTATAGATATACTCATCTCATATTTTAATGTTATGTCACCCTGTGGTTTGGGGATGGCTGTGCTTGTGTGTCTGGAAGGTGCTCCAAAACTGTAAAGCTCTTACTGCTAGATGGCATCAGTTTTGTCACTGAGCCTAACCCCTGGACATGGATCTGCCAAGCAATACAGATGTCTGCTTGCTTTCCCACTATATGTGAAATTGAATCAACCATTAGAATACAGAAGCTTAGGTTTAAAAATTAGCATTCATAGTAAAGGAAGGAAATTTTTTTTTTAAAAAAAAATGAAATTGTGTTTGTAAACCTGTATGTGTAGATGTTATATATGTTTATGTTTTAATAATAATAAAAAATAAAAAATACAGAAGCTTACTAGCCTTGATTGAAGTGATAACTAGGTAATGTGCCAAAGCATATCTGTTAGTTTTGCTTTCTCCCATATTCAAATTTTGCAGATTTTTTTTAAATAATGGTAAAACAGACAGACTGAAATGAATTTTTTATGCATCGTGGTAACTTAATGTTTTAGTTAAGCATTTGGAAATAAAGTTTAGGCATCCAAAGAAAAGGGGCAAGTCAAGTTACCTAGAGAGTACAAACACAGCAAATATAAGAGTTCTAGGTATGCATGAATTTCAGTACTAGAAATTTGGAAACTGAAGAGAAATTTCATGGGGGGGGCATAATTCTTATTCAGGAGGGGCAATATCCACATTTTGTGCCCCTCCCACACATATCCCCATAGCCACACCCTTGTAGCAAACAGAGGACTGGAATAAAGTGCCATAAATAGAAAGCTTTGACTTTAATAGGTTTGAGGATTGCAAGCTATAACAAACTTAACAAATAGCAGAGCAATCAAAGGCTTTTGTGAACTCCATTATGAAATTTCAGGTTTAAGCATTGAAATGAAAATTACTAGCTTTGTGCATGGGCTGACACTTGTGTTTCTTTTTCTAGCTGGGTTTTTAAAAGTGTATCTGTAGGAACATCTGTGTATTTTGAGAAAGAGAGTGGAAATTTTAAGTATTTTCCTAACCACTGAGCTGTGTCTGCTTAGGGACGATGATTGTACTACTGTTGCTATACCAATGGGTAAGAAATGGTAAATGCTGCATCTGAAGAACCACTCCTTCAGTTTTGTTTCAATGTTCACTTTTTCCCCCATGACAAAATAAGCATTATAACCTCAAGCTGCCTGCTAATTACTTCTTTTCTGTGTTTTCTGTAATGAGAAATGATTGTAGGAGAACCCAAGAGCCAGCTCACAACAATAAATCATTCACTGAGAGAATTGACTCTGATAGAATCAAACAAATTTTGATTAACAGTTGAGTTTGATTATTTGGAGTGTGTGATAAATACATAGTTCTTAAAAAAAAAAAAGAGAGAGAATATATCAGATAAAATGTTCTATGCAAAGAAAAAACTAGAGTGTGAAATTAAGGAACAGCCCAGTGCCTACCTGCTGCCCTATACTTGTTCTTCATTCAGGTTCCAAAGATATACTTTCTCTCATTTCTCATTTTCCACAGCAGGTACGTTTTTGCTCCCCAAATGAGCCAATTAATTTTATCAGAATGCAAAGGCAAAGACCAGACTGAAAGTTGCTGGATTTCATCTCTTTCAAAGCCTTTTAACAATTGAACCACAGAAGTTCCGAGAAGCACAAGAGCAACTGGAAGAAAGTGGACACTGTTTGCTGACAGGTTCTTTTCAGGAGAGATGTCCTTGGTAACTGAGGTGACTCAATGTGATGTCGGCCATAAAAGTTCAGGGATAAAAAATAAAAGCTGGGATGATACTTGAATGAAATAACTTTCAAGATTCCATTTAAATAACCCAACAAAAACCCTTACATTTTCTACCCCTTTGTCATTAATGCTATGAGGTTGGAAACAATGATGTGTATCTCAGTGAGGTTTCAAACATGTATTTAGTAATAGCTGGGCCCACAAAGACTGCAATTGGATGTCTTTCTGGTAGAACTGGGAGGAATTTCAGTTCTCAACTTGTAATAACTGAGAAGTTCACCATACAGCTTTGTTTGTGATAATTTTTGCCTGGAAGCTCCTTTGGTTGTGATTGTGAGGTCTCAGATACACTTATTTGTGGTGCCCATGGCCTACAGAACATTTGATACTTGCACATATATGCACTCACCCAGGTTCCTCCATCTGTCTACATGGAAGGAAATAATAACATCCAAATGAATTTTATTTTACAAAAAAAGAGAAAGAAAAATATTTGGACAGAGAGAGGGTGGTACCTTTCTCCTTTCTGTCTATTGTTTCTACTAGCAACATATTGTCTGAAAAGAGGCAGAGTGACTCTTGGGGTGAGGAGCACCCTGTTAGGATTATGGGCTATTAATGATTGCTTCTACTCCATTATTATTATTATTATTATTATTATTATTATTATTATTATTATTATTGTTATTTATTATGTTTATTTATATCCCACCTTCCTCCTAGAACAGGGACTCAAGGCAGCTAACACATCTAAAACAGTCCAAATTTAAACAGTATAAAACATTAAAAATACAGTCTAAAAAACAGTTAAACAATTAAAACAATTAAAAACATTACATTATTAAAAGTTAAAGGTTAAAACGCTTTAAAACAAAAACAAAACAACATGTCATGTGAAGGCCTGGCAGCATAAAAGCATCTTTATGCCAAGCTTTTCTCCTGTATGACAGCTGTTACTTCAGGTGAGTTGAAATAGGAGCAACTGGTTTATTGATGTAAAGAATACTTCCACATTTTACTGACCTTGGTAAACACACAGATACCCTACACTGAGAAAATAATCAACTGTCATGAGATTCATTTCAAAACTTTTCATGAAAAGGGAATTTTGTTTTTCCCCCAAAACTTGCTTTTGTGCAAAAAGAAAAATTGTACAGAAAATAACTGATTTTGTGCAAAAGACACTGGCCAGTATTTGACACCAGCTGCTAATTAAGTAACTTCTCCAGGTCCAAAGAGAGGTCAGGAGATTTGCTCATCCATAACTGTTCTGTATTCATGATTGCTACTTAGGCATGATTGTGACAATATTGCCACGATCATAACTTTCCCCTCCCAGCCTACTTTACTGGCCATCAGCTGCCTGGGGAGAGCACAGATGAATGATATTTCTGTAATGTTTTGGGCATTCGGGCCAAGAGAGGTAATCTGGTTAAGTATATGTAACTATGTAGGTGACATAGAATACTGGGCACTATTTTTTATGTACAATTGTTTTACAAATATTTTCCCCACAAAAATACCACAAAAAGTTTTTTTAAAAGATTGAAATGTTAGAATATGAAGTGTAGAGATGTGTGTGTGGAATTTTCCTCATGGGAACAATATCTGGGCAAACAAAGGCAACTTGGTCCAGATGGCCAGAGGAGTCATAACATGAGAAGTTTCTAGCTGGGAAAACAGAAAAAGCAGATAGTGAAATTCAAAACATAATTAGATCATGGGAAAGGAGTCACATGGGTGGATGATGGACAGCAAGGGCTAGGTTAAAATATATTTATTATATTTTAAAATATATTAAAATATATTATACACATAACATCCAATCAGCATAAAGTTAACACAGAAGGTGGAGTAAGGGCAGGGCTGAGAAACCCCTTTGTTTAGAATTGTTTATATTTCTTGCATTCCTGTTTGTGTGTGTGTTCGCAATGGATTTAACCATGGAGTTAATTTCTGGACTATAATATGCTTATATTGCTTTTACAATGTAACATCTGGATCTGGAAAGATGGATCTGTAACTCTTCTGTTTTACCACATCAGCATGATGTGATCCTATGGTGGACTGTATATTTTCTTTGCTTATTTTTATCTTATGGAACAATAAAGCTCTATTTTAGATCTTTGGACCTACCTGATTTGTCTGCATGCTTTCAGCATGAGAAGGCTGATGGAGGAAGATATTTCCCTAGCTCTGCTGAATTTCAAGCACACCACACCAATAAATCAACATGAATACATGAAACCTCTTGCAATCCCACCCTGTAGGGGAAAATCATGTGGAATTATCCTTTTTTAAAATGTGAGGTTGAAATCAGGAAAGATTCACATCCCTAGATGGATCAGTTGCGACTGATACTACAGGACTTTCCAATTTCCATCATTACACTCATGCCTAGTTGACAACTTTGATTCAAGTTCATGGGAGGCAAAGAACCTTTAGAGTGGAAGACACATATCTTTTGTGCCTGTCCTATAATGCCATTAATTTTACCATCAGGCTGTAATGAACTGCTTTATAGCCAATGACTGTCAGACAGGAGAATTCCCTATGCTTGACCCCACCCCTTGTTAACAGTTCTTGGGTAATGAACTCTAAAACTGGAGCACAATTTATAAAGCCATCCTAGCCAAAGATTTCAGTTCAAATGACAGGAGAGCAAGCTTTGCTTGACTCTAGGGAACAACTTGCAAGATAATTACACAGCAGTTCTGTGAAGTAGTGAGATCAAGTCACTGCAGCGCTTTGAAGGTCAATAAGGCAATTTTATATATGATTTAATGGACAACTGTCCTGGAATGCTAAACTTTTGGGTGAGTGACATACTGTGAAATCTTGTGGTACGGATGTCCTGTGATATATGACACTTGGACATCTGCCTTTTCCAGTGACCTTTTGCTTTTTAAAGTCAGAGAAACTTGAGAAAGAAAATTGTGGCAGAATAAATCCTATTGAGGTTTTTTGCCTCCTTATATATCTTTTGGCTGCCACTGTTTTCACAGCGAATCATTATGGTCCAGAACAAATTCCACTTTAATTGGGAACAAGCAAATTTTCAACAGAGAGTAAGTCACATGAGAAAAAAAACCCTAGGATGTATAAACTCATGTTCCCCTGGCACATTTGCTTTCCGGTTTGTTTGTTTTTAGGTTTGATGTTTATCTAAGGAGATGAAAAGAGTTATTCCAAATTGCAGTTGCTGCCTGCTAACTAGTGGGGATGAACACTGTTTGCCACCACTGGCATCCTGACCACCATTTTGCCTACATTTTGCTCATCTCCAAGAAAACTAAAACAGTAATTAAACAAAGTGTCCCTTATCATGTTTGTGCCATGCATAGGGGAGTGGAATAGAGATGAATATTTTGTCTTGATCTTGTTTACATTCTTTATTAACAGAGGGCACTATTTTAGTCAATGATAGTTTCTTAACTAATTGACCTAACAGATAATGTTACAATTATTCTATTAGAGCATATGAACTGGGCCTCTCATGCACATAGAATGAGAGATGGATGGATGGATGCATGTTTTTGATGCAGCCAGGACTACAGATTAGGATCATTATTCAAAATTCAGTGGTGAAGTTATCACAAATGTTTCATGGTGAAAAACACAAAAAACCCCAAACAACCCTTCCCCCCAAATTCAACACTGAATTTCTGTAGCAAAATGTGCCATCACAAACAGGAGCTCAAAATCAGGAAAGCACAGGAAAGCACAGACTATAGATACCAGCTTTGGGATGGAAAAGGATGGAAAGAATATTTGTAATATTTGAAATATGGTAATTCAAATTGGGTGAAGCATTTATAGCAGCTTCAAGTGGGGAAAAGGGAGTAGTGATTTATGCAAATAAAAAGTTGATAGCAAAAGAAATATTTAAAGACCCAAAAGGACAATTGATAGCTGTTGTAGCCAAAAATCTATCATGGAGAATTTTATTTAGCTCAAGCTGAGAGGGGGTCGGCTACAAGGACCCTGTGAGACCATCTTCCACATTTATACCAAGAGGCCAGTGGGTCTAAGAATTGATGCAGAGACAGAATTCTCCAATTAAAGTATTATTTATTAAAGGGGGAAATCATACAGCAATGAACTTACATACATTCACTCATTCAAGGCTCAAGAAATCAGGAATTAGCTTGGAAAGGATGTTGAGGCAAAACTACAGGTGATACTTACTACAGAGGAGGCTTTCTCTAGGGTCCAATTGGGGGAAGTGGCATGGGACACAACCATTTCGAGAGCGTTGGTTTGAACAGAAGTGCTGGTAACTAGACTAGAGCTCACAGTGACATAGAGGCTATGCAGATTGGTGGCTCTGGGCCACCTCTGCTAGCAGCGGATTGGGGCCACAGCAACCCCATGCCACGGCTCCGATCCTTCCTTTTGCCACCCCTAAAAGAGTGGCAAAATACTGCTCCTTTTAGGGGTGGCAAAAGGCCACCCTAAGAGTTGGCACCGTGGCTCTTCCATGCTGCACTGGGAGGGTGTCCTGACACCACACGCCATACAAATGGGCACACGGCATCAGGACAGTGTCTGGGTGGGGTTGAGGCAGCCGGCGTGCAGCTGCCCTGCCCCAACCCCACCCACAAGCTAGCACTTTAGGCCAGTTTGCAATGCCTAATAGTGTCCCCATGAACTCCACACTAGTGACACTGAGGGGGGAAATCCAGGGTTTTTTAAGGTATAAAATTAGCTGCAGGGCATAGGTGTGAATTGTATGGGTGCTGTAATCTGGTCTGTCAACATTCAAGGTGAATGAGAAAGGATTAAATCATTAACTGGCCCATCAGGTGAGACATCTAGGCAATTATCACCCATTCTTCTGATTATGGAGGTGATGATGGTCTATTTGCAACTCCCACACTACCTGCCTGGCTTTGGGGTGGTTTTTTCAAGTCTTTCAAGTGACCTTGACATGTGGCACTTGAGGTCCACAGCAGGATACATCTGAGGTCATGTGGAATTCATACACACATCAATATTCAGAAAAATGCATTTTGGCTAACACTGTGGAGATCCACATAGAAGAGTATAAAATTCTATTAGTGGGAATATATGGTGCTTTAGAAAACAAAATTTATTTTAAAAAACAAAGAAAAAAATCATAGAGGTAGACTTTAAAGAATGTATAATAATGGGTGGCTGGATTGGGATTTTTAGCCCCAATCTTGATAGAACAATACAAAATAAGAAGAAAAATAATCAAAGGAAACTTCCTAAATCAGTAGAAGACATGATGGACAATCTATCTTTGATCAATGTCTGGCAATACAAATATGGTAAAGATAGAGAGTACAATTTTTTTCCCCAGATTGTCACCAGACCTGGTCAAGGATTGATATATTCCTAGCTAGTAGATCATTATGCTCTGCAGAGGGGCGGGATATAAATTATTATTATTATTATTATTATTATTAGGTACAAATATTCAAAAAATGGAAGTACTCCCTAAAATATACTCTGATCATTCTCAATTCTCCTTAAAATCAGATTTAAGGGGGGGGAAAAAGAATTAAGTTGGAGAATGAAAGATCATTTGTTTAGGAATAAGAAGTATTAGAAAAAGTAAGAACAGAACTAATCTATTACTTCACAGAGAATATGAATATAGGTAATACAATGGATGTAGTGTGGGATGCTGCGAAAGTGGTAATAAAATGTACATTGATCTAACAAGAAATAGAGATTAAAAGGAGAAAAAGGGAAAAATAAGAATAATTACAGAAGAAATGTGTAAGAAAGAAAAGGAAATTAAAATCAATCCAGGGAAAAACAGAATTAGGGAAGAAATTAAAGTATTACAAGGACAATTGTGTCAGGAGATGTCATCAGAGATAGCCACAAAGCTAAAATATATAAAGCAGAGACATTTTGACCAAGCAAACCTGGGAGGTAGTTAAGGAGAAAGCAAAAAGGACAATCCTAGGAATTAAAGAAAAAGGAGTTTACCACACACAACAAAGGGAAATAAAAAAATATTTTTATAAATATTATTCTAATTGATTTCAAGAACAATTTGCATCTGAAGAAAGAAGAGAAAAAATTTAAAAAATATTTAAGAGAAATGAACATACCACAAATTACAGAAAAACAGTGATTAGAATTGAATAAACCCATTACAATGGTAGAAATAAAAAAGCTATAGCCAAACCTAAAAGGGGAAAGACACCTGGTAAAAGGTAAAGGTAAAGGTGTTCCCCATTGACAAGGTTGTCAAGTCATATCTGACCATAGGGGGTTGTGCTCATCTCCGTTACTCAGCCAAAGAGCCAGTGTTGTCAGAGACTACTCTGTGATCATGTAGCTGTGTGCTTGGACCAGATGGTTTTATAGATAAATTTTATAAAATATTTGAGAAAGAACTTTTACCCCCGTTTCATATAACATTTAAAGAAATAGATCAAGAGAGAATACCAGACTCATGGAAAAGTGCACTAATCACCCTCATCTCAAAAGAAGACATAGATGTAATAGATGTAAAAAAAATTCAGGCCAATTTCATTGTTAAATGTTATCATAAAATATATGTAGGAATCTTAGTGGAAAGATTAAAAACATTTTTTTAGCTGATTTGATCCAGAATGACCAGACCAGCTTCCTCTCAAATAGATATTTGAGAAATAATGTAAGAATGTTGCTTAATGTCATAGAGTTTTGTGAGAAGCATAAAGAGAGGAGGCTAGGTCTGATCTTTCTGGATGCTGAAAAAGCATTTGACTTACTCTGAGCCATGTTTTCTTTTGGTTTTGCATAGGAAAAAATGTAATTTTCTGCACAGAAAATGATGTTTCCTGTGCAGAACATGCTGTTTTCTATTGGAGAAAAACTCCCAGATGTGAATTTCGTTCAAAGGAAATCCCAAACTGTAAATAGTCTTTAAAAATTTCACAATTTTTGAAGGCTTCTTACAGAAGGAAGAAAATTGATAAAATTACTCATTGCTTCTTTCTGGAACAAAATTAGCAAATAATTTCATTTCTGCTTTTTATGAAGTAATCTGTGGAAGACCCTTCAAGAGTTCTGATGTGTTTCTAACTTTCTGTCTCTTCCTGCTTATTCTTTTTCTATTTAATGTACAATTTCAATATCAGTTAATTTTTTGTTTAGAAATTATTTGTGAATGATTTTGCAATGTGAGAGAATTTTTGTTTCTTAAAATTGCTTATATATTTCAATGTCTATATTCACTGCTACCTTGAGATTGTTTTTTTTAAAAAAAAATAAATATCATTTGTGTCAGGCATTATTTCTGTTTTATTGCTTAGAAATTACTTTTAGTGGCTTATCACCTTAGTAAATGTGGGGGGGGGGACATTTTAAAAGAAGGAGATTTAGTGGCAGACCACTACAGTGCATTTAAACCAAGCAAAAGGCTTGCTTGATTCTCCCCTCCCCCTAGGGTGTCATGGATGGTAGCAGTGGCAGGTGTCCACATCAATTCTTGGAAGCACAAAAATGACCTGTAGCAATAGTAAGTACATTTCGATACTGCTTATCAGTTCACTGAAACACTCCCTAAATGGTTTACAATGCTAATTGTCCCCAACAAGCTACGTACTCATTTTAGTGACCTACAGAAGGATACAAGGCTGAGTTGACTCTGGTGCCCTTGAACTCACAACCTTGTGGTTGTGAGAGGCTGCAGTACCAGCATTTAATCACTGTGCTACCAGGGCCCTGTAGGTACACCAACATTGCCCTCTGTTGACCTATTTATTGGTAGACCAATGCCATGAAAACAGCAGAATCCTGGGGCAGAATCCTGTTGCTGCCTTATGCTAGTGGTTACACTTTTTTCAGGATTGTGCAACTGTGATGAAAAAAGGCAAAATAAATAAATCTGCCAGCTCTAAGCAAACTTTCACTAACTTACTTGCTGCTGCAGCCATGGCCTTTCCCCCCTGCTGTCATGACATTGTTGTTCTTGTTGTTGTGTGCCTTCAAGTCATTATGGGCAATCCTAAACTGAACCTATGTCAGGGTTTTGAAGGGAAACTGGATTTGTGCCTCGTGTTTTCACATGACATTGCACAGAAACTGGACAGAAAGTGGACAGAAACTGGTGTTAACCGAGATCTTTTGAAATTCAGTTGTTTTGAGGAAATGCAAATGCACAATTAAGGTAATTTCACATTTACCATAATGTGAAAAGCATTTGGAAGCATTTCCCCATATTTTCCCATGGTTCCGCGTGGTTTCCCATGGATCATCGAGGCAGCGTCTCCTTTTTACGTTTACTTCCGGTTCTGCTCGGACGACAAACTGGCCGGATAGACATGGCCCTCTCTGCTTCGTCTTTCTAAACAAATCTTCCTTTCAATAGAGATATCGGGCCGTGGTTGATGTGGGGTTTGTGAAAGAAGACAGTTGGGGATGGTTGCTACTGTCTGTGTGGGATGGTCTTCCGGGGGGGGGGGGGGGGGGATAAAACTACATATTTATGTATTGATGCTTCTCTTCCTCAGGCACTGGATACCTGGCTTCCAGCACCATCCATGAAGGCATGCATCCTGTCTGGCTATTATGCCTGCCGGCACTCTGTCTGTATGTGAGTTTGTGTGAGTGTGGGAATTATGTCTTCTGGGCTCATGCTTTATGAATCTTTCTCTTGTCTCTCACAAGATCTAAAATGCACTGCCTATCAGGCTGTAGGGTGCATTGGTGAAAATACTTGTTTGAGTTTATGTATCTATAGAAAGAGAGGGAGATAGATAGAGATAGATAGATAGATAGATAGATAGATAGATAGATAGATAGATAGATGATAGATATTTTGTGATCTGTGTGTCTTGCTTCTCTACAGAACAGAAATGTGGAGCCTTTCATGCTCAAGAGTGCATGTGTGATACTACTTGTTTCAGTGTATGCATCTATACAGATATATAGAGAGAGGGATATAGATAGATAGCTAGATAGATAGATAGATAGATAGTAGGGGGACTGTGCATTATGTTTCCCAAGATCTGAAAAGCGCAGCCTCTCAGGCTCTACACTGCATTTGTGAATGTATTTCTTGGAGTGTATGTATCTAGGCAGATATATAGAGAGAAGGAAATAGTGACTAGATAGATAGATAGATGTTTTGTGGTCTGTGTGTCTTGTATCTGTACAGAACAGAAATGCGGAGCCTTTCAGACTCAAGACTGCTTGTGTCACACTACTTGTTTAAGTTTATGCCTCAATGCAGATATATATAGAGAGGAATATAGATTGATACTCTGCATTTGTGAATGTTTTTGTTTGGGTGTATGTATCTAGACCATAGATAGGTAGAGAAGAGAGATAGATAGATACATATACACATGAACACAAACGATTCTCCATGTATGTGTGTTGGATGTGTGTGTGTGTGTTGGGGGGGTGGGCTGTTCCTGGAGTCATGAGAAAGGGCAGCATGCATATTAATATCTGTGTGTTGACGTGTGGGGATGTGCGCGAGTGGTGTGATGTGGTGTGCGCGTTGAACTACAGGTATGGCTGGAATGCGTCATGATATATGCCTGGAACATCCATCGGGTAAGAGTTATAGCCGACAGATTACAAGCTTTGGTTTTGAATATTCCTTGAAAGGACAGACATCACTAATGTTTATATATATATCTATATCTTTTTATAATTTCTTTTCCTTTCTCTGGTTCTGTTACTATTTCTAATTTGGGGGATATAGATATATAGCCATTACCCCTTCCCCCTAAAGATACTTTTCTAGGTAGATAACTACCTAGCTTTCATTTCCCGTAATGCAGCTCTCAGCATTGTGAGCATATATTTGTAGGGAGGTGGCAAATCAAAGGCATGCTACTCTCATATCCTCTTCCATGTGCATTTTTCCCTCACCCTCACAGACAACACAGCCTGTGATCATGGCGCTGGGCACTTGCTTCTCTCTTTGGCACACCACGCAGGATGACTCTCCATTAAATGAAAGATGTGTCATGGTGACTTCGGGTTACGTGGGCACACCTGGAAGTTCTGATGCAGATAACCTTATGTATGTCCACTTAGATACAGGTATGGCACAGCACTTTACGGAGGGCTAACAATGGATGCAGATGTAGGGCATTGTGGGTGCATGTGGTAAGCTGAATAAGGGTAAGGATAAGGTGCAAGTGTTCCATGGTTGTAGTGTTGGCCATGTTCATACTTTCTGGGTGGATGTCACAGTGAGATGTGGGGAAGCATACCTTCAGCTGGCATGCAATGCAGTCCATTATGGATGCTTTCAGTTACCAGAGGCGCCTGTTGACATACAACCGTATAGGGAACTTGCTAATGTTAGGGGACCTATGCATGCGGTAGATTGATAGTTCAGAATCACCGCCTTTCCTGTAGGCCTCACAGTGGGAACGGGTTTGATTTATGGCTGGGAAGCAGTGATTGGGGTTTCCTGCATGACAGTGGGTGGGGAGCCAGTTTTGGCCTATTCTTAAACTATTAGTGTATACATAATGAGAGATCTTACCTATTGATTGATGCTAATGGCTGTTTTGCACTTTCTCAGGTGATTGACTCCTGGGAATTACAGCTTCTTCCTCTTTCCTACATTGCCCGCACAAAGACTATGAGAAGAGGAACACAGACAATCCGCGAATATTTTCCAAAATAAATATTTTTTATTTTTTGCTACAAGCAATACAAAAATAAAGTAAATGCTATGTATAGCTTCTTAGAAATTAA
>CM034701.1:190141565-190158574 GCA_020142125.1 Phrynosoma platyrhinos | reverse complement strand
GCACACATCTCTAATTTAGGCATATAAAACATCAATTAAAGAAATTCTCCTGCCTCAATACTTTGTTGAACAAATTAATGTTTGGCTTTTTTTTTTTTTTTTTGCCTTCCAGAATTATCAATGAAACTTAAATCTGGGGCTGCAATGCTAGATTTTTTAGCAAGGATAAGAAGGAAGCATATATATAGTTGATGCGATCAGTGCTTTCTGTACTGCTCTATTATTGGCTGCAGGGTTTTGAAACATTCCTCCAGAAATTAAATGGACCAAATGCTTTGGGGTCAAAGTGCATGAGAACATGATGATGATGATGATGATGATGATGATGATGATGATGATGATAACAACAATAATTATTCATTTCTATCCCGCCCCTCTGCAGCGCAGTCGGGGCAGCTTACAACATTAAAAACATCAATAGGTACATCCTCTAAAGCCTAAATAAGTGATCAGTTTAACTCTGTTTGAGATAACAGTATACTAAGAGCAGATGATTTTCCTATCGTTTGGAAATATGAAAAAAAGCAGTTGCCTTGGAAATAAGCTATTTAAATTGTTTTAGAAGTTACTACTTCTCTATGGCCAGTAACATTGTTAATATTATTCCTCAGACACAGTGAAATAAACAAGAACCGGGGTCACATTTAATTTTTACAGGAAGAATAAAAATGGCTTGTAAAGGGGGGGGGGGGAATCATAAATAAAAGACTGGCTGAATAGAGCTTAGGGTATATTACATGTTGTAACATTTATACTTTTAATCTGATTTCACAAAGGTACTGAAACCATGGTTAATATATGGAATTTTATGTTTAACTGGAACACATGTGTTCCTTTTAAGAAAACTATTAATATTTTCATTTTTAATGGAAAAAAGAAAATATTTGCATGATGACCCACCAATATAGCCTTTTTGGGTATATAACAGAGGCCTTGACTTTTGCATTGTCATCTTCTTCTGCTTGAACATCAGGTCTTGACCACAGAAAACTTCCCAGCATCCCATTACATTATTTCCTGGAAATAGAGCATGTTCCAGCATCCTTTCCTCCCAGTCCCACATATACTTCTATATGTGTCAAAGGATGACCAAACTGATCAAGAGGAAAGGTTAATAGTTGTGGTTATTTAGCTTAGAAGAAAGTTGAGTAAAAGGAGACAAGACAAATGTGTACACACAATTATGTATGGTGCTGAAAATATGACTAGGAATATTTTTGCCTCCCTTTCTCATAATATGGGATCATCCACTATAGGTGTATGGTCACACAGTACATAATAAAATTGTGGAATTCACTACCATGAGATATAAGGACATCCACTAGTCCACATGTACATAGATTAAAAGACAGTCGGTGCATCTACACTGTCAAAATAATACAGTTTGACAGCACTTTAACTACTATGGTTCTATCTTACAGAATCCTGGGATTTGTAGTTTCACAGCCTGAAGCTGGCCCAAAAAAGACTGGCAAAAATCTGCTCCTGCCAGCAGCCCATTTGGGACCACAGCAGCTGCTGGCTTCAGTACCACAGCATGTGGTCCCAGAGTGATCATGGCCAGAGTGGCCACAGATCACTCCATTTGGCCTGCAGTCTCAAAGATACTACAAGATCCCTTTGCATACTGATTTTCCAGACTAACGTGGCTGTCTTTGAATTCTTCACAGGGCATGCCACTGAAAACTGTAAGATCACTTAGATTTGTGCACTTTTTAGAATATAGAGATGATTTGGGTAATAATATCTAAATCTTCTAATATGCTTCCTCTCACCCACCTGTCAAATAAATGAGTTGGATCTAGGTTCAGTCATACTTACTCTAGACTGTTGGAGTTCATCATATCTAACTGAAGTTCTGTTTTTTTCATTGGATCTGCTCCAAGTATGACTATGGGCCAATGCAGACGGCCTGAAAGGGGTGGCACAGAGCCACTCCTGGGAGTGGCAGATCAGGGCCACAGCAACCACATGCCGTGGCCCTGATCCTCCTTTTTGCCGCTCCCAAAAGGGCTGCCCTTAGAGCTGCTGTGGCAGCTCTTTTACACACTTTTGGTGCAGTGTGTGTATACACTGCATGCCGTGTGGACAGGTACACGGCGTCAGGGTGTGAAACTTATTTAGTTAACATTTATGTGAGTTCTATTGATTCAATAAGTCTACTTTAGTTAGGACTAAGAACTTGATTTGGGCCTAAGATTGCATGCAACCCAGCAGGATTTAATAATCAATTTAAATAGTTTCAAGAGTTTGCTGTATACAGTATGTCAGCTCAATAAAGCATGGAGAGGTACTAGATTTTCTGCTCCCCCAGGGCAGTCACAGATCAGGTATGCCAATGGGAAATACAGAAGGGAAAAACCTAGCAAGTTGACAGGTGGAAAAAACAGAAGGAAGTCAATAGGCAATCCATTTTCTGTAGGGGTCCCATTGACTGCGACAGTCTCACACATCACATACTACAACAGAGCTGTTAGCATTTAGATAATAAATTATTGTCTTCTTAGATGATTAATGGGAAATAAGAGCCATGGATAGGGACAGATAGAAGTTTTAGTGCAGATTTGCAGAGATATAATTGTAAATAACTCGAGATGTTTTAAAGCTGCAAATAGGCATACATGTATGAAAATTAAACAAGTTTCAGTGGCTGATAGCTCTTTGGGTCATATGGAAGGTCCATAAAACCAGTACAAAGGCAGCACATGAGACAGAGGTGGTGATCAGATGTAATGTGTTTGGGAACCACCAAGTAGAGACATGAAAATTTCTCCACTCAGTTCTCCTTACAGAGTTTCTCAGTTTATCACTCACATTCTTGTTCTGTTTCCATAGCAGGTTGCCCAAGCTTTCCTTTCTCTTTAGATATTTGCGTACTTTTTTGGTGTACTCCTTCCCAATGTACACATTCTATATGTTGGGTTTTTTCTTTTTTTTTACTAGTGCCCATATTTGTGGATATAGTGTCTGCATTGACTGAAACATGGTTGCATGCATTTTTTTATGTACATATAATGAATTGAAATACATTTGTAATTTTTTGGGGAGGGCACATTTTTCTCTCTGAAGTGTAACACAGGCCTCAGAAATATGCATTCTATTCAATACCAGTCACAGCAGATACAAAATGGGTACTTCTGCACAGAAATGTGAATTGAGCTAACTTCTTTCCCATCCCAAAACATGAGTAAAATCCTCTGGAAAATGAAAAACCTAACAAAATAGAGTTTTATTATTCATGGATGATGCCACTCTCCTGTTTGTGACTGAAAAATCACACATAGCCATTTGTCCTGTTGGTGCATGGGTGGTGAACTTTTTGTTTCAGGGTGATTTTTTTTAAAAAAAACAAAACAACCCAATTTACCAGAATTGCAAATGTCTTCATATTCAGGATAGAAAGAACTTGAGATCAAAAATGGAAACTGAATCATTTGTCCATCTATGTTTAGAGCTTTGATTACCTAAGATTTAAGGATAGCTTTTCATTCAAATACATTCAACCATGTTAGTAATGAACCAGGGTTGCCTCTCCACTTTCCCCCCCTGTAATAGACTTCTCACCTGTAATATGGTAATCAGGTGCAATATGTTCCTCTTCACTCTTGAAATAGCTTTACTTATTTCAAACAAAATAGGTTGTTTGTGGATAACACAAACAGGATTGAATTCTATTTCCATTTATTGTTAGATGCTGAGTGGATTTGCACCAGTAGAGAGGAAGAGAGGGCAGAGAAATTGGATTTTCATGGGGGGGGGGTGGAGATGGGAAATAATAGCCAGTGTGGTATAGTGGTTTGAGTGTTGGACCAATCCTGGCTTGGCCATGTAAATCCACTGGGTGATCTTAGGCAAGTCACACTCTCTCAGTTTCAAAGGATAACAATTGTACACCCCTCTGAAGAAACATGGCAAGAAAACCACATGATCGGTTCATCTTAGAGTTGCCATAAGCTGGAAATGACTTGAAGGCACACAACAACAATAGATGAAAAACAATTGCCCTCACATTGGAACCAGCTCCTGAGGGAAAAGGTTTCAAGCTTCCCCCAATTTGTCTGTAATGCTGCCTCTCTCATTATGTTCCACAATTTTAAAATATGGAATTTTAAAAAGTATGAACTAGTGATTTGATAGTCTGAAAATATCCATTTTTATTATTCCACCATAATGATTGTTTAATTTCATTATGGCAGGTTAATAACACTGTAGGTCTCCTATGGAAATTTACCCACGGGAATTAATAAAATTTTGTTTGAAGGTTTTTCTTAAAAAAGAACTTTAATAAACTTTACACTGTTTGTCATAAATGTGATGAAATGAATTTCCTTTTTTAAAAAGTGGAGAAAAAAAGTAAAACAGACACATTACACATCCATACAGAAGGTCCAATGATGTTAGCTCTTCATGTTGAAACACTGTGTACATAATCATGTTTGTGGTGCTAAAATAGCATTGCTTCCACCCCCTGCCCCAGAAATTATCCTTATATTTAACAACTATGTGACAGGTGCATATAATGTGATGCTTTCTGCATGACAATAGGTATATTCAAATAAGAATTTAGTTCGGTTCATTTTTTCCCCCATAAGGTTGTTTCAAAACTTACAAATTTCTTCATAAAAGCCATGGAATAATGTTGAGTTATTGTTTTTTAAAATGTGGTAGAAAGCAAGGCTGACCAATTCAGCCACCTTTGCTTGTGAGGGAGTAAGTCACTGTGAATGTAGTGCCTCTGGTTTAGATGGAGGCTACATTCATATACAGTCTTCCATCTGCATATGGAAAGGTCAGAGGGTTACCAGGAGTCCATGCTGAAGGGAAAAGTATCTATAACCAGACAAAAATTTAGAAGCAGCAGTTATTAAGTTATGAGGAACCACAAGGAAAAGCAGAATGAGCATTATCAGAGCATTCAGACCATACCATTGACCAGCTGATGTTTTTCATGGACAACAATAAAAATCTGAATTGTGATTTTTCCATTATTGCTAATGATTCATGTTTAATGATTGGCTAATATATATCATGTAGAGAAAAATGATAGGAAGAAAATCAATTCATTTGAGATGTGGTGCTGGAGAAGAGTATTGAGGATCCCATGGACAGCCAAAAGGACAAACAAGTGGGTCCTAGAGCAGATCAAGCCGGAAACCTCCCTGGAAGCCAAGATGACCAAGCTGAGGCTGTTGTACTTTGGGCAAATAATGAGAATAATATTAAGAAAGGTGGAGGGAAACAGGAAGAAAGGAAGACCACATGACAGATGGATGGACTCTATTAAGAAGGTCATGGGTATGGGGTTACAGAAATTAATCAGAGCAGTGGAAGATAGAGGGTCTTGAAGATGTCTCATCCATAGAGTCGCCATGGGTCGAGATCGACTCGTGGGTAGTTAACAACAACAAAGAGGTATAGGAATTGCTATAAGTTGTTATATGCTCTTGCTAAGTAGATTTTCCAAAATAGTTATAGATGGTAAAGTATATGTTTGATTCATTGCCAGATAACAGTATTTCCTAAATAGGAAAAAGCATTTTTGGATGGAAAATAATATTTCGATACAGAAATATTAATTCCTGCACAGAAAATGTTGTTTTCTGCACTGGAAAAAAGAGCTATAATTGATTATTTGTTTTACATAAAATTCACATATGGTAGATTTGTAGAGGAGACAGCTTTTTTTATACAGAAAACATTTTCTAAACAGGAATTAATATTTGTTTTCCAAATAAAGCAACCATGTACAGTTTTGAACAGAATAAGCCCTGAACTGCAAATTGCTTTTGCAAGCTGCATTTCTGAAGACTTTCTTGAAGCAGGAAGAAAACTGGCAAAATTACTTGTTGCTACCTTCCAAAGAAACTTGGTAAACAATTACATCCCTAGTGTCTTCAAGATGTTTGTTGATTTATGGCAATCCCATGAATTTCATAGGGCTCTCTTAGGCAAGGAGTACTCAGGGATTATTTTTCCAGTTCTATTCTTGTATTCATTGGCAGTCTCCCAGCCAAGTATTAAACAGGGCTGACCTGTTAGGTTCAGCTGCAGGAGGATATCAACAGGACTGGCACTGAAAGCAGCTTATTTATATACCGCTTCATATCACGCTATGGGATGTCTAAGCGGTTTACAACTGTGAGCTGATTGCCCCCCAACAAGCTGGGTACTCATTTTAGTGACCTCGGAAGGATGCAGGCCTGAGTCGAGCCTCAGCCCTGGCTGGTATTGAACTCGCAACCTTGTGGTCTATGAGTGAGTGGCTGCAGTACAGGCATTTAACCACTGCGCCACCAGGGCTAACAGTCTTGAAGGAGGAAGAGGGAGAGGAAAGGGACCACAGACACCTGGGAGTGTCTGGTGTTACATGATCTGGTTTTATAGAAACATTGATTATTAATGATAATGCATCATAATCTATAGTATAGAAAACAGAAAAAGCTTGAGTGTGTGAAATACAACAGAGACATGCATAAAAGCCTTATACTACCTAAATCTCCCATTACACTCAGAATGAAAAAGGTGTTGAAAGCATGTCCCAGGTGAAATTTACTTGGGCCTGTTATGCTGCAATACTCTGCAAGAGGGAGCAGATTGAACTGTTCCTGATAGGTCATACTTTTGATAAAAACTCATAGAACTGGGCAGTATGAGTCACATCAAAGATTTTAATCTAAAAATTTTCCCCTGTGTTTATCTGTACTTTCAGTAGAGCTGTTTATATAATCTCAAAATCATTATATTTATCTCCTGGATCAGTAATTACATTTAAAATAAAGATTATTAGATTTGGTAGGCATGGTCTGTTAGCACATGTTTCTTATCAGTTGATGAATACTCTGTGCAATATTGCAAATATCTTCTATATTGATTCTTTTATTGTATTCTGTTTTACTTCTTAATGGTAGAGCCTGATATTGGAAATGGAAAGGCTACAGTACAATGTGTCAGGTGATGGAGATTGTTTCACAGAAAAGAAAACAGTGCTAATGTTACAGTTGGCATTGCCACTGTATGCTACCTAGGACAGGTTTTTCAGAGTAGCAATAGGTTGTGGTCCTCTGATGAATAACCAGCATTGGTTTACAAGCTATTTTGATCAAGAATTTGGTCAAAATTGTTACAGAACCATACAGAAGAATCCAAGAGAAATTAAGTGTAGGCTGGGAACTGGTGCCTAACACAATGAGATGGGTGAATAAAAGATCACATAAAGGCAATTCTGAATTCAATTGTGGTACCAAAACTACAGAACCATGGAATTAGGAGGTATTTTAGAGATCATCTAGTCTAAGTTTTTCCCATTCAACAATTAATGTTCAACAATTACCTTGGCTTACTGTTAAAAAAAATCTGGAAGATGCAACCTGTTGGCCTATGGTACAAGATACATTCTCCTACAGAACAAATCATCTTCACATCAACATTCAGCACAGCAAGAGGCAGCTCTGAACCATGTCCTGTTCCAGTGATGGCAAACCTTTTAGGGGCCGAGTGCCCAAACTAAAAGACCTTCCGGCACCGAGTGTTACCTGGTGCTGGGGGCAGGACTTCTGCCCTCCAGGGGGTAGGGACTTCTTTCCCCCACCGTCCCGGGCCTTTCACTACCTCTCCAGAAACAGCTGAAGGCCTGGGGGGGGGGTGAGGTGGGATGAACAAGTGCAGGCCTGGAGAGGCAGCTGAAGTCTGGGGAGGGCCTATAAGAAGGAGGAACAGGCATCTGTTTCTTCCTCTTCCTTCCCCCGCCATCCACTTGTTGGGGAAAATGGCTTTGTGTGCCTTCTCTGGCATGCATGCTACAAGTTCGCCATCACAGTATTCTGTCTCCACCATCAAGTGAGGCCACAACACCTATATAATAGTATTAAAAAAGCAAAACCCAACATATTATGCTGCCAAATGAGTAAAGTTAGAATTGTAATGCAACATAGTTGTTCCTTAATTATGTGTGGAAGGGAAATGTATTATAAATAACTATTCTGCTTCAGAATAAAAAAGAAAGAAAGCAAAGTTATCTGCCTGTTACAAATTTAATGCAATTTCAGCCTCAGCCATGAAGCTCACTTGGATGGATCTGCTCTGCTCATAATTACTGTTTGTGCTAATAAATATTATCAGTATGGAGAATAAAATACTAAATTCTTGAATAAAAGAAGAGTAAGATACAGGTATGCTTAATACAGCAGCAGATCCAATCACATTTACTTAAAAGTAAGTTCTATTGAACATGGAACTTAACCTGAGGTATAGACATATTTTTGTTGTTGTTTTTTGAAAGGTAAAAAAAGAGTGGGTATGATTTACAGTTCAAAAGGCTGATCTGGAAGAATAAAGAAAAAATCCTTGAGATTGAGCCAAAATAATGTCAAGAGCCTTTGGCAGCATAGCTTTCAATGACATAAATGAATGGATAGATGTAATAATGTCTATTAAAACAGGCTCTGCTTTCTCCACCATGCTCTACTTAGTAACTTTTCTTCAATGTTTCTCTCAAGTAAGAAGCTGCACATTTGTGTCAAGATTTGGTAGCAACAAGTACAAAATGAGCTCCTGAGATGTTCCTGCTGAACTGCCAAGAGGAATCAATGTATTTATTTCTCAAAGATCTCTCCCAGTGGTTTCTGAAACTTCCTTTCAGTGTGAAAAGGAACAACTAAGCTTGACAAAGTAGAAGTAACAGGGTGCAACTCAGCTTGCACTGAGGACACTGGAGGAGGAGGAGGAATTCAGTTATCTAATGGACTAAGTAGACTGGCATTTAACGCTGGCCTCAGAGCAGAGTGGGGGTGTGGCATCTGTACACTGCATGCATCAACACTGCCTTGATGCCAGGGTCACACTATCTGCCTGACTGCACAGTGGGCAGCAAAAGGGTATGTCTTTGGTGCAGCATTTAGATGTGCTGTGCCAAAGAATCTCCGAAAAGCCACTGTCATGGCAGCAAACACACATTTTTGGCACTTTAAAAAGAAGCAGCATTTTGCCAGCCCTTTTTGGGCTGGCAAAGTGCTGGATTGGGGCCACAGTCTGTGGTTGCCACAGCTCTTATCTGGTACTCCCAGGGGTGGGGCAGAGCTGCTTTTTCATGGTGGTCTGCTTCGCTCCTAAGATTGTTCTTTTCTTACTCACATCTATGCTGACCTTCCTTCCAATCCTACCTTCTTTTTTGACTGTTTGGGTTTCTGATTTCACTTCTTCCTTCTTCAGATGTGAACCTCTCACCATAAAAAGACACCTTTCTTTTCTACCAGAAAGATGGTGGTAGGGAAATTATTCCCAGCATTTCTACTTTTGTTAGACAGAAGTAGAGGTTTCTACTTTATTTCCTATCATAATGTACTTCTTACAATGTATAGCCCCTTTCCTATTTTGCTAAATGAAGAGTATCCATAAGATTGCTTTCCAGGGTAAAGCATGCTCCTGCAGGGCTCCTCATATTTTAGAGGGCTGGATATACTTAACTACAGAGGTGGCTGGCAGCTTTACTATTAATGAGCTGGTGAATCCATTTCAAGATTCAGTCTGAACTTTAATCAACCTAGCCATGGTGTTCAACTTTATCTCCAAAATAGGTTCTACAACTTGGATACTTCTTTAACATTTCAGATCAAAACCCAGAATAGGTTTATTACCCTACTAAAGTGGAAATTAACAACTGCGCTGCTTACAAATTTGCAGACACCAAATTAGGAGGAGTAGCCAATACCCCAGAGGGCAGGATCAAAATTCAAGTTGACCTTAATAGATTAGAAAGCTGGACCAAAGCTAACAAAACGAATTTCAACACAGAGGAATGTAAGGTACTGCACTTAGGGTGGAAAAATG
The DNA here is from genome assembly GCA_020142125.1 of Phrynosoma platyrhinos. NCBI lineage: Eukaryota > Metazoa > Chordata > Lepidosauria > Squamata > Phrynosomatidae > Phrynosoma > Phrynosoma platyrhinos. The sequence goes on along the minus strand of CM034701.1, from coordinate 190,148,749 downwards.
AAATGCATAGATATAGGATGGGGGACACCTGGCTGAACGAGACTATGTGTGAAAGGGATCTAGGAATGCTAGTAGACCACACGTTGAACATGAGTCAAGAGAGAGATGTGGCAGCTAAAAAGGCCAAGGTGATTTTAGGCTGCATCTATAAAGGTATAGTGTCTAGATCAAGAGAAGTAATAGTGCCACTCTACTCTGCTTTGGTTAGGCCTCACCTGGAATACTGTGTCTAGTTCTGAGCACCACAATTCAAAAAGAATATTGACAAACTAAAGTGTGTCCAGAGGTCAAATGGATCAAAATGGTGAAGGGTCTGGAAACTATGCCTTATGATGAAAGACTTAGGGGGGAAGCAGACTGGCAGCACGGGGCCGCCCTGGGAAGGTGCGCCGCAGGGCCAAGGCATCCCCACACCTCGATCCTGCAGCGCACCTTCCCTGTCCCTGAAAGGAGTGCTAAAATAGCGATCCTTTCACAAGTCAGTGAAAGTGCGCCGTAAAAGCTTGCGGTGCACTTTCGCTGACTTTTCCGCTGCAGCGTGTCCAGACGCTGTGGCAGGAGGTTGCCCTCGGAGTGCCGGCTGTGCGGAGGGCCAGCGGCTCTGAGGGCAACCTCGGGAGGAGGAAGGGGCGCCGAGCGTGCGACTGCCCCTCCTCTTCCCTGCCTCCAAGACGGCTTTTTAAGCCATCTGCCGAGGCCCGTAGGGAGCTAGGTATCTTTAGCATGGAGAAGAGACTGTTAAGAGGTGATATGATATCCCTGTTTAAATATTTGAGGAAGGAGCAAGCTTGTCTTCTGCTGCTCCCAGAACTAGAACACGGAACAATTAATGCAAGCTCCAGGAAAAGAGATTCTACCTCAACATTAGGAGGAACTTCTTGACAGTAAGGGCTGTTTGACAGTGGAACACGCTTCCTCAAAGTATGGTGGAGTCTCCTTCCATGGAGGTCTTTAAACAGAGGCTGGATGGCCATCTGTCGAGAATGCTTTGATTGTGATTTCCTGCATGGCATGGGTACTGGATGGCCCTTGCGGTCTCTTCCAACTCCATGATTCTATGATTCTATTATTCTAATTGTGCCATTCTCACACTGCTCACAAAGAAGAGATAAAGATGCCATCTCATAGATGTTGGCTTGATGGGTTTCCATAAAAGGACCAATAGTGGGTTCTGAAAAAAGTTTTTTTTGAGGGAGAGTATCTTTCATTCTAGACCCCTTGGGTCTGAGACATTTCGAGACAGATATAGGTCCACAGGATATTTCTACAGTCCAATCCTCATATCTGCAAGGGATCCATTACATGGTTACTGCAGATATGTAGAAACCACAATAAACAGTGAATGCTTTATTTCTGGCAGAAGATGACCATAGAGCAGAGGTAGGCAACCTTTCCCCTTTAAGGGCCGAGGGACTTCAGCTCCCAGAAGCCTCAGCCATGTTGGCCAATAATCCCATGTTGGCCAATAGCTCCTGGGATTCTGGGAGCTGAAGTCCCTCGGCCCTTAAAGGGGAAAGGTTGCCTACCCCTGACATAGAGTTATGCTGGAGGATTTCTAAATGCCTAGAGAGACCTTCCTTTCAAAGATGAAACCACAGTACTGATTCCACAGCTATGGGGGTGAGGCTATAGTTTCTTGAGTAACCTAACACTCAGGCATAGCAATAGACATTAATAAATTTGGAGGAAGGGTACTTTTTTTTTACAAGGTGGTTTGTGTCACTGTTGATTAATTGATTTTGTGAAAATAAAGCTTTTTTTATTAATAGAAATTTATTAATGTCTATTGCTATGCCTGCCAGTCAGTCACAGTTCTTCTTACTTTTTCTAAAACCATTAACACTAGAAAAACTTCCTGAGGGAACAGAAATATAATACATAAAACATGTATTTATTTGAAGTATTTCTGTATTGGCTTCCCAGCCAAAAACAGCTCCCAAGGCAATGAACAAAAACAAAGAAAAACAGTTAAAACAATACAATGATAAAGACACATAAAAATATCCTGTAAAACTCTTTAAATTGTGCAGTGATTAAAAGTCTGTACTACAGCCAGCATTGCAGCTTGATCCCAGGGCTTTAGGGCTGACTCAGCCTTGCATCCTTCTGTAGGTTGCTAAAATGAGTACCCAGTTTGTTAGGGCAATTAGCTTACACGCTGTAAACCACTTAGAGACTACTTAGTTCAGTATGAAGAGGTATAGAAATGTAAATGCTATTGCTATTGCTAAAAGTAGTCTAAAAATAATCATAGAATCCAGTTTTAAAACAGTTAAAAGAGCAATTTCAGACACTGAGTGTCATGCAGAACAACAATGTTTTGGCTGCCCACTGGAAGCTTCAAAAAGATGGGGCTAGACTAACCCCCTCTGCAGACCAGGGCGTTTGGGACGCCCTGGTCCGGAGCGCCGCGGGGCTATGGCAGCCCCACCGCGGCGCTCCTAGAGCGACCCTGAAAGGAGCGCCAAAAATTTCCTTGGGAAGGTAGTTCCACTACCAAGGCACAGCTACATAGAAAGCCCTGTTAAGTGTACACACCAATTTAACTTCATGAGGTGTTGGAACATGCAACAGGACCTCCTCTGAAGATTTCAGATTTATGGTAAATTAATACAGGAGGAGGCAGTCTTTCAGATATCCTGGTCCCAAGACATTTAGGGCTTTGTAAGTCAAAACCAGATTGTTGAATTGAACTTGGAAGCAAACTGGAAGCCAGTGCAGTTTTTGCAAGACCAGTGTTCTATGATCTCTAAAAATCACACCTAACACCAGTCTGGCTGCTGCATTTTGCAAAAGCTGTAGCTTCTGAACACTTTTAAAGGGCAGCTCCATGTAGAGCTCATTACAATGATCTAACTAAGGGCTGATACAGCTGGGTATGATCAGCATACTGAAGACACTCAACCCAAGTGCTCTGGATAACATCTCCCAGCAGCTTCATGTTGGTGTTAAAAAGCATATGTTACAGTATTGATCCTTGTGGAATCCCACAGATTGGTGGCCAAAATATTGAGTAGCAGTCCCCCAACAATACCTTCTGGAAACAGTCAACCAAAAAATAATCATAGCTACGTCAAAACAATGTCCTTAAGTGTCATAATAGCTAAACAACCAGAAGGATACAATGTCCAATTATATTAAATGGTGAAAGATTCAGGAGGACCAACAGAGACATATTCTCCATGTCCAATTCCCTGTTGGGCATGGTGACCAAGGTTGTTTCTGTCCATAACCAGACCTGAACTTTGATTGGAATGGATTTAGGTAATCTGCTTCATCCAAGTAAAGCTGGAGTTATGTTGTCACCACTTGCTGTAGGATCTTACTTAGAGAGGGGAGATTAGAAACTTGCTGACAGTTACCTAAGGAGGAGGAGGCCAATTATTTTGTTTAAGTTTTAGAATTGCTTCTTTTAGGAAAAACATAGTCCTATTTCAAAGAAGAATTTACAATCTCCACCACTCAACTGGCCAATCTTCCCCTGGAAGCTTTAATTTGCCAGGATGGACATGGGTCTAACAGACAAATGATTGGCCTCACCTCTCCAAGCAATGTATCCACATCATCATATTGAACAAATTGAAACTCAACTATCACAAGTGGATAAGTACATGCCTCAGTTATCTCCCCAGACTATACCTTCAATATGGAGTCAGTCAGAATGAATCTGAGCAATTTTCTCTGCAAAGTATTCAGCAAATTTGTTACAGCACTTTTCTGAGGGCTTCTCCTCAGTAGTCTGAAGTCTAAGATGTAATAGCATTTTAACTACCTTGAACAGGTGCACTGGATGAGACTGAGATGATGTAATAGAGACAACAAATTGTTTCTTTGCTGCCCTCATGGTTACAAAGTGCATTCTAAAATGGGCCTTAATCCGTGCTTGGTTCAGTTCAATCTGAGTCTTTCTCTACTGTTGCTTTAGTAATCTACTGAGGTACTTCATGGCTCTGAGCTACTCAGAAAACCAAGGAGCTTGTGCTCCCCACGTAAAGGATGCTTGGGAGCAACTGTGTCAATTGCCTGGGTTGTCTCCTTATTTCACTTATCAACCAGGGCATCAACAGAATCACCAACTCTAGCAGCTGGAAAATCTCCCAGAACATTCAGGAATCTTTCTGCATCCATTAGTTTCTGGGAGCAGACCATTTCAATGGGTTCACACACACACCCCTGCGGAGTTTATGAGTCTCAGCAAATCTAAACCCTATCAGGTAGTTATCTGGCCATGGCAACAGGCTTCTTACAATACCTGTGCCCCCAAATCACCATAATCCTGACCAGCAGAAACCAGATCAAGAGTATACCCTGCTACATGTGTAGAGCCAGATATTAACTGAGATAGGCCCATGGTTGCCACTGAAGCCATGAAATCCTGAGCTGGACCTGGTGTAAATCACTTAACATATATGTTAAAATCTCACAACACAATAAGTTTTGGGGAGATTAACATCACTTCCAAGGCAACCTCAAGCATTTCAAGCAGGGAGACAGCTGGGCATCAGGGCAGAAGGTACTCCAACAGAATTGTTATCCTGCCTCATTGCCCTATTTCCAGGTATATACACTTCAACCTTGGAGACTGTTGGACAGGATACATCAATAGGTGAATAAACTCACAATAGATCACTGCAATTTCTCCTCCCTACCCATTAAATCTTGTCTGCAGCTACACCTGCAAACTTAGTAGGTACAGCTGTCACCTGGAGCTGACACCTTCAGTTAATCAGGTTTCTGTTATATGTGCAAGGTTAGCTTCTGAGGAAAAAAATCATTTTGTAATAGGTCACTGTTATTAGCTCTCCTCTGTGACTATTCACACCATCCTTATCTGTGGCATGTCTACTTTTTGCTTGCAAAGTGTTCTTAGTTTGGGAGAAATTCATAGATGCTGTCTCCCTTGTGGAAAATGGAATGGAATAGTACTGGAAGGATTTACCATATGAACACTTTCCTGAATGTTTGGGTCAGAATATTTATTGTCTCCAAATTATTCCACAATGTTTCCATGTGTCAGTGGTTGGGCAATTTCTTTGAAAAGAATATACTTGTGTATAAATTGACCTCATGAATATATTGAGAGCAGGTTTTGGGGCCTAAATTATGGATTTTGGTATGACTCATAGATAAGTTAAGGGTAAAACCTAGAAGCATGTAACAAAGGATCTAAAGGGAGAAGCAAAGGAAAACAATGCCAAAGAACTTACAAAATTCTAGCAGGCATAATTGTTTGTGCTTATCCTAAAGGCTGGATGGATGAGAGAATAGAGGAGGGTAGTGCTTCCAGAACAGATTATAATCTTCCCTTTTACCAAAGGATGGTTCTTTTTTTTAAAATAAAAGTTAAAGTACAGTACTTACATTGACTCATGGGTAAATCAACTCACTTTTTGGGTTAATTTTTGGACTAAAATTTCTAGACTTATACTTGAGTATATACAGTATATGATGACAATGTTGACTTTAATGTGTTAATGTTGCCTGATTTTTCACTCAGAAAAGCTGTCAAACGTATAGAAGTCTTATTCAAATCCTTCAAAACAAATTCCTTACTGCTGGAATACTGATTAAATGGTGAAACTATTCTTTGGTGACATCATCAGCATAAACATAATCTAAACTATCTTAATCCATTGAATCATTGTCTGATGCTGATTCATTTTGTCTTCATAGATGACATCATGTTCTGTGCCTTCCACAGCATAGCTAATGCTTCATTTCAGGAACATCTTCACTATTTCTGATTAAATTGAATCTCAAGTACCCTTTATCCATTCACTAACAAATCAGTGTCTGGTTTCATTAGGTTCCATCCTTTCATTAACTTTGTTTGACCAGAACACATCCATTGTTGCTACATATTATGCAGTCCTTGAAAGGCTTGTTGAAACAACCATCCAATTGCTGCAGCATCTATGTTAGGTCATTTGAAACCACTGCTAATGTAGTTGCCATTTTCTCTGCTTTGTCCTTGACATCCTGAATGACATATAAAAGGAACATATCCACTCCAATTGTGATGCGTGTGATCTTAGCCTCATGTCTGATTGCTTATACCACACATTGCACAGACACCATTTAGTGCCTTCCTCATCCATCCAGCCTTTAGAATTGTGATCCATTTGGAGTCCCTTCATTTATCAGAGCCTTCTTTCCAGATAACAAGGGGTTAAATAAGGGAAGAGGTACTGTTATATTTTGAGGAGCATTTACCTCACAGGTGGTGAGATGGCAACTGTTCAATGAGATGGTCCATTGGGGAGAATGGAAAGCCTTCTAGATGGTGCTGAGGAGAAGGCCTCAGAAAGCAGCAAGGCTTCAGCTTATTGGCCTGTCTGCCTGGTCTCTGGCCTGGTAGACCATGAGGGGCTTCTAACCAGCAGAACTATAAATCTCATATGGTGTAGGAGTAAGATTAGGAACATATACTAGTCAGTGGCATCAGGTTCTCCCTTCATTGGAAGGGGAGCCAGCAGAATTCCCCAGCTATGTCGGGTGATGGCAGCGAATTCTTTAGGTAAAAGGTGGTTTCAAGGGATTCCATCCAGCTCAGTAGGAGAGGATGGGGACCCACAGAGAAATCTCACAAGGGTGAACAGGAACAGTTATGCCTGCCAGAAATTTTACAGTCTTGGCATTGTTTTTCTTTTAAATATTATCACTGGGTACAGCTTTATGCCATCTACTAGGCAAGATGCAAAGTGAGCTGGGGGGGGCAGGTGCAGTCATTCATTCATGATGCTTCTGTGATTGCAAGCAAATATCTGCATGCCTCAAGCCTAGAGGAGTTTGCTGGATTGCTTTTCGAGGATCCACTTTCTTGATCACTTCCTTGGTAGCCACAACTTCCTCCTTTCTTCTCCCTTAAGGGGTTGGCTGGCCTGTGTGTGCTTCAAACTGGGAGGATTGGCTGGCTTACTTTTTTTTTTTTTTTTGCTTTTCCTGATTTTAATGTGTATGATTCAAAGAATAAATCCCAAGGTTCACAGTTTTGGTTGTTTCTTCACCATTTTTTTAATTTTTTTCAGATGTTTCCAGGAGGCTCAAAATCTCAACAGGGATATTAGGGGCAATTTGTGCCATTTTAGGGTCAGCTTTGATTGGGATGATCATGCTTGGTAAGTTCCTAAATGCTAATTTTATTTTTTTTAAATTTATATTTTATTAACATATACTATTCAAAC
>CM034701.1:190051730-190074447 GCA_020142125.1 Phrynosoma platyrhinos | reverse complement strand
CTGCCGGATGAGATCCGTCAATTAACATCCTTACACAGCTTTAAAAAGACTGTCAAGACGGCTCTCTTCCGGCAGGCCTTTCCGGATTAGATAGCTGACTAGGACCCTCTGAAGTCGGGTATTGGACTCATTGTAATTCCCTCAAGTAGATTCGCAGGGGACTGTTGCTTGTTGCTGCGGTGTGTATTGATTCTTGGAGTTGTTATTATGTTTGGTTTTAGATTAATTACTGCTTAATTGCAGTTGTTTTAATTGTATTTGATTTAATAACTTTTTAAGGGGGGAGGAGGGATGTTGTGGTTTTAACTTGTTTGTAATCTACAATTTTATTGTTCACCGCCTAGATTGGTTTTCCACTGGGCGGGTATACAAATAAACTATATTATTATTATTATATATTATTATATCTACTACATTCCCCAACACAAAGTACAGCCCTATTCCATGCATATTCACTCAGAAATAAGTGCCTGTGCAACAGTATTCAGACCTTCAAACCCACTATAAAGCCTGAGCCTCCAATTTCCATACATTTTTAAAATTTAAATAGCCTCCTCTTGAAAAGCCTTTAAATATTTCATATTAATATTTAATATGAAATTAATTTAAATTTAATTTAATTAAAATTAATATTAAATTTGAAAAATTAAAATTAAATTAAAAAATCAAATTAAAATTAAAATTAAAAATTAAAGGTATTTTAAAATAAGTGAATTTAAAATGTAACAGTTTTCCCGTTTGATGTTGAAGTCTCCCAATCTTATCACTGTCCCATGGTCTTCTCTTTGCAGAAATTAGGAAAAAAGGATGGGCACACCCTATTTGCAAAAGATGTCTTCAGAACATAGTAGGTGCACTAATGCTATTAAGATTTGTCTTCCCAAAGTATAATGTTCAGGGTACTTTTCTAAAATGTGTAGGTCATATATCCAATCACTCAGGCCTGTCATCCAGGACAGACCTTTCCAGGAAAGTTAGGGAAGGAAAATCATCTCCACCTGATCCTTCCATCCACATTCTCTCAGCTGGGGAGGGGGGGCAGTTGCCATCAGCACTGGCACCTTTGAATAGATGTTTATGTGTGAGTGTTGTGTGCCTTCAAGTTGTTTCCAATTTATGGTGACTCTAAGGCAAGCCTATCATGGTGATTATTTGGCAGGAGTTGCTCAGAGGAGGTTTGTCATTGCCTTCCCCTGAGGCTGAGAGCATGTGACTTGCCCAAAGTCACCCAGTTGGTTTCATGGGTGAGCTGAGAATCTAACTCTGGTCTCCAGAGTCCTAGTCCAGAACTCAAACCACTATGCTAAAAGGAATGCTTCAGAGTCCCACTCATATCCTGCCCACAGTTTTCACAGCTTCAGACTGTAGACATCTAGTATGGCCTATCACATATTAGTGGCACTTCTGGAAACCTACAATAACCCTGCCATCCACATATCCAAGCACATTCCAACCAAACATGGGCAAACTGAGCTATTTTACAAGGGTCACTGAGCTGGAAACCTGAACAAATCTGGGCAGAGTAGGCAAAGCACCCCCATCCAGTTTAGCAGGGGACAAACTTAGGGCCTAAGCAGACTGCCAGAAATAGTGCACATTAAATTGAGGCACTGCCCTGGTTCAGGGCTAGGGAATCATGGGAACTGTAATTTATTGTGGCACCAGAGCTCTCTGACAGAGAAGGCTCAATGTCCCAGAAAAAAATACAGTTCCCATGATTCCCTAGCACTGAGCCAGGGCAGTGCCTCAATTTAATGTGCACTATTTCTGACAGTCTGCTTAGGCCTTTAGCCTCACAAAGACAACTGATTAATCTTGTTCAGGTAAGGATGGGAAGAAGATAGGAGATGTTAGATGAAGGCGGCAGCTGCTGTGATGGTTTGGGCTTAAATAACCTAGGCTTGGGGCTCCTATGATGTAAATCAGGCATGTAAGAGCCCTGGAAACAGCTTCGCCTCCTCCTGGCATGGCCACAAAATTGTGTTCCCTTACCCAGTCTGATTTGAGCAGGTGTAGGGATAGAAATGTGGATGTAATGTATTTCTACCACACCTTTTCATCTGGGCTTATTTGCAGGGTGAATCAGACATACATGGCAAGCATTTCTGACATCATCTGAAATATTTCTAAAGTACTTGGAAATTCATATATATATATTTATATATATGGAATTTGTAACTACCAATCATATCCTGGGGGTTGTTCTTTAATGTTCTCCTTACATACTGCTCTGACTGCAATGTCTACATGAATCTGACATGTTTTGACATTCTTTTGTTTAGCTAGTTAGTTTCTGAGTGACATAGCCTTCTTAAGGATCGGTGAATATGTCAGGAATGGTGAATCATTTAGACTTGAACTATTTTGACCTCTCTGCTAAACACATCCATTATAAGGGACCCTGTGGTGAGTGTGGGGAAACTTGATTAAGAGGAGTTCATTGGCCCTTCTGAGACCTTTTGTACCTGGTGATGATCACTGGCCTCCTTTTTGTAATTCTTCCACTTTATAAATTAAATTAATTGTCTCTCAAAGTACAAGACAAAAGTGTGGTGTAGGGCCATGTAGATTTATTTTTGCAAGTCTGAACTTTTCTATATGTATCTGTGCGTGTGTGAGTGAGAGACAGAAAAGAGAAAGAGCAATATAGAGGAAAAGGAAGAGGAGGAGACCCTTGCCAGTGGATAAAAACAAGGAAAGGAGATAAAGGTTTCATAAAAGTGGGAAAGAAAACTTCAATGTGAAACTTTGCAGAGTGAAAAATAAACTACACTTTTACTAAAAAGAAAGAAAAGTTTTAAATTATCTAGGCATTCAGTTTTTAATAGTACAGTGATTTGTTGAACCATTGGATTCTCAGAATTCCTTTTAATGTGTTGGAAAAGAGTTAAGCATTTGGGCAGGAGATGTGGGATCCTAAAATACGAATAAAGCATATTGGATTTTTAGGCTACTTCTAAGATATGAAAAAGTAACTGCAAATGTGACTTTGGTTTAGAAAATGAGATAGGACAATAGTCTATAAATATAGGGTTGGAGCAGATGAGTGGGAAAAAGCAGCCTGGTCCTGGATTTTCTGAAAGTGGGTCAAAATCCCACTGTCTGCACAGCCCACTCCCAAGGCAGCTGAACATCCACATCTGTCCACACCATGCAGTGTCAAGCCACACTGCAGGGTTTTTTTGTCACCTACCTACCATGTATGTGCATCATTGCACAAACACACCACCAGCAACCTCCTATTGAACCCTTTCATTGTGTGTTATCTAAATACCGCACCTTTAAGGCAGCTAGAAGCCACTTTATTTGGTCAGTGCAAACTAACCCATAATCAGTGTGAATGGTATCTTTGCTTCCCAGCACAAAGGATTCTTCCTTCTTTCCAGAGTAGTTAAGCAGCATCCAAGCATAGGAGTAGGCATATAATTCTTTGCTAAATTAGTTCTTGAAGGAAGCAATTAGCATTTTCAACCATTTCCTTCCTGCTATGAGAAAGTCATCAGAAATGGTGCAGTTTTTTTAAGACTATTTGTGATTTGAGACATATTCTGTGCTTTTTACAGGGGTCAAAAACAATATTTTTTTGCGTAGATAACACCATATCTATTGTGCAGAGTAAATCTGGAACTATGAAGTTTCTCAGTCCCGGATTCTTTTCAACAGGATTTCCTAACTGCAGAAAAAATGTTTTCAACCATTTTCCAAATATTTTTGAATATTCTTTTCATTTCTACTTGAGAGGTTGCATGTGCCATAGCTCTAATGTAAGGAGACAAGCAAGGCTGATTGTACTGTAATTCAAAGGAGTTTATCACATTGGGAGCCCCGTGCAGAAATGGGCTTAAAAGTAAAAAAACAAACAAAAAAAAAACCGCAAAAGCAGAAGCTTTCAATGAACAGGATTTCTCCTGTTCTGCCCTGTGTGAAAAGTGAAAGTGCTGTTAAAAGGAGGTTAATCCGAATGGAAATTAGACAAACACTGCTTCTTTTTACTTTCGGGATCTTCCTAAAATAAAAAGATGCAGTTTTTGTCTAATTTCCATTTGGATTAACCTCCTTTTAACAGCAACGTCGTCTGAAAAAACACCCGCTTATGCATTTTTTTGGGGGGGGGTTACTTTAAAGCCCCGTTTCTGCACAGGATTTCCCCCATGTGATAAACTCCAAAGTGAGGCAACAGTCAGAAGAAAGATGTTGGAGGGAAGTAACTACAGTCCTTTGGCAGTTCCTCCTAGCTCAGGGGTAGGCAACTTTTCCCCTTTAAGGGCCGAGGGACTTCAGCTCCCACAATCCCAGGAGCTATTGGCCAACATGGAACTATTGGCTAACATGGCTGAGGCTTCTGGGAGCTGAAGTCCCTCAGCCCTTAAAGGGAAAGGTTGCCTACCCCTGTCCTAGCTTTTCTGTCCATTCCTCAACCTGCTGTTAGAAGAGAGAGCTGCCTATGCCACCCTGTTTCTCTAAACCTGGCCTATTACCCCTAGGGTGCTATTCTCCTGGCAGTATTCAGCTGGCAGATGCTGGGGCAAATATATAGCTTAGAGATATGAAATGAGAAGGCATGACCGTGTCTGCCTCGGGCAACAAAATCTTGAGGTAGCCCTGGAAGTCAGCTTTGTGGAGCTTTAGAAAAGTAGGCCCTTTCAAAACATAAAGTGCTGATTATTATTCTAGCAGATCCCTGCAAATATAGTTGCCAAGAAACTGAGCTATTGGAAGCTCAGACAACAAGCTCCATAGATGGGGCTTTTCCCCACATGAATTGTTTTAGCAATGACCTACATGATACAGATCTATAGTAAGTCAGTTTGTAAGCAATGATTATTTTTAAGTGCCCCATACAAGAAATAGAACACATTGTGAGAGATTATTTGTGGGGATGAGCACTGATCATGGATTTTCATAGTGGTATTTACTTAGATAAGGCCTAAATACCCTAAAGGCACCATATCATGTCTGATCTTGCAAACTAAGCAGTGGGGGGTGCTTCTGTATTTTTTTTCCGGGGTCTCTTATTTTTTCTGTGTGCTAACTGCAGTGTCATATTGAAACTGCATATATTTCTTTGGGTTTTTTGTCTTATATTGACTTGATTTAATTTTTTTTAAAAAAGAAAATTGCTTCCTCTCCCAGCCAGGAAGTACTATCTGCATTGATGAGTTAATGTGAACCACTTTAAGCATAGTTTAGGCACAGACATCATTTACTACAGAAAAGTACACTGTAAATAAATTAAATTCAAATTTAAAATGGAATTTCACATTGGTACTTCCTGTAAAGTAGCATCTAATGAAGCACTGTGGAAAGCCCCAAAGGCTGGATCATGCCTTTTATTGTCCCCTCATTTCAACACACAACAGAGGGAATAATGTGGAGTCACAAACATTCAGGGTTCACCAGACATAGTAGCATCAGCTGTGGAAAAGGCAGAACTGAAGATTGAAGTGGTCTGGTTCTTGCGCAACCAACTATAGTAGCAAACATTTGGACCAAGAGTCAAGAATTCTTGATTTTGAGGAGAATCATAATCCTGAGAAACATTATTATTTGTGAGGTGCCCTCTCATTCCTAATGAACTTGGTGTCTACCCCCCCCCCCCCCGGGGCTGAGCAGAAGGGAAAAAAAATCCAGGTTGATCCCAGTTTTCCCCAAAATGGTTGAAAACCCGTTGTTTACATAGCCGCTTCCAAGGCAGACTGAACACCCATGGGCAGTCCACACCACATGGCATCAAGCCGCACCTCTTCTTTCCCAGACAATTTTCAAAGAGAGGAGATGGGGTATTGATGTTATCTCATTCTTAGCCAGACACATCCTGCTTGTAAATCTCTGTGTTTCTAAAATTCAGAGGGTATGAATGTCCTGTTTTGCAGCTCATAACCCTAGCCTTTTGATCTGTTAATATATATATTTTTTAAATTAAATTTTATTAATACCGACAGATATATATCACATAGCAAATAATCATATCTTACATATATAACAGAGTGTCACAAAATAAATATTACCTATATATTACACAACAAAACAAAACAAGATAAAGCAAAAAAAAACAAAACCCACACATATATCTAATTTAAGGGGAGTATAGAAAAAGAATATGCTCTATTACACTCTGTTCTCTATATTGTTATCCATTTATCTTGTCTGCCTTCACCTCTCAGTTATTTTTTATCTGCTTTTTTGAATTTAGTTTTATTTGTTTATTTATTTATTCTTTTTGTTAAATTTGTGATGGTATATTTCTTTATCTACTTACCCAAAGGATATTAATTCTATTCTAATCCTTCTTTCTTTCTGTTAGCGATTTCCCATTTATAATGTGTGCAAGGATGTCCATTTCGTACATCTTGTTTAATTTTATCTTCCAGTCTTCTACATCTAGAGGTAACTATGATTTCCAATTCTTGACTATAATAAGTCTTGCAGCAGTTATCATATTAAGTAATATTTTCCAGTTTTTAGATTCTGTTAATTTATCTAAGCTACTCAAAATATTTAGTAGATATATCTCTGGTTTCATGGAGAAGTTAATTTTTAGTGCTTGTACTATTAACTGGTGTATTTTTTTCTCTAAAACTTTTGAACTTTTTTGCATTCCCACCACATATGATATAGTGTCCCTTTACTTAATTTACATCTCCAGCATAATCCAGATTTTTTTTTAGTAATTTTTGCATTTTTTTTCCGGTGTTAAATACCACCTTAAGTAAATTTTATAGTAATTTTTAAAAATATATTACTGTTAGAGAATGTTAGATATTTTGACCAAACTTTTTTCCCAGTCTTCTAATTTAATATCACTGTCAATATTCTGTGACCATGTAATCATCTGAGGTTTTATCAACTCTTGCTCCATATCTAATTTTAGTAAAATTTGATAAATTTTAGCTAATGTTTTTCCTTTGTTAGATTGGAGTATTTTATCAAATTCATTTTTCAACTTCTCAAATCCTGTTTTTTTTAATCTTTTTAAAATCTTTCATATAATTGTCTGTATGGAAACCAGTTACAAATTATACCCTCTTGTGGAAGTTCTTCTCTCAATTTTAGTTTCCATTTATCATCTCTTTTCACTATTAAGTCCTCATAGCATATCCATCCCTTATCATTCATTGGGCCTTTGCAGACTGCCAGAAATAGTGCAAATTGAGTCCACTTTAAGAGTTAGGGTTAGGGTTAGGGAATTATGGGAACTGTATTTTATTGTGGCACCAGAGCTCTCTGACTGAGAAGGCTCAATGTCTCAGGGGGGAAAAAAACAATTCCCATGATTCCCTAGCACTAACCCTAACCATTAAGGTGATCTCAATATGCACTATTTCTGGCAGTCTGAAAAGGCCCATTGTCTCTCTTCTCATGAATGCTTCATGAGGGGATACCCATAGAGGCATTTTAGGGTATATTTTATCTCTATATTGTAACCAGCTTTGTAGGAGAGGTTTCCTTATAAAGTGATCTTTAAAGTCTTTATGTATCTTATCCTTTTCATACAAAAGGTACGCATGTAGTCCAAATCTAGCATTAAAGCTTTCTAAATCTAATAATTTGGTATTCTTGATTTTAATCCAATCAAGTATCCAATTTATACAACTCTCTTGGAAGTACAATTTTAAATTAGGGAGTCCCAATCCTCCTCTTTCTTTAATGTCATACATAATTTTCCACTTTATTCTCAGCCTTCTCCCATTCCAGATAAATTCTGATAGTTCTTCCAATCTCTAAAGGGAATTTCACTAATTATTATTGGGATATTTTGAAAATAATATAACATTTTAGGTAATATTGACATTTTTATTACTGCTATCCTATCCATTAATGAAAGATTTAAATTATTCCATTTTCTTAAGTTGTTTTTTATTTTGTTCCAAATTTTTGATAGTTATTATTAAATAGATCTGAGTTCTTTTTAGTCACATTTATTCCCAGATATTTCAAAGTTTTTTTGAATTTTATATTTTGAAATGTTTTCTATTACTTCTTCTTCTATTATTCTTATATTTTTAGTTATTATTGCTGTCTTTTCTTTATTTATTCTAAATCCTGACTATTTTCCAAATAATGTTAAAACCTGGTTCACTCTTTCTAAACTTTGGATTGGGTCATTCAAAAATATCATAATATCATCAGCAAACACTTTAAATTTGAGGATTCTTTCTTTTATTGATGTTCCTTTTATTTTTGTATCATTTTTAATTTTCCTTAAAAGGATTTCTATTAATACTAAAAAAAAGTAGGAGTGACAGAGGGCAACCTTGTCTTATCTCTTTAGTTATTTTCAGTCTTCAGTCTTTCCCCCATTTATAATGATTCTAGCTGACTGATTGTTAGCTTAATCCAATTTATAAATTTTGGTCCTATCCCCATTTTTTCCAATACAGCAAACATAAATTCCCAATTGACATTGTCAGATGCCTTCTCGGCATCCAAGAAGATCATGGATAATTTTTTTCTTGTTATGTTTTTCGTAGAATTCTAATAGATTCAAAACTATTCTTAGGTTATCCCTTATTTGGCACCCTGATAAAAATCCTGCCTGGTCTTCTTGGATCCATTCCTTCCAAATAATAATAATAATAATAATAAAAATAAAAAAATTGAATCTTTCTGCCAATATTGAAATAAATATTTTATAATGTAAATTTAAAAGGGAAATTGTCTATAATTTTTTATTTCTAAATTACCTTTATCTTCTTTTGGAATTAATGTTATTAATGATTCTCCCCAACATTTGGGTTTTGTATTTATATCCAGATTCATTATAATTCTATGCAGATGTAATAATAACTCATCTTCTAATACTCTGTAATAATGGGCTGAAAGCCCATTGAGTCCTGGTGCCTTCTCTATTTTGGTTTTCTTAATAGCTTTGGTTATCTCCATAATTGAGATTGGGACCTCTAATATTTTTTTTTTGTTCATCCATAATCTGAGGTATTTTTTCATTCTCTAAATAGTTTAACATTTCTTCTCTTTGTTCCTTTTTCATTTCTCCCCCCTTAAACAATTCAGGATAGAAATTAAGAAACATCTGTTTAATTTTTTTGGTTAGTTATATTTTTTCCCTTTTATATTTAGAATCATTTTTTCCCCTGTTCTTTCCATAATTTATAGGCTAGCCATTTCCTGGGTTTATTTGCATGTTCAAAAAAATCTTTGTCTCACAAATTTTAATTTCTCTTTGATTTCTGATGATAAAACAACCTCTAATTTTTTTTGAAGCAGTTTCAATTCTTGTTTTAACTTTTGGTCACTTAGGTAGGTTTTTAATTCTTTTTCCTTATTACTTATTTTATCTAAAAGTTGTTTTTCTTTTTCATTCATTATTTCCCTATTTTCTATTTTCTTTTGGATAAAAAAAACCCTCACATGAATGCCTTAGATGCCTCCCACACTATTTCTGTTTTTATCTCTTTATCTAAGTTCTCAGTAAAGAAACTTCTCAAAACCTTTTTAGCTTCTAAAACCGTATCATCCTCCAGTAGTAATTTTTCTTTGAGTCTCCAATTGTATTCCAATTTTTTACTAGTAAAATCTAATATTACCGGGTTGCAGTCTGAGATAATCTTGATAAGTATTTCTACTTTTTAAATATTCCTATGTAGTAGTTTAGAGACAAGGATCGTATCAAGTCTAGACCATGAGTTATGTCTATTTGAATAAAATGTATAGTCCTTTTCTTTTGTGTGTCTTATTTTCCATATATAATCTAGAGTATAGTTTTCTATGAGTTTAAAAAAGAATTTGGAAGTTTCCCTTGATTACTTTTACTAGTAGAATTCCTGTCCATACTGGGGTCTGTTACCCCATTCCAATCACCTAGAATCATTATACTGTCTAGGTCTTGTTTTGAAATTTGTGTTTCTAATTTCCTAAAGAATTTATTCTGACCTGTAAGAGGAGCATATATTCCTACTAATATAATATTGATTTTATTGTATTTAACTTTCAATCCTAATATGTGTCTGTCCTTATCTTTAAATAGTTCTTTTGCCTGGAATTTATTATTTATATAAATTGCTATGCCTTTCTTTCTTTTTCTCATTATTGGAAGTAAATACTTTCCCCAATTTAGATTTTTCCAAAAATTTGACATCTTTATTTCTGATGTGTGTTTCTTGTAAACAGATTATGTCTACTTTTTGTTTTTGTAGGTAATTTAATTTTTTTCTCCTTTTATGGATGGAATTTAGTCCTTTTACATTCCATGTCAGGATTTTTTCATTCATAATTTAACTAATTCTACTCTTACCATAAAGTCAGAAGTTTAATTTTAGATTCATTTTTTCCCTCTATGTAATTTTGTGATCTCTATCAGATCCTCCTCTTGGTCTGAAATCTCTTCTTCTCTTTTTTCTTCTTTATCTTCTATCTCTAGTTCAATTTGTCCTTCTTCTTCTCTCTCCTCCTTTTCTTCTTCCTGCATATCAGTTTCAAATCTTTTAGTTTCTTGTGCACTTGGATTCACTTTTTCTTTTTCTTTTTCCTTCTCACTGGGATCCATTTTCCTTTGTCCATCTTTATCCCTTTCAAGTGTAGATGACTCCAATTCTCTTCTGAATTGCAACATAAAGTATTTTGCTTTATAGATTCAGTTTAATGTATAACTTTGATTGTGGAAAAACAGTGATATTCCTTCTCTTTTTTCCCATATGTAGGAAATACTTTTTTTTCTTAAGATTTGAGATTTTATAAATTGATACTCTTTCTTTTTATTCAAAATTTCTTTTGGGATGTCTCTAAAAATTCTCAGTTCTTCTCCTTCAATTGTTAATTTGGTTTTTGATTTTGCTGAAGAATAATATCTTTCACCCTTTAATGTACCAAGTAAATAACAATATTGTGTGATAGTTTCCCCCCCCCAGCTGTCTTTGAACTAATTCTAAAAATCTTTTCTATTTTCAGGTCGCATTGTTCTGGTAACCATCTGATGTATTCCACTAATGCTGGAATTATTCTGTTAAAGAGATTTTCTTCTTTCATCTCCTTAAGTCCTCTTATCCTGATACATTTTGTCCTACTTTTGATTTCTGTTAGAGTGTTCATTAAACTTCCTTACTCCACTGCTTGTTCTAGTTTTTTTCATCCTGTTTTCTAATCCATTTGTTCTTATTTGTAAGTCTTGAATTGACATTTTGATTTGAGTGACATCCTTGGTTACCTGGTCAAGCTTTTGATTAATAGTTTCTAAATCTTTCCTTAAAATTGCCATATTGGCATCTGTAAATTTGGCTTGTTGGTCCAAGGAGTTTCTCCTTTGTGGCAGTTGGGCAATGCTTTGCCTTCCTGCAGCCATTTTTAATAGTGTTAATAGGGTTTATTTATTTATTTATATCTATTTATATCTATTTAATTTTGAGTCTGAGAGTCTCTCTTATAGTTACTTTAATTTGGTTTATATATTTAATTTAAGTTATTTATTTGTGTATATATGTTTTTCATTTCTATAAAGTTTTTTACTCAATTTATTTTATTTTATTTTTGTGATTGTTGGTGTTATTTATATTTTATCCTTTTCTACCTATTTTTACCCTCCTCTGGACCTTTCCTCTATTTCTTTATATAAATTCCTTTCCTACTTTTTGTTTTATCTTTGCAGCTTTAATAACCTTTTTCCTTTGGTTGCTAGTCTCCCTCACCAACCTCCCCCACTCTCTCTAATCTAGACTTTCAATTATGTGAAGGTCATTTAGGTTTGCTTTCCTTCCTCAGACAGCTGACCTTGTCAATGCTGTCTGATTTTAAATCCCACAATGTAAACCAGGGGTAGGCAAACTTTTTGAGCCAGGGGCCAGGTTGCTGTCCCTCAGACAATTGGGGGGATGAAGCACCAAAAATAAATAAATAAATAAATAATTTTTTAAAAATAAAAAATAATAAAATATGCATGCACACTCTCTCAGCCCCAGAAAAGCCATGGTAAAGCCCCGTGGAGATTTTGCCAAGAAAACCCCAAGAACAAGTAATAACAACAATAATCAATACCATCGTGGCTGGCGGTGGAAGTGGAGGGGGGCAGTGGGGGGTGGCAGCTGCAGTGGTGGCAGGATCAGCCTGGGGCCGGTCCAAAGGCCTTGGGGGCCACATCCAGCCCCTGGCCCTTAGGCTGCCTACCCCTGATGTAAACCGATACACAAAAGACAAAGAGCAATTTCCCCACCATGATCCCAATAGTTATCACAAAATACCAGTATGTTTTAAAACTGTTTTGCAGAAAATAACCACTCAGAGACTGAGAAGGAGCATTGTGCACAATACCAAAGTGTAATGAAAATAAGTTTATCTAATTTCTTAACTAAAACCTATATACTTTTCCCCAAACCTTCTTCAAAATATTTTTCCTATGCAAATCCCCTCTCCATCCAATCCTAAATCTCCATGTTACCCTGATAATCACAGTATTTTATTCTCTCTAATGTAAATTTCTAAATCAGAAATATGATCTTCTCCTAGAACAAGTCATACACAATTATAAGAAATCATCATCATCATCATCATCATCATCCTATAATAGTAAAGTTTTGCTTTGACCCATCAAGACATCAGATAGGATAGATGGTTGGGTGAGTCACCTCTTAGCACTATCACTCGTGTTGAATTTTGTAATGACAAACCTCTGCTAAGTTCTTTTGCTGTGTCCTTTGACTTAACTCAATTTTTTCTCCAATTTATTATAATTGCCTCCTGATGCAGTACTTCCACAGAGATGAAAATCGGAAAAAAAAGCAGAGATAAGTGTTGCCAAAGCCCTGCAGGGGTGTTGTTTCCAGGGCTTTTGTGGCTCCTTTATTTAGAACAAGAGTTTTTATCTAGTCCCAGAGATTTTCTTTATCCACTTTATCAACTTTATACTTTATACAGTCTTTTTAGAGGGCTCTTAAAAATCTGATTCTGTGGCCTCTTTAAGCTGTTTTTTTTTTATATATATAGAGGATCATTCTTATTTATTCAAATTAATTATGTCCCTGAAGCCTTGGAGCTATTCTTATCCTCTTTTCACAGTTCACAGTTTACAGTTCCTCAAGTCCTTTTGATCTGTTAATGAGTTATTGAGGCAGACGTGACCAATCAAGTATCTATGTAAGGTCCTCACATTGAGTCCATGGTGGCTTGGGCTTTTTCAGTTTAGGGCCATGACAGGAGTTCCACAAAGGGTTTTTTTATATTAAAACAATGCTTGTAAAAGTCTGGAAACTATGCCCTATGGCTTAGGAAAATGGGTCTGTTTGAAAAAAGAAGATTAAGAGGTGAAATGATAGCTATGCTTGCATATTCAAAAGGATGTTATATTAAAGATGAAGCAAGCTTGTTGTCTGCTGCTCCAGAGACTAGGACATGGAGCAATTGATTCAAATTACAGGAAAAGAGATTCCACTTATTTGGAAGAACTTCCTGACAGTAAAAACTGTTCAATAATGGAATATGTTGCCTCAGAGTGTGGTGTAGTCTCTTCCTTTGGAATTTTTAAAACAGAGGCTGGATGGCCATTTGTCAAGAGTGTTTTTATTGTGTATTCCTGCATGGCAAGAGGTTGGACTAGATGCCCTTTGTGGTCTCTTCCAACTCTTGGATTTTTTTAAAAAATGTAATTATGAAGGCAAGTAAGTGGTGATGGGGAGCTGAAAAGATAATCATCAACTAATTACTTTTAAAAAGTATTGTCAACAAGTTTGGAAATAAGATGGTACATTCTTATCTGGAACAGACTTCAGTCCTTAAAGATAGGACTCTGATCACTGTTATCCAATCCTGTAAACAAATACTCATGCTATTGGAAGTTTCTTTTTAATACCCTTAGCTCTGATTCAGTTCGATATGATAGAGAATTCTCCCCTTGCCACTTTTTGCTGTAATCAATCACACAGTTTAACAATTTGATGTAGTTATGCCATGAGCCAACATGTTTTTTTACAGTTGCTAAGGCAACCTAATGGATAATAAATATGACTGGGTCATTAGATTTGTAGGTCCAAATTATCTAAAGATCTAAATCTTTGGTTGCCTGTTAGAGTAAATGTTCCATTTTATAAAATGATTTGGAAGACTGGATAAGTGGCCTTTTCCCTAACATTCTCTACCTCAGTACATCCCTGAATTAAAGTATCATGTGTTTATTTTTTGTTTTGCCTGTAACATATCTTGTGCCATAACCAAGTTATTCAGAAACTGCATTGCCTTTGTTTGCTCTTGCTTCTGTTTCCTCATTTTGTTGCATTTTCCCCATAAAAAAATATGGTTGATACACTGATGGAAAATCCCTGAAAATTGAACTGTCTTTCCTGTGCATTTGGAATGAAAACTAGTTATCATGAAGATTACAGGTTAGATTGCCTGAGTACAATAGGTGCTGTTCACTATACCATGTCGGTTGTAAGGGGGATATGTGTACATGTATACACCTGTCCTCTTTACAACTGACATGGTATAGTGAACAGAGTAAATAATAATTAGACAAAGTGTTACACTCACTGTTACAGATGTGCATTAATCCCTCCTCTTCCCTCCCACATTTCATTTACAGACAAATAGTATAACTTCCAACATTTCATAGATGAAAACTGGGACACATGTGGCCAAGCAACATCAGAGTGTGGCTAAGATGGCAAAGGATATTAATAGGGAAGAAAAGATAAGCTAGGAGAGGCTGCAGTAGTTTACATTTGCCTTAGCCTATTGGGAAGGGCAAGATTCTGCCCCCCTCTCTCCTCCCTTCATCTCAATTACCTGAGTGAAAAATTACTTTTGGACTTTGTACTCATTTTGCAGCTATTGAAATAAGCTGGGAAGAAAGTGGGAGAAGGAGAGAGAAACTGGGATATTTAAAAGCCACTGAAAAGATGGAACATTAGAGGATTAATTAGGATCATCTCTGCCAAATTGGAATAGTTGGGGGGGTATGAATATGTTTAGTAGGTTACTGTGCTACTTCAAAAACATGCAGCTCCATTTGAACATATGTGATAATGAAATGAGGGTGCGTGCTGCATGTGACAACTGATTCATTCTGCTCTCAACTGTCTTACAAAGTGAGAGGCTAACATAGCCATTGCCTATGTTTTTAGCCAATACTGTTCTGATTCGTTTTAAATTCAGGCAATTGGCTATTCAAAGTCTCAGTGTTAGTAATTTCTTGGTTTTTCCATCTATCAAGGGGATGCAACTTAAAAAAATTTCTTCCCTTGCAGGTCTGATCATAAACCACTGAAAGACTGAATCAAAGTATGTCTGGAAGGAATGAATAAAGGAACACAATAAAAGAAAGAGAGAAATGCTTTGGGAGAGAAAATGTAGATTCCATTATAAACCGACAACTCACATTCAGATTTCTTCTTTTCTTTTAAAAAAGGAGGAAGGTGAAGATAAAAAAATACTGATATACATCACAATATCATAATGCAAAATCGAATGCCACAAAGCTTTCTGAAAGGCAATTTAAGATAAAAGCTCTACAGCTTGTAAGGTCCACAGACTCACTAAAGAAAATATGCTTTCAACTGTTCTTCCTTTCAAACAAAATGTTCAGCTTTGTTCAGACAGGCTTGAAAGCTGAAAATATTTGATGCAGATCACTCTGTCCATCTGTATGTCTTATAGTTAGAAAAATAGCCTGTGTTTCAGTGGCTAAGTGGTCAGAGCCATTTCAGATTAGCCAGCCTGGCCATGATAAAAGAACTTCATGCACAGCTGAAGGTTTGCTTCGCCTTTAAAAAAAAAACAAACTGTAATTTTGCTTTGAATGTCAAAGAGAAAAGTCACTGTTCTGCTTTAAAGTTGCTTTACTCTTCAGCAACAACAATTTTTGCACTAAAGATTTATTATTTAAACTAGCTATAGTACCCAGCTTTACTCAGGAAAATCAATGATGATTGTTAAGGAACAGTTTTCTGCTCTGAAGGATAACTGCATGTCTTTTTACAACATCCCAAAACCGCAAAACAGTGATACCTTTATAGGGTCAACTAAAACTGCACAATATGCATCATACAAGCTTTCAAAGCTCCATTGGCTTCTTCATCAGGAAAGGTGTTAAAAACCATACAGGAGGAGAAGAAGAAATGACAATGCTAGAGCCACAGGCCTACATTTTATTTTGTTGTTGTCAGTTAAGATGGTCTAGAGCAGGTTTCCTCAAACTATGGCCCACAGGCCACATGCAGCTCACTGAGGACATTTATCTGGCCCGCCGAGGGCCCATTGGGGCTGCTTGGTGGAGCCGAAGGGGCGGGGGGAGGCGAGGCGGGCCAGGTGTGGCAGCCTCTCCTCCGTCATCATCTCCCAGAGGAGATGCTCCAGGAGGCTCCTCTGTGAAAGAGGAGGTGGATGAAGGCCCATCAGGGCCATGTGGACCCCAGCACCCCGAACCCCCCATGAAGCACACCTCCTGGGAAGAGCCGGCTATGGCAGCAGCAGGAGCCCTTCCCTTGCAGGAGGAGGAGGAGAAGGAGGAGGGTAAAGCAGGGAGGTCTTTCCTGAGGGAAAGGGCACCAAGGAGACGAGAGTGGAGGGGAGCCCCCCTGGACTCTCCTGGCCCCACCTATAGAGCCCGCCCTTGCCCTCCAAGGTTGCAAGAAATCATTTGCAAGCCGTGGGCTGCTTGCAGGTGCCTCCTAAGCACACCAGCCTCCCAGGTTAGTTTTGTTGGAGAGTCTAGTTTTCTTTTGCATAGATAACACTCTGGGTGTGGAGAGGGGTGGCCTTCTGGGTCGTCTGCCCACTAGAGCCCACCTTTGCCCTGCTATACACATTTGCAAATATATCCTTTGCAAAATATATCCTTTGCAAACCAGTTAGGGTGTGTTTGCAAACGCCTGAGGGCAGCAGCCTTCCAGAGATGAAGAGTCAAAAATTTTATTTTATTTTATTCTATTTTATTTTATTTTATTTTATTTTATTTAAATGCAGTTATTGCAGTTAATATTGATGCAATAAATATTACCAAAAGTCAGGTTCCCAGGGTAAAAGGGTAAGAGCCCCTTACCCTTGCCATCCAAGGTTGCAAAAAATCCTTTGCAAGCTCCTGGGCTGCTTGCAAGTGCCTCCTCAGTGCACCAGCCTCCCAGCAAAAGTCTCCAGCATTACTTTTGGACAGTCTAGTTTTCTTTTGCCTAGGACTTGATAGGGAAGCATGCCTGGTGAGGATGCCCTCTGGCTTGCATGCCAACTAGAGTCCTCCTTTGCCTTGCCTTGCCTTGCCATGCAGTTGCAAAAACCCTTTGGAAGCCCCTGGGGTTTTTGCAAGCACCTGAGCGAACCAGCCATCCGGAGCATTTTATAGCTAGCCTTTTATCTATTCATTGAGGAGAGCCTAGTTTCCTGGAGCCTGCTCTTCTGCTTGCCATGCAAGGTTGCAAGAAATTCTTGGCAGTCCCAGGGGCTCTTTGCAAGCATCTCAGTGCAGCAAACTCCCAGGGAAAGGGTCCAGCATTTTTCTTTGGCATAGTTTTCTTTTGCATAGGATTCTGGAGGGTGGCATTAGCTTCTGACTCATGTGCCCCCTAAAGTCTTCCCTTGCCTTGCCAAGCAAGGTTGCAAAATCATCATCATCATCATCATCATCATCATCATCATCATCATCATTTACAATCTGACCCTGGCTCCCATTGAATAGTTCCCACTGAAATACCGGTAAGTTTGTTGATTTAACTTTACTTGTTCTTCATTTTAAATATTGTATTTGTTCCCATTTTTTTTACTTCAAAATAAAATGTGTGCAGTGTGCATAGGAATTTGTTCATAGATTTAAAAAAAACAACTATATTTCAGCCCTCCAATGGTCTGCAGGGGTAGGCAACCTTTCCCCTTTAAGGGCCGAGGGACTTCAGCTCCCAGAAGCCTCAGCCATGTTGGCCAATAGTCCCATGTTGGCCAATAGCTCCTGGGATTCTGGGAGCTGAAGTCCCTCGGCCCTTAAAGGGGAAAGGTTGCCTACCCCTGAGGGACAGTGAACTGGCTCCCTGTTTAAAAACTTGGAGGACCCCTGGTCAAGAGCAATATCAGTGCAGGCAGAGACCACTCCTTTCTTTGGACAAGTGGGCTCTGGAAGACAAAGGAGCTTATTGCATTGCCAAAAAAGTGTCTTAATTTTTTCGGCTTCAGTCTTCTTCCGGGACACACCCAGATGTTATCACATGTAAGTCGCTGCTAATTCTACCGTGAAGCCACCAACCAAATACAGCCCAGGTCAGATGTGTGTTGAAGCTGCATTCATCCAGCAAATTTTTGAAGTCAGAAGCTTCTGTTTTTGAAAAAGTGCCAGCTGAATGCAGCTTCCCACATATGATCTGGGCTGTATTTGGCCGGCAGCATCACAGCAGAATCAGCGGCACCTTACATGTAATAACATCTGGATGTATCCCGGAATAAAACTGAAGCCAGGAAAAGGTAAAACACTTTTTTGGCAATGTGATGAGCTCCAATGAGTTATAAAATCCAGACAATAAAATTTCAGTCTATTAGCATATTATTTGGTGTTCAAATATTCCTCAGTTGCTCATGAAATAATCTACAAATTGGCCATCATTCCCACTACTTTTTATGTATGAAAGAATCATGGTGTCCTCCAGACTGCTCAAGTGAATTTCATACACACCCACACAGCCTGTATGTTAAGCCAGACAATCACAACCGTCTCCTCCAAAACTGATGAAAATCTATCCAGTCATTTGTGTGTGATACAGTGACAAGACACATCGAAACTACTACTGAACATATAACTAAAGGAATCTTCTCAGAGACAGTTTTGAACCCTGGGAACCTGACTTTTGGTAATATTTATTGCATCAATATTAACTGCAATAACTGCATTTATTGTATCAACACCACTGTAAAGAATGGAAAGACGTGCCTCACTTCATGCAGCCCTTTGAAAATTTAGGGTAAAAGATTTGCATTTTTCTGGATTGTATTACATTCTATCCCACTCCCACAACTGTATAAATATGCTGTATAACTGAGGCCTTCATGCCACATGATACTGCAACCAAAGAAGTGGATTTATAAACAGAAAATCTCATGCAAAAATTAAAAAAAAAACAGTTTTAAAGGTCCTGACACATTTCTTTTTCTCTCCTTCCTTCCTTCCTCCTTTTCATATAGAAATTTAATATTATTTTTACAGCTAAACCAGTGTTAAAATGTAATTTTTAAACTCAGCTCATAGTAATCTTTCAAATAGTGTGCAATTCTACACTGTAAAATGAAAACAACAATAATAATTTGAGTGCTCCTAGGATATGATTTTTATGTACCCCATGCAACCTGTATTTTAAGTCAGACCATTCTAAACACTACCTTCAAATTAGGTGAAAATCCAAAGAAAATAATAATAATAATAATAATAATAATAATAATAATAATAATAATAATATTTGGGGAACTCCCAGGGAACCCAACTAAATTTCATGTATGTTACATACTTTATTTTTAAGTCAGACCATACCAAATTTGCCCTGCAAAATTGGTGAAAATCTGTCCAGCTATTTTCATTTGATGCAGTGACAAAGAGATCCCTAATGCTATTTATATAGATGGCCAGAGGAAGAGTAAAGAATAGAAATACAGAAAGAAAGGTGGTTGAATTAGGGGTCATGACAGTCAAAAGAATGATATGTGCACAGGTTATCACAATGTTTTATGTTATTAAAGGGCAAATTATTAAAAGCAAAATAGGATGGGTCTGGCCAGATGTCATATGCAAGTCCACCCTTTAGTTTTAGATTAATTTAGTTTAATTTTTGGTTTTAGTTTTCCATATTTTACTTCAGTGATAATTCAAAAAGAAGATTGTAGTCAAGAAGTCAGAAGAGGAAGGTTTGGAAGGCCAGCTATGAAACAACTAGACCAGATGAGGATATATACAATTGTCAAGATATATCCTTGAATATAAAAATCAGGATCATTCATACTATAGTATTCCAACTTTCTATGCATGGTTGTGAAAGTTGCACAGTGAAGAAAACTGATAGAAAGAGAATCAACTCATTTGAAATATGATACTGGAGGAAAATTCTGTGGATACTATGGACAGCCAAAAAGACAAAATAAATGTGTCCAACAGCAAATCAAACCTGAACTTCCCCCAGAAACCCAAATTACTAAGCTGAGACTATTGTATTTTGGATATATAATTAGAAGCCATAACTCATTCAAAATTATAATAATTATCTGTAAGGTATAACAGATAGAGCCAGCATTGTGTAGAGCTTTGAACATTGGAGTGTATCTCTGGAGACCAGGGATCTGAATCCTCACTCAGCCATGGAAACTCACTGGGTTACCTTGAGCAAGTCACACTTCCTCAGCCTCAGAGGAAGGTAAAAGCAACCCCCTCCCCCCATGACAGGTTTGCCTTAAGGTCACCATAAGTCTGAGATGACTTGAAGCAGGGGTAGGCAACCTTTTTGAGCCGGGGGCCGGGTTGCTGTCCCTCAGATAATTGGGGGGCCGAAGCACCAAAAAATAAATAAATAAACAAATAAATAAAATTTAAAAAATATGCATGTACACTCTCTCAGCCCCAGAAAAGCCATGGCAAAACCCCTGTGGAGATTTTGCCAAGAAAGCCCCAAGAACAAGTAATAGCAACAAGGATCAATATCATCATGGTGGGCGGCGGCGGCGGCGGCAGCAAGACCAGCCTGGGGCCGGTCCAAAGGCCTCGGGGGGCCGCATCCGGCCCTTGGGCCTTAGGTTGCCTACCCCTGACTTATAGGCAGCCAAGAGCAAGATATAACACAATAGGAAAAGAGGAAATCCACAATGCAAGCTATAGACTCAATCATGGAAGCAACCACCCTGAGTTGGCAACACTTGAGCAGAGATGTTGATAACAGGATGACTTGGAAGGCTCTCATTCTAGAATCATCATGAATCAAGTTGTCTTCATCCCAATTAACAGCAACAACAAAGACCCATGCATACCTCAAAATTATGTTGTTATGTCTGATGCTTTGTTTGGTGGCCCACCTCCCTTGCCACCATTTTCTAACCAATGCTTTTTAAAAATCCCCTCTTTAAAGCATATTTCAGAAGAAAATGTAAACACATTCCGCTGGAATACAGACAGTGATCATCTTCCTCTAAGTATATTGTTATGGCCCACAATCTTATGTTTCCTTCTATTCATAATTGTCAGGTTTCTCACTCTAGAGACTACTTGAAATTATTCCTTTGTGAATATTGCTTCATGTGCCATTAACTTAACTAATGTGCACAGCTTAGGAATTTAGCCTTTTGGATTACTGCTCCCAGAATCCCTCATGCAGGATGGCCACTGATGGCAGTGGATGGGAGATTCTGAGAATTGCAGTCCTGAAAGTAACCATTCCAAGTTTGGATTGGCTTAACTGTTGTGATATAAACTTTAACAGACAACAGTAAACTTAACCAGTTTCTTTACAAGTTTTTCATTCCATCCCAGTATGGTGGGAAGAAGAGCAGATTCAGAATGACTACTGTAAGTGGAATAATGTGCTCAAGATAGAAAACTTCTGATGTTTGGTTACAATTATACTGACACATTAAAAGGTTTTTTGCCCTCTGGGGTATTCCTGGCAAGCAAAATTGAAGTTAAATGTTCCTCCTACTGTGAATTGGAAATCTAGAGAGGGAATTTTGCATAGCTGTTGTTAGAGGGCAAGGGCACCAGTATTAACCAGATGGTTCCTGCTATTTAAAAAGAGTTCTGTTTATAGCAATAGTTTCCATTTTGTAGCTAATGGTGAAACATTTCAGTAGAAGAAGAAAGTGGAATTTTAAAGCTGCTTGATCTCTTTGCTGAGACCATATGCAGCTTTTAATATAAACTTTTGTGAAGCACCATAGGAATGCTTTAACATTTTAAATGGATAAATAAATAAATAAATGGAAGTGCTCATTGCTGTTTATTTATCTGCTGGAGGCAAGATGATGGGTTTAAAGTTTATTATCAAGGATGAGTTACGAAGAGGAAACAGGGAAGATGTTACAGTGGTTTCACTGACTGCTGGTCTGCTCCTGCAGAGCGGGGCAATGAAACTGCTCATTATGACCTATAAAGCCTTATATAGTCCAAGACCAACTATCTAAAAGACTGCAACTCCTTACATATGCCTGCCTGAGATCCCTATGGGAGGGCTTTCTCTCAGTCCCTCCACTGTTTAGTGAAAACACAGGAGAGGGGCTTCTCAGTGGCACTGGAACTCCCTGAAATGGGAGACTTCCTTCCTTCCTTCCTTTTGCTTTTGACTATTAATTGGTGCTGTAGAAGTGTCTTTTTTGGGGGGGAGGGGTAATGTTATGGTTTAATTCTCATTTTTTATATATCCAGTGCTTTCAAACTGTTATAATGCTGTGCTGTTTTTAGCATGATTACATTCCAGGAGGACAATCTCAATTAAGGAAGCCCCAGCCCTGAATTTTTAGGAGCTGAACAGGACCATAACAACAGGGTGTCTCAGGAGCGTCTCATCCATTGGGTGGTATAAATTCAAGCTGATTTGGTGGCTATTCAGAACAACAATTGTTAATAGGATAGTCCATCTAATTGCTTTTAACAATCAGTCTAGGCTTCTCCTCATCATTTTCCCCACACCCTTTAGAAACATGTTTTAAGGCATTGTTTGAATATTTTTGAATATTCTTCCCATTCATAATTAGGAAGAAACACAACTACTGGACTCTTTCTTAGGACATTATCGCATGTGGGCCAGAAAGTGAAAATAAAGTGGAAATGAGGCAT
>CM034701.1:190036522-190051630 GCA_020142125.1 Phrynosoma platyrhinos | reverse complement strand
CCTTAGTCTCCCCCCTCCTTTTTCAAATTATATGCAAATAAATGCCCACAGTTTAAATTATATTGCCAAGATCCTGTATCAAAAGAAACATTTCTGGCAAATAGCTATGGCACAACCTACCACAACCACCATTTCATTGTGGCAGCCCCCCATGGTGACTCTATTTTGATAGACAGCAGGCAGCAGTAGAGACAGAAGTTTCCTTTACTGCTTTCCTTCACTGTTAATAGCATCCCCAGTTTTTCCTTGGGCTTTTCAAAGGTCCCTGGGATAACTTTATTATTATGTATTCAATTAAAGGCCTAGTGTGGCATAGTGGTTTGAGTGTTGGACTATGACTCTGGAGACCAGGGTTCGATTCTCAGCTCAGACATGAAACACACTGGGTGACCTCAGCTTCAGGAGATGTCAGTAGCAAACCTTCTCTGAACAAATCTTTCCAAGAAAACCATAGAGTCACCATAAGTCAGAAATGACTTGAAGGCACATAACAACAAAAATTCAGTTAATGGGAAGTAGTTGGGGGCATCTATGCATCTCCCCCTACTCTCCACCAAGACAGAGATGGCCAGCCAATTCAATATGAAATGATGACAGAAACAGAAGAAAAATAAAACAACACCCAGAGGGATTTAGACAAATACAATGAAATCAAGAATGAGAGGGTTTTCACATCACTAGTTCTGATATGACAATCTGGACAGTGAGACATCAAGGCCATTATTTGTCTTTTAATCACTTGCAAGTTGAAGGATCAATTCCTCTGAAGCCACCTCTGATCTTTAAATAAGCTGGGGGATTTTGTACATTTCTCCTTGGCAGTATACACTCTTGTTCTAATTGCAGGAGGGGAACCTCTGCCCTTCTTGTGTTTGATAGATTGTTCTTGTTTCTGTCTCAGACATATCCAGGGAAAACTTTAGTCATTTTCCAAGTGGTTTATTAAGAAATGAGCACAACACAGCAACAAGTATGCATTGTCTAACCATGCCAATACTTCCCCTTTCCCCTGAGAACTGGCATATATAAATGGAGAGAGAGAAAAATAACAGGCAATTATTTCTGAACTCTGTTGGACCAACTGCTGATCAATAATATGTTTGATTTAAATTCTTGGGCTTCCTTCCTTCCTGAAATAATATTACTAATTAGGATTGCCAGGTTGTAAAACAGAGAATAAGCTTTTAGCTTTAAGTGCCCCAATAAAGTGGAAGATGAGAAAGCTTGGTTGTTCTAATTATATACTGGCAAAGTGCATTTCTTCTTAAATGCATCTTTAGACATCTTTAGACCAGCTAAATGAATGGGAGAACAGCATTTGAGATCTCCCTGTGTCAGACTGTAATATTTAGTATCAATCATCTATAGGTTTTTCTGGTTTGCCCTCAACTCAGCCAACCCCACTTCTCCTGCAATGAGTAAAATTGCAGCAGTAAAGAAAGCAGTTTTGATTTTAAAGGACTTTGATGGTGATGCACTTACTATGTTGGTAGCATTTGATGTACAATGAGGAAAGGCTGGGTTGCTTTATGTTTAATCAAATTCTCATTCCCAAATAGATAAATAAATGAAGGTCTGTCCTCCCTTTCCAGTGCAACTGATCAACACTGTCTAATGAATATGCCATTATTTCAATTATGTTGCTTTTATGGTTTATATAGTTGGCTTGCTTGCAGAGCTTTTCCTGAAATCAGATTTATTTTTGTTTTGCCAGTACATTTTATAGCCTTATCAGTTTTATTATTATAAGGCTATAACTAAAATCATGTAGTTAGGAGAAAACTGCCAAAATGAACTCTTTGTGAGGTAGAAAAAGTAGCTGCCACCAGCATATTTGGGAGATTTGTGAGTCATGAATTCCTATTTGAAGTAACAGATGAAGATTTTTGTTTGTTTGTTTTTTGGAAGACTAAGACAATGCCTGAAGGTATCCTTACTTGCCTAGAGGAATTGCTACCACTTGGGCTTATAAAACCAGGTGGCACTTGGCAGAAGGTTTTAGCAGTAATACAAAATATGTTTCCCAGTGAATACCATCAGATGTGAAGTCTGCTTCTGGGGCAGCCACTGGCTTCCATGGCAGGCATGTAATGAATCCACTCTGAGTTTAAGTCCAGACCTTAGGTACAGAAGGCTAAAAAGTCTGGAATAAATCCCAGTGGGAATTTCCCACAGTTGTGCCATGGAAACCTCTGGGTGCTCCTATATGCTACTGTGCACACAAAGATGAATAACAGAGAAGCAAAGTGGCAGCTGCTGTCTGCCTTCAAGTCATTTCTGACTTATGGTAACCATAAAGTGAACCTTAGGGTTTTCTGGAGCTAAGAAAAAGTGAAACATCCGAGGTCACTGAGCAGGTTTCTATGACCAGGTGGGGATTTGAACACTCATTCCTCAAATTCCTAGTCCTATGCTCAAACCACTACATCACACTGGCTCTCAAGGTGGTAGGAAAGCCAGGTAAATATCTACTGAACATGTGCACCAAAAGCTGAGCAATGAGTATCCAAACTGGCATGCATCACCATTATGGTGCTTTTTGGTACCAAATTTGTCACAGCAGTGGTGGTTATAAGCTTCATTGTGCCCTGACAAGTTAATTTCCTGTGTGGTGGGTTAGGTATTGATTTTTTGAACATAAAAACATCCTGTCGTGCTTTCTCATCTGAAGTAGCCAGACATAGGTTGACCACATTGGTAATAACTAGGCCCTAGCTGCTCTGGGAAAGAAGATCATCTGTGAAATCTGAGCTCTAATAAGAAACCATATTCCTCATGGACTAATTTGTTTCCATAATAAAACTTTTCATGGTGCTGCTCCCAGTCAGTGGCCAAGGTCTTGTATTGGGGTGAAATAGAGTAAGTCACCACTTGCAGAGTTATGGAGTTGTTGTGTTATGCTGCGCAACTGATTGCACATCTAAAATTATCCCAGTACACACTCCCATTGCACAACATCAAATGCAAAGAAAGAAAAAAATAAAGAAAGGCATTACTCTTCAAATCTCTACACAACTATAAACTACATGCATCTACCATGCAATGACCAAAACAGTACATCCACTGCTATATGTCACCAATGGCATTCTGATTGCATCTGCTTTTGTGGTGAAAAAGTTTGCATGTTTGTTTATATGCAGTCATATATATGCATCTGTCTTAAATTAAAATAACAATTTGGACTAATTTTTCAGAAAGGAAGTTCAAAGTTCAAAGTTCTTTATTACGACCAATCGGTCAGAAAGGAAGTTGCATGGAAGCCACAATGGTTCATAAAGTGCATTGCTTGGCATGACTGTAGCACTCACTTTTCATCATGTTGTGCTAAAATTCCACTTTAAGAGGGGAAACTGGAGAACAAACGACAATTTGCTATCTGAGACCGAGCAGGGAATATTGCTTCCCCTACCAGTCAAGGTGCTCAAAACTATACAATTTATTTTGGGAACCAGAGGCAAAAAATCCCAGGGGAAAAATATACAATAAAAATAAACTACATAGCCAATATTTTTATTTTATTTTATTTTGGGGGGTGGGGGAACCCAAATCACCTGCTCAAGGCAGTAATCACACTGTCTAATGGCAGAGCTGGTCCAGATAAGAGAAGGTGCACCGGATCAGATCAAAGGTGTGACCGAGAACATCCTATCCTCTTCCCAAGTCTCTGCTATGGCCGGTGGTCTGGGCTGCAGAGATTTTGAAGGCTCCCATAAGGCCAGGTGTTCCGAGGGAGGAGGGGGTGGGGGAGGAGGCTCACTGCCCAGCTCCCAAAGTCTCTTCCCAAGTCTCTGCTATTTTGAACATTCATGGCAATGTTCAAAATAACTCCTAAATAAGCATTGCTGCTGCTGCTGCTGCTGCTGCTAAAATAGCGTCTGATTCCCCAAAGTAACATCAGACCACAAACAGACTCTTCAAGGCTGCTTCCTGTCAGCTGATTCCAAAAATTCTGTCTGTGCCTTTGCCCACACTGAAAACAGTTTATTTCCTCTCCTGGCATCAACTTTCAGATGGAACATTTGGTAAACCTTGGTAAACCCAACCTTGGTGAATAACCTTGGCATGCAGGTATGGTTTGTATTCCAGATATTTGGAAGAGTGGATGGCTAAATTAATGAGGCATGAGTTGTAATTGTAGCTGATTAAGCCACCTTAGGCCTATTCCACACATAGACATGTTGCTTCTTACAATATTCTTTGAAATTTTACTTGTTGTAACAGAGAAATAGGTAAGGGAGGAACTGATTTTCAGGAGGCGCAGAGTCAGAGACAGAATGTGGGTTGCAAGATAAGTAGTGGAATTATTGAGAAGGAAGAGGCTGTACTAGTTTATTATATTAGAAGCATTCTTCATTATTATTCAGAAGATGACTATTGTTCTGCACATTGACTTATTCAATAAATAAATAAATAAATAAATATACAATTTAAATCTTTTAAATCCTGTAAAATCTTTTAAATGCCTGTGTACTGGTGGGGTTAATTACAAAGCATGACAGAAATGAATGGAAATTGCATGTGACAACTAATTTATATCACATTGATCCCAGTAGGTCTAATTCAGTAGGACAAGGGTGGCCAAAGGACAAAAGTGGCCTGTGGTGCACACATCCCCCATGGCCATTTCTGGGACCTCAAGGGGCCCCATGGGGCAAAAATTTGGATTTTGTTTTAAAAAAATCTTTTTGCTCTGCAGTGCTGCAAAATGATCTCTAAGGGGTTTGGAAGGCCTTTCCACTATGTTTGGGGGGGGCTGAGGCTCAGGTGTAGGGACGTTATCCCACGTGGGCCAGAAAGCGATAAAAATAAAGTGGAAATGAGGCATTCCGAAAATAAACCGAAAATAAACCTTGATTCCACAAATGGCTTTCACACGTAATTACCTTAATTGCGAAATTACAGTAAGCGCATTTAATGTTCACACACAAGTGAGAAAAGCCCATAAATGTACTAGAAATGAGCTTCTTGCACATGCACAGATAGAGGAATGCTCGCTGTGGAACCATGGGAAAAAGCAGAGAAATGCTCCCAAATACGCATTTGCTTTTCACAATATGGTAAATGTGAAATTACTGTAATTTCGCAAATGCATTTCCTCAAAACTACCAAATTTCAAAAGATCTCAAATAACACCAGTTTCTGTCCAGTTTCTGTCCAGTTTCTGTGCGACGTTCTGTGAAATCGTGAGGCACAAATCCAGTTTCTGTTTGGGATTGGTGTGGATTAACCAGCAGATTTCCCCCGTGTGATAACCTCCCAGGAGATGAAAATATTGGAAATACCCCCATATGTCCTTGAGAGGGTGTGGGAGACATTTCCAGCACATTTGGAAGGCCTCTTGACCTTCCAGTTTATGCCAAGGGGATACCTTTTTTAAAAATGGAAGTCAACAGGAGGTGACATCTGCCCACTTCTTTCAATAAAAAAGACTTCCTGTCAGCTGATTCCAAAAATTCCGTCTGTGCCTTTGCCCACACTGAAAACAGTTTAAAAGTAGTCCAGGAAGGTCCCCCAAACATGGGGGATGCCCCATGCCATCTAGAGGAAGTTGGGGACATTTCATCATTCATTTGTGTGCAGTGAGTGAGTTGCAATCCTCCAAGGTTTCCTTCCACAGTTTTCCACCCCTGCAATAGGACTAGTCGGATTTAGTCCAAAAGGATAGTCTGTTTTCTACAAACAGGAAGACAGTGACAGCTTCTACTTGGGAAAAGTCTGCACTCAATGGCCTTTAGGGTCTGGAGTCCTGTGAAGGATTCCTCTATGGACATATCACACTTCCTTTTGAAAGAGATGATGGTACTGAGCCTCAAAAGACTGTACTACCAAAAGGAAGTTAATTGCAGTACCCACATCATTGTTAGTGCAAAACATTTTTTTAATCAGCTATCCCAGCTGCAAAGTCAAATCTTTTAAGAAAATACTTTGCTACTTCCCTCCCCTCTCCCTGCATATGGCAAAGGTTTTGCAGAAAATAATTGGTCTAGGGAAATTATTCTCTTTAAATTCAAACTAACTATAGACATTTCTTATTAACCCCACAAAACGTTATTTCCTTGGGTCATCTTATTTTCCATCTCAAATGTCAGCCTTCCTCAGAATATAATTACTTGCATATTTGTGTGTGACAAAGCCCTCTTTTTTCATAATTTGCACAATCTGATTATTAAGGCAGCATCTTCACTTCATTTCATACATCAATCCTTTGTCATAAGTGACATTCTTTTTTGATGCCAGTATCCAACAACTAGTGCTCAGCAGGACTCTGTAGTGTGAATGTGTGAATGTTTCTCTGATGTCCCTTCAGTATAGGGCATTATTTTGCATAATTGTCCTAAACAGATTTCCCTAGAAGTAAATTAAACTTATTTTAGTGCCAGTCTCATTTTGGACAATAGATTTCTCCATTATCACTAGAAATGTATCTTGGTACAGGTATGCATGGGCAGGTAACACACACACCAGATGTCAAACTAAAATGTTGTTGAGATGGATCCAGAGAAGTACCTGGGGGACTCGGTTCATGCAATGGGGCTCTCCTGGCTTCTTCCTGTCATAGTAATAAGCCCATTACTATAGATTTAGAACACACTCTATATAGGCTGACTGTGCAAACACTGCAGCAACTTTTGTGGTTCCAAAATGCTACAACCAGGATGCTGACTTAGGTCAGTCACAAGGATCATATGTCTGTCTTGTTGAAAGAGCTTTGTTGGTGAGTAGTCAATTTCCAGGCACAATTCAAAATGCTGATTATCATCTATATGGCTTATGTCCAAACTGCCTGAAAGGTAGTATCTCCCTATATGAAACAGCCAGAATCCAAAATCCTTAAAGGGAAAGTTTTTTTTTCAGACCCACCACTATCACAGGCTTATCTGGTGCGAACATAAGAGAGAACTTTCTCAGTGGCTGCTTTCAGATCTGGCCTACAGAGGGCTTATCTGACTACTTTTCTGCTCTCTTTTCACCCAGTGGTTAAAGACATTTATTACTATTACTATTATTATTATTATTATTAATGCAAGACTTGTGACAGTAGAACAATTCAATGGGGTGTCCTTTGGTTTTCTCTTTTTGTTTTTAATCTTTTTTTCTTTTAAATTACTATATATAGTTTTAGCTAGATTTTCCTTTAATTTATTGTATAAGTGACTTTGGGCCTTTACAGACTGCCAGAAATCATGCAGCTTGAGGCCACTTTAACTGTCCTGGCTCAGGAATCATGGGAACTGTAATTTATTGTGGCACCAGAGCTCTCTGACAGAGAAGGCTCAGTGTCCCAGAAAAAAATACAATTTTATTTATTTATGTTAATTTATTTTATTTATACTCCTTTTTCCCAAACTGCGACTTGAACCAAAAAGAAAGAAAATTACAATGAAAAATACACATGATGCATACAATCATACAAAAATAATAATATCAATATCAACATTAAAACTATTTAAATTCTAAAACAAAGAATAAATGCAGTACAGCTTCATAAAAACCTTTCTTTTGTAAAACAATCAGTTCCCAAAAGCTTGCAAGAATAAAAAGGCCTTCATCAGCTCATAGCAAAGAAGCCAACCTTTGTCTCCCTTAAAACTGAGTTTCAAAGTGTAGGAGTAGCCATAGAGAAGGCCATCT
This sequence comes from Phrynosoma platyrhinos, assembly GCA_020142125.1. Taxonomy (NCBI): domain Eukaryota; kingdom Metazoa; phylum Chordata; class Lepidosauria; order Squamata; family Phrynosomatidae; genus Phrynosoma; species Phrynosoma platyrhinos. The sequence goes on along the minus strand of CM034701.1, from coordinate 190,043,998 downwards.
CCTGCATTCCCACTAAACATTCTTGTGAAGGTGGTGAAATCAAGAGGAGAGCCTCCCCAAAGATTTTAGATATCAGGTTCTATGGGAAGATAGAGCATGAAATCAGAAGGAAATCCCATTGAACTTAATACAGCTCATTCCCTGGAAAGTATTCATAAGCTATTTCAGCCTTAAATACCAATAGTTCAACAATTTAAAGTGTTTCTCTCATGAAGCTGAAGAAATAGAAAATGTTAGCTCATTTGTGAAAAATATGCTCCCATTTTTCACTTTATTACCAGAATGATTGTTCTCATTAACCTTTAATCTCTTAATTATCTGCCTTCCTGTAGCTTCATTTTCTACCATTCCATAATTTTATACATAATAATCTTTTAGAAGTTTTTAAAAAATGTGGTAGTAGTTATTAACCATGAATGTGGCATAATGGTTTGAGTGTTGGACTATGACTCTGGAGACCAGGGTTCAAATTCTCACTCAGTCATGAAATTCTCACTCAGTCATGGATGACTTGGAGCAAGTCACATGCACTCAGCCTCAGGGGAGGGCAATGACAAACCTCCTCTGATCACAAATCTTGCCCAGAAAACCCCTTAGGGTCCCCATAAGTTGGAAATGACTTGAAGGCACACAACAACAACAACAAAAACAACAAAGGTTATAAACTGTCCATCAGTTTTACAAAACAATAGGTGAACTTTAACCATATGCTTAAACTGTACTTGTTCAAGTCTAGAAAGGTATCTTTCTAACAGAGAAAGATAGGTGCAAATTTCTGCAACTGTTTACCAGGAATAAATGTCCAGAGTCTTGTCATCTGGCCTAAGGCTACCTCTCCTTGACTCTTCCCACTAAGCAATTAAGTTTGAAGAATAAAGTATATCTTTGGTTTCAACTCATGTCCCCTTGGCCCACAAGCCTAATCACAGAATAGGGATAACTGGGTTCCCTTCTTAAGCCCCATCTTCCTCCTGCATCAACTTGAGGACTCAGATTCATGGGCAGAGACTCTCTGCAGTACAGACTAGGAAAACTTATTTGCAGGATGAGGCCACCACATTGGAAATTTCCTTCCCATGGGCTCACGTTGTTCTATTCTAACACAACATAGGAAACATTAGCTGAACAATATTACATGGAAAGATCATCACTGTGCTGCAAAGCCTCCCACTTGGCATCAAGTGTGTGTTTCTGTGTATGTACACACACACACACACACATATCTGTGTCTGTATATATATGTCTATGTTAGAAAGATACAAATGCATGGTAATATTGTGTTTGTGTAATTTTCATACCGTGCTACTCAGAGTGGTGGTGCTGGTGAACAAACCATTGCCTACTATTTCCTTGTAAGTTTTCAAGAAAGAAAGAAACAATTGTAGTCAGTGGGTACCAATATGCTACTGGTCTATGGCACATTGGAGAAAAGAAAACTGCTTGGTCCCCCACATTATTTTGAGAGGAACTGTTCTAATTGAAAACAACATGCAGAGGTCAAACCATCTTCTCCAAGATCACATTTAAAGTGTGAAAGGAACTAGTTGCAAATACCTACTTATTATTCATTAAAGGAAGGAATAATAAACAGAGCTTGGAAAAGTTATTTTCAATTACATTGGCCAGAATTCACTAACTAGAGTGGTTGGTGTACATGTTGCAAGGACAGTCTGGATGTTTTAATCCAAAAAGGGGCCTTTCAAAACTCTGACAGCATTACATTACAATTGTAACGTAACAGGGGATAATTATTTCTTTTGTGATGTATTTTAGTTATAAAGATGCGGCCTCACCAAATATGAAGGAGTATTATAACATGAGTCAAATGCTGGATTGTGCTGTGCCTCATGTTTCTGTCATATTCAGGGAAGCAGGTGTGGAGACAAAATGAGATGGATGAGAGAAGAGTGTATTGACTACAAGTCAGCAGCATCTATTTTATCTATTTTTAAGAAATAGAAATGATGCTTTTCAAAACTGTACTCAGAACAATAATAAACTATTTTGAGATTATTATTATTATTATTGTTATTATTATTATTACCCATTACTCGCAATCAATCAAGGCATTGAACTTTCCCCACTGCCACTCCCTTCTCTTTTGCTGTCATGGCTTTTTAGATTGTAAGTGTGAGAGAGGGAACTGACAAATTAATAATCTGTAAACTCATAGGCTTTCATGGCCAGCATCCATAGTTTTTTGTGTGTTTTTCAGGCTGTGTGGCCATGTTCTAGAAGAGTTTCTTTCTGATGTTTTGCCACATGCTGGCGAAACGTCAGAAGGAAACTCTTCTAGAACATGGCCACACAGCCCAAAAAACCCACAAAAAATCTGTAAACTGCTATGAGAGTCTTTGTGGCTGAAGCATGGGGTATAAAGAAGGAGGAGAAAGGGGAGGAGGAGGTCTGAGATGCAACGTCCAAGAAGCACTCTACATAGGGCAAACAGGCCAATCCCTGCACCAGATAAATGGACATAAATAAAACATTAGGAATGGGAATACACAAAAAACAGTTAAAACAGGGTTTGCCACTTCATTTCCATACACGAAGGATTTTGAATTCACATTCACATTCTCACACACCTAGGGAATATATAAGTCTGTCCCTGGCTTACCACTCCACCAAATGCACCTGAGGAAGTAGACTTAAGTCTACAAAAGCTCATGCTGCCAACGTTTCAATGGTGCTACAAGATCTTGCTCTACATAGCTAATGAATAGATCAGGTAAAAGAAGAAAGCTTTATATCTCACCAAGATGTGTGGGAGGGAGGAGATGACGACTGGACAAGGAGAGTGGTATCTCTTTATGAGAGTAACTTCTGAAAAGGAAGTGACCTGAATCACATGGTTTCTTTACTGGATTACAAAAGGTATTTATTGCTGTAGAATTAAACACTAGTAGTGAGCAAATGGAAGGTTGTAAATGAGGGAAGATGGCAGAGTTTGACATGCAGGAACTTCTATGCCAGGGGTAGGCAACCTTTTTGAGCCAGGGGCTGGTCCCCTGAAGTCGCCTCTTCCACTGGGCTGAGGGGGAGGAGAATGGCGGCGCGGGCACCCCCTGCCGCTGCGTGCGACCCCCGTGTGCTCGCTGCTGCCGCCGCTACACACACTGCCACAGCCGCCTCCGCACATGTTGCAGCCGCCATTTTGCTTTGCGCATGCACAGGAGTACTGCGCATGCACAAACGAGTCACGGCCGCCATTTTGGAGAACAAAATGGCGACTGTGACTCGTTTGCGCATGCGCAGTACTCCTGTGCATGTGCAAATGCGTCACGGCTGCCATTTGGGAAAACAAAATGGCAGTTGCGGCGCATCGCATGCCTGGGCTGGTAAGTATGGGTACCTGGGCCAGAACCGGCCCATGGGCCGTAGGTTGCCAGCCCCTGTTCTATGCTATCTAAAATTCCACTTGCTCTAAATAGCAAAGAGGGAGGTAAGAGAGAATGCTGGAATTTTCCAACATAATATATGTGTAACATGACCACTCCCAGATGCAGCAATAACCAATCTGGCTGACATATTTTGCACCAACTGAAATTTCTGAACTTGGTACAGAGGGATCTCAATGTACAGCACATTGCAGAAGTCCAGCCGTGAGGCTACCAACACATGCACTACCATCTTTAAGCTCCCCAGCTATAGAAAGAGGTGAAGCTGGCATATCAGCTCAAGCTGATAGTAAGCAATCCTGTCCATCATAGTTATTTGGACTACCATTTGAAGTGATGGATCCAGACACAGACTCAAACTGCAAACAGAGGGCTGATGCAGATCGGCAGTTTAGGGCCTGGGGAATGGAGTTGGGGTGGGGCAACGGCACGCCAGCTGCCTCGACTCTGCCCCGACACTGCACACTTGTCTGTATGGTGCACGGTGTCAGGGCACTCTCTTGGTGCAGCATGCACACACGCTGCACCAAAGCGGTGCAAAAGAGCCACTGCTACAGCTCTAAGGACAGCCTTTTGCCGCCCCCAAAAGGAGCAGCATTTTGCTGCTCTTTTGGAGGTGGCAAAAAGGAGGATCAGTGATGCAGTATGTAGTTGCTGTGGCCCCGATCTGCCACTCCCAAGGGCTGCCCAGAATTGCCCCTTCTTGGTCATCTGCATCAGCCCATAGTCTTTCAGGGGGAGTGTAACCCCATCCAGGACTATGATGCACCTCCAAATCAAGGTCAGGACCTTAATAGTAAACACCTCTATCTTGTCTGGATTCTTTTTTAGATTGTTTTTCCTCAGCCAGCTCAATACCTCCTCCAGGCATTCATTTAGAGGAGACACACTATTCTTAGCTGAGGCTCTTTTTGAAGGCATGGAGAAATGTATTTGGGTGCCAACGGCATACTGACAGCATCTTGCCCCAACCTCTGGATGATCTTTCCCAACAGTTGCATGTAGATATTAAATAGCATGGGGTATAAGATTGCACCTAGTAGTATGCCATATAACAGATCCTTTCTTGAGGAGCAGCTGTCCCCAAGTACCAAGAACCACCATCTAGAAACTGCTCAAGGGATAGGACCTGAACTACTAAAGCACAGTACCTCAAATTCTCAAACCCCCAAGTGTTCCAGAAGGATACCATTGTCAATGATGTCAAATGCCACTGTGAGGCCCAAAAGCACCAAGCAGTCTCAACTCTGTATCCTGCTTTGAAGCCAGTTTGAAATGGGTCTAGATAACTTGTATCATTCAAGATTGCCTGTAACTAATTATTTTTTAAGTAATCCCATAAACTCTGCTCACACTTTCATTCCATTAGGACAAGAAACTATACTAGTTAGGTTTATTATTATGCAGATATTTCTGTTCTTGACAATAAGCATTTGCACATTCCAAAGAAACATTATGCTAAAATGAATGCAGATTTTCCTTCTCATATTAAAAATATAATAATAATTCAGCTGTCTAAATTCAAAGCAAACATGCATTCCTAATCAAACAAAATTGCATTCAAAATGACACTTTGGTTGATCTCCACAGGGGAGGCACCAAGGACATATCACTTCTGCAAAATGCATTTTAAAAAATCACCTCATTTCTACATTAATTCAACATAACTGATTCTGAGAACTCTGTTAGTCAAATTAATATTTTACAGTGGTGCTGGGAGGGATATTTTAACATGCATCATTGCAGCCTGTCTCTTTTGTTGCCTGTGTCACCCTGTCACAATGTACACCTTCAGACACAGGAACTACTAATGAGCTCGTCACATCATGTGTCCTTCTCAGAAAATTCTCTGCTAATGAGGGTGTGTGTCTTAAATCTACACTGGCTCTCAAGATCAAATTGGTTCAGCTTGGGAAAACTGTCATGGGGATGATTCATTGTCTAAACTAAAACTGACACATTGGAATAGAATATGATTGTGTGCACATGTATACAACCCCCATAGATGCATACTTGCATAGAACTGTGATGAACAAAAAGATCAAAAAGTTGTCTCTTTTAATGACACTGTTTTATATTTGTATTTGTTCCTTTCTCACTTGCCAATAAGATAGTCTATAACACACTGATCTGAGCTACTGGCCATTCAAGAGGGGCTGATCCGTCAGGTTTGCTTCATCTATTATCCTTTAAAAATGAAGTTCTTTCCATCATGTTTATGAAGAAATATGAGGAGATACCATTATATACCATTGGCACCAGACAAATTTAGTAGAGACAATTAATGGGGACTGATGGCTTCAATATTGACTGGTGAATCCACTCTGGGTTTTGATTAAAGGAGATATCCAAGCTGTTGAACACAATTCAAACATTAATTGTTGATCTATCCATTAAGCTATCCATTAAAGATGTTCTTGAGGATGCTGAACCCAATCCCTCCCAGAAGGTTTATTACTTGGGTAGTTCCTTTAAAGTTCAAATGAAATCCCAGAACAGATTCACAGACTCACTGATGTGAAAGCCACCAGCTGTCAGCTACAAGTAAGAACACTCCCCTTGTTCCAAAACAATGAGTAAAACAATGAACAATATTATGAGCAGTGCAATTAGTTGTTTAAAAAAAAAAAAGAAATTCCTAAGTTACTTTCAGGGCTTACAATGGGTAAGAAAATGAACTACACTTTTAAAAAGTAACATTTCAAGCTTTAGTTTATCATTTATAGATGTTTATCAGTATGCACCCAATTTTTTGTTGTTATGTGCCTTCAAGTTATTTACAACTTATGGTGAACCTAAGGTATCCCAATCATAGGGTTTTCTTGGACTGATAGAGTATGGCTTGCCCAAGCTCACTTAGCAGGTTTACATCACTTTGCAAAACTGTAGGAAATGTAACAACGGTGTTATAAAAGGCAATCAACATATCTTTCTTTGCTAAAATAAAGAACTTGAAATGACCTTTGACATGCATAACAATTAGTGTAAGTAAGAAAAGAATGACTGACTGTGCTAGCTCCACAAATTCAGTAAATATTTGCCATCGAAATGTAACAATTACATGTTCTTTGACAGACATCTCTCCTTCCATGTCAGCTTTGATAAGTATGGATTAATGCACAGTGTCCACACTTTCCACACTTATTTCAAGATAAAGCATAGGACTACGAGCCAAAAGTGTCATTAACTGACTAATACTCATCCAGCTGGCCTCAGTGCTAGGAAAGGTCTGGACACTGAAAGTCAGAGATGCACAAATTAGAGTGAGGGATGAGCAGGGAGAGGTTTACAGATCTCAACTATGATGTTATCCATTCCTTTTGGGGGACAGACAAGTGGATTCATGATGCTACTTGCAGAAACCTCTGACACCTTGACTAGGTAATATATTATCCAGCCTTGTTGGTTAAGTTTGGCAAATGGGGAAATGGTTGTTGAATTTTTCATGTTACAATCAATCAAAGAGAAACAGTAGAGATGCGCCACAGATAAGGACAGCATGAATTACATTTTAAAAAATGTCCATGATAGTGTTAGTCTAGAAGAGCTTGATGTAAGAAGACACATTTTTTGACAACTTGGCCCTAAACACCTTATTTAATAAAATATCTTTATTAAAAAACATATACTATATGTCTTCCAAATTGCATTTGAAACTCATTGGCTGATTTCAACTCAAATAGGCTTGTGCAAGGACATATTTTGCTACTTGTCCCATAGACTTAGGGAATCATTTTTTTAATTATATAAAATGCATACATACATCCAAACATGCTTTCAAGCATAATTATAACTGTCTTCTACATTTCCATGAGTAATCTCTGAGTTATTAGTTGAGCATATTGCTAAATATATTCTTCCTTCTCCTAATATTATAATCGTTCAATACATTTTTAACTTCACAAAATTATTCCTACTAAAACTGAATGTCTCAAACCTATCCTTCTTTCAAAATCCATATTTAATATAATTATCTACTTAACTCCAATCAACATCCTTGACATTTATTCTCACACCATATTATTCAATATCCAAGTCAGCTAATTTCCCATATCTTTAGACCATCTCTCTTTACAGT
>CM034701.1:190025275-190036422 GCA_020142125.1 Phrynosoma platyrhinos | reverse complement strand
GCACATTGTCAGTTTATCTAATTTCATCATTTCTGTACATTTCTCTAACCAATCATCTGTCGTTGGTATATCTTTCTCTCTCCATTTCTCCGCATATGTTTTTCTCACCGCTGTTATTAAATAAAGAACAAATTTCAAATGTTTCCTATCATTTTCTCCATCTATTATATTTAGTAAAAAATATTCCGGGATCAGCTTAACTGAAATCTGTAATATTGTTTGTAAAGCTTTGTGAATTTCTTTCCAGTATTTCTTTGCCATTGGACATGTCCACCATATATGATAGAGTGATCCTTCATTTTTCTCACATTTCCAACATTTCCCCATCTTGTAACCTTTTATTTTCACCAGCTTGTTAGGTGTTGGATACCACCTGTACAACATTTTATAGAAATTCTCTTTCAAGTCCATACACAATGTATATTTCAAGTCTTGGCCCCAGGCTCTCTCCCATTTATTTAGTTGTATTGGGTACCCAAAATTCTGCACCCATTTTATCATACAGTCCTTAACTACTTCTGTTTCTGATTCAGTTTTCAACAGCAACTTGTATATTTTAGTTATAGTACCTTTGCATTGTTCTAACAGGATCTTATCTAATTCATTTCTATTTCTGTTAATACCCTCTGATTTAAGATCCGCTTTAAATCTCTCGTTCAGCTGATAATACATAAACCAGTGACAGTCTTTTTTTAATTTCTCTTATCTCTTCATTTGATTTCATCCTTGGAGTGCTCCCTTCCCAGTGTAATATTTCTTGATATTTTAAACCGTCCTTTAATTGCGTCTTACAATCTATCATCCAAGCCTCTTGAGGTGATAGCCAAGTAGGTAGCTCTCTATACATTTTATTTTTGATTTTCAACCATACTCTTAATAAAGCCCTTCTAATTATATGGTCCTTAAAATCCTTATTCCGCTCCACTGTCTTGTATCATAAATACCCATGCCATCCATATATTTTTTTTGATTCCTTCTAAATTTAACATCTTATCATCAAATTTTATCCAAATATGAATCCAATCAAGGGCACAGGAGTAGTAATATAACTTCAAATCTGGTACACCCAATCCTCCTCTTTCTTTTACATCCTTTAGGCATTTCCACTTTATTCTTGTTTTTTTTTTTCTGGCCCAGATAAACTGTGAAATCGCCTTCTCTCATTTCTTAAATTGTTTGTTGTTTATCAGAATTGGAAAATTTTGAAATAAAAACATAATCTTAGACAAAATCAACATTTTAACCACTGATATTCTTCCCATTAAAGTTAAATTTAAGTTTTTCCATTTTAATAAGTCTTTTTTGACCCCTTTCCACAAAGATTCACAATTATTATCATAAAGCTTGGAGTTCCTCTTGGCAAGTGTAATGCCTAGATATTTTACCTTTTGACTGATTTGAAAACCGGATTTCTCTTGCAATTCAGTGTCTTCTACTTTAGTCATATTCAAAGTTAAGATATTAGATTTAGATTTATTAATTTTGAGACCTGCCAAATTTCCAAAATTTTGTATTAACATCATTAAGTATCTAATTTTATCATTTGGTTCTTCTAAAATAATTACCATATCATCAGCATATAGGTTATATTGATAACCTTTGATTTGAGCTTCCTTAATTTGATCATCCTCTCTTATCTGATTGATTAAGATTTCCAAAATCATAAAAAGCAAGGGTAATAAAGGGCATCCCTGTCTTGTTCCTTTTGTGTTTTGACATTGTTTAGATTTCTCCCCGCTTGTTGTGTTCTGTAAATTGCTTGAATCCATCTTAAAAAGGTGTCTCCAAAATCCATTGCTTTCAGGGTATGTGTCATAAAATTCCAGTTCATTGAATCAAAAGCCTTCTCTGCATCAAGGAATATAAGTGCAGCCTTCTTCCCAGGATTTCTTTCAAAGTATTCTATCAGGTTTATCATTGTGCTAATATTTTGCTTCATGTGTCTCTTGGGTAGGAATCCACATTGTTCTTTTTGTATTTTTTGTTGTAATATTTTCTTCAATCTATTTGCCAGAATTGTAGCAAAAAGTTTGTAATCTTGATTTAACAGGGAGATTGGTCTGTAATTCCCTGGCTGGGTCAGATCTTTATCTGCTTTTGGTATAAGAGCAATATTAGCCCTTAACCAAGAGTTGGGAACTCCTACTTGTTTAATCTCATTAAATAATGAGTGAAATGATGAACTTAATTCTTCCAATAATATTTTATAATAAGTAGCAGTTAACCCGTCTGGGCCCAGGGATTTCCCTAATTTCAATCCTTTTCTCACCTCAATTACCTCCATCATAGAAATATTAGCATTTAACAGAGCTTTTTGGTTTTTATCTAATTTTCCAAGTGTATGTTGTTGAATATAACTTTCTAATTTCTCCTTAAATTCCTCATTTTTACTGCTTTCTTTATATAAGGTGGAGCAATATTTTTCGAATTTCTTCTGAATTCCCTTTAAATCTGTGATATTCTTTTCCCCATCATTCATTTCTAATATCATTCTCTTTTCTTTCATAAGTCTTATTTTGGAACAACAACTTCCCAGGTTTATTTCCAAACTCAAAATGCTTCTGTTTGGCGAATCTTAATTTGTTTTCTATTTCCTCCACTGTTAAGACAGATAGTTGGGTCTGCAACCTCTTAATCTCATTAGAAATTTCTTTCTTGCCCAGATTCCGATCTAATTCTTTTTCTTTATTTTGGATTTGTTGCATTAATTCATCTATCTTCCTGTTTTCTTGTCTTCTCCTTTCAGCATTCTTCTGGATGAAAAAACCCGCATCACTGCTTTACTAGCATCCCAGACCATTCTTAAATCAGTTTCTTTATTCAGATTTTCCTGAAAGGATAACTTTAATGCATCTTTTACCTGTTTAACTGTTACCCCATTTCTTAAGAGATTATCGTTAAGTCTCCATATTTAGTCCTTTCTTTTCTGTCTAAGTTCTATCATTATCATGTTATAATATATTCATAATTCAGTTCAACAATAATTTTGTTCAAACCTTTGTAGAATTTCATTTTATTTTCTAATGGTGCATATACTTCAATCATCAATGTCAGGTTCCCATTTACATTAATTTTCACCAGTACATATCTTCCTTCTTGGTCACTGGTAATTTCTTTAGCTGATAGGTTATTGGAGACATATATTGCTACTCCACTCTTCTTCTTCCTCCTGGCTGCCGCATATATCTGTCCCAGTTTTGGATTACGTAGAAATTTGGTATCTTGTTTTCTAATGTGCATTTCCTGAATACAAACTATTTTGGCTTTTTCTTTTTTCCAATAAATGAAATATCTGCTTCCTTTTATATGGAAATTCACCCCCGTACATTCCACGATACGATTTTCGTTCTGCTCATTTTTGTATTATATTAACTTTGAATATCTTTCACAGGTTACTGTTCTTCCACTGTTTCTGTTTCACTTTGGATATCTACTAGTTCCTCTTCCATAAAATCTGTTCCTTTTGCTACTCCTAGCAGTTCACCGGCTACTCCTAGCAGTTCACCTTCTTCTTTATCTTCCTCTTCATTTTCACCTTCTTCCCTTCTACTAAGTTTCTTCTCCATTCTTTGTTGCTGGTTATTACCTTCTTGTCTTCGCAACTTTGCATTTCTGTCACTTCGTCCAGTATCGTCTCTGTCCAGTCCATTATCATCACCTTTCCCTTCTTCTGTCCCTTGTATCATATCTAAGAATTTTCTGGCCTTCTCTGGCATATTTATTTTGTAAGTTTCCCCTTTCCATGTCACTGAGATGCCTTCCAACATTTCCCATCTAAATCGTATCCCTCTTAGTTGTAATTATCTGGTAAGTGTGACATAGCACCTCTAAGGAAATGTCCTTAAAAAGATTAATTTCACATCCATGTATTTTCATTTCTTTTCCAAAACTTTCATGAATTATTTTATCTCTTGTGCGTTCTCTCATAAGATATGCCACTATATCCCTTGGAAGGTCTTTTTTCTTTGCAATAGCTGAATTGATTCTAAAAATGTTGTCCATCTCCTCTTCCATAACTTGATTTGGCACCTCAATCACCTCTGCCAAAAAGGGTATTATAATTTCATATAATTTTTGATTGGGTCTCTTTAATAGGCCTCTTATCTTCAAACATCTTCTCTGACTTCTCTCATCAAATTATTGTCTGTTTCTATTTTCTGTATCCTCTCTATTTCTTTTGTCTTACTTTCTAAATCATCTGTTCTAGACTGAAGAGCTCCCATTTTGATGTTCATTTCCTTCATATCTTCTGTTAGTGTTTTGATAGATGATTTCAACCCCTCTATCTCCCTCTTAAAGTCTCCTCAGATTTCTTGTCTTGATTCTTTTAATTCATGCCTGAAGTTTTAGTTTTTTCCCATTTTTTCTATGGCTTCCAAAATTTTCATGTTGGAGTCCATTGGTTTAGCACTCATCTCTAATGATGGTCTTTTGGTTGGCACTTGCTGCTGTGTTTGTGCCTGTGTCTGGGCTGTTTTCCTAGATATAATATCTTCCCCTTCACCTCTTTTCTTTTTATTGAGTCTTCTTTTATCTTTAGAAATTTCACAACTCTCCTATATTCTCACACTGCTTCATATCTCTAATATGTATGTGTGTGTGTATATATGTATATATATATATACTGTGTCTACATATATATTTCTATTTTGCCGTCAATTAAATTTAAAACAGATCCTCTATCATCATTTTAAATCAACATGCATCTGAAGGAAGGGAGGACAGATTTCTTAATGTAAGTCTGAGATCATACACATTTTTTTCTGTTTACCCTTTCTGTGAGTATATTTGACTACTTTTCCACTAGTCTCTTTTCTGATATTGTTTGATGTGAGCCCTTCATATAATCTCCAAAACTCTCTGGGGATGTATTCTATCCCAAATTGATTTAAAAATCCCCTCCTCTTTTAATCTTGTGCTTAATTGCCCAACACTAAACCGTTAACATTATTACTTATTTGTCCAGACAGTTCTATTTAACTGTCAGTTATCAAAGTATCAAAATGTAATGTACTATCAATTGATCTTATTAATCTTATAATTAACACAGTAGTATTTTTAACATATAATTTCTTCTTCCCCAATAGCCCAACAGATACGTAATATTATTCCCTTATTTGATTTCACTTTTTAGGATAGGGTAATAAATGTTTTAGTCTTGTCTTTTAGCCTCCTAGTCGACCCTCAGTTAAACAGCCTTTCTAACCCCTCCCCAGTTTTGCAATCTTCTGTGTTTTCACTCATTTATTGTCCCGTCCCAGTCTTTTTGTTGTAGTCTTTCTTTCTTTAAACCAAAAAAACCCTGAATCTTTCTTGTTCAATCTTTGTTGTTTCGTTCCCCCGTCCTCCTTCCATCGTGATCTTTCTTTTTTATATTAAGCTCCAAATCCACTTTCACTTTCCTGTAGTCCCGTCCCCTGTCCTCTTTCCATTATGGTCTTTCTTTCTCTTCTTAATTCAAATCACTCATTGTTCCATCTCCACATATTTTTCTGACGCCCTCTGTTTTTTTTGTTTTTTTTAAACTGTCCAATTGCTACAATAAACTCCAATTCCTATCTTACTTTTTCTTCCTCCCCACTTTCTCCTTCTCCTTCCCCCTTCTTCGAATCAACATCATCAACTTTGAAGCACTTAGTCTCACATTGCTATTTTGTATCCTCCGCTCTCACTTTCACTTATACCACTGTGGGAGAATCTGTTCCAATTCAAGTCTTTTTTTTTCTTTTTTTTTTTTTGCCTGCAGGGGGATTTGCTAAGTTCCCTACATTGTTATGATTAGGGTCTGACTTTAATTTCATTTTAAAATTGTTATTTACTGACTATTTAAGTCATCCACTTTCTTCTCCAGATCATTCAGTCTTTCCTCTGTTGTCTATCCAAGTTTGCAGATATGCTTGACCACAGTTTACTATGTTCAAATTAATCAAAATGTATATTTCCCTTGAAGACCTTGAAACAGCCAGTAGCTTACTCAATTGCTGGGTTTTTAAAATGTAAGCTAGAATATTGATCAGCATCAGTGAGGCTTGGCTTCAAAAGCCCCGGACTGTGGTGGTGGCTTGCTTGCAGTCTCTCTGTCACCTTTTCTTCTCTCCTTTCCTCCTTCTTCTCCACTCGGTGAACTGGGAACCCCGTGACCCTGTCCAATCCCTGTTTAAAGGTGAGGTATTTAACTCTGCAGTTGATTTTAAAAGCGGAGTAACAACCCGCGATTCGCTCAACAGATTTCTTCTCAGGAAATATGTTGCTTTTGCCCCACCATTGATAACAGAAATGAGAAGAGACTTAGGGAATCATGAGATGCCCTGTCAACATGAAGTGTTTCTTTTTTCTTGGCCTTGGATCAATAGGAGCTACTGGTGGAAAAACCATTCATCTTCCTTAAATGTTAATGACACATACTGAAGTTAATTTTTTTTGTTTACATTAGTTGAAGAATGCTGTGCTAACATTTGAGGGCACCTGAAAGAGAATCTGAGAAGGCAAACCAAGCCATGGCTTCTGTGTGCTTCTCCATCTTTGAACTAGAAACAGCAATTCTCTTACATAACATGAGTTTTGTAAAGGTTAAATGGCATAAGAAAATATTTTCAACCACTGTGTAAACTTTAAAGGGAATACATTTTTGTATCATACCCATCATACTTCACTCAAGGATTGGTGTATTGAACAGAATATTGCTGGTTAACAAAGTTCTAATTTTTAAATTTTGTCAATCCCTCTTTTATATTTTAAAAATATTTTTTCTCAGGCCATTACATATCTCATAGAAAACCTACCACCATCCCCAGTGCCAGATAGGATAGTGTTGGGATCATAAAGACCCTCATTTCATCATTGAACTCTCCACCCAATATTGCCAGCCACAATCAGGGCCCTCACCTGGGGCTGCTACTTGCTGCCATCTTCCAGTCTCCATATAATTCCCACATATGTATTATTAATTTATTTGTCTCCTGAGCAGAACTGGACATCATTATAAGCCCATTTATATGCAATATGTGACAATGAGTTCTTACATAAAATTGGGATGGGTATCTAATTGTGTTTCCATGACAATGGTAGTGACTGCTTTACATCTGTTCATGCTGAATTGCTTGGCTATAAAAGGTTGGCTGTCTTTTATGGAAGACCCATTTCTGCAGGGCAATCAACAAAGATCACCTGGGCATGCTTTAAAACCATGCGTAATATTTTAAAACTTCCCCTACTTGAATCAACATCCAAGCCAGTAAGTGTTGCTTGGTCCCCCCATACAATCATTAACATTGCTGTCCATCTGTGACCTAAGAATAGCTATGATCTTACTAATGTTGTATAATCAAATTCTCTCTCTCTCACACACACACACACACACACACACATGCATGAGGTATGTGTAAAAAAAAACTAGTTTAAATTCCAGTCCTATTTGGGAGCTTCTCTAAGAAAATTGATTCCCCTTTTGTCATTTGTGATGCTACCCACTTATTCTCATGTTCAAATCAGAGCCTTGCTTCAGTGTTGGGTCTCCATATTGACATAGAGTTGGCAGATATGTGTCCCTCTAGATGTTCTTGGACTGCAGCTCCTATCAAACACCTGATGAGAAATGATGTGAGCTACAGTCAGCAACATCTGGGGGCTTATGTATTCCATATCCATGATCGAAACAGAATAAATATTTATTTAACTGCTGAGGCAGAAAAAGGGATTGAATTAATTGGGGAATGCTTTTCCCCTAACACTCATGCTAGCTTTTTAAAGGAAAAATCTTTTCCACAGCTCACAAATAAGTTTAATATCTAATATCACAGTAGGGGAAGGGCATCCCTATACTCCTATCCACCACATTCTGACAGGAAATTTCTACTAAACTTTTCATTCCCACATCTTTTTCGTCTTCAATAAAGATTTGGTAGGAGAGAGAGATGTCAGCTACTTTTTTACATTTCTGAGACACACAAATAAATGCCAAGCAATCTTTTTAGTGTTCTTTTCCTATCTCCAAATAATCATTTGATATGAATGGAGTTGTGTCCATTTGACAGATGTTACTATAACTGAAGTATTTTGGTACTGCCAAAAACTTTCATATGGCTTAAGCTGACAGAGGAAAGATGGAAAATAGACTACAGGTGGTATGCAATCATCTTGACACATATAGTTAGATTTATATGTACCATTTAAATCTGCTGTCACTTCCTTCACCAGGGAGGAATGACAAGTTATGGGCAAGATTCAGCACAAGAATATTCAAGACAAAGTTTCAGAGAAAGCTATGAAATAGAAATTAAGAAACTTTATTTAAAAAGCAGTTATACTGAATTTTGCAATAAAAGAAATGTATATAATAATTAGCCAGGTCTAATTACAACTGCAGGATAGTCATTTGTAGGGTAGGCCAAATTAATGAATTTATATTTCACCAGATTTTGCTTTGAAACAAAAAAAATTTAGGTAAATGCATGCAAAAGGGTCTCAGACAGGAAATTGTTTCCTCTCTCTAGCCAATCCTACTAGATTACCATGCTACACTCTTATAGTGCTGCTATTCCAATTTAACTGCTCTGGCTGCCTCCTGTTGTATTCTGGGATTTGCAGTTTAAGGAGAGGCATTTAGAAATTTCAATCAGGTCTTCGGCCTCACTGAACTACAAACCCCAAAATGCAACAGAAAGCAGAAAGATCAATAAAAGTGAAATAGCAGCACTATAAGAGTGCAGTGCGGTAATGTGGATAAAATAAAGCCAATTTCAAGGATTCTGTAATTCTTCTTATTACTTTAATGGCATAGCTTAGAAGTATCACCTGTTGGACTAAAATCCTCAGAATCCCACGGATGATCAATGGGAGATGAAGTCTACAACATTTTCAAAACTCTGATATAAAATGTGACTGATTTTAATAAATTTACTTTGTATGCATGTTTGGCCTCATATTATGTCCAAATGGAAAGCACCACTACCTTCGTTCTGAACTCCTATTCCTTTAGCTGCCACATATAATTTTCATTACTCAGATCAATTTCATTGTTCATGAATCAAGCATGCCAACTGTTGATGAAAGCTTTTTTAAAGTAACCAGAGAAACCTGGTGGTTTTTATAAATATCTTTGTTATGATCCTTTTGCATATAAAACCA
Organism: Phrynosoma platyrhinos; assembly: GCA_020142125.1. Taxonomy (NCBI): domain Eukaryota; kingdom Metazoa; phylum Chordata; class Lepidosauria; order Squamata; family Phrynosomatidae; genus Phrynosoma; species Phrynosoma platyrhinos. The sequence continues at coordinate 190,027,296 of CM034701.1, read as the reverse complement.
TATATCATCCAACTATTTCAATATGACTAGTTACAAGAGATAAATGGTCAAAATATGGAACATGGGTACTGTGTCCAAGTAGCAAAATGAGATATGGTTATAGTAATGCACACACATAATATAATTTAAAGTTTCTATTTGTGCCATTTAATGTACGATCACTCCCTACACCAGAGTGTCATGACAAATCACTTTAAAGTTAGGCTCAAGAGATGGATTCCAAACAAATTGTTGTATTTATTTTTCAGATTTAGATCCAGACATCCACTGTAATCATAATTCAAAGAAGTACCAGTGGTAGGGAATTAGACACAAATTTCTTTTACCAGCAGAAATGTCCAACAATTTCTTGCAGGACTCTTTCCAGCTGGCTGATCTCAGATATCTACCAACAGAGCAATTTACAGAACTACAGAATAATCTCTGCCAGCAGAAGAACCAAAAGGGGGGTGGAATTAGAATAGATCGAGTTCTTTTTTCAGCCCAGAGACACAACCACAATATTGATGTTGTCATTTACCCTCAAGTCAACTTTGATTTATGGCAACCCTATGAATGAGAGATGTCCAATAGTTTGATGAAAATGCAGAGAAAACAGCTTGCTTATATTTGCTTTTCTATAGATCCTAGCATTACATACCATATTCAAGTTTTAACTGATGAAAAACAAATATGGGACAAACTACAGAAAGTATTTGTTTCTCTAAGTACTTCTAATCAGATAGCTTTCATGATCAAATTTGTTAACACATAGTTACCTCATCCTCAGTTTTTAAATCAGCATATTAATGGCTTTATGACAACTTTGTCTGGAGTTACAGCACCCGGAGAAACCTTTCCAGAACATGCAAAAACCTGGACTGTTTTTGACTAGCCTTCCAAAATATTATTCTCCAATAATTAATTATTTGCAAGTTAAAGTGATGTTTCTTTGCAAGATGCTATTGCTCAAGTTGTTGAATTTCAAAATCGGCAAAACATGATGGAAGGCAACTGTAATACAAAAACAACAGACAGAAAATTAACTCAATTTGCTGCAGAGGATTTTCAAAAGGCCTCTTTTTCTTCCATGTCAAATCTGGTTCATCTTACTATGAACCAGATTTGCAAGCCTCCTTTTACAATATGCAAACCACAACATCAAGAGGCAACCATTTCAGTTTCAGAAAGCAATCATGCTTTGGTTTTCATGGCAAAAATTTAATTTTTAGAGCAGACTTAGGATCTTATGGCTATTATCAGATACAGATTTTGCATTCATCTGTGAACAGTGTGACCCAGTGTAATCACAAAGACTGTTCAACTTTATGGCATCACAAACTTGCTCACTGAAGTATGGAAAATATTAACAGACTGGCCAATCAAGAGCTTGCAAGAGACTTTCATTTCAAAGCATGCTCCAACAATGAAAAATGTATAGAATGCTTGAAAGCAAAGGTCACAAGAGCTCCACACCCTCCAGTTACTGAGAGACAATCCAACACGGCATTGCATTGCATCTTTTGCATTCTGATCTTTCTGGTCCAATGAATCTAAAGTCAGCAGGTGGCAACTCTTTCTTTATGACAATTATTGATGATTTCAGCAGGTACACATACACTTACCTTCTCAGGGAGAAGAGTCAAGCCTTTCAAAAATTCAAACAGTACTTTAATTGACTCTCTAACAAATTTGGCCTCAAACCAAAGAGCCTGCACAGAGACAATGGTGCTGAATTTGATGAGTTTTTAAAGGAACATGGCATTGACCACCAGACCACACAGGCTTATTCTCTGGAACAAAATGACATGGCAGAGAGAATGAACAGAACTCTCAAGGAGATGACAGTCACCATGTTTTTGGAAGCCAATATGCCTAAATGGTATTGGTCTGAAGCCATCATGACTGCTACGTACCTGTGTAACCAACTGCCAACTAAATCCAAAGATATAACCCCATTCCAGTTATGGCATGGAGTTATACCTAAATTAAATCATCTAAAGGTTTTTGGAAGCAAAACATTTACCTATATTCCCAAACAG
>CM034701.1:190007297-190020598 GCA_020142125.1 Phrynosoma platyrhinos | reverse complement strand
TGCCTCAATTTAATATGCACTATTTCTGGCAGTCTGCAAAGGCCCTCTCTCTCTCTTTCTGACCTTCTCCCCTGCATCATTCTAGTTGGCTCCCCCCAAACAAAATTGTTCCAGAAATACATACAAAGGACTAATGCAATACCCTCCTAATGTAATAATTTCTGCCATGGATTCATGCAAATGGGCATCCTGTTCTAGAACATTTGTCTTTGAGTCATCTTGAGAAAACAATATCCTGGAACACACTGCTGTAGCATTGTTTCAAATGTAGAAAATGGAGTGAGGGAGAATGATACCTCTTCCAATAAGGGGGAATATTGCAGACTGGAACATTATGAGAAAAGAGAGAGAGATGAGAAAATAGAGTGCTTAGAGGGCCCATTTCTTAGCATTATCTCTTTAGTTGCTGGATTGTTATTGGAACCCAGCACCAATGGTGCCTGGTGGCTGCCATGTCAGCAGGTCAATAAATCCACTCTGTTTTTAGATCTGAAATTTAAAGGAACTATCCAAGAGGATGAACTATATCTCTCCAAATATGTTCAGCATCTTGGAAAGTTTCTTTCCAAAACTGAACAGATTCAACACCATCAGCCATTGCACATTGGCTACAGATATCAAGTGAGAGAGTGAGGGTTCATTGTCTGATTGGGGACTCACAAGTGGAGATTCACAAGGGAGTGAGTGGCCCAGCAATTTCAAGGATATTAGCACTCTAGAGAAAATTTAGTTACTATTTTTGTTTGTTATTGCTTGTTCTATTCCTAATCAACCCCAGGGTTCCAGGGGTTCATGTAGACTTCCCACCAGATGGTTGATGTTAATAGCTTTGAGTTGGAACAGCTCAAAAGATGGAAGTCAGAGGTGCAAAATTTCAAATCAGTGTTAAGAGGTGAAAGTTTATCTTTGGGGGAAAAGAAATGAAAGTCATAAGGAGTTCAACACAATTATGCTTCTAAAATCCTCAGACCAATTCCAGGGAGGACTCTCTTGCAAGCTTATTTTGGCAGGCTTCATCTCAGAGAGGTACACTTGCCTCTTTGTCTTGTCTGCTGATAAACAATTACCCAGCTGAAAACTAAATAAAGTCCTGGAGGAAATAGTTCTGTCCACATTTTAATTAAAGTATTTTATAGCATGTGTGTCAAAATGGCTGCATCTGAGTCTATAATTCCCTTTATGCCCCTTATATATAAAGAGCAAAGTGTATATTTACAAAGGAAGTACTTCCATGGGATTTCATCAAGTCATTCACTTGTCTTTCACAGCTAAGCTTGAAAACCCCAGATCAAATGTAAGCATCTGAAAGACAAAATAAAAACATTGCAACATCCAGGGGAAACTACAATTACTGGGTTTCTGCATTTTTCTAGATGCTCATGGTGCAATATGGCAGCTCATGAGTTTCCCTCAATTCTTTCTGTCATACTTTCTGACTGATAAATTTTCATTTTTGGTTTTAACATTGGCAGCTTTCTGAGTTCAAGATAACTTTTAATGAAAAATAAGATGAAAGCATGTGGAGCCATGGGTGGGGACAGAGGATGGGAGTGGGATCTAAAGCATATAATTAGATGGTACACATTAGAAGTCCATGCCCTCAACATAGGCTGACATCATATTAGTGAATTATGACAGTATACACCCATCTTATGCTATCATAACACTCCTTTTTAGTTGCCAGTCACTCAATGAACAAATATCTTTGAGCAGGGGGATCAAAAGAGATATGGCCAGCTATATTCTTGTAGTTAGACAAAAAAATAAATACATCATCTCAAGGGACATCTTGAGAACCCATGGAGGTCCTTGTGAATTCATTTGTCTGGATATAAGAAAAGCTTGTGGAATCAAAAGAACAAACTCGTCATCATTAAGTTTGATCATTTTATTACAATGAACAGACCAAATTTTGTGACCCTGAATGTTGTGATTATGAATCTTGAGAATACCAGTAAATCTGGTAAAAAAAAAAAATCAAGGGATTTACAAGTGAAAATTGAGCACCACTTAAATGGGACTGTCATCATTCAGCACTACAGGGGAGGGGAGGAGTTCAGCTATGCTTACCAGCTATCCCTCTACTGCTGTTGCTTTCCCTGTTGGCTTTCACTCTGTCCTCATCCACATGCTCAAGAAATGCTGGAATGCATAGGCAGTGGGGAAAGGGTCAATAAAGTGAGGGTGGCACACCAGCTGGAGTGGTAATCACTCCCCATAGGTCTCTGATATCAGGGAAATAGGTATTGGTTCAGAGTATTATTCATCTGAGTATCAACATGGGCATGTGGCCTTTATAAATTTGCTTTTGAAGTTCTTCATTCCAGGGTGTATGATTGAAATAAACAAAGCAAGACATGATTGAGGGAGACTTTCAGAAAATGAGTGTTTGATATAGAGCAGAGTCTGGAATGGACATAGGGTTTTAAGATCTATTTTAGTTTAATTTCTTTTTTCTATGTTTTGACAAGCTTGTTGTGAACTGTCCTCAAGTCAGCCCTGACTCATTCAGACCCTGTAGCCAGTGGTGTCACTAGTGAGGGTGACATTCTGACTCCAAAAGCCTTCCTTAACTAGAGGATATGTCTCAAACTGTTGTGCCATTAAAGAGATCCCTAAAGAGATGTTAGGAAGAACTTCAACAGTGAAACACATTCCCTCAGAGGGTGGTGGAGTTTTCTTCTTTGGAGGTTTTTAAACAGAAGCTGGATGGCCATATGTCACAGGTGCTTTGATTGTGTGTTCCTGAATGGCAGGGGGGTTGGACTGGATGGCCCTTGAGAACTCTTCCATCCTTATGGTTCTATTATTTTATTTCTTTCATGGTCATTATTTTTGTTTTCTTTATTTTCAGCAGTAAGCTTGCCTCTGCACTTTCTTTTTGACCTTCCTTAGCAATTGTTCCAAGTTTATGATGTTTTCTGCTAGTAGAATGGTATTATCCACATATCTTAGATTGTTGGTGTTCTTTCCTCCTATTTTCACTCTTTATTCTTCTGAGTCTAAACCTGATATTCATATGACATTTTTTTCACACTTGTATTTTAATGTGTATAATTGATTGTATTTTTACTGAGACTTGTTTTTCATTATGTTGGAAGCCTTCTTGGATGTCTGACCAATGGCAAAAGGGAGAATGGAAACATTAATAAATAAATGTAGGTGAATGCTGACCACAAGTCTACAATCTCTTTTTCCTCAATGTGTAGAGCTGAAATGATAAGTGACCCTATCTATTTGGGACTGACTGCCATTTCCCACATGGCCAAATTATTATTTTGGTCTGGCACATTCCAAACCACCACACAGTGGTAGAAAAAAATATATAAGCAGGGGGAAAAGGCAGAGAAATTAAACAGGAGAACAAGCAATTGTTTTAGAACATGCTGTTCTGTTTCAAGCACGTTGATATAAAGCACCAACACAGTGACAGGTGTTATAACTCAGTGTAAACAGGAGACAGCAATTAGCAGAGAGTATTTGAGATGTTATTTATAGATATGACTGTTGCCTTTAAATCTCTCTACAAGAGTGCTGTTGGAATGGTGGCTGAAACTGATCTATGTCATTATGGACATTGACCAACAAGTCTCCTGAAAGGGCATAAATATACTCCTAATTTCAAGGAACATACAACTTCACTTAACAGTCCCCTACTCCATGTAAAAAAGTTTTGTATATCATTCATCAAAGCAAGGCATGGAGATACATTGTTCACAAAGTAAATTCTTATTAAGTTGGGAGAAATACTTTTCCCAATTGAATGTCCACAAATAAAAATCTAATTAGCATACTGTAATATTTTAATTGATTAATTAATTCAATATATTGGTTAAAAGCACAACAGTTAATTGACCAAACACCTTTAATTGGTTGACAGATTTCTTACTAATTAATATTTGCTGCTAGCTCACTATAAACATTAGCAGTGACCACCAGAAACATTACTGTTAATTGAAGACCAAAGAAATTAAATACCTCTGTCACACAAAGCTTTCTGTTAGCAAGAATTAATATAAAAGTATTCAGTGAAACAAAACTTTCTTAATAGAAAGTTAAACTGGCTACATTAAAAACAAATTATTTTTCATAAAAACTTTTTACTGTGATATGGCATGGCACCTTATTACAGTGCTATGAAGTGGGGGTTGCTGTAAATTAGGAATTTGAGAATTTCATTTGGCTTGTTTCTGCACCAGAAAACTAAATGGTCAGATTTCTTTATACATTTTATATGCAAACATCTTTTTTTTAATGAAACAAAATTGAAAGATTCAGTATACCAGGCAAAGAATTTTGAGTGCATCATCCATAAAAACATTTATTTTTAAAAAATGCATATTAAAATATTCCTATGTATATTCATATTTTCTTATGCATTCAACCAGGTTTGTGGCACTATATTAGAACTGCTAACTCCCCACTCCCCAACAACAGAATCTTAGATCCAAAACACACTGCAGAAATAATCCCCTTTGAGACTGCTTTAACTCCCTGGCTCAGTGCTAGGGAATCCTGGGAGATGTAGTTTATTGTGTCACCAGAGCTCTCTGACAGAGAAGGCTAAATATCTCACAAAACTACAGTTCCCAAAATTCCCTAGCATTGAGTCAAAGAAGTTAAAGCAGTCTCAGAGGGGATTATTTCTGCAGTATATTTATACCTAAATCTCTTAGAATTAATCTCATAAACTTTAACAGCTACATTGCAGACAGATAAAGCACAACCCTCTCCATGTTCTGAATAGCTGCATCTATTGTATTTAGTTCATTTAGATCGGCAAAAAGAGAGTCAGTATAGTGTAATGGTTTGAGCATTGGACTATGGGACAAAACACCATCTTTGAGCCAAGGAAGGGGAGGGGCAGCCAGACACCGGGCACCCCAACCCCTTCCTGAGGACATCATTGGAGCACCCGTCATTGCACACAGCAAGCGCTCCTATGACGTCCTCCCGTTGCAGTGTCCAGACACACTGCAACGGAAGAGACGCAGAAGATGCAGGCGCCGCCTCTTCTGGTGCCCTTTCCACACCTTGAGGAAGGAGCGCTATTTTAGCGCTCTTTCCAGGGCCGGCCAAAGAGTTGAGTGGGGCAGCCTCGGCCCCAATCCTTGGCTTCTCGGGGCGGCCCATGGCCGCCCATTTGTAGAGGCCCTATGACTCTGGAGACCAGAGTCTGAATCCCTACTTGACCACAGAATTTTGCTGGGTGGGTGCTGCCTCATAAATCTCTTCAGGCAGGCATAATGGATGTACTAAAACAGCAAAACCAAGAACTGGCTGTCCAAGTAACACAGCTGGTGGCCACTGTAAATACCTTGCAAGGGCAGCTTAATCAGCTCCAGCAGCTGGTGGCTCCTCCTATTCCTTATCAAAAGGTGTCTATCGCTTTGCCTGAGAAGTTTCTAGGGGAGCTAAGTGATTAGAAACCTTTTTGGCTAGTTGGCAGTTGTATATGAATGTTAGAGGGTAGGATTTCCATACAGATGCTGTGAAAGCTGCCTTCCTTATGAGCCTCCTCTCTGGACCTGCAGCCAACTGGGCTACACCTTTAATTAGGCAGAACAGCCCTTTGCTGAATGCCTATGATTTATTTGTATGGGAGTTCCAGACAGCTTGGGGAGATCCATTGAAGACTGAGACTGCTGATCGGGCGGTCTGGAGTCTTCGTCAAGGTCAAGGTACTGTTTTGCAGTATGTGGCTGCATTCAAGATGTTGATTCCTGATTTGGGCTGGAATGACCCTGCCCTCCAGAGCCAGTGCAAGGCTGGATTAGCAGAGGGCATTATGAATGAGCTAGCCCATGCACCACCCCCAGAGACTTTATAGTTATTAATTGAGTAGGCATTGTGTATCGATGGAAGGCTGGAGATATGCTGTTGAGCTCGCCAGGGGTCTGTGCCTTCCTCCACTGCTCAGCCTGCTTGGACACTTCCCATGACTCCTCCACCTGCTCACCTGCCCACCTGGACACCTCCTGTGACTCTGAGACCCATGCCTGTGTCTGGAGAGGCTGGTGACAAACCCATGCAACTGTGTGGGGCTCAGCCTCACCTTTCTGCTACCGAAAAGGACTGAAGGCATCAGGCCAGCCTCTGTTTGTACTGTGGTGAAGCTGGCCACTTTGCCTGGAATTGCCCAGCCAAAGGGCATGGCCATTCTCCATCTCTGGGAAACCAGGTCCCCCCCCCCCAGGTCTAGGCAGACTTCCTAGTCTGGGGAGTTGTGGTGCTGATCCATTGGAGCCATCCAGGAAGCTCAAAAAGGACCCCTTACTGGTAGCTGCAACCCTTTGGCTCACTCAAGATATGGCAGCCCATGTTGGGCTATGATTGACTCTTGGGCTTCCAGTAATTTTATGGACTTGGAGTTTGCAGCCCAGTAACATATTCCATGGCATCCACTGCCTGAGTCTGGCCTGGGGAGACCACTGATCGTCGGCTTCTGTGTTCAGGACCAGTGATGCACCACACGATCCTTGAAATCCAGGGCCCTGTGGAACAGATGCAGTTCCTCTTGGCAAAGGTCCCGCATCTCCCATTGGTGCTTGACACGCTCTGGCTCACCAGACATGACCCTCATATTTCGTGGTCTCGCTGGGAGGTACTTTTTGCCTCTGAGTATTGCCAGGAGAATTGCTGGCGACTGCAGTTGACTACGGACTCCAGACAAGAGATCCTCCCCCCACCCCGCAGAGGTTCCCCAAAAGTATTGGGACTTTGATAAAAAGGAGGCAGGCCATTTACTACCTCATCAGGTCTATGACTGTGCCATTGATGTAGTTCCAGGGGCCCCCATTCTGGCGAGGTGGATTTATTTTCTCTCAGAGCCTGTGTTGGTGGCCTTGAGGGACTTCCTGGTGAAAATACAAGTCATGGCTTCATCCACCCATCCACATCTCCCATGCTTTTTGTACACAAAAAGTGTGGAGAGCTCTGTCTCTGCTACAATTACCGGGCATTGAATTGGATTACGATCTGGAATCGTTACCCATTGCCACTCATCCCAGAGCTGCTAGAAAAGTTGCGACATGCTGAGTGTTCATCAAGCTAGCCTCTGAGGGGTTTATAATTTGTGAGGATCCAAGCTGGAGATGAATGGAAGACAGCCTTTCAGATGAGGTATGGCCAGTATGAGTACACGGTGATGCCCTTTGGCCTGTGTAATGCACCCACTGTCTTCCAGCACTTTGTCAGTGATGTCTTCCACAACTACCCGGACTACTTCATCATGATCTACTTGGATGACTTCTTGATCTACTCACCCTCTCAGATAGCTCACGATGCTCATGTCCAGGCAGTGTTGTGACATCTCTGTGAACATTGAATTTATGCCAAGTTGGAGAAGTGCACTTTTGACCTCACCACTGTGGAATTTCTGGGTTCTCAGATATTGTTCCAGGGAATTGAGATGGACCACGTTAAAGTTGAAGCCATGATCTTGGCATCCTCCCAGAAACCAGAAGGAGGTCTAGTGGTTTCTAGGATTTGCCAACTTCTATCAGAAGTTCATTCTGAACTACGTGGACCAGATGGCTCCTACTGCCCAGGTATTCTGTGGAAAAATTCCTTTCAGGTAGATCCCAGTGGCACAGCAGGCCTTCAAGCAGCTGAAGCAGCAGTTTACATCAGCACCGCTCCTTCAGCATCTGGATCCTAAGACACTCTTTGTCCTGGAGACAGATGCCTCCGATATGGCAAAAGGAACTGTCCTCCCATGCTCTTGGGATGAGGACTGCTGCTCTGTGTATTTTACTCATGGCAGTGGGGCACAACTACATGGTCTGGCAGAAGAAGTTACTGGCCTTAAAAGCAGCCTTTGAGGTTTGGTGGCACCTTCTGGAAGGGGTTATTCATCCAGTTGAAGCCCACACAGACCACCGTAACCTGGAGTATATCCAAACCATGAGGAAGCTGACTCAGAGGCAGAAGCAGTGGTCTCTCTTCTTCACCCATTTCAACTCCCACGTGACCTACATCCTTCTGGCCCACAACTGACAGGCCGATGCTCTCTCCTGAAAACCCAAACATGTGGCATCTCCCAAAGCAGACTTGCCCTCTATGGTTCTACTGTCAGAGAATTTCCAGAGAGACTCAGACCCTATGGGACCAGATTTGGGAAGGACAAAGTCAGGACTCCTTAGTGAGGGCCCACAAGAACGATGACCCATCATCCCCCTATGTCATGTGGGTGGGACTTTTTTACCACTGACTCTATATCCCAGCAGGAGCCTGTCAGAAGGAGATACTATGCCTATGCCACAACAGACATCTAGCAGGTCACTTTGGTGTTCAAAAGACTCTACACCTCATGATCCAAGAATTCTGGTGGCCTTGTATCTGAGCTGAGGTATCCCACTATGTCAGTTCATGTCCTGTCTATCACCAGACCAAGGACCAGCCTGAAAAACCCACCAGTCTTTAGCAACCACTGGAAACTCTGTCAGGGCCCTGGAAATGGATCTCTATGGACTTCATCATGGACTTGCCCTTCTCAGTGGGTGCCATCACCATCCTGGTCATGGTGGACATATTTTCGAAGATGGTGCACTTCAACCCATGCGGAGGCATGCCTTCCACCTTGGACATCACCCACCTGTTTCTGCACCATATATTCCAACTCTATGGCCTACCAGAGGGGATCATCTCAGATCGTGGACTGCAGTTCACAGTGTGGTTCTGGCACAGTTTGTTACACCAGTTGGGGATCCAAGCCCAGTTGTCCTCTGTGTATCACCCCAAAACTGATGTACAGATGGAGAGAATGAATGCTACTCTGGAACAGTATCTTCGGTGCTACACTAATTACCAGCAGGACAACTGGGTGGAGTTACCTTCCCTAGTGGAGTTCACCTACAATAACACCCTGCATTCCTCCATGCAGCAGTTGTCATTCTTTGTGAACTATGGTTTCCACCTTTACCTATTTCCTGCAGTAGCCTCTCCATCTCCAGTCCCCCCCGCAGATCAATGGGTGCAAGAATTGCATGCACTGCATAAACTATTCAAGGAACAGCTGGAACAGATGAAGCAAGCCTACAAACAGTGGGCAGATAGGAAACATCAACCAGGTGCCCCTCTGAGAGTCAGTGATTGGGTTTGGCTCTCCACATGTCATCTGCCACTCCAGCATCCCTGTTGGAAGCTAGATATCCATTTTGTAGGTCCAAACCTGATTATGGCACAGATCAATCCGGTGGCATTCAGATTGCAACTTCCATGGTCCCTTTGGATTCATCCAGTCTTCCATCATTCCCTCCTGGTTTCTGCCACAGATGTCTCCCCTGATGCTGTCTCAGTGCCTTCTCCACTTCCAGTCCTGGTTGATGGGGAAGAGGAGTTTGAAGTTGCCCAGATCTTGGGACTCCTAGAGACAGTGTGGTCAGCTACAGTATGTGTCTGACTTTGCTTTAGAGGCAAAGGCAGACTCTGAGCCTGAGGAGGAGACATATCTGGGGTTACCTGGATGCTATGTATGGGCCAGAGGAACACTCCTGGGAAAGTCACCTCTGAAGTCCATGCTCCTGACTTGGTCCAAGCTTTCCACCACCGTTATCCTGCTAAACTGAGTCCCCTATTGATAGGATGATAGAAGAGGGAGTGGTGTCCTGAACTGTCCTAGGTCTGTCTTTGCTTTAGAGGCAGAGGCAGACTCTGAGCCTGAGCAGGAGACAGATCTGGGGTTACCTGGAGGCTATATAGCCTCAGAGGAGATGCAGGAGGCTGCAAAGGGAGAGGGAGGCTCTATACTGCCAGTACTAAGACCTGTGGAGCGAAGACAAGCCAAGGAATCTTTGAGGTGTTCATCTAGGCTAGAAGGAGAGCTAATTGTGATCAGCTGAGTTTTAAAACTTTTAAAAAGGCTTCAGCTGATATGATTCCCTGCAGCTTACAATCAGTCTTGTAGCTTCCCTAGTTGCTGTGTATCATGTTCTCTGCTATTGGACTCCTGTTTTCTGACTTCTGGAACTGCTTTGTGACAATGCTTCTGCTTCTCCCTTTGCTGTTAAGTATTGGAGTCTTGTTGTGTGATTTTTGGAATGGATTCTTGACTACTCCTTTGCTTATTTCTCTGTGGTTCTGACCTTGGAAGAAGTAAGCAGGACACACTTCAGCCTCAGAGGAAGGCAAACTCAACCTGCTCTGAACAAATCTTGCCAGGAAAACCCCATGATAGTTTCATTTTTGGGTCATCATAAGTCGTAAAAGATTTGAAGGGACCCAACAACAAGAATATGGGTGAGAATTTTATTGATTTGTTTTTTTTTTTTTTTTGAATAAGCACATGGTGAAATTCAGAAATTTCATCCAAGAATGCAAACTTGATGAAGCCCAATGTCCAAGATGAATTTAGCCCCTTTGAACCCATTATGTTATTTTGCAAGATAAAACAAGCTTTCCACCAGATCAACTAGAATCAAAACCTCATTAGAACTTTATGCTTCAGAAAGGTGAGAGGGGCCATATCTTTAGCTTCCACTGTGGTGTCCAGTTGTTTAGATGAAAGTGGAAAGAGAGCAACCTACTCTACTAGTACTGTGCACAAAAGACCTCTGTGTACACAGAAAAATTGAAAAGAAAGAGTAACACAGCTTCTTCCTTTTTCCATAAATTGTGTTTTGTCTTATTTTTCCTGTCTCAGAGAATTGACCAGAGAAGAAAGTGGAGGCCATTTGGCAACCTGGAACCAACAATTATTGTTCCCCTTGAATTGTCATGCTTCGTTTGAGGGAATTCTGAGATTTGTAGTTTGTTTAGAGGTATCAGAGGAGCTTCCTGGCTGAGGATGCAAAATATCTCTTCATAATTTCCAGTCTCAGGATTCCATAGTATATTAACATGGACCATTAAAGTGGAATTATAGTGATATAACTGTGTTGTGTGAAAGGGCCCCAAGACACCATTTTGTATCCTCTGAAATACCAGAGACATAAATGCAAATACATTGAATGGGTGAATGTGTTGGACAGTTGACACCTACAAATTGGTGGAGAGCATTCAATGAAACTTTTGGAATATCACCATTTTTTGAAGGGTGGTGAGTAAGAAAAAAGGTGACAACATTTTCTCAGAAAAATAGCTTCTGTTATAACACTTCCTCACTTCTGTCTTAAATGCACCTCCAGGTAAATATCTCAAATTGCAGAGTTGGGAAACACATTGCTTGAGACATTGGAGAAAGAACCATACTACAACAGGATAGTACTGTGTTAGATCTGTGATCTGAGGGACTTCACCCAAAGTAGCCTATCAATTGGTATGTACAAAAATTCTTATGTCCCCTCAGCTGCCTGGATGATTCAGACTATTAGCCTCAGGCCAGCATTAGACAGTCTGGATGCCGATGTGGTGATGTCAGGCAGATCCTGGCCCAATTGGGCCATAATCTTGTCCAAAAAGACTAGTTGTTTGCTCATGAAGTTCTTGGAAACTACCGCAATAGCTGACAGCTTGAGCAACCCCTCACGACCCTTACTTGCCACCACTGTTGCATCCATTCCAAAGGCCTCCATTGTGGTCTCTAACATTGGAATCCTGTTTCCACCCTTACAGGCTGTGGTTGGGGCCTTTGAGAGAGACATGATGGTCGTGGCAGCAGTGGGACAATGGTGCAGATGTGGGCAGACATGTAATCACATCTGTCATTACATTGGCCTGGGGACTGATCTGCATTGGACTCAAGGGCAAGATACGATGGGCTTGATCTGTGGAATCCTTCCCATCTACTCAAGCCCAATGTGAACTGAAGCACTAAATGAATATAATAGTAGTGATGCTCTGCAACTCAGTGTTTCCAAAACCCTGCTAAAAATGAAGCACCAATCAAAAATGCTAACAAACAATAGGGCAAAGAGTGTCCCTTTACCCTTAATGTGCCCCTTGACTTATAGTGGAAATGGCCACATGGAGTGAAGATAGGAACATTTCTGGTCAAGAGGTGTGTATGTGGTGAAAGGTTCTCATAACCAAGTGATTGAAAATGTTAGGGACCACTGGAAAGAAATGGGGGGGGGGGATAAGCTGTGAATCACTGAGAACACAAATCCCAGACAAACACACTTGCTAACTCTGAAGGTGAAGTAACTTGATAAAAATTATGACCTCCTGCACCGCTTCCTCCTCTTGTTTTATTTCTTTCCTGCACTAAAATATTGCTTGTGCCTGAGGTAAGTCAGAGCAAACCTCTATTATCACTCTGGAGACTTGGCACTTTGCTCATTAGGCTTCTAAGGTTCTGACTGAGTGACCTTGTTTAGTAGTGAAGACACAGATGGAGTTTGTCAGTAAATCTTGTTAATGTAACAAGTATTTCCACTATTAGATGACTTTTGCACCTGATACAGGCATTTCATTCCCCTATAAATATCCTCATTTCCCATCTCCCCATGCCACCATTCCCTCCCACCTGTATCAACCTAAGCTCTTTATGCCACCAGGTACGTTGCTGTCCAGTACATACACACACCCTGCAAAGTTATCACTAAATACATCTTCTGTTTGCAGTAGCAAAAGAGTCTCACAAAAGAAAAGCCCATGGCTGGTATCTGAGGGGGAAGAAGCTTATTTTATATATAGGAACCATTCTCAAGCAAATAATTTCCTTCTACTGTGAATTTTTGCCTTACACATTTCAGCTCACTGATAGTGTCCCTTCCTCATTCTTTTTTCTCATGGAATTTGGAAAGGTTTTTGTCATTCTGAGAAAATAGGTAGAACATTAGAGCACTGGGTAATGATTAGAGGAATGTCATTGATTGTGTTCAGTATTTTATTTCATAGTGACCAGGCTGAGAATCTAGTTTACTCTGGGAGGGGGGGGGGGGGGGGAGATTAAACAAATAATTAAAATATAGAGTTTCCATTTCCTAATACTCAGCAAGTACATGCTTTTTAATTTCTCACCCTGAACCTTTGTCTTCCTGGTATCCTTTAATCCATGTGGCAACAAGCAAGTTCCTTGGTATGCTGCATTGCATTTGAAAGGAGGAATCAAAGATAACAGTAGTGACACTGGGGGGATGTGGAGGGTTTGGGATGCACCAGGTGACCCTCCAGAAGGGGGGAGTGACACCACAAAAGAGGGGGTGACACCTGGTTGGTCCCTTATTCCCTGCAGGGCCTTCCTGGGGCCTTGGGCCCACTCCCCCAGCCACCATGGGGATTTCTAGGCCATCTCTTAGCCTCTGAGGGGCTTTCTGGCCCTCTCCTGGCCACTGCAGGGCTTTCAGGGCCACCAGGGGCATGCGGGGCCTATTCTGCTGGTTGCCGCAAGGTTTTTGGGCTGCTGTGGGGCCATGCAC
>CM034701.1:189976528-189999947 GCA_020142125.1 Phrynosoma platyrhinos | reverse complement strand
GTTGAAGAAGCAAAGAAAGCTTTGAAACAATACTTCAGTGAAAATATGTATAAAGAAGTGGGAATGGAGACGGTGTGGGATGCCGCAAAGGCTGTTATGAGAGGGTTCTTTATACAAAAACATAAACAAATTCAAAAGAAAAGAAGGGAAAAAATAAGTAAAATAACAATGGAAATTAAGCGAAAGGAATCAGACTTAATTACATGCTCCAATCAGGATAAGGAGAAAATTATACAAGAAATAAAAATCTTACAAAGACAATACTCCATAGAAAACACTGAAGAGATAATTAAAAGTATGAAAAAACTAAAAGCTAAGCAATTTCAGGGAGCAAATAAGGTAGGGAAATGGTTAGCTTGGAGGCTAAAAAAGGAGAGAGATAAGAATGTGATAACAAAAATTAGGAAAGATGGAAAAACCTTTACTGAACAGAAAAAAATTAAAGAGATCTTTTTTCAACACTTTAACAAATTATTTAAGGATAAAGAACTGAATAAAGAAGATATGGAGGAATATTTAAAGAGATGCCAATTACCTAGAATAGAAGAGGATATTAGTCAACAATTAAATCAACCAATCACTAAAGAAGAAGTAGAGAAAGCAATAAGGAATCTTAAAAATAATAAGAGCCCAGGTCCCGATGGTTTTACTTCCAAATTCTATAAAACCTTTCTAGATGAAATAAAGGATCCTTTAACTCAAACTATGAATAATATTAAAGAAAGAAATATGCCTAGAACATGGGAAGAGGCCAATGTATGTCTAATATTAAAGGAAGGAAAGAATAAGGAGGACATGAATAGTTATAGACCTATCTCTCTTCTGAATGAAGATTATAAACTATTTGCTGGTATTCTATCAAACAGGCTTAAGAAAATTTTAGAGAAGATAATTTCTAAAGAACAATGTGGCTTCATTCCCAATAGGCAATTAAAAGATAAAAGGTAAAAAGGGAATATGAAAAATAAGAGGGGATCCTTTGGAACTATTTATATTGACTACATAGACAGACTATAAAGACCATGTTAAAATAGCTAGAATACCTGGAATAATAATCTTACCAGGGCTATAGACATTAGCACTCCCGAGCATCCTTTCCAACCTGATTCAAATAAAAAACCATGGTACATGGAAAATCTTTGTCAAATGAAGTGGGCTGTGCAACGACTAGAGCGCCGCTGGTGGAAACATTGTTGATCTGACAAGACATACCATAGAAACATGTTGGATTCTTACAGAGTGGCAATAGATGCAGCAAAGAATTCTTTCTATGCTGCACGCATTGTATCTACAAAGTCTCATCCAGCAGAGCTGTTCAGGGTGGTTAAAGAATTAACTCAATTGCCTCCCACCCTCAACCCATTATTGGCACCTACAAAAGCCTGCTGTGTTGCTTTTAATGACTTTTTTGTAGATAAAATCTCTTAGAAAAGGGTCAATCTGGATGCGGGCATTATAACAGAATCAGTAAGAGAGATGTCCAGGGACTCTGTGGACTGTGTTAAACTGGATCATTTTGAGTTTGTTAATACCAATGAAGTGGACAAGCTTCTTGGAAGAGTAAGGAGGACAACATGCCCTCTTGATCCTTGCCCATCATGGCTGACCGCCCAGGGAGGTGATGCAGTAAAAATATTATTACGATTAATAATTAATGCATCCTTTTGGGGGGGGGGGAAATTCCATCTAACTTAAAACTAGCAGTGGTAAAGCTGCTCTTAAAAAAACCCCATCCCTTGACCCCCCTGGTGGAAAAAAACTATAGGCCAGTCTCCCTTTTACCATTCCTGGGTAAAGTGATCTATCCCCCATGTTGTTTAATATTTGCATGAAGCGGCTTGGTCAGATCATCTGGAGACATGGGGTGCAGTGATATCAGTATGCTGATGACACCCAAATGTATCTCTCTATGTCTCTGACTGTTGCAGCGACTAAGGATGGCATCTCTCCTCTGGATGCCTGCCTTGGGTTGGTAATGGGCTGGAAGAGGGAAAACAAACTCAAGCTGAATACAGAGAAAATGGAGGTACTCACAATAGGTACCCCAAATCCAGGGAAGGAGTTTTGTCAACCAGTCCTGGATTGGGTCACACTTCCCTTAAAGGACAAAGTTCACAGTTTGGGAGTACTCCTGGAGTAATCTCTACAGTTGTCATCTGAAGTTGATGTGATGGCCAGGAGTGTTTGGTACCGACTTCAGTTGATTCGCCAGCTGCATCTCTACCTCGACTGAAAGGACCTTTAAGCAGTAGTACTTGCCCTGGTAATCTCTCGTCTAGATTTCTTTAACACTCGCTACATGGAGCTACCCTACAAAGGGCACCCTACCTGTGGTGGCAGCGGCTTTTCGCTGCTTCTTCAGCACAGTGTGTATAAACACTGCACCAAAGACACACTCTTTTCCCACCTGCCATGCAGTTGCTTGGGAAGTGTGAGGATGAGGGGCAGAGTCAGGGTGGCCAGCATGAGGTTGCCATGCCCCAACTCCATCTCAAAGCCAGCCCTTTTATCTGATCTGTACAGGCCCTAAGTTTCCCTTATCTAAAATGCTAGGGACCAGTAGTGTTTTGGATTTTGGAATATTTGCATATACATAATGAGATATCTTGGCAATAGGACCCCTATTTAAACATGAAATTCATTTATGGTTTGTATACAGTTTATACACATAGTCTGAAAGTAATTTTATACACAGTATTTTAAAAATAATATTGTTCATAAAACGAAGTTGGTGTACACTCAACCATCAGAAAGCAGATATGTCACTATATCAGCTACCCATGTGGACAATTTTGGATTTGGAATATTTTGGACTGCATCATTCTGAATAAGGAAGACTCAGCCTGAAAATCGCTAAAATGTAGCAGTGGAAAGAATATTCACATATATATGGTCAAAAATATGTTTTTTCTTGTACTGGGGAATGCTAATAAATAAAACCTAAGACTGACAAGAATCTTTGCAGTTCTGAACTTATTTGGTTCATAATTGGTCCATGAAGAAAAATGCTGTTTCTGGCAATGAAAATGCTCCTTTCTATTTCTACTTTTACTTCTTGTTGGTGACTGGTGGCTTCATTGTCTGTGGAAATGCAAATTCTGAGTTTTAATCTGATCTCATGGAACTATCCAAGGTCCTACACTTATTTTATCCACCAGTATTCAGCCCTTGGATAGCTCCTTTAGAATCCAGGATGGGTTCACTGTTCCACTGACATGGCAGCCACCAGCTGCCACTGATACTAGTAGTAATTCTAGAAGCACTATTATCAAAATGTGCTGTCATTTTTCTCTTCTGAAACAAGAGATGTTACCATGCTCAAAGGCATGATAGCATTGTTCACTAATTCTGCTTCTCTTTTTACTCTCCTCTCATGGCCACAATCTTGCTGTAAAGATAGCTGCATGTTATTTTTTTCTCTTCTTTAATATTTTTTAAAACTAAACAACATTGCATTTGTTAAGATGAAAATGGCCCTATTCCATACCGAACAGAAGATAACACTTCATCCTCCTCTCCCATTGGTTGTAATCTTCCTGCTTGGCTTCTGTGGCATTATGGCTCAAAAAAAGTCAGAATTTTCCACATCTTTTATATGATGTTGTTATTGTAGGTACATTGTGCCTTCAGCAATGAAGGGATTCTGTCCTACAGTGCTTATTTCATAGTTAATTACAATAGCTATGAAAGTAGAACATTATGTTGCTTCTGCATCACCACAGACACACTTGGCAGATATGTGTTCCAGTCCCAGCAAAGCTGTCTACTTCAGCTGAGAGCACCTACAATTAAAGCCTGAGGCAGTGAGAGGGAAATGGAGCCTAAAATTCAGATTGTCCTCATTTTATCAAAGAAGCAAATTTACCTTTTTTTTCTTCCCAAGCTACTTCTTGTTGCTATTTATATTGCTGCCCTGCTGTAGCTTCTCTCTCTCCCTCCCTGTCTCTCTCTCTCCATTTCTTTTCTCCTCTCCCAGTCTCTCTCTCTCACACACACACACTTCAAGTGGGCAGAGTGTGGAAAAGTTCTGGTTCCATTGATTCCAATGGGAGTTTGTTCCATCAGCTTGGTTGCTACAATGTTTCATCTACAACTTGCACAGCATTGTTACTTATCAGCTACAGGGGTAGGTAATAATAGATGGACCCGTCAGTTGTGGTTTTCCCCACATTCATTTAAAAAACAAATAATCTCAAATTTCTCTCATCAAATGTACATTGGGCCCTTGGTATCCACTGGGGTTTGGTTCCAGGACTCCTGATAGATACCTATATCCATAGATGCTCAAGTCCTATTAAATATAATGATATAGTAAAATGGTGTCCCTTATTTAAAAAATAGCAAAATGAAGGTTTGTTTTTTGGAATGCATATTTTTAAAATATATTTTCAAGCCATGGATGGTTTAATCTGTGGATAAAGAATCCATAGATAAAGAGGGCAAACTGTATAAAGAAAATTTGGGGATTCTTGTTTTTGACAGTAAGAGCAGTTTGATGGTTTGGCAATAAAACCTACTGGCTCAAGTAATAATGGGGTTTCTTTCTCTGGACATTTTCAAAATGATACTGGATAGCTACCTGCTAGAGATGCTCTAGCTGGAATTCCTGCTATGAAAGTGTGGTTGGCCTCAATTGCTTGTGGGGCACCTTCCAACTCTATGGCTCTCCTTCTCCTTCTAAAAAACTAGACACAAGCACTGGTTATTCCCAGCATGGAAAGACCATGGTGTACCTTCACATCATGCAGCTGTTAGAGATTAAGAGTCAGAGAAAAGGATGTGTCATCATGTACATCAACATGTCAAACATGGTGGAATATATATGGAATGAAAGTTAGGCTTTTTACTAGCCAAAAACTGAGAGTTCTCTTCCTGGGTAGATTTGTCTGTCTGCTTAGTTTACCCATCATTCATTTTGTTTTAATTTCACTTCCTTTTTGTTGCATTTCTGATAACAATGCGCATTTTGGAAACTTTTTATTAGAAAATGAACTATATAGGCAGTCCCTATTTAAGACAACCCAGGTATCATCACATGCCTCACCTTACCTACATTTTTCCCTGCATGTTGATATGCTGATCCCTGTGACATGCTCGGAAAAAGGATGAATTCAAATTTCCTTTGTTTTCTAGACTCTCAACTAAAGAACACAAGCAGGGAGATGAAGAGCAGACCTCTCAGGATCCTTCAGTTAATAGAATCATCATGCTGATTGAAGGATTATGGAAGTTATAGTCCAAAAAGGTAGCTTTTCTACTTGCTGCAGCACTTAATATGACTCAAAAGATTTACTCCACATCTCCAAATAATTAGATTCCATTGGGTAGTTATTTTGTATGCCTATTTTTCTTATCATCAGGAACAGAATAGGAACTTAGCTGAAGAATATTATTCCTAGAGTAATCTGCCTAGACATCTAAAGTTGATTATTGATCGACATTGGTCCTCTTGTCCTTGTAGGTGACATGACACTAGGTGATGGCTCCAATTGATATAAATAAATTTCCAGTCAAGGGGAAACAATTGCCTATTGGATTACTTTGATCCATTTACAGATAGTATTCTGCAAAGTCCTATGGATTTCATCAGTTCAAACTGTAGTCTAATTGGATGACCCCTATGGAGCCACACATGCTAAAATGTTCTTGGTAATGTCACATTCAGAACAAAGTAAACACTTCAGTTTCTATTGTTGGTTGGTAGA
This sequence comes from Phrynosoma platyrhinos, assembly GCA_020142125.1. Taxonomy (NCBI): domain Eukaryota; kingdom Metazoa; phylum Chordata; class Lepidosauria; order Squamata; family Phrynosomatidae; genus Phrynosoma; species Phrynosoma platyrhinos. The sequence goes on along the minus strand of CM034701.1, from coordinate 189,994,242 downwards.
TTGAGAATATGACAAAAATGTACTGAAGGATGTAGAAAGAATCAGAGAGGGCTCTGTATAAACTCTGTATGTGTTTTCCAGTTGCATTCTTATGTTGAATCCTATGCATTTCTGTTGGTTTCTATGGTTGCAAGGCTGACTAAAATGTCAAGAAAGGCCATAGAGCTGTGACTTAGTTGCTACCTTTTCCAAAGCTTGGAAAGCTACTTAAAAATAATTGGTTACATTTATAATTTCATGGTGCCCAGAAACAGTTTGATACCATTATAGTTACATTTTTAAAACAATGTGTTGGTTTCCTGTTACTTGAAGATCACAAAAATAGTTATTTTTCAATACTTTAAAAAAAAAAAAAACCTCATGCACATACCATCTGAGTGCTATAAGCTGCTGGCCTGCAGTACAAAGCATACTCTCCTACCAACCACATTGTCATCACTTCAACATCTCCAACACAGGGCAATGATATCACGGAGAACTTAAACCATGTGATGTTCCTCCTCCCCCATTTGATGAGACCATAGTCGATAAATGAAAAAAATAATTGAAAATTTATAGCCATGACTCTCATTACAACTGCAATGTAATGTCATGCCTTAGTTATTGGGGAAAATAATTAAATATAAGTAATGTGGAAGCTAAGCAAGGCCAGTCTAAACTTAGCTAGTATTTGGATGGGAGACTGCCAGTACATTCCATGAGCTGTATGCTATATTTCAGAAGAAGGAACTGGCAAAACTATTTCTGAGTATTCTTTGTTGAAGAACACCCTATGAAATTCATGGTGTTGCCATACGTTGACAGGTGGCTTGAAGACACATGCACACAAACACACATATACAACATGTTATTCATAGTTCTATATAACTAGAATATATTATTTCTAAGTGCTGATCTTTGCAAATGAACACTAAATCCAACTATTAGTCCTGACTAGTGTAGAGTGATTGAATTAATTGGAATTACCTACATGTTGATTCACAATTCAGTAATTGATTGGATGGGCCTATGCTAGTTTGGGACTAACTAACAGGATTCCAGCTAGTACAACCATTCCCTAAAATCAGGGGTCTGCAACCTACGGCTCGGGGGCCAAATCTGGCCTCCCGAGGCCTTTGGACTGACCCAAGGCTGGTCCTGCCGCCGACTGCCACAGCCGCGCATGTCACGGCTGCCATTTTGTTTTCCAAAATGGTGGCTGTGACTCCTTTGCGCATGTGAAGAGTACTTGACGCATGTGCAAACAAGTCGTGGATGGCATTTTGGAAAACAAAATGGCGACTGCGACTTGCTCATGCCTGCGCAGTACACCAGAAGTACTGTGCATGTGCGAGTGAGCATGCATGTGCATGCACAGTACTTCCAGTGTACTGTGAATGCACGCATGTGCGAGCGCACGCAGCGCCATTTCCCCACCCTACCCTTGGCCCGCAGAAGACCTGGGGACCAGCAGACCAGCCCAGGTAAGAAAAACTTGCCGAACCCTGCCTAAAATTAATTAGTGGATATACAATACAAAAAAGGCAGTTGCCTTAACAGAATAGAATAACATGTCACTGAATTTACATCATTTCCTTACAAAATCTATGGCACTGCTCCTTTCTATGTCTTTGGCTCAAAACTACTGACTTTAGTGATACTGGGCAATGTCAAAGAACCAGAAGCATCATGTTCATTTGAAGTTAGGGGCTTCCTCAGCCTGTGATATTCATTGCTTGCTATAAAAAATGTAGAGGGGGATGAGTGTATTGTCCTAATGTTCTTCCATTTACACAACATAAGCTATCAATACTTCATGGCCATATTAAATAATACATATAGTTTTCAGATGTAATTTTAAATACATTAGTGTACAAAAATGTGATCTATGTTTTTGAGCCAAAGTAAAGTTTACATCAAACTATAGGTGCGTAGATTTTCAACAACAGGAATGGTCAACTTGTGACACCCCCCCCAAGCTGTTGAACTACAGCTCCCATCATTCCTGATGATTGGCTATCCTAGCTAGGGCTGATAAGGGTTCCAGTCCAAAACCATGTGAAAGATACACAAATTGTCCATCCCTGCTCGTAGGTTTTTGAACCACAAAATTAGCCTTTTTTTTTCCAGATCAGTTTGCAAAACCCTGTATATATTTTCATACAATTTTCTCCTAATGTAATAATTGTAATATACTTTTGCAATCCTTTCTTCCAATATATGCATGCATCTGCCAAACATTTATATAAGATCTTTAATTCCATACTCAGTTTTCTCTAATGAGTGAAGCTTTCTCTAATGTACACATTTTAATGCATTTTGAACACAGTATTGTTTCATGAAATTCAGAGAAATGTGAAAACCAAAGAAAAATAACATCTGATTTTGTGTTTCAGTTGCAGGAAGGTTGAACTAAGTTAGGTCAGATTCAAATACAAACCAAACACTTCCTCCTCACCCTACTTTAAATTATTATGCATGGAAATATATATATATATAAATCAAGGGGCTGAACAGGTGGCCCTTTTACATTGTCATCTGGGCAGCTTTGGAGTGCAGCATTTTGATAGCGCATATCTGGAAGCTACCCTGAAGCTGCCCAGAAGTCGGGTAGCCACCTAGATGTGGGTAGCTTCATGATTATCTAGTGCAGGGGTAGGCAACCTTTCCCCTTTAAGGGTCGAGGGACTTCAGCTCCCATGTTGTCCAATAGTCCCATGTTGGCCAATAGCTCCTGGGATTCTGAAATACCTCAGCCCTTAAGGGGAAAGGTTGCCTACCCCTGATCTAGTGGCATGAATTTTACACACTGCATGCCACCAGAGCATCATGAAGCCACCATGGAGCTGCAGCAAGGCTAGCAAAGCTGTCCAGGTTCAAGGCAGATTGGGACCACGGCATGTGTTTGCTGTGGCCACAATCTGTCCTCAGAAGGGGCAGCTTCAAGCCATCCCTTCAGGGCCATCTGTTCTGGCCCAAAGTGGCCTAGAATTAGTTTAGGTATACAGAAATCCTGGCAGCACTTAATGGAGATGTCTGGATTATAGCCTATTATCTAAAATTATTTGCACTTATTTGCTATTAGAAAGACGTTCCAATGCAAAATTGTTATATTAACTGACAGATTAGGGTAGAGGACTCTTTATTTCTTTTATTCTTAGAAACAATGTAGGGAGAAATAAAACTGATATATTCATCCATTTAGTAAAAGGATGTTGACTGCTTAGCTGGCTTTGAAGCTCTGCATATTCAGCCACAATTATGGTGTTGAATTTTGAATTGCCATTTTTTTTTAAATGGTAAACCCCTCTTACCCACCCACACCCTTTAACAACTATATGGAAGATAGTAGATGGTAACAGTACCAGGTGTTCTTGTTGAATTTGGCCAGTAAAGTTGAATGAGATTTTTGTGTGCTTTATTCACTGCAGTAGTATTTAACAATTTTCATATTTTTTGTGTGTGTACAAGTCAGAAAGAATGTTATTTTAAATAAACAAACAAGCATGAAGTAAATCAAACCTAAGAGATTAAGGAGGACTGCAGACGGGTGGCTCTGGGCCGCCCTGGGAAATGACAGATTGGGGCTGCGACAACCCTATGCTGCAGCCCCAATCCTCCCTTTTGCCACACCAGAAAGAGTGGCAAAATGTTTGGCACAGTGTGTTTGTACACTGTGTTAGAAGGGTATCATCCCAACTCTGCCTCCAGGCCAGCCCTTTGGGTTGATCTGCAGAGGCCCTCAGTCATCCCTACTGATACCCAGTTGTGCCATCAGATTTCAGACAATATATATATTTATATTGGCCAGAATCCTGTATGAATTTTAAGGATATGTAAGTGTCACAGTTACAGTGCTACACCTTGAATTTTGGCACAACCACTGTTTACTGAGTAGCAACCACTGTGATTGATGTGTATCTGTTTCCCTGTAACTCAGGAAGGAGCTGACTGCCATTTCCATCTCCTCCTGTGAGTGTTCACCTGCAACAGGTAGAAACAGGGCCCCATCACAATTCTAGAGATTTCTCCCATGAGGGAGGAAGGGTAGGAATGTCAACCAGTTGTTTCCTGAGCAACAAGGGAATGGACCCCCAACGATTACAATGGCTGCTGCCTGGTAAGTGAAGGCTAAAGGACTTTCACATGAATAAGTCACAAGTGCATAACTCCATGTTGCTGCTGTTAACTGCCCTTGAGGCAACCTCAAGTTTAGACAACCCTGAAGATAAGACATCTCCAAGACCCCCTGTCTTCCATTGGTCTGCTTAAGTCTTGAAGATTTAGGCCTATGACCCTAACTGAGTTTATCCAGCTGGCATGAGGTCTTCCTCCCTTTTTACTACTCAACCTTTTCCAATATTATTGTCTTTTCTAGTGAGTCATACCTTCTCATGATGTACCCAAAATATGACAGACTCAGTTTGATCATCTTGGCTTCCAGGGAGATTTCAGGCTTTATCTCAGGGGTAGGCAACCTTTCCCCTTTTAAGGGCTGAGGGACTTCAGCTCCCAGAAGCCTCAGCCATGTTGGCCAATAGTTCCATGTTGGCCAATAGCTCCTGGGATTCTGGGAGCTGAAGTCCCTCGGCCCTTAAAAGGGGAAAGGTTGCCTACCCCTGCTTTATCTGCTCATTTGTTTGTCTTTTTGGCTGTCCACAGAGCCCACTTGTTTGTCTTTTTGGCTATCCACAGTATCCTCAGCAGTCTTCTTCAGCACCACATCTCAAATGACTTGATTTTTGTTTTATCTGCTTTTTTCACTGTCCAGCTCTCACATCCATACATAATGATGACAAATGCCATGTGTAACTCCAGGTTACATATTCACAATTATGATACAGGATTCTGGCCATAATTTACAAATACTAATGATACTGATGTTTACCTATTAACACTTCCTTTGTTTTACATGCATGTGATTACTGGGCTCCATAGTGATTTCAGCTGTTACAAAAGGTATGGCTTTGTTGCCTAGGAAAAAACAAACAAACACCAAACCTTTACTATGAACAAGTGAGAGACACCTGGAAATATCCAGTTTTCTATCCTTCTTTTTGTGTGTGTCCTTGAGTGGATGTCCTTTTTAAAATGTCACAATAAGCCTTTATCATACTAAAAGCTGCACATGCCACTAGCTCATGCACTTCATCATTTAAAAACAGATGTGTCAAAGCTGAGAAAAATCAATGTTAAAAGACTGAGCACATTTCTTCTCAGTTCCAGGCTGTAAAAAGTGATATGATGGTGTTTTGCTAAAATACTACTTGAAAGAAGCCAGATAAGGAGCCCCCACCACATGTTAAACCATCACAGTTGCTTACATATTTTTAAAAATGGTAATGCAATGATTCAGCAGCTGTGAAGGCTCAAGATTAGACACTTTTCTGCCAACAGAAATTCCCATTTGCTGTTGGACCCCTTTCCTTCTGCTGATATCAGAGAGCTGAAAACAGAGTCGCTGGCTGGAAGAAAAGGTTCCTAGCCAACACCTACTGGTAGAAGAGCCAAGATGAAGAAGAAAAGAGGAGGAGTAAGTGGGAAGGCAACTTTTGCCAGCTGTAAGCCTTCTCCAAGAGCCATCATGGTATAGTGGTTTGAGTATTGGACTATGACTCTGGAGACCTGGATTCGAATCCCCACTTGGCCATGAAACCCACTGTGTGATCCTGGACAAGTTATACTCTCTAAGACTCAAAGGATGGCAATAGCAAACCCTTTCTGAAGAGACTTGCCAAGAAACCCCTGTGATAGTGTTCCTAGAGGTCAGAAATGACTAGAAGGCACACAACAGCAGCAGCAGCAATAACAACAATCCTTCTCCACTTCAGGGATACAACCACTATACAATGTTACAAAGTTACAAAGCACAAGGTTAGGCAAAACAGATGTGTGATTTCCAACTTTCTAGGTTGGGAGGCATTTGGATTCATCTCAACTTCAGTTGCCCTAGTGTTGGCTCAGATGGCCCATTACAATCTTGCACTCTTGGATATATGGTTGTAATTATAAGAAACCTTTGTGCCACACTAGCATCAAAATAAACTGAGTTGCTTCCCACCAAGTTGAAAAGTAAGTGTATTTATTTCTGAGGCAAACAAAACTCAGCCTTCTGTTATTCCTGCCTTGACTGATCCTCCAACTCCCCTCTGGTCTTCTCTTCCAACCACACTCACCAGGGGCCAATTCATACTACATAACTGTAGTGCTATAATTGTCATGGCTAGATCCCATGGAATCCTGGAATTGCAGGTTGAGGAAGGGACCTTTAAAATTCTCAGACAGAACACTAGTGTCTCACTAAATTACCAGTCCTAGGATTTCACAGGATGGATTTCACAGGATGAAATTATGATAGTTGAAGTGTAATGGAAACACTGCAGTTTTATGGTGTGAATGCAGGCTGATGTAGCCAGCAGCAGAGAGTAGGAAAAATGGTGTGATGGACAGTTCTGATCTCTGATCTCTCCTTGGATAAGTCTATGGAATTCTGGGTTCAGCATTTGGAAGATTGTGAAGGGAGCTGGACAAAATAGGAGAAAATTGAAAAAACAGGTGGTGAAACAAGGAATATGATTTCTGGTGAGCCAGGAGAAGTCTGAAATACCCTAAAGGCACCAGATCCCAGCTTTTTCTAGCAGATCTCAGAAGCTAAGCAGGTCAACTGTGGTTAGTACTTGGATGAGAGACTGCCAATTAATACCTGGTGCTGTGGGCTACATTTAGATGAAGGAACTGGCAAAACCATCTCTGAGTATTCCTTGCTTAAAAAAAAACAGGTGATAGGCACATAGACACACACAGGAGAAGAAGGGGAAGGGCAGAGTGTGGTAAACTTTAGCAAAATGTTAGGAATCCTACAACTGCAAGAAACCTAGTAAGAGTTTATAATGTCGTCAAGCCACCTGTCAACGTATGGCAACACCATGAATTTCATAGCACAATTTATATTTAAAGAGTGGTCTTGAAAATAAAAGCTTTACTGTCTAGTGTTTTATTTCTGCCTGAGCCTATTTTGTCATGGGATTTATTGGGTCCCAGCCACATACCACCAGAGACCTGAAGCCCCACACATTTGTCCCTTGTTAGAATCAACTTGATTCCCTTGAGATAACCCAGAATTGGTTATGGATAAGGGATAAAGTGGGTGGCAGGAACCCCAGAATTAGGAACCATTAAGAGACTAATAAATAAATAAATAAATAAATAAATAAAGGTAAACAAGGAGTGGGAAGAAGCTATGTCTTCTCTTTGCTTTTCCCCAGGGCTGAGCATGCTGTGCAGGATTGCACTTAAATAGGAAGCGTTTCATGACTTCTGGGAAATATAGGAGAAAGGGTTTGGGCTGGGTTATTCTCTGGTTTAGAAGAAGGGTTATTCTTCTCTGGTTTAGAAAACAATGTGAGGATTGTAACATTCACCTTATAGTTCTGTCTCTGTTTTTGGTGCTAATGAGCCTCTATCAAACTAATCATTACTAAATAAATAAATAAATAAATAATCAGTTACAATTGCCTAGCAGCAAGACTGATCTTTGCACAATGGTGGAAAAATCAAAATGTCTTGTCCAGTTCATAATGGAAAAACAAACTATAGTCCATAGCACACCTGGAAAAGATGAGTTTGTATGTGGACTTCTTGAGAAATGAAATCAGACCTAATGACAACTCTTATGAAACCCAGGTGAATTTTGGATCTCAATTTCCTGAGTTTATCTTGGGACAGATACATAAAATTACAAAGATTTATAACTTGATACAGACAGTTGCATACTATTTGGAAGAACTTGTAAATACAGTAGGCCCTCAATATCCACTGGGGAATCCATTCTGGATCCCCAAGCAGATACCAAAATCCAAAGATGCTCAAGACCCATTGTCCTCAATGGTAGCACTGCCACATGGCCACACCACCATTGCAGACAATGGGACTTTGTTGCCCCAGCTGCCTGAAGCCCCTTTGCCACTCTCACCATAGTGGGTAGCAGAGGGCTGCCTCCTCTTTCTCCTCTTCCTCCTTCCTCCTCTTCCCCCTGCTGCCACCTCCTTCTCTTTCCTCCACCTCCTCCCTCCTCCTCCTCCTCCTCCTCCCCTTCCTCTTCTTCCCTCCTCCTTCATGCTGCCACCTCTTCTTCCTTTGCCACCCCCCATGGGCTTGCCATCTTTGGATACTGAGATCTGTGGATGGCAAGGGCGTACTATATGCTATTATATATCATAGAATGCTATTATCTTGCTTTATGCTTCTTAACAAATTTAAAAAAAAGGCAACTATTGTGAATCATCTGAAAGTAACATACCTGAACTCTGAAGTATAAGTTTAATGGCTCCACTACACAACTCTAACTCATTTCTTTACAGTCTCCTTTCTTGCCAATAGTTTTAACGAGGGTCAAATCCAATTACTTGTCTCAGCTTGAGTGGATCCATCAAATCTATTGCTGAATACAGAGTTTTAATAATAATAATAATAATAATAATAATAATAATAATAATAATAATAATAATTTATACCCCGCCCCTTTGAGATCAATTGGGGTGGCTTACAGTAAAAATGCAGTACAACAGTAAAAACAAATTACATCTCACCCACCCCTTAAAAAGTTATTAAATCTATTACAAATGGACAAAGTAAAACAACAACCACAAGCGTACAATAAAATGACAGAGGACTGCGGCAATATAGTAAAAGTAAATGGTTTTCAGGGAGATAGATAGGGCTCCCCTAAGGAAAGGAGGGGACTGAGGCCAGGATATTCTATCCTGGAAAGGCTCGCCAGAAGAGATCCGTCTTAATAGTTTTTTTAAAGCTGTCTAAAGATGTTAATTGGCCAATCTCGTCCAGCAAGCCATTCCACAATTTGGGGGTGACAACAGAAAAAGCCCTCTGGGAGGTAGCTGAAAGCCTAGATTCTTGAGGCTGCAGCAAATTCCTCCCAGAGGACTGGAGAGCGCAGGGAGGATTATAGGGGAGAAGGCAGTCCCTGAGATAGTTTGGACCCAAGCCATTTAGGGCTTTAAAGGTGATAACCAACACCTTGTACTGACTCATTTTAAAGTTCTGTTGACTCCATGGGTCTACTCATTTTGGAATTAGCAATTGGATTTAAGTCTAAATTGGATAAATAAATAAATTCACCCATTTTCAGTAGTTTATCATGGTGAGAGCAGAAGAGTTAGGACCAGAATGAACTGATTTCCATAATTAATCCTCTCAAAAAATGGGTTGGTAGGTAGGAAGAGATGGTTAATGTGGTAAACTACATCTGAGGAGCTCAATCCTTACTCAGTCATTACTCTTATTATAAGACCATGGGGTGATCACTGTAGAGAGTATAAAAGGTGCAGAGGGAATTTTGTATGCTACTTTTTGATCTTCAGAGAAAAGCTAGGATATAAATAACATGATTAATCATGCAACTGTTCTTATGAAGATCTATGTGGACTTCCTACCACATTTGTGGCAGTAGAGAGAACAGTGAAGACTTCCAGTCTTCCTTGTGTGATAAACTCCAGTGTGATTTTTCATGACACAGACTGGAGCATCAGAAAAGTAAGTATAGGGATTGGGCCTACAGTTTTGAGGAAAGGTCTTGTCATTGTATTCAACAATTTGGTAAATGAATTAGTTCAAAGGAAACCTTCAAAACTGAGTCCTAGTATTGGGAAAAAGGAGGGGTAGAAATAAATGAACCATGATAATATACATCAATGATGGCCAAAATATTTGGCAAATGTGGCATAAATTAAGTTGGAAACACTAGGTAGTGCCACTGCAATGTACCTATTTTGACCTTTATCCAATTGCCAGTCACAACTAGTGTAGATCCAGTGAGACAATGTGATTTGTACAAGTGTCAAGTTACAGCTTGGAAATATATTCAGTGGCTCCACTCTTTCTTGGACCTACCAATTGCTTTTGACCACAAATCCCCATTCCTTTGCAACTTAGTGTAATTTTACTTCGGAATGAAAAAGAATATATCAATTTCATTTTTGTTGTGTTTCTCAGAATCTTACCAACATTGTTACATGCCATTTTCTTACCAGGTGGAAATGTGAGTGTCTTTTGCTAGGTGAATTATGATTCTATCTCTAATTTTACCTCTGGTTGACTGAAGTGGTAACAGAGCAGAGGAGACAGACATGAGCTTAAGTGGCTCATTTGATCCAATCTTCTATTTCCTCTTCCCACATGAAATCTGATTTCTAGCTTTTGTTAGCAGATCAGATTAAATTGCATCATGTCATTCAGTTAATAGTTACACTATTATTTCTGAAATTTCAATTTGCTAAAATTTTTACAGTGAAATTTAAGTTCACTGAAATTTCAGTTTGTATATGCAATATGTGCCCACTATCTGCTAGATAACCTCTGCAGGCATGTTTATCCATCCACCATCATTGAGGGAGAGAAGGCAGGCCATCTCCATTGGGCCTAGCCTGAACAAGAAGAAGGGCCCTCCTTCCATCCACCATCATTGAGGGAGAGAAGACAGGCCATGTCCATCAGGCCTAGCCTGAACAAGAAGAAGGGCCCTCCTTCCATCCACCCTCATTGAGGGAGAGAAGGCAGGCCATGTCCATCAGGGCTAGCTTGAACAAGAAGAAGGGCATTCCCTCCATCCACCATCATCGAGGGAGAGAAGGCAGACCATCTCCACCGGGCCTAGCCTGAACAAGAAGAAGGACCCTCCCTCCAGTCCATCTGCTTTGGTCCAGGCTTTAGAGGGAAAGAAGATCTGCTGGATTTATTCCCCACTACCATTCCCTTCTCCTTTGTATCTTGTCCTTTTAGATTTTAAGCCTGAGGGCAGGGAATCGTCTAATTAATCAATTTTTAAGCTGCTCTGATAGCCTTTTGGCTGAAGAGCGGGGTATAAATACATCATCATCTCCTCATCATCCTGCCTTTAGCTGATAAGCTCAAAAATATAAGGTCAAATCCCCCCCTCATCTTGACAAATTCCCACTTTTATGGTCTTTTACTGATCATCTCCATCATCTTACCCACCAAGGTATTTCTCTTTCTCTTATACATGCTTCAGACAGCTGTATCTTAAATATTGTACTGAAGCTGTAACTCATAAACTCTACACTTATTTTTCATTTTAACTCTCACAAAGAAATTATTTTTTAAAAATTACTATCAGTATATAAAAACACTGAACTTGGGGAATTACTGAAGTCCAAGTCTTCTATGGGATCTTTTATCCTATGTTTATGGAGGTGGCTAGGGAATAGAATGATAGAGACAAAGCTTTTCAATGAACTGTAATTTATTTGGGGATTCAAACATACAAAGACACTCTACCATACACACATGCACACAAGAACTCAGGAATAAAGTAGCTAGCTTGGAGAGGAAACACAAGGCTTTCTAATGGTGATAATTACCTGAAAGAGGCTGCTCCAACAGTGAATTAAGATGGATAGACTCAACCATTATGAAAAGGAAAAGGACAATGGAAAGAACCAGGACCCAAGTAGTGCAGTGTCACCGTGGAATCTAACCAGACCCAATGTGCCTGAGATTTTGGGGATCATTTATACCCTTAAACCTAGCCTGAGGCAAAGAGTTGCTATTTTATATCAAAGGATTCCAATTACTACTCTTTGAAGTAAACAATTTCCAAGGATAGGAGATGGGATGGTAATGTTATCTCATCTTCAGCCGGACACATCCTGGCTGGTATTCATAAATCTTCTAGGTGTGAATGTCCTGCATAGCAGCTCATAGGCTTGGCCCTTTTGATCTGCAAATTGCTGTAAGTGCAGATGTGACTTTCAGGTGCCTATGTGATGTGCTCACCTTGAGTCTATGATGATTGAGGCTTCTCCCAGTCCAGGGCCATGGCAGGGACCCATAAGGGGTCTTTATATTAAATCAGTCATTGTAACAGTCCTCCCCTTGAAAATTCTCTACCTGTCCAAATGCAAATTTGACAGGTGATCATTTTCACATTGCCAAATTCTCTGTGCCATGGAAATGTAGAAAGTGTCAATTTGGGGAGCTAAACTCATGGTCCAGGGAATTATCCTTTAGAAAAGCCTTCAGCTTTGGGGTGTGCATCTTTAACTCCTGGAACCCTTTCACCCTTACATATCAATCCTAATTAGAGCAGTTCAAAAGCAATGCTAATAACTAATAACCAATGTATGCAATGAATATCAAAAACAGTAAGCAATAACAATGAGCATTTCAGATCAAAAACAAACTTTTAAGTATCAAAAGCATAAAATATAAAGTATTCAATGGACCAATGCCCATCAGTAACTCAAAGCAATAATGGGTAAATCAAGTAACAATCAATAAAAAAAATGAATAGGTATAATCATGAGGTAGCTATGTCCACTGTTTGCTAGGAAGTCTAAGGACCACTGACCAGTAATAATAAAGCAACATCAAAAGATATACTCAAGTCCATGAACATGTGTACATTTAAGTTATTTTCAATAATTATGATGACAAAAGTTCAATAACACTGTGGCATCAATAGCCATGAGGAGGAGGAACCAATGTCCAAGTCTTGTAGCAGATTGTGTACTGATGTAGAAAGTGTGTATCAATATGTCCAGCAAATTTGGATGGATTTGGTGAAAGTTTGTGCGAAAGTTCAGACTTGAGTCCAGAACTGATGGGCCAAAATTTTTGAATGATGCCTTGGTGTGCTAGTGGTTGGATGGAGACATTGAAGGTATACCTCAAGAGCTGTAATGAAGTCACAGTCCCTGTGGAGGACCATGGAGAACTTCACAATCTGTGTTCATGCAGCCCAGGAAGCATGAAGAGTTTTCATAAATTAAAACAATGAAGCTGACGACAAGAGTATACCAAGGTGCCTGGAAAAACTCTTGAGTAGACCAGGGCCTTCTGTGGAGAATGTGGTATACTGGGGTCCCTGAAAAATGGCTAGACTGGGACCTCTGGAATTTAGGTAGACCACGATCTCTAAGATTAGAGTAGGCTGAGATCTCCACAGGCATGATGTTGACTGGGACTCCAGCAAGGCAAGCTAGCAAGCAAACGATAGCAGGGCAGCAGTAATAATGAAACAGAGCAGGAATCCAGGCAGGGAGCACTTTGGAGGACATCTCCAGAACTGCAACTGATGTCTAGTTCAGTGCATCTCAGGTCTGGGAACAGCTTGGCAATGATACATGTGAGTCATGGATGATATCTGGGAAATTATCCAATATCACAGGACCAGCTTGCCGGACATTACTGGAGGATATCTGGAGCAGAGGTGGGGGCACATCTCACCCCCCCCCCCAGGACAAAGTCAGCTCAGTTTTAAACACATTTGTTAGCAGACACACATACATTCACAATGAAGAAGAGAGAAAAGCAGAGATAGGCATAGACCTCCATACATGCCCTGGGGAGGAGGGAGAAAAGAAAAAGAAATTCCCCCTTCAGCTCTTGAAAAACTAAGGAACAAACAAAGTTTAAAAGAGATAGTGAGCTAGAAAAGGGCTGTAAATAAACAGATGTTGTGGGATTTTCCATCCAGGCTCTGTAAAAAGAAGTTAGGGCCTTTGCAGACTGCCAGAAATAGTGCACATTAAATTGAGGCACTGCCCTGGCTCAGTGGTAGGGAGTCATGGGAATTGTATTTTTTCCTGAGACACTGAGCCTTCTCTGTCAGAGAGCTCTGGTGCCACAATAAATTGCAGTTCCCATGATTCCCTAGCACTGAGCCAGGGCAGTGCCTCAATTTAATGTGCAGTATTTCTGGAAGTCTGCAAAGGCCCCTACTGTTAGTACAAGGCTCAGCTCAGTGATAAAAGCACTGCGTCCTTAAGAAATTTGGCAGTGTCCACTTTGGCTGGCCCCTGCATCCTGGTCAGACAGAGAATGATGGGAAAATATGCAAATTACCTCCAAACCTGACCTAAACTGCCAAAAAACAACAAAAATATAACTTATTTACAAAAAACCTAAATATGGGGGGATGCAGATGGGTGGCCCTGAAGTCTTCGGGGAGGTGTTGAGGCGGCTGCTGTGTGTCTGCCTCACCCCATCCCTGCCTCCAGGATGGCCCAAAGGGCCGTCTGTAGAGTCCCTACATATTCTTATATCCCAAGATTGGCTGAATCCATATGGGGTGAAACTAAATTTACTCATTCTAAGTTAAAACATAATTGAAAGCAATAGGGTCCTCAGGAAAAATAGCTGGAAAATAACACTGGTGGCCATCCTTGTGTAGGGACTGACTCGCTTGTTAGCCTTGGTGGCATTGCTCCAGTGCAGACATGGACAAGTCTAAGAGTGGTCATGAGAAGAGTCCATCTTTTATCTAGGGGTTTGTCTATCAGTTCAGCAATGCCTCTAAAGCAAAGAGCCGAACTGACTTCTGCACAGAGTATTACCACAAAGGCTGACATTTTAATCCATGGGTGGGGGAAATGGTGAATTCCCCTGCCCTCCTTTACCAGTTAAACAAAGAATTTGATGCTTCCTCCTTGCTGGTCATGGGGCAGAACAAGCAGTGGAACATAATTTCTGCAGGGAAGATAAGCTCTGCGGATGGCATCAAATTCTGCCACCTTTTTCCTTATCAAATGACAATGCTGATGGTTCCAGTGACAGTAATCACCTGTAAACATAAAATGATGATTATTGGGTTAAAGAAGGTATAGAGCAGGGCTTCAACTGTGGTGCTCCAACTGAACTCCCACCACCACAATGTCTCCGTGGATCTCTTTTTTTCCTGCATGACTTTAATGATGCATCAGGTTTTCATATCTACTGCCATCTTAATCTTCTCCTCTGTCCTCTCAATTTTCCTGGCAATGTCACTCAGATTGTTTAGCAATCTCAGCCACTTTGAGATGGAAAGGTCATCTTCCAAGTGAAAGCTCTGTATTGCAGTGGAATCAATTTGGTAAGGTGTTTCCATGGCATTATGTCACACCTGTTGCATCGGCACAAAGGACAAGAGACACCTCTTTTGGGTTTAAACAGGCCAAAACTTTTATTCAGCTGTACAGGGTCTATTTACAAACAAGTCAATTAAACAAACCATACTTTGTCACATGTGTATGTGAAGGTGTAACCAACCCGGGTGGGTGATCCTTCACATCATGTGACAAAGCACATAAATAAATAACAACAAACAAATTTAACACCTCCCAACTGGAAATGATGTCATATTACATCGTATAACATCACTACCTTAATGGCGTCATGCACTTAGCTGCTTATGTCACTTCCATTAATTTATTTTATCCAAATTTATCCAAATTAAATTTAATTAGCCAATTAATTTCCCTGTGGGGTGGGGGTCGTTACCCGCCACAAGAGGGGACCAACCTAGCTAGGCATCCCCTCTCCCCCCCCCCCCTACACAGCTGAGGCATATCCAACTTAATTCCAGCATGATCAATTATAAAAATGCCCAATCTTTTTAGCTGTTTAGCAACAGAACGATTAAGCCACCGTTGAGCGCCATTAATAGAAGTATCTTTACGTGCTCCAGGCTAGCTATGCCTTGGCAGCAACTTGGTCCATAGTAAAACAGCTCCAGGAATGTGCTTCCTTATCTCCTGAAGGACCTTTACCATCTGTTTCATCAACTGAAGACACGGGACCTTCACCAAGTCATTCTCCTCCAGGTGTATGACTAAAACCTGGGGTGCGGATATGCCTTTGACAGTTCAAAAATCATAGGAAGCAAAGCTCCTCAAAGCATGCCCCTACAGCCAAACCATTGCAAGCTGCTGATGTTCGCCAGTCCCAGGTTAGGATCACGTCAGTGGTCTAGCAAATGGTGTTCTGCCCAGAAGACTAAGCTGTGGCCCAGAATCCAAATCTTGCCACAGAAAGCACCTGCTGAAATGTAAATAGTGCTATTAGTATAATTAACCACAATTAGCATTCTTTGAAGGGCGTACATAAGACTTAAATGCCTTAGAATGCCACCAGACAATTCAGCAAATATCGGCATCACTCAGACCATGTATAGCCATGGTCAAAGTCATCTGGGTGTGCAGGGAGCAACCTAAAGGCTGATTTTATATCACACTTTGCTAATAGTGCTCCCTTACCTAGAGCCCTAACCATCCTGACTGCAGAGTCAAAAGATGCATATTTAACAGATGTAAGCTTAGGATCTATGGCATCATTAATAGAGTCACCCGTCGGGTAAGAAAGATTATGAATTAACCTAAATTCCCCAGGTGCTTTCTTGGGGATAACACCCAAAGGGGATAACTGAAGGGTGGGAATTGGGAGCTGATCATGAGGTCCTGAAATCCTCCTAGCTGCAACCTTTTTTCCAGCTTGTCCCTTACGATAGCCGACAATTCCTTCACAGAACGAGCATTGGGCCCATAACAATACCTTCTAGAACCTGAATAAGGGATATGAAAACCCTTAGAAAAATCATGGAATATATAAGAAGCAGCCTCCTTACTGCTGTAGGTCTGCAGCCAGGCTACTAGTGCATCCAACTTAATTGGTGATGGCGCTTTTGCCTCCTGGTGACGCTGGCTGGGGTGTAGCCTCCACTCCAGACTGCCTACCTCTGCTACAGGAAGTGCTGGGATGATTCCCTCCGCAGGTGTTTCACTTATGTTCAAACCTGCAGGGCTGCCTCTTGCACTTACCTGTATTAAAGTCCCAGCAAATGCCAAATTGTTTCCTTTTTCCTATATTAGGCCTCACATTCTACCCTCTCGGCTGTGTAACTATGGGAACAAACCCATTATCACACCTGCTTGAAGGGGAGGCCCCTACCATTACATCTGCCCAGAGCTCAGACTGCACATGTCTCCAGGACAGAGAGCAATCTTGGGCAGCCCTCATTCTAAACTGCTCATCGTATTGCAGCCATGCTGCACCCCAGGTATTATGATGGCAGTTGGTGTAAGCTTTCATCATTATCTCCTGATATTTACAAAAATCAGGAGACCTATGAGGTTCCTTTTCTTCAATAACTCCCCTGTAAATAGTGAAACCCATAATCCAGTTGACAAAATTGCACTCCAGCTTAGGGCATTTGAGTGCCTGAAACTCTTTAGGGAGGCTAAACACTATCCCATCCTTTACCATGATTCTTGGTTCAGAATCTCTAAAAGTCAGAGAAAATAAATCAATATGATCACCCTTCCAAATTCTTTCCTTAGAGAGCAGAAGGTGTAAGCCAAGGGTAGTAGACATTCCAGCATATGGATTGCATTCAGTAGATCCATTACCTCCCAAAAGTGCAGGAGCACCCAGAGGTGACAGCCTTAATGTATCATTAGCCAAAGCTGTTGGCTGACCAGCCTGCACCCTAGAGTCAGGTGCCTGGGAAACCTGAGGTGCCATCGCAGGTGCGGCTGAAGTCATAGGGATGGGGCTTTCCACCCCAGAACCCTGTCCCACTTGGCCACCTGGAGCCCATACTGAGGTGAGACAATTTGCCAGTGAAGGATTAGCAGGAGACAAACCTGATGTTGAAGCTTGCTGGGAAGCATCACCAGCTGACTGCAATGGTCCCCCAAAGTATGGCCCCACAACAGCTCGGGTGTCAGGCTGAGACACAGCAAAATCTGCCTGTTCTCTCCTCTCCACCTCAGAGGTTTGCTCCATTGCACCACCACCTGGAAAAACCACTCCTCGCAGGAGGTTATATAAATCTGCCACAGTGGGCTGCTCGGAAACAGGGGCAGCAGCACCCTGAATCCCCACACCAGGAACCATTTTTAGGAGTTCCCACACATCAGCTATAGTTGGTTGCCCAACTTCCA
>CM034701.1:189916330-189928773 GCA_020142125.1 Phrynosoma platyrhinos | reverse complement strand
CCTCCCGAGGTCATCCTCAGAGCAGCCGGCCCTCCGCATGGCCAGCGCTCCGAGGAGGACATCCCGCCGCAGTGTCTGGACATGCTGCAGCGGAAAAGTCGCCGAAAGTGTGCCGCAACCTTTTGCGGAGCACTTTCGGTAACATACGAATTGAGCGCTATTTTAGCGCTCCTTTCCAGGGGCACCGATGGTGTGCTGCTGGATCGAGGCATAGGGATGCCTCGATCCCGCGGCACACCTTCCAAGGGCGGCCCACGGCCGCCCGTCTGCTTAGGCCCATTGAGACTTCTCTGTCAGAGAGCTCTGGTGCCATAATAAATTACAGTTCCCATGATTCCCTAGCACTGAGTCAGGGCAGTTAAAGTGGACTCAATTTGCACTATTTCTGGCAGTCTGTAAAGGCTGCCTTGCTTGCCTTAGTGCAATGGGACAGACTTATTCTGAAATGCAAGATAATATGAAGAAAGCCTGGGGGAGGATGGAGTGATTCCCATTCTTCATTTATTATAACATTATCCTCCACATCTCTTTGGGTCAATGTGCCTTTCCTATTTGAAACTTCCTAATGTTCCAAAGTTTGTTGTGACATCTCAAAACTTGCCAGGCTCTAGATATCAAAATATGAAAATATGAAACATCATATACAGTGAGGGGATGTACGGTATGCTAACAACTGGCAGAAACTGCAAAAATGTGACTTTTACATTTGGATTTTTAAAAAATGGAAGATTATTGCCCATAGCCAAGGCAGTTTTCATGTTTATGCCACTTTTTGGGAATGAACCTCATCTATGTCCATTGGTACCCACACTGCAGTAGGTAACTCCACCTTCCTTCACTCATCTTCCCACCTTATCCAAATCTGATATTTGCACAAAAAAGGAAAAGAAAAGGAGAATGCAGCAATGCTGACAGTGGAAAGGGTAATGGAATTGCCACTGGAATAATAGTGTCAGAAGTTTGTGTGTGTGTGTGTGTGTGTGTTCCACCAGCAACTGCCTAATCAGGATCTGTGGTACCACCAGGAAAGTGCCAGTGTACATGAACATATGTGGGGGAAGCTGATGGATCACAACTATTTATAATCTCAAAAGGTTTCCCCACAAGACAAAGGATATCGTTCAGGAACAAGTAGCTAAACAAAGTGTGTTTTAGGTGTAATCATGGCAACTAGAGTGTTTTTAATCAATAAAACCTGCCATCATTTCACTACATTTTTCAGGCTGCTCCTTTATTTATTTATTTATTTATTTATTTTGACAACAGATGAGTCAGTGTGAATAATTCATCCAGGCATGAGCAAATAGTTTCAGATAACTCAAGCTAATAAGCCAAGTTGAACACAAGAGGAGGACATTTAAAAAATCTCCCTCCCTCCCTCCCTCACTGTTATCTGTTATAAGCAGACTTATTTTATCTTATCAGGCTCAAACCACAGGGGAGGTGCTTTTTTTAATGCCAGTGACACTTAAATCAACATCACTGTGCTGTGCACAAATCATACGTTAAATAAAATAAAACCTACCATTTATTTTAATCAAATCTGAACTGAATTAGTCTCAGTAACCAAAGCTGAACCCAGCTGAGCTACACACTGCAAACGGAATGGCATCACAGTGTAGAAAATTAGCTGGGAATTCATTATATCTTTAAATAATTTAAGTTGCATTTTCTCTTGAAAAATCATGAATACCTAATCTAGATCAAGATTACAGGCTCCAATTGTTTAATAGAACTGTAAGTTTACAACAAAACTGCTTATCCTTGTTTGTGCTTTAACATAATCATTTGGAACTACTGCTATTAATAAGAATTCTTCTCTATCCTATGCATTAAAATTATTGCACTGAAAAAAAATCTATGCTACTTCAACTCAATCTAAACAGGGAACACAGCATGAGACTTAATGGAACAACAGTAACAAAATATCCCTGATTGCTCTGCTAATTCACATACAGGTGGGATCCAATATCCAGTTTTTCATATCCAATGGTATTTTGGACTCAGTTTTATTGAGCTGCTGCACCCTTTCCACAACTTCCTATGGAAAACTATGGAAACGAACTATAGCTCGGTAGCAGAACACTGGATTTGTCTGTGCATGCACAGGTTGTGCTTCTGACATTTTCCATTCAAAGCATATGAGGCAGAAGATGATGAGAAAGGTTGCATTGCACCTGAAACCCTAGAGAGCTAGTTCTAATTAGAATAAAAATTATTGAGAAAGACGGCTAAATATAAAACTGTATTTGGGAGATGTGCCTGTGTTCAGGGGCAAAGACTGTGCTTTGCAGTTTGGCAGACCATTCTTGACATTATAAGTTTAAATGGGAAAGCCAAAGCCTTTGTGATTGGACACACCTCTGCCTGACACATTAGAAAATTTGTAAGACAGATAATATGGGACTAGAAAGTAAACTACAGATGGCCCTCCATATTCATATTCTTTATCCATGGATTCAAGCATCTATGGCTTGATTTTTTTTTTTTAATAATATAAATTCCAAAAAGCAAACCTGGATTTTGCCATTTAATATAAGGGACATCATTTTACTATGCCATTGTACTTAATGGACTTGAACATTCACAGTTTTTGGTATCTATGGATGTCCTGGAACCAAACCCCTGTGGATACCAAGGGCCCACTGTACTTAAAATACTTTTGAACTGACGTCTGTGATGCAGCATGAGGAACTGATCTTAACATATGAACAATATATCCATGAACTCTGCCATAGTCCTCTATTTTTAATATACCTGATCTCTCTGGATCATGTTTTCATTTTTCCACTATTCCACCACTGATATTTTACACACTGCATTTTCAGTTTGTCAGAGTTGCCAGGTTTTAGGCACTGACTGAAGTTTCATGGTATTGCTCTGCTTCTACAGTTCTCCAGGCACTGGTGAGTAGCACTAGAAGAAGAAAAAGTTTAATTTTTGTAGGGGAGCCATTCCCAGCTAGCATCAGGACTCTCTAGCTCAGTAGAAAGGTGTTTACATGTATATGGTATTGTGCAGCATTGATGTACCAAAAAGCTAGTAGCATGAGAAGGTGACTGGGGAGAGAGAGATGGTAGGTGCTATTCCTGAGCCCATTCTGCCATTTAGACCAAGGCAGAGAGCAGAGCACCAGTGTCATGACTCATGATTTTCTTTTGGTAGAATCTCTGACAGCAGAAGCACAGGATCTAGGGGCTGACAGTGAGTCCCTATAAGCACCAGCAGTAGCATAGGGCCTGGAAAGTTTTCCATGTGTCATGTATGCTGTTGGTAAGGACTTACAGAAGGCAGTAACTGGTAGAAATGGTAGCAACTGGTACAGCTACTGTGTGAATTTTTCCTGGCCGCTGACAAATGCTTCTCCTGTCCCCTGTCCTTAGCTACTTGTTTAGCCAGGTTTTAATCACATTTACCTAAATTCCCTTTTCCCTCAGAAGCAGTCCTGACTCACCTCTCCACTCTTGCCCACCCCACATCTATAACATCACAAGGACTCAACCTCATGACATCACTAAGTCTTGCTCATGCAGCTTTACAAGGAACTGCTCCCTAGTCTTAAGGTTTGGATGGGAATTCTTAGGGAATGGGTCACAACTGCTCTGGCAATCCTAGTTTACTTATGCTAATTGTATTTAAATTATCTGGTAGTTCCAAACACTTATGTTTTTATGGAGACAGTGAAAGTAGAAGTAAAAGTAGAAAAGAGGGCAACTTTGGGCCTCGGCAGACGACTAATAGAGTCGTCTTCGGGGCCCGGAAGAGGAGGGTCAGCCGCACGTTCGGTGCCCCTTCCTCTTCCTGAGGTCACCCCTGGAAGTGCCAGCCATCTGCACGGCCGGCGCTTCCGGGTTGACCTCACGCCGCGGCGACCAGACGCGCCGCGGCGTTTGAGGCAGGGAAAGTGCGCCTGCCGCTTTTGGGGCGCACTTTCCCTTAAATCTAAAAGGAGCGCCAATTTGGCGCTCCTTTTAGATTCGGTAGGGAAGCGCCACAGTGAGGCTGCCTTGGCCCCACGGCGCTGCGGACCAGGGCGTTTTGGACGCCCTCGGTTGTCTATCCTGTTTCTTATAGATCTTTTGCTGGGGAGGGGGGATAGTTTTCTGGATTACAATTCTCAGTGTCCCTTTTGTCTGGGAATTCTATGAGTTGTAATCCCAGATAATTACACTTCTATGTTCTACATCTAAATGCTGTCCATTTACTAGTCTTTTGCATCATGACAGCCAACATCTAGCTGAAGCGCCTAAGAACTTGTAGACTAGTACTTAGCCTGCTGTTGAAAAAAATTACATTCAAACATTTAGCCTTTTATTTCTGAGTTTCTAGGCAATTCTGTGTGAAGTCATTCTCTGTATTAAAATCTTTGAAATCCATTTTTGAGTTTGTCTCACTTGCTTTTTGTTAGCTACTGTAATTGAAAGAATTGTGTCCAGGGTCAATGTCATAGATAAGGTAATAACAATTTTGAAACTGACTGTCCTACCTTGAGAATATCCATTTGCTTACAGGAATGATTATGACACTGCCGAGACTCTATTCTTTAAGAATAAGGCTTTGCAGCCTTATTCCAAGAGTTTCTCTATGTTTGTATAATGCTAAAAGTTCTATAAATTGCTGATGCTTTCAGATAATTTATGAGTACTGATGAAGTGGACAAGCTTCTTGGTAAAGTGAGGAAAACAACCTATCCTCTTGATTGTAGCCCTTCATGGTTGGCCATCCAGGGGGGAGATGCCTTGAGGATGTTTCTTAGAGACATCATCAATGCATCCCTTAGGGAAGGTCATGTTCCATCCTGTTTGAAGAAAGTGGCAGTCAGGCCGCTTCTGAAAAGACCTTCCCTGAACCCCTTGGATATGAACAGCTATAGGCCAGTTTTGCTATTACCTTTTTGAACAAAGTGATCGAGAGGTTGGTTGCTCTTCAACTCCAAGCTGTCTTGGAGGAAACCGATTATCTAGATCCACTTCAAATTAGTTTTAGGACAGAATATGGAGTTGAGACTGCCATGGTCACCTTAGCTGATCTGGGCCTTGACAGGGATAGTATGACCCTATTGGTACTATTGGACCTCTCAGCGGCTTTTGATACAATAGATCATGACATCATCTTGGATCGCCTGAAAAGGTTAGGAATTGAGGACATTGCACTGCAATGGTTCTGTTCCATCCTCTTGGGCAGATTCCAGAGGGTGATGCTTGGTGACAGTCGCTCTACAAGGAAATAGCTTAACTGTGGTGTCCATCAAGGTGCCATCCTGTCCCAATGCTATTCAATATATATATGAAGCCACTGGGAGAGATAATCAGGAGACATGGGGCAGGGTGTTATCAGTACGCTGATGACATCCAGATATATTTCTCTATGTCTCAGTCTTCAGCTTTGACTTCAGATGATATCTCTCCTCTTCAAGCAGTAATGGACTGCATAGGAAAAACAGATTGAGACTGAATCCAGATAAAATGGAAGTACTTACAGTAGCGGCCCCAAAATCAGGTATTGGGATGCAACCTCCAGTCCTGGGTGGAGTCACACTCTCCTCTAAGAACTGTGTTGCTCCTGGATCCATCGCTCCAGATGATAAATCAGGTAAATGCAATGGTCAAGAGTGCCTTTTATCAGCTTCGGCTGATATACCAGCTACGCCCTTTCCTGGAAGTTAGGGACCTTGAAACTGTGGTGCATGCACTGGTAACCTCTCATCTTGATTTTTGTAATGTGCTCTACATGAGGCTACTCTCGTACTTGGTCCAGAAACTTCAACTAGTACAGAATATGGCAGCCAGGCTAGTCTCAAGAACATCGAAAAGAGACCATATAACACTGATTTTAAGATCACTTCACTGGCTGCCCATAAGTTTCCAGGCCCAGAACAAGGTGTTGGTTATCACCTTTAAAGTCCTAAATGGCTTGAGTCCAACCTATCTTTGGAACCACCTCCTCCTGTACAATCCACCCCACACACTCAGGTCCTCTGGGAGGAATCTGCTTCAGCCTATAAAAACTAGGCTGTCTGCAACCATCCAGAAGACCTTTTTTGGTAATCACTTCCAGATTATGGAATGGCCTACTGGGTGAAATCCATCATATTACCACCTTGAACAGTTTTAAAAAGGCTGTTAAGACATATCTCTTCTGGCAGGCCTTTCCTGAATAGGTATCCCAGCAATCAAGAGACAGTACAACCTGCTCCCCTGATTCTGCTACAGTTTTTGTTTATTTGTTTATTTGTATTATTATTTTAAGTATGTTTTAAGTTGTCATTGTTTAATAATATTTTAAGGGGTGGGTGGGATTATGGGATATGTAATGTATATTTTAATGTTGTATGCCACTGTGGTTGTGTTGCGTTGTTATTATTATTATTATTATTATTATACTGTTTTAAGGGGGGAGGGGTCTGTGGGACTGGGTATTGTATATTTTTTTTTTATGCCTGTAAGCCGCCCTGATTGGGTTACCAAAGGGCGGGATATAAATAAGTTTTATATTATTATTATTATTATTATTATTATTATTATTATTATCCATCTGACTAGTTCCAGTTTCTTGGATAGACTAGGAAGAGGGGTTGGCAGATCTGAACCTGGTCAAAGAGTTGGTGTGTCTTCCTTCCTATCCAGATTTAGAGCCCAAATCCATCTCTGTGTACCACCTGGGGGATGCGGTAGGGCTAATATCTTAGTCAAACCCAACAAGTCAGTCAATCAATCCTTATTGTTTCAATTGTCTATTTTGTGCATGATTTTCCATAACGTACATATTTTTGTTTTTTTAAAAATATAGATTGATAAATGCATTCTTAGACCCAGTATGGTGTAGTGGTTTGAGTATTTGTCTACTATGGATCCCGCTTCATGGAAACCCACTAGGTGACTTTGGCCAAATCATGTCCTCTAAACCTCAAAAGAAAGCAATAGCAAACCCCTTCTGAACAAATATTTCCAAGAAAACCATGTGATGTGCTTGTCTTAGGATCACCATAAGTCAGAAATGACTTGGTGGCATGCAACAACTAATGAATACCAGTTCACATACAACAAGAGAAATATGAATTTGGTCAGTTCATTTCAAAAGTTCATCTAAACCAATTTCATCCTCCTTCCTAGATGTAAGATGTAACATGGGGATCAACAATAACTGAAGTTAGAAATTCCAGCCTTTCACAACCTTTTCATGCTGGAGGAACCCTCAAAATAGTTTTCATGTGCCAGGGAGCCCCTGTATATAAAAATATTATATCTTTAGCTCAATTTTTTTTCTCCCCAAATCACAATTTCTCACAGAACCCTAACTGAGAAATCATGTACTGTAATCATAGAAGAAACCCTTGGATATCCTTACATATGATTAAAAACACATACATACAAAAGTTACAGCCACTGTAGTTTTATAATACAAGTCATGGGACAGGACTGACAATTCAGATTGTCTAGTTTTGCTTGCGGTTTAGTGTTTGGATTCATGGTTAGATTGAATTTGATCCATAACTATCTGAATCAAATCAAGCTGGAATCTGAATTGTTGAATCTGGCACCAAAGATAATTGGAGCCCCTGTACAGAGCCCTATAAAATACCCTGTGGATCCTTCTCCCCTTTTTTTCTTTTTTCTTTTTTGTGAAATGCTAGGAATATTTTGAAATGAACTGTAAATATGTAAATAGGCTTGAATGAATGACACACACACACACACACACACACACACGCACACCCCATGCTTGATTCTAAACATAGCTTGGAGGTGTATGGAATGTGAGAAGAGGAATGTGTCATATGAAAATTTCCAGGGATTTACTTGCTGGAAAACTCTTTGTAGCAGGTAGTCCAAAGCACAGGATAGTTCTCATTTCCTATACATTCCTATTACATTCAATTGTACATTCATCTTTACATTCAGCCACTTATACAACTACTCATGCAAACTCCACAGATGTCAAAATTCATGCCTTTTTGGGGGAACAAATTACCCACATTGATGGAATCATGACAAATCTACTGCTTTGGCTATTATGATTGCTAGTGAACACATTGATGCATTATTATTATGTGAGGTGCAGTGAGGTCTCACAATTTCCGTTTCATACCATACACTTACAAATAATTCTTTTGCTTTATTCCATGCTATAATCTTGTACTCCAGTGCTCTCACCTGCTGCGAAGCAAAGCTTCCCGAAAGTATATTCAAAATACCTTAAGGGCTTAAGAACAACAACAACAACTCAACAGTCAAGTTTTTAATATTATACTTTACTGCTTCTTCTTCTTCTTCTTCTTCTTCTTCTTCTTCTTCTTTAGATTTGCCATCCCACAACACCTTGCTAGGCATAAAGTAAAATGGGAAATAAAAGAAGGATGAGGAAAAGAGGCAGTGTTGCTTATCTGCTATTTCAGAACAGTGAGTGTATCTGCATTCTGTCCTTCAGCTATGGATATGAATTATACTTCAGTGTCTGTTGCGGCTACCTCTAAAATGGGCAAAATACAAGATGTGAAACTGCATGCAACCTACTTCAGTCTTTGAGAACCTCAGCATCAGGAGACTGACTTTTTCTCCTAGCCCCCAAAAATAAAAAAAATAATATGACAAAAATAATAAAGAAGCTGATTTGCTATTACTTAGAATCATAGAGTTGGAAGAGGCCTCAAGGGCCATCCAGTCCAACCGTCTGCCATGCAGGAACTCACAATCAAAGAACCCCTGACAGATGGCCATCCAGCCTCTGTAAAAAACTTCCAAAGAAGGAGACTCCACCACTCTCCGAGGGAGTATGTTCCACTGTCAAACAGCTCTTACTGTTGGGAGGTTCCTCCTGATGTTGAGGTGGAATCTCTTTTCCTGCAGCTTGCATCCATTGCTCTGGGTCCTGTTCTCTGGAGCTGCAGAAAACAAGCTTGCTCCATCCATATCATGACATTCCTTCAAATCTTAAAAAGGGCTATCATATCACCTCTTAACCATCTTTTCTCCAGGCTGAACATACCCAGCTCCCTAATCAGGCATGGTTTCCATTTTGGTAGCCCTCCTCTGGACATGCTCCAGCTTGTCAATATCCCTGTTGAACTGTGGTGTTCAGAACTGGACACAGTATTCTAATTGAGGCCTGGCCAAGGCAGAATAGAGTAACACTATTAGTTCCCTTGATCTAGACCAGGGGCCAGCAACCTACGGCCCGTGGGCTGGTTCCGGCCCAGGGCCCCGTGCTTACTGCCCAGGTGGACCCCTGCCAGCGCTGCCGCCACCGCCTGCCACCGCTGCCATGCGTTTTGGTCGGCGTGCAGCCCCGCGCACAGCAACCACCATTTTGATTTCCAAAATGGCGGCCGTGACGCGTTTGAGCATGCACAGGAGTACTGCGCATGTGCAAACAAGTTGCGGCCACCATTTTGGAAAACAAAATGGCAGTCGCAAGTGGCGGCCATCATTTTGTTCTCCAAAATGGTGGCCACAACCCATTTGCGCATGCGCAGTACTCCTGCACATGCACAAATGCATCACGGCCGCCATTTTGGAGAACAAAATGGCAGCTGTGACATGCACGGAGGTGGCTGCGGTAGCGCATGCAGCAGCAGTGGCAGCAGTGGCGGCAGCAGTGGCGGCAGCAGCGGCAGCGCGTGCGGGGGGGTTGCATGCGGAGGAGGGGGGTTGCGCATGCACGCGTGAACGCGCGCGCCGCCATTCCCCCCCTCGGCCCGCTGGAAGGGACGACTTTGGGGGACCGGTCACCAGCTCAAAAAGGTTGCCTACCCCTGATCTAGACACTATACTTCTGTTGATGCAGCATTGCATTGGCCTTTTTAGCTACCGCATCACACTGTTGACTCATGTTCAATTTGTGGCCTACTAGGACTCCTAGATCCCTTTCACATATATTTATGCATTACACTTTTTTCTGCCTAAGTGCAGTATCTTACATTTCTCCATGTTGAAAAATCATTTTGTCAGTTTTACCCCAGCTTTCTAATTTATTCAGGTTATTTTGAATTTTGATTTGTCCTCTGGGCTATTAGCTACTCCCCCTAATTTGGTGTCATCTGCAAATTTGAGAAGCATGTCTTTCATCCAAGTCATTGATAAAGATGTTGAATAGCACTGGGCCCAGGACAAAACCCTGTGGCACCCCACTGGTCTTGGTTTCGGCCAATCAACCAATTACTAATCCACAGTTGCATTGCCTAGCCAACATTTTACTAGCTTTTTTGCAAGACTATCATGGGGCACCTAGTCAAAGGCCTTGCTGAAATCAAGATAGGCTATATCTACAGCATTCCCTCCATCTACCAAGCTGGTACATGAAGCCTCCAGGTGCAACTATGTACCCTTTATGGCCTCCCTGTACTATTTAACATTTTTAAAAGATACCAGTTTGGGGGGACTAGAAGTGGACTTTAACCATTTGGAATTTGAGAGGAGTAGTCTGTGCGGTGTCCAGAGAGTCTCAGCTAATATAAGTGCCCTCCCCAACCTGCCTCAGTTGTCCTTCCCAATTGCCCTCAGGACAATATCTCAGGGACAGATCCTTTCTACTTGTTTTCCACTGTTCCTTGCTCTCTGACATCTATGGCTATCTCCAAATCCTGCTGTTTCAAAGATGTAGAGTATAAGGGAACACTCAAGGCAAAGCCAAGGGTATCAAAGCCAATGTGGCTCAAGGACCTTATGTGGCCCTAAGGCAGTTTTCTGCCTACTCCTCCAATATAAACTGTGCAATCTTTTAAATATGCTACAGGATCACCCTTTGTGGCTTAACATTTTTTTAAAATGGTATGCATTTGTTGTTATTGTTGTTTTAAAAATGGACAGTCCCAAGGATCCCATGGGCAGATGCCCTAAACATGCTAAAGTTGAACACTCCTGAGGAAAGCTAACACACTCCCAGTAAACTAGTAAGCAGAGAATTCGGACTCTCAGAGAGAGAGCTGCACTTTCCCTGGTCCCAGTAAGGCTGCCTTAGGCACTAATTAGATGGGCCAGGATATCATAGCTCTGGTGCTCACCCAGGTCAGTCCCTGGGTCAGCATGGAAATGGGTGAGTGTTTAGACACCCATCCCTATTCCAACCGTGGACCAACTACTGGCACATGCTCTTTACCTTGCCATGCCATCACTGGTACTGAAAAGCCCCCCCCCCCCATTTCCACATCAGATGCAGCAACAGAGGCTTCTCAGCACCAGCAATGTCTTGTCAAGGTAAAGAGTGGGAGGCATATCAATAATCAGGAAACTCCACAGCAAAACAGGGGTCAAACTGACCCTGGGGTCAAGGATCCACCAGATCTTTGCCTGGTCTGGCAGGATTGGACCTGATCCTGGCCCCAGGGTTTTGGCCTATTTCATCTGAACTGGACAATGTGAGGCTGAGGGGAACCATGCAGACAACCCCTTACAGTTGTTGGAATATAGATGGGTTATACAGTCAAAGGTGAAATGTAGAGATGTGTGTGTGTAATTCTCCTCATGAGAACAACATCTAGAGAAACAAAGGGGGGTTGCAGACTGCCAGAAATAGTGCAAATTGAGTCCACTTTTAGGTTTAGGGTTAGTGCTTGGGAATCATGGGAACTGTTTTTTGTTTTCTGAGACATTGAGCCTTCTCTGTCAGAGAGCTCTGGTGCCACAATAAAATACAGTTCCCATGATTCCCTAACTCTAACTCTAACCCTAACCCTAACCCTAACCCTAACCCTAAAGTGGACTCAATTTGCACTATTTCTGGCAGTCTGCAACCCCCCCCAAAGTGAATCTAACACCAGATGGCTACACAGACATAAACATATACTTTCCCAAAGGTACAACTCATGGACACAGACTTTGTTATGGAAAGCAAGAGATATCCAAAAACGTAAGCATCGTTAGGCTGGGAAAATAGTCACGTGGTGGATGATGGACAGCAAGAGGCTGGGTTAATATACATAATATGAACATTAATAATAATAATAATAAAATTTATTTATATCTCGCCCTTTGGTAACCCAATCAGGGCGGCTTACAACCATAAAAACATATACAAAACCCAATCCCAGAAATCCCTCCCCCCCTTAAAACAGTATTAAATTAATGAAAATTTAAAACAAAACAAACAATTCAATTCAATGAAACCATACATAACCAATATATAAACCCAGCGGCCATGATCCTAACCATCCTTAGATGGGGCCACGTAAGGATCAGTGGGGTGGGCGTATCCGAGGCCGGGGAAAATTTTTAATCTGGAAAGGCCTGCCAAAGGAGATCCATCTTGACAGCCTTTTTAAAACTGTCCAAAGATGTTAGCTCACAGATCTCGTCCAGCAGACCGTTCCAGAGTTTAGGGGCGACAACAGAAAAAGCCCTCTGAGAGGTAGCCGCAAGCCTCGATTTTGGGGGCTGCAGCAAGTGCCTCCCGGAGGACCAGAGAGCACGGGGAGGATTATATGGGAGGAGGCGGTCCCTGAGATAGCT
>CM034701.1:189884664-189895812 GCA_020142125.1 Phrynosoma platyrhinos | reverse complement strand
GGGGGGGGGGGGTTGTATGTGTCCCCAGAGCTACCCACTTTCAGGTGCTCTTTTCATTCCCCTGTTTACACCACCCTGTAAATCACCATGTATGCCAATGAAACTTTCTCAGTTAATAATGAAATCCTACTTACCTGTACCATTTATATCATTTTCTCAATATTATTCAGATTCAACTGGATAATCTACCAGGCAGCTTAACCCTCAAACTCTGCAAAAATTATATATATATAGCTTCAGACACACTGAGCTCCACAAGTAATTTTCTAATCTTTTCCAAATGACTGCACTTTGGAGTTTTCTTCAATAACTATATGCTGTCTAGTCCAAACCCTAATAAAAATGGACATTTTGTGAAGGAGACCTAAAAGGAGCAGAAACACAGAAGAAGCAGAGGGATTTTATGCTTATGTTCAAGCTGCTTTGCTAGAATACCCATTTGTCTAATGTCTGTCATTTGTCAAAAGTGGCATGTCACTGTGAATGATAGCATCCCTCTCTTAATGACCCCAATCCAGAAGAAACATGAATCCCAAATGAAATACAAGATATAAAATACATCTTATAAATGAAATGCATGCATTGAACACTTAATCTACTGTAACAGCATCATAGCCTGGCTTCTTAGCTGATCAGGAAAGGACAGCTAGGATGAAAACAGGGTTTGCTTTAATGGCAAGTGTTTATATACTATGCACAATGTTTATAAGATCTACTTACATGTTGATTTCAGACTTTACAGAATGTTGTGCAGAATACCTATCAGCAAGCAGAAGTTCCAAACAGATTCATTTGTTACTTCAATGTTGTGAAGGCCTCAATCATATAATTACAATATGGTTTGTTCCTAACACTAATTGCACACACACACACACACACACACACACACACACACACACACACACACTATAAATAATAATGATTGTTGTTATTGTTAAATGCCCTCAAGTCGATCTCAACTCATGGAGACCCTATGGATGAGACATCTCCAAGTCCCTCTGTCCTCCACTGCTTTAATTCCTGCAACTCCTTAATACCCGTGACTTCCTTAATAGAGTCCATCCATCTGGCATGTGGCCTTCCTCTTTTCCTACTTCCTTCCATCTTTCCCAGCATTATTGTCTTTTCCAATGAGTCCTCCCTTCTCATGATGTATCAAAAGTACAATAGCCTCAGTTTGGTCATCTTGGCTTCCAGGGAGGTTTCCGGCTTGATCTCCTCTAGGACCCACTTGTTTGTCCTTTGGGCTCTCCATGGGATCTTCAACACTCTTCTCCAGTGCTACATCTCAAATGCATCGATTTTCTTCCTATCTTTCCAGCTCTCACATCCATACATGGTAATAGGGAATACAATGGCTTGTATGATTCTAACTTTTGTGCTAAGTTGTGTATCTTTGCATTTTAGGATCTTTTCTAGTTCTTTCATAGCCACCCTCTCCATTCTTAATCTTCTGATTTCTTGACTGCAGTCCCTATTTCTATCAATGTTTGATCCAAGGTATGGGAATTCTTTAACTATTTCTATTTCTTCATTGTCTAGGTTGAAACTGTGAAGGTCCTTGGTGGTCATTATTTTTGTTTTTTTTATGTTCAACATTAAGCCTGCCTTTGATCTTCTTTAGTAGCTGTTCCTGGACTGTGAGGTTTTCTGCTAATACTAGATTGTTGAAATTCCTTCTTCCTATTTTCACTCCTCCTTCTTTTGTGTCCGTGCCTGCTTTTCTTTTAATATGATCTGCATACAAGTTGAACAGATAGAGTGAGAGGATGCAGCTTTCTTTGACCCCTTTGCCAATTGGGAACCATTCTGTTTCTCCGTGTTCTGTTCTGACAGTAGCCTCTTGTCTTGAGAACAGATTCCTCATCAGAACTATCAGATGTGTTCGCACTTCCATATCTTTAAGGACATTCCAAAGCTTTTCATGATCTATGCAGTCAAAGGCTTTGCTATAGTCTATAAAGCACATGCTGATTTTCTTTGTGAATTTCCTGGCGTACCCCATTAGCCATTGTATGTTTGCAATGTGGTCCCTAGTGCCTCTTTTTTTCCTGAACCCTCCTTGAACCTCTGGGATTTCTCTCTCCATGTATGGTTGGAGTCTATGTTGCAGAATTTTGAGCGTGATTTTGCTTGTGTGGGAGATCAGTGCTATGGTCCTATAGTTGCTGCAGTCTCTTGTGTCTCCCTTTTTGTGGATAGGGATGTATATTGATCACTTCCAATCTGTTGGCCATTGTTTTGTTTTCCATATCTGTTGACATATGTTGGTTAGCACTGGAGTTGACTCTGCCAATGTCCCTGCATATACACGACATACACAATAAATCCCCAGAGGGCTGCTGCTAATTAGTGTAGACCAAAGGTTAACAACTTGGTGATATTGATGGGGGGGGGAATTCAACTTCAGCCCCCTATGAGCACACCCAAATTCCTTGTTTTCCTTCCAATTTTTCTTCATAGTAGTGATTGGGAGTGATGTCATGTCACTTCTAGTCTAAAAGGCAATCTGTAGAAAAAAATGATGCTGTCTTTGAAAATAATTCTTGTTTATCTTGAAGAGAACAGTCTCCCAATTGCAGAGGTGTATGATATGAGTTATTCTTAAGCTTAAGTTGGACTGTAGGGCCATATATACATCATGTCTTTGTTCGCTGCATTCATAGAGCCCTGTTTCAAAGTTTTATGCAAGCAAGGCATGAGGAACTATTAATCAAATTTTAGCATCATTTCAAGTAGCATCCATTAGTTTATGACCTTATGCAGCAGCATCTTTATAGAACCTCTGCCCCTTTATACACACACCACCCTACTGATTTTTCCCTCCAGTCCAGAATAAGTAGATAGAAATGACTCGAGTTACTTGCTACTGATATGGGTTGATAGAAAAATGAGGCCAAGAACCTAATCTGGCAGAGCTGAATTGTATTTCATTCTTAGGACGTTTAAAGTACAGAAATGAAATCATGGTATCACACTGGTTGACTTATCCCAGGTCACTTAGACCCATTGTTTTATGAAAAGTAAAATCCTTTTAGCATTTTTCTGTGCAAGAAAATGTGATGCTTAAACCCACTGAAAAATATTTATAGAGAATACACACAGACACAAACAGAGAGACACATCAATGTATATAGTTTAAAGAAATCTGGAATAGAACGATGTGTTGTCTGTCTGCTACATTGTCCTCTCATTCTGAACCTGTCCACCATCAAACCCCTTTATATCCTCTGCAACAAGATGGGGCGGGGGAATGATGCATTTTAGATCTCTCTGTGAGGCTGTTTCTTATCTCATCTTTCCATTTGTTCACATTGTATTTTTTTAATTTCTAAAAAAAAAAACAGTCTGAATATAGTGGTAAAGCTTTTTTGTTAAATCTGAATGGTCTGACACTTCTTCATTGTAAGAACACAGGTGCAGAACCTGAATGTCTGCATCAGTTAAGTCCATTCTTTTTCTAAAGAGCAATTTCTCAATGAAAAAGAATGAGCCCTCAGAATCCAGAAATGCAATAAAATGAAAATGTGTTTGATCACAAAAATGGCTTACATAAATGAACAAACTTAGGGGCTGTACAGGAGCTGAAAGGGCCAGTGTCAGAGTAGAATGGGAGTGTGGTGACTGCATGCCACATGCCTACATGCACCTCCGGGCTTCCATCATGCTGCTGGCCCCATCAGATGGTGGGCAGTGTTGGGACACTCCTGTGGCACAGCAACTACACGCTGCGCACTGCAGGAGTGAAGAAAAGCCATGGTAGTGGAAAACGGGGCACCTTTTTCTGGCACAAAAAGGAGCAGCATTTTGCTGCTTCTTTTTACATCAAAAAATGCTGGATCAGGGCCACAGCATGCAACTGCAGCAGCCCTGATCCAGTGCTCAAAGGGGCTATCTGTTTTGCCCCTTGGTTCCAGATGGTGAGAAAGAAACACAACAGAGCATTTTATCTAGTTGACATTGAGTGTACAATGCTTTCTTTTGTTTGATAATTTTTTTGATGTGTAAACCCTGCCCCCCAACAAGTGTCTAGTATGGTGTACAGATTTTTTAATTTAAAAAAGACAGCAACAATTAATATGAAACCCAAACAAACAGTAAATTACTCCCAAAGAACAATATGAAACCAGTTGGCCAAAATTAAACATATCCAAAGCTTGAGAGAAACTCTTCATATAACTCAAATGGATCCAGTTTTAAAAAGAATAGCAAACACAGTCACCCTGACCAAATGTTTTCTACTCCAGAGCTGGAGTGAAGACATGGAGTGTACAATGTCTTCATGGAGCAATGTATGCACAAGAACTGACATCTTGGTTTCAAGGGAGGCAGAAAATCTGGGTGTTTTGTAGTCTTTTGCTCATAGAGGCCTGCTGTCTCCATTGAAAGACTTCAGTGTATACTTCTGGACTTCCTTTAAGGAGATCCTATACTTATTAATAGGCTGTATATGAATAATATACAGAGATAGCCAATAGTCATAGAAATAATTCTTGAAGACTTGGGGAGGAAAAACTTCAAGACAGGGGCTCCTAAAGTGTTCAGAGAATCTTCCTTAAGCCCCTTTCTTGTTTTTTTCCCTCCAGTCCTCAAAAAGACACTTTATGAGTCCAGTTTCTCCTTTTTCCTGTCTCCATCCACATAGTTGATCCAGGGGTAGGGGGAGATTACCAAAAAGAATTGCCACTAGTATAATATGCATACCATGTTGACATCAGTTTAACAGGCGCGGCTCGGCAGTTAATGGATTCCATGACAGATATGGGCTTATCTCAACTGGTTTCCAGGCCAACCCACTGTGCGGGTCACATGCTCAATGCAGTCTTTGGTACAGAGCAGGCATATATGTGGGCAGAGGTAAAAAAATACCACCTTACTGTCATGGACAGATCATTTCCTGGTCAGGGTTGGACTTAGAGTCACTGCCCACCCCATCAAGGGTGAAGGACCTATTAGAATGGTCTGCCCTCAGAGGCTAATGAATGGGTCTTCAGAAATCCTTGGAGGGTTCCTTGGTTGGTAATGCTGGTGATTCTGTTGAAGCCCTAGTTGACACCTGGAACACCAATTTCACCAAAGCTATCAACACGATTGCTCCAAGGCATCCTTTCCAACCTCCTTCAAACCGCCAGCTGTGGTTCACAGAGAAACTTTGGAAGATGAAGCGGGTCAGACAACGACTAGAGTGCATCTGGTGGAAAACTCGGCTCTTCCAAATCCAAGTGATCTTGGATGAAACCAATGTTTTAGATCCATTTCAAAGTGGCTTCAGACCAGGATTTGGTGTGGAGACTGCCATGGTTGATCTGGTGAATGACCTTCACTTAAGCATTGACAGGAGAAGTGTGATCCAGTTGGTGCTTTTAGATCTCTCAGCGGCTTTTGATGTGATTGACCATAGCATAAAAAAACAAAACAAAAAAACTTCATTTATATACTGCTTCATACAGCGGTTTACAACTGTGAGCTGATTGGCCCTCAACAATCTGGGTACTCATTTTAGCGACCTCGGAAGGATGCTGGTCTGAGTCGAGCCTCAGCCCTGGCTGGTATTGAACTCACAACCTTGTGGTCTACAAGTGAGTGGCTGCAGTGCAGGCATTTAACCACTGCACCACCAGGGCTGATCCAGAAGTCCTCTCCTAGCTTAAAAGAACATCCCCACTTTTTCTTGTAATAGTTGAAGTGTTGGCTCATTGCTGTTTATTGTCTGTTTTAATTTGGATGGTTTTAATTTGTTTGAGTTAAGAGGGGGAGGGTATTGGGGTCAATGATATTTGGGTCTGTTCTTAACTGTTAGCTGCCCCGATTGTTCTCAGAGGGATGGGATACAAATTATTATTATTATTATTATTATTATTATTATTATTATTATTATCCTCTTGGAATGCCTGGGAGAATTAGGGATTGGAGGCACTGTTCTTCAGTGGTTCCGTTCCTTTCTCAGACAGATTCCAGAGGGTAATACAGTTGCAATTCAAAAACAGAGCTTAATTGTGACGTCCCTCAGGGCGCCATCCTGTCCCCGATGCTCTTTAATATCCATATGAAGCCGCTGGGGGAAATCATCCATAGACATGGGGCTGGGTATATTTCTCTATGTCCCAGTCAGCAGCCATGATGTCAGATGGCATTTCTTCCCTCAATCAATGTCTGGAAGCAGTAATGGTCTGGATGAGGAAAAACTGACTCAAACTGATTCCAGAAAAAATGGAGATGCTTACAGTAGAGGCCCCTAAACCAGGTATATGGATACAATCTCCAGTCCTAGATGGGGTCCCACTTTCCTCAAAGGACTGTGTTTGCAGTTTGGGGGTGGTCCTAGACCCATCGCTTCACATGATTAATCAGATGAATGCGACGGTCAAGAGCACCTGTTATCAGCTTTGGCAGATATGCCAACTGCGCCCTTACCTGGAAATAAGGGATCTAGAAACTGTAGTACATACTCTGGTAACCTCATGACTTGACTTCTATAATGCACTCTACATGGGGCTACCCTTATACCTTGTTCGGAAACTAGAACTGGTACAAAATATGGCAGCCAGATTAATTACTGGAAAATCTAGAAAGGATCATATAACACCAATTCTAAAATCAGAGTAGAATAGTCTCTATCTAATTGATGTCTCTCCCTCTTTTATATTTTTATATTTCTTAGATTTTCCTTACTGGTGCTTGAACATCAGTTTTAGCAAGGCATTTGATTTAATTCTTTTTTTTTTGGGGGGGTAACTTGTTTTATTATGTTTTATTGTCTATGTGGGGTTCTTTTAATGTAAGCCACCTTGATTGTCCTGGCAAAAGGCAGGGTATCAAAATAAAGTTTATTAATAATTTATTTAATTATTATTATCCTGCAGGATTTACAGAGAACTTGCCTGGATCAATGCTCCCTGGCTCTGAGAAGCAATCCTCCTCATTCAGGTGCCTCCCAGTCATTCCTCATCCCCACCTATTCAATCGAGGAGAGTAGCCGATTGCGGCTTGGACATCATTGTCTAGCAGTGATGGACAGCCTCCTCATTTGCCTGTCTTCAGGCATGATCAAGAAGGGTCATCTGTGACCTCATAGGGGTGGGATATAAATACATTTTATTATTATTATTATTATTATTATTATTATTATTATTATTATTATTAATTGAACCCAAGTATGGAAAATCTTGGAATATTTTGATCTCTTCATCATCTACTTTAAAATTACATGTATCAGCTGTGGTCATAATTATTATTTTCCTGATGTTCATTTGTAAACCTGCCTTTTCACTTTCTGTCTTGATCTTTTTCAATAATCTTTGCATATCTCTGATATTTTATGCTAGTATTATGGTGTTCTCTGCATATTTTAGGTTATCGGTGTTACTTCCTACAATTTTCATGCCTTCGTCCTCTGAGTCCAATTTTGCTTTTCATGTGATGTTCTTGTCATGCAAATTAAATA
The DNA here is from genome assembly GCA_020142125.1 of Phrynosoma platyrhinos. Classification (NCBI taxonomy): domain Eukaryota; kingdom Metazoa; phylum Chordata; class Lepidosauria; order Squamata; family Phrynosomatidae; genus Phrynosoma; species Phrynosoma platyrhinos. Next base: position 189,888,368 of record CM034701.1, on the reverse strand, counting down.
GACAGGGTGATAGAATGTAGCCTCTTTCCAATTGGAAACCATTTTGTCTTAACAGTAGCCTCTTGTCCTGAGTACAGGTTACATATCAGGACTATCTGAAATTAATTTATTTCTTTGGTTTGAGTTGTATTTTTTTAGTCCAGACAGATCCAGAAGGTTAAAATAGGAATGCTTTAATGTTGACTTTAGCACACACAAACCAGCACCATGAATACACAGCCTTACTTTGAAGTAGCATTTTGTTTTTCTCTACTCCACTTCTGCTTTGAAAACTATGTTCAGTTGTAATTGTTCTGGTGGTTCTTATCATTGTTAGTTTCATTTCACCAATTGCAATCCAATGTTCTGTAGTTCCATTACTCCAACTTAGGGCCCTGAATAGGTCCCACTTGGAAGTTAATACTTAACCTGCTTTTCCAGGACAACCTTACAAATGCACTTCTTTTAATATTTCAATTAATCACTGTATCATTGCCAAAAGGTAACATTCAAGGGGGTCTGGATACTTCCTATTACCTATTTGCTGGCTTACTCTTTTAATAATAATGATAATAAAAAATGTACAGATCTCCCTAGGTTGACATTTCTTGTAATTGGTACCCCTATTAAAGAATTCATCCTTCCCCACAATTAGAATCATACAAGACAGATCATGGAATATGTACATATTGGTGATGCCTTCTCACCACTTGGTCAATATACTCATTGCTTAAGAGCAGGGATGCAATCTGTAACAAATGTGTAAGAATTTTAGAAAGTTTTCTTTTCCTTTTATTTTTTCTTTACTGTGCAAGATTTTAAGATCTGCTGCTGTCCCTCCTCCTCCTCCTCTTGCATTTTGGGGCTCCCTCCTGAATTTTTTTGGGGTTTTTTTTTTTTTGGTACATTTGGATTTTCAAAGCCCAATATTTTTGCAAAGAAACAATCTTTTGTGTAAAATGCATGTTTTCTGCACACACATGTGAAATGTATCCTCAAATGTGAAAAATCTCCCAGCACATGACCATTTTTTCTCCAAGTGATAACTCAGTATATACCAGTTCTCTCATCAAAGAGTAGCTAATTTATGAATATTGTTTGCAACCTCTTTCAGAAGGGTAACTTCTAGGGGTGGAAAGAATATTTTAAAGTATTCAAAATATTGGCAAAAAACATGCTTTTCATGTGTTAAGAAACTATGATGAGAAGAATCATGGACTGATGAGAATCTTCACAGTTCAGAACTTATTCTGTGAAAAAATTGTATTTGTTTTGTGCAGAAATCAGCATTTTCTTCAGTGGAAACAGCTTTTTCTACATGGAAAACATTTCAATATAGAAATATATATTATTGTGCATAAAATGCTGGTGTATGCACATAAAATGCTGTTTTCTATGCAAACAAATCATGTGTGGATTTTATAAAAAAACAAATTCCCATTTACAAAGCAACCTATGCAGAAAAGGCTATTTTCTATGCAAATCAACCATGAGTAAATTTCATACAGAATAAATCCCTAATTAGAGCATTTTTAGTGCAGAGACCAATGTTTTATCTTCTGGAACTAATATTTCTGTGTTGAAATAATATTTTCCACATAGAAAAGTTTGTTTTCTATGCTGTTTTTTTCCAAGAATAAGTCTTGAATTGCAAATAGCCTTTCAAAAGCTATATGTATGGTTTTTCAATTTTTTAAAATTATTTTTTTGCAATGGGGAGAAAATTGCTGAACTTACTTGTTGCTACCTTTGAGAAGAAACTTATCCCTAGTAACTTCTGCAGTGGGGAACCCTGTGCAATCAGCTTTCTGATTTTTCCAAGAAGGCAAATAGAGGCACTTACAGCCTCAGAAGTTACTCATTCTGTATGTCTATGATGATGAAGTTGCATGTTTGAAATAGAATGGAATGGATGGAATCCATGAGCATTGTCCCACTTTCCTCCGGAAATGAATTCTAATTGGACAGATGATGAATGCCTTAAGAGGTCAAGATGCTTTGGCATTCAATGTAAACTATATTTCACCTTCCTGAGCTTGCTGGATCTGTGGTTAAAACACAATAATATGTTATTTTTCAAATTTTTCTAATTATTTAGGACACCCTGAATTATGTGCACTGCATTTCAGGGGTGTATCTCAGTATGCTCTCTGCAATGTCAGTTGGCAAGCCAATCAGTAAGCTGAAATACAGTTAGACTCTGTGTGTGTGTGTGTGTGTGTGTGTTGCATGTGTATGGGCCCACATGCAATTATGTGTTTACATACGTCATAGTCAGAAATGTACAGCCCAGCTGAGCAGAGGCACATGTAGCTGTAATGGCAAAGGCAGCAGGTAAACAGTGCCAAAGTGGCACAGATGGTGCAGTCAAACACAGACAGCATGCTTGTATCTAATAAGCACAGTGGGTGAACAATTGGATTTGAAAGGGAAATTAGGTGGGCTGACCTGAGTGCAGTGGAATTTATTGTCTAGCTCATTGTTCTCTGTGCCATAGTCACTGCAAAGATTTCTTTTCCCCATAAGCCTCCAACAGAAAGGCACATGAGTGTTGTTACTCAGCATCAATTAAAGTAGAGAAATCACAGTTGGAAATATAAATATATTTTTTAAAAGTCAAACTCAATCAGCTTGTACTCTCAAGCTGTTATATTTTGTTTTCTTTTAATCTCTTTCTTTCCCTCCTTGCATGAAGCCTACTTGAAATCTAACATTGTTTTCAGTAATACCATTTCCTGATGCCTGATAACAGCACAAAGCAGACAAATTGCCAGATGACCATGAATGCACATAAACTAATAATCTAGCCTGGTGCAACTCAAAATAGAAATCACCACCTGATAAAATAATTGCTTCCATTATTAGTAATGTTCATTTTATGTGTAGATACATAACCTTCTTTTCAGCCAATTACCTCTGACAAATGCAAAATAATTCATTCATTTATTTATTTATAAAAAGGGTATACAGTCAGGAGTAACAGCTTAAAGCAGAAACTGCTTTGCAAAAACACATTTTGGATGAATTCCTTTCAGCTTAACTCCAAAGCAATTCAGTTTTCTGTTTCCTGGAAAATGCTTGGGAATAAATATTGAGTTTTCTTTGATGATACTTTGAATTACAAATGGAAGGTTTTCTTCGCTGTACCATTCCCTAGCAAAAACAAATCAAATGAACGTCCTCTGAAAAGTGAAAGGGGGTAATTAGGAAAAACTTTCTGCACAGGAAAGATTTTGCTCTTACCTTCTTCGAGAGAAACAATTTCCTACAGGGCTGAGGTATGTGTGTGTGTGGAGTATGCATAGTCTAGTTTTCTCTGCATTCCAACATGAATATACTTTCTATATTCTTTATCTGTAACTTTCTGTTCGGCTGTATGGAGCTATAGTTTTCTAAGCCTCCAGAAGTGGAAGCGACAACAAATACCATGGTTTTCAGTGGGAAGTGATGCTCGCAAGAATGCTTGTGTGATTGCAACACTCCCCCCCCCCCTTTGTTGTGGAAATTGGGATTCTGTTCTGTGATGTAATGACCAAAATCTCAAACCCTATACATTGTAAGCACTGCAATTATGTTAGTTGCAGGGACCTCAAAGGAGACCTAGGGGGGATGCAGACCAGGGCATCCGGGACGCCCTGGGATGGTGCGCTGCGGGACCGTGGCATCCACACCACAGCGCACTGATGGCATCCCTGAAAGGAGCGCAAAAATAGCGCTCCTTTCAG
>CM034701.1:189853413-189865467 GCA_020142125.1 Phrynosoma platyrhinos | reverse complement strand
TGTTTGCCAGATTATCATGGGGAACTTTGTCAAAGACCTTACTGAAATGAAGATATGCATTTACTTCATCTACCAAGCTGGTAATTCTATCAAACACAGAGATCAGATTTGTCTGGCATGATTTTTCTCTGTTGACTTTTTGTGATTATGGCATTCCCTTCTAAATGTTCACAGACTCCTCTTTAATTATCTGTTTTAGAATCTTTCCTTATATTGATGTCAGACTAACTGGATGATATTGCTGGGATCCTTCCCCCCCCCCCTTTTGAAGATGAGGACAACATTTGTCCTCCTCCAGTCTGCTGAGTCTTCTCCTGTCCTCCAGAAGTTCTCAAAGATTGCAAATGGCTCTGATATTACATTTGCCAATTCTTTTAATACACATGGATGCAGTTCATCTGGTCCTGGAGACTTATATTCATTTAGATTAACTAATCCTCTTTGCAGACAGCACTTTGCCCATTCTTGGAGGCAAGGAAGGGGAGGGGCAGCCTCATGCTGGGCACCCCAACCCCTTCCCAAGGACGTCATCGGAGTACCCACTGTTGCACATGGTGGGAGCTTCGATGACGTCCTTCCAGCTCAGTGTCCAGGTGGCGAAAGGGAGGATTGGGGCCGAGGCATGGGGCAGCTTCAGCCCCAATCCACCACTTCCCAAGGCGGTCCATGGCCACCCATCTGCATCCCCCCTAAGTATTCCTGTACTACCTCTTTACTTATTCTGTACTGCATTCCCCCTCTTGTGACCTCTGCTCCATTTTCCTCAGGTTGAGCACCCTTTTCTTTTTGTAAGAATACTGAGGCAAAGAAGGTTTTGAGTAGTTCTCCTTTTTCTCTGTCCCCTGTTAGAATTTTGCAATTTACCATTTCCTTCTTCCTTTTGCTATGGACATACCTCCTAAAGCTGTTTTTGCTGTTCTTAACCTCTATAGCAAGCCTGAGTTCACTCTGCGCTTTAGCTTTTCTGACTTTACCTCAAGATGTGCTCACTATTTGTTTGAATTCCTCTTTGGTGATTTCCCCTTTTTTCTACTTCTTGCACATGTTCTGTTTAAAACTTAGCTCAGTTGTAACTTCGTTAGTCATCCAACCTGATTTCTTGAGACACCTCCCATTCTTCCTCCTCATTGGAACTGTTTCAAATTGTTCCTTCAGTATCTCCCTTTTGAGAATCTCCCATCCATCCCAAATTCCCTTCTCTTTTACTATTCCTGACCATGGGACCATCCCCGGTATTTCCCTAAGTTTACTCAAATCAGCTCTCCTGAAATCTAGAATGTGTGTCTGATTATGCCTGGCTTCTCCTTTCCACTGTATAACAAACTCCAGGAGAACATGATCTCTCCCACCTAAGGATCCCAACACATGCACCCCATTGACCAAGGGCCTTTACAGACTGCCAGAAATAATGCAGCTTGAGGCCACTTTAACTGCCCTGGCTAAGTGCTAGGGAATCATGGAAACTGTAGTTTATTGTGGCGCCAGTCCTCTCTGACATAGAAGGCTCAATGTCTCAGAAAAAAATGACAGTTCCCATGATTCCCTAGCACTGAGCCAGGACAGTTAAAGTGGACTCAAGCTGCATTATTTCTGGCAGTCTGTAAAGGCCTCAAGTCATCCCTGTTGGTTAGGTTCAGATCTAAAATAGTCAATCCTCTTGTTGCCTCTTCTACCTTTTGGACAATGAAGAGAAGGGAGTAATTTGCTAGACCTTGAAGCTTTGACTGAGTTTGACTTCCAGCAAATATCAGGATAATTTAAGTCAGGATAAATTTAATGGTGGAGGGTGGGGTTTTGGGGTTTTAGTTTGTACTCTTGATGTAATTTTAACTGTTGTAAGCCACCCTGATTATTTTTAGAGAGGGGCAGGGTATAAATAAATTTTATTATTATTTATTATTCTTAAGTCACCCATCACTATTACATCTCTCCTTTTTGATTGTGTGGTCATCTGTTCAAGAAAGGCATCATCCAATTCCTCAGTCTGATTGGGGGTCTGTAGTAGACTCCCACAATAACATCCCTGTTGTTTCCCATCCCTTTAATTTTGATCCAGATGATCTCCACCTGGCTTCCAGGATTGAAGTTCTGTACTTCTTCACAGGTGTAAATATCCCTGACATATATGCTATTCCTCCTCCATTTCTGTTTGGTCTATTTCTCTTAAAAATGTTATACCCCTCTGTTACTACATTTCAATCATGAGAGTCATCTCACCAGGTTTCAGTGATGCCTGTTATATCATATTTGCTTTGTTGTGCTAGGAGTTCAAATTCATCTTGCTTATTTCCCATGCTCTGGGCATTAGAGACATCTGACAATGTGTTCCTCCTACTTGCTGCCTGTCCAAATTTTTTTTGCCTCCCACTCTTGAGTCTTTGCACTGTTTGCCTGTTTCCCCTCTATGACAGTTTCACTATTTTCTCCAGCCCTTTTGCCTTCCAGAATACTGTCTCCCTCCCCCACATAACACAATTTTAAACCCTCTGGATCAAATTTTTGAGACTTTGGCAAAATGGTTTCTGCCAACTGGCGTGAGATGCAACCCATCTCTTGCCAGAGGTCCACCCTCATGGAACCACAGCCCATGATCCAAGAATCCAAGCCGTTCTTGGTGGCACCATCTGTGGACCCAGTTATTCACTGGCTAAATCCCCAAAAGCAAACCTTGATTTTTCCATTTGATATATTTACTATGTCATTGTATTTAATGGGACCTGAGCACCCACAGATTTTGGTACCCATGGGGGGGGGGTGTCCGGGAACCAACCCCCAGTGGATACAAAGGACCACTGCCAATAATAATAATAATAATAATAATAATAATAATAATAATAATAATAATAATAATAAATTGTTCACTGGAGGAAGTTGGAAGCATCATCTTCCTTGTTCCCCAATCAGCAGCTGAACAGACCTCTTTTGCTCAGTGTGGCTGCAAACTTTTAAAGTGGATTGGGATGACATTTACAATTATGGCAATAGTGCTACTGAATATGGTAGTGTTGCTAAATATGGAGAAGTTACAAATCTACAACTCTGGGTTACAAATCTGTTACTAAATACAGTATGACAACCCTCATCATGCTAACTACGCTTGTTGCTCTGATCCTGTGGTGAGGAAAGATACACACAATTCCATAATGGGTATAACTTTTTTTAAAGTGTGCTATGCCTATTATTTAATATAGGGCCTCATATATTAATGGCTTTAACTTCATTTTCAATAGCTCTATTCTTTCCATAGTAATGGTTGATAACTGGCTGCACTTATTTCAAAGGCTGAACATACTAATGAAAACTTGTTAGGAAATAGTTCATGCAGTTATAAAACAAATGACAGACTAAACTGAATTTGACCTCAGCATGGCTGGATATCCCTCCACATCCACACATCTCCTTCATATTATATTCCTTCAAGAAAAGGGGTCATTTTGAGTATAGTCAGGGGCTTTCACTTTGATCAGTTTTGTGGTAAGGATACTTACAATTGAAATAAGTATCCTTACCACAAAATTGCTGCTGTCTGTCTATGTTAGTTGTTTATTGTTTTACTGTAATTGTGATTTTATTCTGTATAATGATTTAATACATTTTTAAGGGGGGTAATTTTGTTATTGATTGTATGGGTTTATTTTTTATCTTGTAAGACGCCTTGACAGCCTCAGCTAAAGGCGGGGTATTAATTAAGTTTTATTTATTTATTTATTTATTTATTTATTATTATCATTATTATTAATTACAAGATAGCAGAGATATATTTCCTTTCTGAGGCTGCATCCACACTTCATAAATAATCCAGTTTGTCATCATTTTAATTGTCAAGGCTCAATGCTATGGAATTCTGGGAACTGGAGTTTGTTGTGGCACCAGAGCTCTCTGACAGGAGGCTAAATGTCTCACAAAACTACAATTCCCACAATTCCATAGCACTGAGGCATGGCAGTGGTGTCAAGCTGGACTGTTTCTGCAGTGTGGATGCAGCCCAAGAGTAAATAAGCTAAGAGTACCTCTACAATAGTTTGAAAAGCTAGTTGAAATACCTATTAAAACAATGTTATGTAATGATGTACCAATGTTCTTAGGATATTCCCTCATGGGCAATTGCTGTAGTTAATTTAATTTCTGAAGCATTTGCACCTAGATTTTCGAAGTGCTGGGGACTCATTTCCTAATTTAAATGTAAGTAGTACTACCCCTATGCTTGAATTTTTCCACCTGTCCTTCTAGCACCTTTTGTCCCCCAATTGTTGTTTTGAGAAGGTATGAGCAAATCTGACAGTTTTGCTTTCACTACTTCCCAATTTTTCAACTTTTGGCAAATTCTGATCAAAGTAAAAACAAAATGATATTCCCAATCTAGATGGGCAATTCTGACTGTTTCACTTTCTTGCATATCCTCATTTTGACAATGTTGGTTAATGCACCTATCAGGGACAACTTTGGAAGAAGATCCCTGTTTCCCATTGTTAATGCTAACATGGCTAGCTGTAGTGAAAGATACTAAAAGTCTTGAAATAAATGACTTGTGTACTTTCAGAAACTTCTAGTAGTAGAACCATCATACCACACTTACATTTTCTGGGGAGTTCTTTTTTAAAAAGATTTTTTTTATTTTGCCATGGCTCTTAACTTTTGTGGAATCATTGACTCCTGAGAATATGATAAAAGTTAAAGACTCCCTTCCCAGAAAATAAACATGTACATGCATGTAAATATGTACCCACATAACCCACAAAACTTTCATTAACTTTGTTATCATTGGACGTTGATTTCCTTTATAGATTACATAGATTAGTCTGAAATGAAAAAAGAAATATAATTTGGAAAAGAATACTTTTTATTTGACCACAATGTGAAGAAAAATGAAAGGTGATAGGAATATAATCAGAGGGAGGGACATTCCTCTGCCAAGTTCATGGATTCCTAAATCTCCATAGGCTCTGGCATAAGAACCCTCGATTTATACAGTTCATTTGGCAGCCTAGGCTGCATCTGCACTGCAGATATAATCCAGTTTAACACCATTTAAATTGTCATGGCTCAATGCTATGGAATCCAGAGATTTGTCGTTTATTGTGGCACCAGATCTCTCTGACAGGGGAAGGTCCAAGAATTCCATAGCATTGAGCCATGGGAGTTAAAATGGTGTCAGACTGGATTATTTGTGTGACATTACCTGATCTACCTCTTCTGGATCAATAGGAAGATCAGAATTTACCTATCAGATGGATTTTATACTTATTTGATGCACATCCAAAGTTAAAATATATCAACAACATGCAAGTACTTTTTCAAGATTTTGCAAGAAAATGCACATTGAAATAAACAGTGTGAGGGGGAACACATGTTTAATTGTGCACTAAAGTATGTAGTCATTTATATTTAAAAGCCCACAGATTAATGAAGAAAGAGAATGGAATTATATTTTTAAAATATGAAAAGGTAATGGGGCAGAAATTGATAGGTTTGTCTGTTGCGAGCTATTGTTAGCATATGTGCATTTTTCATAAAATTTTGGACATATGTGGAGTTCCCTCTATGACCCCAGACTGACCTCTGAGGGATGTCAGCCATAATAGCCTAGATGGCAGATCATGTAGGCACTGAGAGACCTGCCCTAGACCACTGGAAAATTCCCTAGCAGACAGGTTTGGGAGTTGCCAAAGGGAAAGACCATTGTATTGGAAAGGGCACCTAATAGTGTTTATTTGTCTTGAGTCTCACATTTAATGGGGCAGTGATCATATTTGACTGCACCCTTTTCTCTAGCCTCTCTTCCTTGATAGTTTTGAAACCAAATGCATTGTTTAGACTATGCTCACACCTAGCTTAACAATACTAAACCCATCAATGCCACATTAGTCTTATAGCTAGAAGGCAGGAATTCCCTATAAGAACCCTTGGATTTCTAGGCTCCATGTGCTATCTTGAGAGTGCATGCAGACTCTAGGTCAGTCTGTACTCTGATTTAGCTCCCATGGGCATCTCTCTCCCATATTTCGGCAGCCGTGCTTCATCACCATCATCATCAACCTTCACAGCCCAGCCCTCTCAAGCTATCCCCGCTTGTCCCTATCTTTCCTTCTAGTGTGCGTGTGCCATATTTGTATGAGTGTAGTTTTCCCCATTTGTTAATTAATAAATATTTAGACTTTAATTGGGTAAGCCCATCTCAGCATCTTCCCTTGAGAGATCCATTAGTCCTCTAGTATCCATAATGGTACCCGGTTCTGAGAGGCTTTGTTGGGACCTCACTTTCGCATATTTGAGCTAATTATAAATTCCTCTAAGTAGATCTAATCCTAACACTATTCCCAAGATTCTTAAATGAATCTTTTAATTAATTATAGTGCTTTGTATGATAGAAATTCTTAAACAACAAACATATTGTTGTCAATGTAGATACACATGCTCATACAAAGTTTTCTTAGAAGAGAGGCCCTGATTTTTTCCTGGCAGTATAACTATAGTACAGAAGGCTACACATCCCATCTCTATTTTTAACCCAAGCTCCCATCAAGTCCTGAAATTTTCTCCTTAAATATCTGCCTTCTGCTCCTCTGGGTAATAGAGATTCCAGGACTTTTAACAATGTATGTATTTCTTGCAAGAAGAAGAAGAAACTTGTTGCTATAATTAAACACTTTGATGAAACCATCCATTACAATGGTTTGGCTCAGTCATCTTTCTAGGAAGATTTGTCTTCTCCATTTGTTGCAAAACTGCAAGTTGTGAGATGAATGCAGATAGGAGGCAAAACAGGGAAAAGAAAGGCCAAGGGCCTTTACAGACTGCAAGATATAATGCAGCTTGAGACCACTTTAATTGTCCTGGCACAGGGCTAAGGAATAATGGGAATTGTATTTTTTTCTGAGACATTGAGCCTTCTCTGTCAGAGAGCTCTGGTGCCATAATAAACTACAGTTCCCATGATTCCCTAGCACTGAGCCAGGGCAGTTAAAGTGGCCTCAAGCTGCATTATTTCTGGAGTCTGTAAAGGCCCTATGTCTGGTGAAATGATACTTCATGGTTTCATTTCCACACTGTTGGTAGGCAGGTGCAATTGTGAGGTTGTTCTATTGGTTTCAGGGCTCTTGTCAAGTTTGTGACTGTGAAGTTATATGTGCCTGTAGCAGGACTGTTACATGGTGTGAGAATATATTTCAAAGTAAGTTGTTGTTTTTTATTCAAGGTTTCTTTCTTTTTTTTAAAAAAATATACACACACAATTTTGCTGAGGATACCAAAATATATTTTATATGACATAAATGCTCTGATAATTCAACTGATTGCCTATTGGAAGGGCACTGTACCCACTGTAAGTCCACCCCTGAGATCAAATCAGTCTCATCAGAGCACAACAATAGCTGCTATTCCAGATATCTTTTCAAAATGCATTTACTACATTGGATAATTTTCTGATGTTGTTAACAAGTCTACCTCTGTGTTGTTCACATTCAGTGCCATGAATGTGATTGAATAATGACAATTCTCTTTCTTATTCACAAGTTTCCCTTACATTGTTCTTGCCTGATTGATTGATTGGCATATTGAGTCAAAGACCTCTATTCAGGAAGCCCCTACTTATCTGATGGGTTGTGTTCCTGAGCACTGTCAAAAAGTGGAGTTGGTTAAAAAGTGGAACCAAGAATTGCTGGGTTTTTTAAAACTTGCAAATGCATCTTAGCTGCCATGGACTCAACAAGCAGATTGAAGGAGTACTGCCTGAATTCTCAGAAGCATGATGGATTGAATGCAGAGAAGGGAGAAGAAGGCACCAAGGAATACTCACTATGTACTGTGACTGAGGCTTGCATCATCACACACGTACTGCTTACAAAGCAATCAGTCAGGCCTGATTCACACTGGCATTTAACCCAGTTTTTGATTTGATCACAGAATCGATTTGAACCAAAACAAAGTTCACACTCCATTCCCCATGATTAAATGCCCCCATGTCTATTTAACATGGCTCAGGTTCACACTTTTGCACAAGAAGAAAATGGATTCTCAATCTCAGACATGTTGAATCCATCCCAATTCTTTTTAAAAATGTCAATCATATGATGTGCTCAGAGGTGTGGCCATGCACATCAGCTGTCCCTATTTCCACCATGGCACCTGTGGATCCATGCATCCCAGGGGAGAATCCTCCATAGCACCCACAAAACCATGCATGCCAGGGAAGAATCCTGCAAGGTATCTATGGATCCATGCATCCCATGCATCCACGGATCTCCTGGGAGAGAATACTCCATCACATCCATGGATCCATGCATCCCAGGTGAGAATCCCCCATGACACTCATGGATCCATGCATCACAGGGGAGAATCCTCCATGGCACCCATGGAAACACGCATCCCAGGGGAGAATCCCCCATGACACCATGATTACATGCATCCCAGGGGGGAATCCCCCATGACACCCACAGATCCATGCATCCTGAGGAGAGTCCCCCATGGCACCCATGGAACCATGCATCTAAGGGGAGAATCCCCCATGACACCCATGGATCCATGCATCTCAACGGCAAGTTCCCCATGATTCCCACAGATCCATGCATCCCAGGGAGAAGCCCCCATGGCACCCTTGGATCCACGCATGCCAGGGGAGAATCGCCCATGGCACCCATGGATCCCATGCATCCATGGATCTCCTGGGAGAGAATCCTCCATCACACTCATGGATCCATGCATCCTAGGTGAGAATCCCCCATGACACTCATGGATCCATGCATTACAGAGGAGAATCCTCCATGGCACCCATGGAAACATGCATCCCAGGAGAGAATCCCCCATGACACCATGGATACATGCATCCCAGGGGGGAATCCCCCATGACACCCACGGATCCATGCATCCCAAGGAGAATCCCCCATGGCACCCATGGAACCATGCATCCGAGGGGAGAATTCCCTCCATGACCCCCATGGATCCATGCATTGCAAGGGCGAGTTCCCCATGATACCCACAGATCATGCCAGGAGAGATTTTTTTCTTTTTCTTCTCTTTTCTTTTATCTTTATTAAATCTTTCCCATTAAAATTAAAACAAAACATTTGTCAACATTACTTAAACATAACATACAACATATAAAACATGTCAAAATGCAAACATACATTGACATTTACACACTATATTTACTCACATACACACTACATACATACATATAGATATACTCACATAAACGCTTCCTGGAAACCAATACTTTCTTTCTTCATTTACCTATATGCTGCTAATTCAACACATAACAATATAAGCAGACCTTATTTACCAACTATATATTTATTATCTCTGTTACACAAAACTTTTAATAAACAGATATGCAGCAGTTAACATAATGGAACTTAAATATTCTGTCTATATACTCATGTACTCATTTTTATATAAATTTAACTTAATTCCATTGATTTTTTTTTATTTCAGCTGGTGAGTTTTGTACCAACCTTTCTCAAAAGTTTAGTTATTTAATGTATATCACAAAGGCAGTGATAAAATGAACTTTATTTTATAAAGAAAATAATTGGAGACTGAATGATTTATTGCTAAAAAATGAGCATGTTGTTAATGAAGCAAAAAAAAAAAAATCCCTTAACAAATTATTTTAAAGAAAATTCTAATTCCGAACTGATATAGATGTGATTTGGGATGCCTCTAAGGCAGTGATAAGGGGATTCTTTATTCAAAAAGGAGCTGAAAGGGGAAAAGAAAAGAAAAGAAAACTGAAAGGAACTACAAGATGAGCTAAAAAAGCATGAAGATCTTCTACTTAAAGACTCAAAAAACCAAAAATGAGATTAAATATATTCAGAAGCAAATTTCAATAATATTAATAGACCAGTTGAATTAAAAAAAATGAAATTAGTTAGGCAAAGATTTTTTGAAGAAGTAAACAGACCAGGTAAATTATTAGGTCATAAATTGAGAGAAAGAACAAAAAAGAATTTTATAACATCAGTGAAAGATAATGGAAAAATTTACACTGAAACGGGAGACATAAAACAAACTTTTTGTTAAATATTATAGAAATCTTTTTTTCAAAGAGGATATCCACATGGATCAAATTAGAGATTATTTGAAGGATAAATCAGTTCCAATTCTTACAGTTAAACAACAACAAAAAATCAAAATATCACAATTTTGGATGTGAGGGAATGCTATCGTCCATAGTAAAAATGGAAAAGCTTCTGGCCTCAATGGTTTCCCAGCAGAGTATTATAAAGTTTTAGGAAACAAAAAAACAGCTTCAACAAGTAATGAATAATATGCTGCAGAAGCATATTCCAAAATTGTGGGTTACTTCCAATATGGTCTTAATTCCTAAAGCCGATAAGGATCATATGAATTGCTCAAATTATAGACCCATTGCCTTATCAAACGTTGATTACAAATTATTTACTTCAATATTAGTGACAAGATTAAAAATGGTTCTAAAAGATATTATAAATATTAATCAATCCAGCTTTTTACCAAATAGGAAAATAAAAGGTAATATTAGACATATACTAAACTTAATAGAATTACATGAAAAGAGAATCAATACGAAATTGACTTTAATCTTTATAGATTTTCAAAAAGCGTTTGACAACGTAAATTAGCTATTTATAAAAGAAGTTTTAAAGAACATGGAAATTGGCACAAACTTTGAAACATGGGTAGATAAAATTTATTAAAACTCAGAATTCCAAAATCTTAATTAATGGAGGAAATACCAGCAATTTTAATATATTTAAAGGTACAAGGCAGGGATGCCCCTGTTGATTTGTGTGATGTGATTGTAAATGAAGCAGAGTTCAGAAGCCTGCTTTCTTTCACCAGCCATCCTGGAAATGCTGTTTCCATGAAGACACATTTGTAAATCCAAAGTAAAGCTTTATTGTTGCATAATAAAAACAGAAAAGAAATATATACAATTCATGTTGCAGATGGCGTAGAGTTATCCAGTTAAGTTGAAAAGACATATAACAAGTATTTAACAAAGGAACTCTTGGCCCATCCCATACTCCACCTCCTGGGTGTTAACCTAAATGATGATTGGATGATCTGCTGTATCCCAGCCTCTAGACCAGCCTCTAACTGTGTGTCATTACCCATGTGACCTGGTTCTCATGAGAAACATATGAGCTCATGTGTTTACCTATCAGCATCCTGTTCCCAGGCCCAAAATTCTTTTGTTATTCTGTACTATGTGAAATTGTTTTGACTTTAAACCACCTGCTGGCTGAGTCCTCTTTGTTTCTTTATACCAGGGGTCCTCAAACTATGGCCTGCGGGCTGGATCCAGCCTGCCGAGGCCTTTTATCCAGCCCATGGCTCATTGCCCTCCAAGTTCCACCCCCAGTCGTGGGGCATGATGGGAAGTAAAAGGCCGCAACGCAAGCGAGCTCATGACTCTGGCCACCATTTTGTTTGGGAACCACTATCTTAGGAGGAGGGAGGCAAAGCGGTGGCTGAAGGAAGGAAGGAAAGAAGGAAGAGAAGGAGGCAGGAAGAAAGGAAAGAAGGCAAACGTCAAGGCTTTTTATCCAGCCCATGACTCGTCACCTGTCAAGCCCCGCACCCAGTTGGGGGGAAGAACGGGATGAGAAAGGACGCAATGCAAGTGAGCGCACGACTCCGGCCACCATTTTGTTTGGGAACCACCATCTTAGGAGGAGGGAGGCGAAAAGGCGGCTGAGGGAAGAAGAAAGGAAAGAAGGAAGGAAGAGAAGGAGGCAGGCAGAAAGGAAAGAAGGCAGGCACCCAACCCAGCCTCGGCTGAAGTGAGCAATGAAAGAAGGGGAACGGGAATTGGCCCTCTCCATCCCTTGCTGAGGGGAACCAGGGCCCTGAGGAGGTGGGCGGTTTGTAGGATGCTCCTGCCATTCTTGCTGCTGTGCTGCCACTGCCGGGCCCGCCTGGTGTTTTTTGTTTTTTTGCCATCTGGGGCTGAAAGAGTGCCAGGTAATCCAGTGCCTTCAAGTCATTTCTAACTTATGGTGATCCCTATCATGGGGGTTTGCGTGGCAAGTTTCTCCAGAGGAGGGTTTCCATTACCATTTGGGGCTGAGA
>CM034701.1:189807317-189827713 GCA_020142125.1 Phrynosoma platyrhinos | reverse complement strand
TAGTTCCTTTAAGGTTATATCATGTTTTCTCTCTTTTTCCTCTTCTCTGTCTTTGTTCTTTTTCGGGGTTTTATCTCTTTCCTTTTTCTGATTTTCTCTTTGTTTTTCTCCTTCCTCTTTATTTCTCTCCATTGAGTTCGGATCCAAATCAGTTTTAAATCTCCGCATAAAATCTTTTGCTTTGGGTATCGAGTTTAGTATAAACTGTTAGGTTGACAGAAGCTGGAACTAGTGACAGGAGCTCACCCCATCATGCAGCACCTGGGCTTTGAACTGCCAACCTGCCAAATTTGCAATCAACAGTCAGTATCTTAACCACTTGAGCCACTGTATCCCACTGGTACTAGTGTATTGACCCATATATAAGTCGACCAAGGATTTTAGGGTCACTTTTTGGGCATAAATTTCTTGACTTATAGTCAAGTATATATGGGTAATATGTTTATACTTTATTAGATATACATTTTAGTGTAAATATTATATAACTTTTACCAGGTCAAATACAATAGATGTATATTTACAAGAAGTATATAAGTACAATAAATAAATAAATGTGTATATGTGTAAATGAAGCAGCAAAGACACCCTCTTTTTCAAAGGTGGGAAATGTGATCCAGGTGCTGTTGCTTCCATTATCCCCAATTAGCATGACCAATTGTCAAGGATTATGCAAATTGTTTACATTGAAGGAGAAATATTTGTAGGCAGGTCTGCTCTTTCTGCCTCATTGCTGAACAATGTTCAAAATAACAAAACAAAGTTGGATGCAAATTTAACTATATAGTATACACAATTTATTGACAATTGTTTCATGAAAATATTTCAATACAGTCAGCTTTCCAAGCAATTACTGTCCATACTCTTAGTAAAATAAAGGGCATGTAATGATCATTTAACAGTATTTCATGTTCAGTTAGAATATTTCATATTCATTCAGGAGACATATTCACAAGTTCATATGCTGTTTTCAATGAAATGTGCCAAAAATATTTCAACTGCTAAATGAAGTTGGAAAACATAAACTCTGTAATTAGAAATTCTGAAATATCCACAAGAAAGTCTTCATAAGTTAACAATATTACACATGTCCAAAGATTGCTAATATAAACAGAGGTCATGATAAGGTTATGTAATCAATGGTTTTAAAAGATCTTTATGCATCAAGGGCTTTATGTATTAAGCACCACATTTTTAAAAATTCTCTGAAAGGATGAAACTACCTTTCTTTCTAATATATATATTATCTATTTTTATATATATGAAATAGACCCTAGTCAAGACTTGTTTGAATTTTTCTGCAGGAAGTTTTCATTTGTGAAGGTTGTCCAGAGAAAAGCATCTCTGTTGATAGAAAATAAAGGCATCCCCTGGGTGGACACAAGACATTTTGTTGCCTGTGGAGGAGAAAGATAAAATGTTCTCCCAGCTCCAAACTCAATTCCACATATAGATGCAGACCATAGTGTAAGTTGAATCTTACTTAAACAGTACTGAAAGAACAGCATCCTCTGTCACATCTGAGGGTAGCAAGATAGCTTACCAAGTTAAAATAAACTATGTACACCCATCATTTGGGCTCTTGGGCACCCACTTCCCTTTTCCTAAAGGTATGGACAACCATGGGCAGCACATGATTGTTGGCAGGAGGGTGCTGAAATTGATGTGCTGCAGTTTTATTTTGTATTTTTATTTATTTTGTATGTTAATTTATTTTGAACTATTTTTAATCCATATAGGCCAGTATTCAACATCAGCGACTTAATTCATTAAACTAAGCAACTTTTTGTGGCCCAATCCCACCCGATTCCCAAATCTGATGGAAATGTTATTCACTTGTGCTTTGATTAGCAGCAGAATGGACCTCCTTCTGCCTGTGCCTGTGCTAAAGCCCAGTGAAGTATGTTGCGAGAGGGAGTTTTGCAACAATATCATAATTGTGACTAAATAGCTATCATGGGGGTCATTCACATGCCATTTTTTGTAGCAGAACATTGCGAATAACCTCACTCACACATTCTGAGTTTGCTATTCACACCATGGAACAGCATAGATCAGTAGATCTTCATGTTCAGAGCAGGAGCTGGTGGCTGTGGTAGGGTGGGGGACCCCTATTGCTATGTCTGAGTTTGGCCTATGCGGTCTTAGGGAGAAGATGCCACTTTCCTCCCAGAAACCTGCCGGAAGCCAGACCATAGCAATGGGTGTGGAGGGAAAGAGGAAGAAAAGGAACGTCTCCTCATAAAGCCAGCCCAGAGGAGCCCCATTCCCCCAAAAAGTCAATGATATGAACATATTCAAAATGCATTCATGGTATGCTGAGTTTAATCCTGGTCTCTTCACATCATTATTCACACTGCCGATGGTGCAAATATTTTTTTAAAAACTTTGGGAAAGACCTAGTGTTGAATATCCTGAGTTAAGTGGGGGGGGTAGCCCCCCCCAAAAAAACTGAATTGGGTGCATTTGGGATTTCTGTGAACAACAGGGATTCAACCCAAATTCATTCTGGATAATTTTCATAGTGTGAATAGGGCCATGAATGCCCTATACTGTTGTGTATTCTGTTGCTGCCTAATCAAGATCATGACACTATTACCACAATTGTATCTCTCTCCCCAACCTATTTTACCAGACATCTGCTGTATGGGGAGAAAGAGGTCTATTTTGAGGTGATCAGAGCATGGGAGAATGATGTCAGATTTGGGACAGTAGGCTAGGGCTGAAGAATTACTTAGGGCCTAAGCAGACTGCCAGCAATAGTGCACATTAAATTGAGGCACTGCCCTGGCTCAGTGCTAGGGAGTCATGGGAATTGTATTTTTTTCTGAGACATTGAGCCTTCTCTGTCAGAGAGCTCTGGTGCCACAATAAATTACAGTTCCCATGATTCCCTAGCACTGAGCCAGGGCAGTGCCTCAATTTAATGTGCACTATTTCTGGCAGTCTGCTTAGGCCCTTAGTTAAGTATACTTAATTAAGGAGCTGATGTAGAATGTATGTCATACTTTTTAAATAGGATTGTTGATTAATTGTTTTAAAAAGTTTTTCAAAATAAAATTTTTACTACATTTCTATTTTACATTATTGTAAACTGCATTGGGTCCCATGTCAAGAGAAAAAGCATGGTATAAATTGAATGAATGAATGAATGGTCCTTTCTATTTTTATGGGCAAAATTGATTATGCACATATCACATAACAAAGAGTGCACCAGAAAGTGAATGTCACCTGTAAGGAGGTCTGCCTTTGTGACATTATGCAGTGGCATTCCATTACCTGTGGAACAATCAATAAGACCACCACGACAATTGCTGAACACCATCTGAATGATTTTGCACATTGTGAAATCCATTTTAATGCAATAGGAAAAAAAAATACTGTCCCATGCAATTAACCTCTCATCTTTTTTTCTTCCAGATTTCTCTTATATCCTGTGTTGCTGTTGTCAAAGGACTGGAACAGAAGAAACATAGTCTACAGAGTATGCATAGAAACTGTGGAAAATTGCCTTATGGTGTAAAATCCCTACCATGCTTAGTAAAAAAAAGATATATTGGGGATACCTGCAATGGAATTATGCAATGGAATGGTTTCAGAAGATGCAAAGCAAAAAATGTTTTCATGCTGCTTATATTGTATGGAATAAGAGGAATAACTGCAACCTACTCATCTGCATTAGTGAGGCTGTCTCAGAAAGCAATCAAAATAAAACTGGGCTGCTTTTCTCCTATGCTTAGGCTGGCAGAGAGCGCTATAATTGCACCATTTGAATGGTTTAGTTTCAATTAAATTGGAGAAAAAAGGGAAAAGAAAGAATAGCATTAAGTAATCTGCCGTTTACAGGACTTGAGTGAATACAATTTATGCAATCCAGGCTAACACCTTATTAATGGTCTTCTTTGTACTGAGCCTCAGTGGTTAAATCATTGTATATATTATTAGACAATATCCGGTGAGCATACTCATCATGGCTATTAGAAACCTTGATGAGATTTTAAACAATTCGAAGCATCAACAGATTTTATGGATAGTTAAGATTTCTAAAGCCAGAAATGTTTTCCAAATGGGTTAAAAATGCTTGTAATGCTGCTATATTTCCCCCCTAATGTTCCACTTCCTCTTTGGTTCATTAACATTGATACCAATTACACCCACTTTGAGTCATTAGATTTCAGTTTCCACAGCATTGTCTTCCCACCACTGGCCATTAATCTAGGCTCATACAATCTTCCCAGCCCCTAGCTCCCCTCCATCTCCTTTTCTCAAAGGGGACATCCCTTTCAATATGTGCTTCTCAAACTGACATGTAGAAATTCTTCCCTCATTGTGGAAATCTTCTCTTATAACTGCTGATTATGTTTTCCAAAGTGGTGCTGTTGTATTAAAAGCATGTGAGATCTCTCACATACAAGCTGGCATCCTGTTCAGTAGTTACAAGTAAATAAGCAGGACTTATGGTTTTGTCAGTTTTAGGATTTGTGCTTGTGATGATTAACAACCAAATGTAATCCACCCAAAACTACCTTTTCAGCCATGCAGCACCTCAGCTGAAGATTAAGGTTCTAAGAAATGATTTCTACAGTGTTCTCTCATCATGGGGCACATTGAGACAAGCAGGTGAATCAAGAGCTTGAGGGGTCTCTCTAGATACCTGTTCTCAAGGTGCCCCATAACTGGGAGAACACTGTAGACATAATTTCCCAACAACTCAATCTATGGTGTCTCAGAAACCTTTGAGCACTGCCTATCTGAAAAAGGGTGTGTGTGATGTGCTGTCATTAATTACTATAAACATGAATACCCAAAGTTAAAAGACTGAGAGTCCAGCATATGATAGTGTATTTATTGAACAGGATGCCAGCTGGTATATGAGAGAGCTCACATACTTTTGATACCTAACTACAACAATGGAGCTCTGTTGTTGTAGTCACATCTTGCAAAGCAGGATATCAGCTACCAACTGTTTCAAGAATCCAAAGGGAGGGGAGATTCTTTACTAAATACTGGATCCCCTGAATAATATCTCAGGCTTTGCTTGAATTCATTTAGGGTAGTTATAGTTCTAGATGTTAAGAGGTTTTTTTGTTGCTAAAATGCTCTTCCTTGTTCTCTCCCCTAACCAAAGCCACTTTCCCTTCCTCACCACTATTGCTGTTGCTTATTCCCTTGTCCCTCTGGCCCAGCATAGCATGGCACCACTTTGCTGATGAAAAGAAGAAAGTGCATCTAGAGGTTATGGATTTTAATTTTCAGAGTATCAATGAAATTGATCTCATTGCTCACTCAGGTCCAGATGCAGCAGCCATGGCAGCAATGGGGAAGGACAACAGGGTAAAAAAAAAAATGGGTCAGAGGGGGTCCTTCTGGGATGCAGACATTAGCAGGGTCCCAACAATGCTGAGTCTTGGCATCATTGCCCATTATGGGTCTATCTAGTTCAGGAATGGGCAACTTGGTTAGATTTCAGGATCTGTTTTAGCCCTCTGGATCCTGCCATAGACCACATCTTTCCTCTTCCCTCAAGATTCACTGACATAAATGGCAACCAGAAGTAGCTTTTCCTACTTCCTGATTAGGAAAACAGTATTTGGATGCTAAAAACGCTGATTTCATTGAGGTGACAAGTGAAAACTTGCCTGTTCATCAAAGCTTTTGGAACTCATTAATACATCTTGAATACCAATATACATTGTTTTAAAAATCTTATTCATCTTTTAGATTTGTTTTAATATTATGTTTAAATTAGTTTTAGGTTATTTATATTATTTTGTTGTTTTAAACTGTTTAATTTGTTGATTTAATGTTATTTGTAGCTGCCCTATCATTTCTTTGACATAGAGTGAGGTAGACATATTATAAATGTTTGTTATTGTTAACTGCCTTCACATCAGTCTTAACCCATGGTGACTCTATGAATGAGACATCTTCAGCCCCCGTCCCCATCCTCTACTGCTAAGCCCAGCTCCTGAAAACTCACATTCATGATCTCTTTATCAAGTCCATCCATCTAACATGTGGCCTCCCTCTCTTTCTACTTCCCTCTACCTCTCCTAACAGAATTGTCTTTTCCAATGATTCATGCCTTCTCATGATGTATCCAAAATATAACAGTCTAAGTCTTGTCATCTTGGTTTCTAGGTATGTCTCTGGCTCAATCTGTTCTAGTACTCATTTGTTTGTCCCTTGGCTGTCCATGGCACTCTTCTCCAGCACCACATCTCAAATGCATTGATTTTCCTCCTATCTTCTTTCTTGACTGTCCAGCCTTCACATCCATACATAGGAATAGGGAATATAATGGCTTATACAATTCTGATTTGTGTTGAGTTGTATGTCTTTGCATTTTAAGATTTTTTTTTGTTCTTTCATATCCACCCTCCCCATTCTTAATGTTCTCCTGATTTGCTGGCTGCAGTCCCCATTCCAATCAATGTTTGATCCCAGATATGAGAACTCTTTCACTATTTCTATTTCTTCATTGCCTAGTTTGAAAAAGTATTAAGGAATTAACGAATAAGCCAGCATGGTGTAGTGGTTTGAACATTGGACTATGACTTTGGGGGTCAGGGTTTGGTTCCTTGCTCAGCTATGGACACTCACTAGGTGACCTTGGGTGAGTCACACACTCTCAGTCTGAGAAAAACCCATGATAGGCTTGTGTTAGGATTGCCATAAGCTGGAAAAGACTTGAAGGCACACAACAAGCAAGTCCTGGGAAAACATACCTGTTTTACAGAATAACTGTGCTGCCTGAAAACTCCTGGGGGTACAATTCCCTTTTGAAAATGTGAATACACACAGAGAGAGAGAGAGAGAGAGAGAGAGATACACACACATATAGTGCCACAGCACTTCAATTATTGTTGTAATGTATTCATGCATATATACTGTCTTTTATCCAAAATGGGAACTCAAAGTGACTTTAAATAATTAAAACAAATACAGATAAAAGTATTTATAAAGACAAAAGAAAGCATGTGTAAGAAGTTATTGTTAAAATGCAATTAAACTATCTGTAAATTTAAACCATTTAAAATAAATCCATGAAGACAAAACTCAGTAAAAATTATACACTATTAAAAATCCTTGAAAGGATTTTCCTAAAAGCCTTCTGATATAGGAAAGTCATATGTTGACAATTGCATGGGCTCCAGGCTATCACCAAAGCTTATAAAAATGATTAGGAGTGCATATCAGGTGAACTGCAGACTATATGTACTGCCCATCCCGGGTGGGTATACTGTCTTGCTGATATATTAGTGGACATACGTAATCCCTATCTTCTAAATATAACTTTCCTACCTGATGCCTCACAAACTTGGGAGAGGACTAGAACAGCTCCTAGTCTGAGTGGTGTCCATTAAGTTATCTTTAGGATTACTTGGTGGATGGATTTATCTTGGGCTCCCCCCATCATAATCAAGAGACTGACATTGGGACATCACAATTGCCATGTATACCATGTATCATGGAGTAATCCACAACATTCTAAGTTGCCACATGGGCCACTGGAACTGTACCCCATCCTATTATAGATGAGCACTCAGAAGTGTAAAAAAGTTGCATTTTTCAATTTGATTTTTTGAAATTGAATCTGAAAAATATTTGCACACATAAAACATCAATGGCAGATCTTGGCAAGAACTGCATTTCCTAATGCCCTGACTTTTGAATTCATGATGCCCCCCCCCCCCCATGCTGTATTTCAATTTGTCGCCAAGAGCACTATTGAAATGGGTTATGAGTCCTATTTATTTTCATGTGTTTTAAATTTAGATTTAACTCATATGATCACATGCATGCCTACACACACATACACACCAGGAATAGAAACACAAAATGGAAAACTGAATAAACAAGCAATAGCTTGATTACTTACAAAAATCAGCAACAGACAACCAAAATGGCTAGATAAATCTCAGTGCAAACCGCTGAACTACAGGAGAGAAAGGAATATGGAAATTCGTCAATCTTTACCTGGCATAAGTGACCCTAACTGGGTTTACTTTCAGGTGCGAGCAGTCACCCGGAGGCCCCGCCAGAAGGCTGCACAGGAGTTGGGCAAGAGAGGAGCAGAGGTGGTCAAGGCAGACCTGGACGATGCAGAGAGCCTGGAGGTGGTCATGACAGGGGCCCATGCTTCCTTCCTGGTGACTGACCTCTGGACTCACCTCAGACAGGAGCAGGAAGTTGCCCAGGGGAGGCGTGTGGCTGACCTGGCAAAGCAGCTGGCCTTGAGCCATGTGGTGTACAGTGGCCTGGAGAATGTGCGGAAACTGATGGATGGGCAGCTGGCGGTGCCACATGGCAAAGCCGAGGTGGAAGAGTACTTCTGGACCATTGGGGTGCCCATGAGAAGCGTGAGGTTGCCTCAGTACTTTGAGATGCTTCTCAGTATTTTCCGGCCCCAGAAGGCCCCAGAAGGAGATGGCTATGAACTGGCTATCCCCATGGGAGAGAAACTCTTCCATGGCATGGCTGCAGCTGACCTGGGGCCCATTGTAGTTCAGCTGATGAAGGAGCCAGAGAAGTACATTGGCAAAGACATTGGACTGAGTACATGCCTGCTCACCATGGGCGAGTATAAAATAGCCCCCTGAGGGACCCCACAAGTGAGTTCCCTCTTACTGGAGCTACTGTCCCCAAGCAGTCATCAATTGCCTGTTCAGGTTCTGCAAACTCAGTGCTGTGACTTCTTTGGCTGGTTTTGCAGCACAGTTATCAGACAGAGAGAGAGAGAGAGAGAGAGAAAGAAAGAGAGAAAGAGCAAGAATCCCCTACTAAGGAGAAAAGAAGCAGTTGTGTGCAGGTCAGATAAGATGTCTCAAATTGTGTGTTATCTCCCTCAGGCAAGGATCGAAGATGTAATAGAAAACCTGACAAGACTCATTAAGCCTACAGAGCATTATCCATGACCACAAGCTTAACATGAGTTAGCAATAGAAACACAGCTGTCAAAAAGACCAATACAACTCTGGACTGCATCACCAAGAGTATAGTGTCCTGATCATAGGATGCAATAGTACTATGATACTCAGATTTGGCCACACCTCACGTGGAGTACTGTGTCCAGTTCTGGGTACTACAATTTTAAAAGTATATTGAAAAGCCAGAATGTGTTCAGAGGAGAATGATAAAGAATCTGGAAACCAAGTCCTTTGAGGAATAGCTTAGGGAACTATGAATGTTTAGCTTGGAGAAAATTTGAAATGTGATAGCCTTTTTAAAATTGCCATGTTGAAGATGGAGCAAGCTTATTTTTAGCTGCTTCAAAGAAAGACACACCCCGACAAGCTGGGAGGGGTTTCTTGTTGTGCTGGCCAAATAAAGACAGGAGACAGCTGATTGAACAAGGCGCGTGGGGGAATAAGCACACTTGCACGCCTTGCCCAATAGGCTTGGTGTTTGAACCAAATCTCGTAGTGTTTATGGTTCTGTGAGAACTGGGGTGAGTTTGTTATTTATAGCTCTGCACTGCCACGTGGAGGCAGCCATTTTAAAGTTGAGATGGAGAGAGTAACATCGCTCCGCTCTTTGCTTTTGGCATGCTTGGCTTTGGCCTAGTGTTCTTTTGGGCTTTTGATATCTTAGCTCTTGCCTACTTAATTTTGTAGTTTCTCTTGCTTGCTCCGGGGGCTGAGGTATTTCCTTGAGACCCCCACCCCACAGAATAATTTAATTTGGCTAATTAAAATTGGGGAAAAATTGGCATAAAACAAATTGACAGGGAATGACGTAGGCATTTAATGCTTGACTTCATAAAATTACATGATGTCATATGATGTAATATGACATCATTTCCAGGGGAGGGGGTTTGTTTATTTGTTTATTTGTTGATGTTTGCCTATTTGCTTTGTCACGTGTGGTGAAGGACCACCCACTAGGGTGGTTACACCTTCACTTACACACATGGCAAAATTTGTTATTATTTATTGTTTATCAATAACCCCTGTACAGTTAAATAAATGTTGTGGCCTGTTTAAACCCAAAAGAGGCATCTCGTGTCCTTTGTGCCAGTGCAACAGAACATGAACCAAAGGATTCAAATTTCAAGAAGGAGATGCTCCCTAAATAATAGGAAGAACTTCCTCACAGTAAGAGCCATTCCACAGGGCAAGAGACTGATTCAAAGAGTGATGGATTTTCTTTCTTTGAAGGTCTTCAAACAGAGGTTGGATGACTATTTTTCAGGAGCATTTTGATGATTCAAATTTCAAGAATGAGATGCTCCCTAAATAATAGGCAGTTTTGTGGAGGAACTCTCACTTAAATATCTCAAGGTATTAAGATTCAGGAAATAACAAAAATTCCAGGGCAGCATAATCTTTTTAGCATTTATTTCTATTAGAAAGATTAAAGGGTTTATTCATTCAAACTGTTTATGCATGTTTATTCATCCAACATAATACCCTTAAAGTACAGGCCAATACATGTCAACTCATAGTGTACAATATAATTCTCTTTTCATATACAATCTCTTTGGCAGAGGATTCCAGCTTAATCTACCCCATCTTCTATCCAGCATTTGCAGGGTACAAGAAACAACTATGCTTATCCAATGGAACTCAAATTTATCACAGGATCCCAGTTCTCTTGGTGTATTCCTCTATGGAAGAAGAATACATCAGAGCACCAACACTCTTGAGTTTATATACTTTATCCCTCAATATTTTTTTTTAATATTCTATAAGCCTCTCTTCACAGAAACCTGCCACAGAAGGTTTGCTATAGAAACTCTCTGAATCCCCTGAACTCTATGAACTCTTCTTCATGTACCTTGTCTTTTTGGCTCACTTCCCAGAGCTGGCTTGAAGCCCAGTATGCTGATTATCTCTGGCCTTTAGCAGCCAGGGACACACATTTTTCAACACAAAATCTGGTTATATAGATCATAGGATGCTGCCAGTGAGTGGTGACAATACTGGGCTAGGTGGACAAGAGGATTAATTCAGTAGAAGGCAGTTCCTTGTTTTCATATGAGATTGGCAGAGGAGAACCCCTTTCCACAACCCCCATGAGAAGTCTGCTGTTCAAGTATGGTAATACCATAATAGGCCTCAGAGTGCTCAATTCCCTGCTCTGTATCTTCCAGATGAACCAAATGAATAATTTTGCTCATAATTCTGACACATTTAAGTATACGGCAGTGCAGCTTAAAACCTGAATGTACCTAAAAGTGTGCTTTAAAATCTGGTTCAGAATTCTCCCCAACATTGACATTTTGTTGCCCTAAACTTCTTTTATTATTCCATTTGGATCTCTAGGTATCAATGGAATCCTGGAGGCATTGCAATAGCAGTATAATACACAAAGGGTGTAGCCATGCTGTAGAATTAAAGCACCACTTTAACTTCCATGACTCTATTCTACAGAAACCTAAGGTTGGTAGTTTGGTAAGGTATTCAGTCTGGTCTGTTAGAGAGCTCTAGTGTCTCATCAATCTATGAATCCCATGATTCTATAGGATAGAGTCATGGGAGTTAAGTTAATGTCAACATATTTTAATTCTGCAGTATGGCTACACTCAAAGACAGGAAAACCTAGAGGTTGGAAACATTTGTGAAAATGGCTAATGTGTTAATATTATTGTTACAAATGTGTTATCCTGAACATTAATCATAATTGTTTGTGTGGTGAGGGAAGGAGTTCCACTTTATTTGTTTGTTTATTTGTGTTTTTTGTTTTGTTTTTTGTTTGTTTAGAAAACTTTAACACTGGAGACATGGCCAAAGATGGTAAAAAATGATTACAATGAATGTTTTTGAAATAACGAGTAAATATTACTCTATGCACCAAAAATGCAGTACACATTAATATTAAAACACAAAGAAGTATATTATTATGTCCTTAATATGTCTTACAAGTAATGTAACATGTTGCTTCCAACCTGAGGAAGAACAGTCGATTTCACTTTCCTCTTTGATCAGTCTTTTTCCCTATTTTGAGATAGGAACACACTAATGAATTTGGATAAATCCTTCAAAAGGGAAATACTCCTCTAGTTGCACCAGCAAAATTCAATGTGTCCAGCTATTTCCAACATGGGGAGGACTGTGATTTTATGCAGGAATTAAAGATGTGAAGTCCATCAAAAAAGAAAGGAAATGTGGTAGTGCTAATTCAAAACTAACATAGCTGAATACACAGAAATTCAAACCCAAAGTTGTAGGCAAGTGGCTCTTTTACACCACACAAATATAGTGTGATAATTCGACTTTAAGTATTGTGGCAACACCCCATGGAAGCCTGGATTTGGCAGTTAAGGGGGTGGACCACTTGTGCCTTTGACAAAACAATACAAACCACAGGATTACATAGGATGCAACCATGGCAGTCAAAATCGAATAATAGTGCTAGAACTATGTACTGTGAAAGGATCCCAGATGGATGAATCTGACAATTCTTCACATTTTTTTAAAAAAAGTCAAATTCTTTTCCTCTTCAATACTGCAAATTTTAAAATGTTGGTAAATCCTTATATGTAATGAATTGAAACTAAACTCTATTGCTGTTATTATTATTAACAATTTTTTGGAAATGTCAGCCTGAATCATGTTATTACTCCTCACTAGAATAGACCCATTGAATAATGGATTTTACCTATGTGGTGACTTTCCATTCAACAATTGACTCAATGGGTCTATTCCATTTGGAATCAAACAACAGGACTGCAACTGCCATGTATTCATTCAGTCCTGAAACAGTGCTCACGTTTGACTATTTATACATATGTTTGCCATCATAAAGTACAGTAAATGCCATCTGCATAGAATCCTTGCATTCAGTAATTTTGTGTGTTCATGGAACTGTCATGAAAAATGCCAATGTTGAAAAGTGGACTTTGACACAAACTGCAAACATTCTTCTTGGAGTTTTAGTGGCTGATTAATTCATAAATCCATCCTGTGCCTTAGCTCACAGAATAGGAAAGGTAGATTTAATGCTCACATAGTTCTCAACAAAGTAGCACAAATGTACTTCTATAATTTTACAGATACCCTTCAGTCTTCTTCACAGTTCTTAGTACTGTGAAAATCTTAATAAAGTAGGTAGTCTCAGTAAATTGAAGAGGTTCTAAAAGAAAGAAAAGCATGTCAAATTTGAAGCAAATCAGTTTTGACTTGGAGCAGTTTAGCACATAGTTAGTGGATAGGACTGGAGAATAATAATTCATTGAAGTTATTATTTTATTTTCAGCCTCAGTGAAAGATAATATTTTGCCAAGAAGACCCTCTGAGATTTTGTGAAAAATATGATTCCAGAAAAAATCTAGGTTCAGAAACACTAAATTACTAAAACAAACAAGTTAAATTAATTAGCTAGTAAGCAATAGAGCAGTGACAGCAAGCATGAGTAAGGGAGGGCAAAATGGGGGACTCCTGAGGCTGGGAAGTCTAGTCAAGAAAGGCCTGCCAGAAGAGATCCATCTTGACAGCCTTTTTAAAGCTGTTTAAAGTTGTAATCTGACAGATCTCATCCAGCAGGCTATTCCATAATCTAAGAGCGGTTGCCGAGAAGGTCCTCTGGGAGGTTGCTGACAGCCTACTTTTTATCAGCTGTAGCAATTTCTTCCCAGCGGACCAGAGTGCACGGCAAAGATTGTATGGGAAGAGGCGGTCCTGGAGATAGATTGGGCCCAAGCCATTTAGGGCTTTAAAGGTCATAACCAACACCTTATACTGGGCCCAGAAACTAATAGGCAGCCAGTGGAGAGACTTTAATATAGATGTTATGTGGTCTCTCCTAGGTGTTCCAGAAACCAATCTGGTTGCCATATTTTGTACTAACTGAAGTTTCCAGACCAGGCATGAGGGTAGCCCCATGTAAAGCGCATTGCAGAAATCAAGTCGAGAGGTTACCAGCGCATGTACCACAGCCCCAAGATCCCTTACTTACAGGAAAGGGTGCAGCTGGCATATCAGCCCAAGCTGATAACAAGTGCTCCTGACCATTGCATTTACCTGGTTGGTCATCTGAAGCGAGGGATCCAGGAGCACTCCCAGACTGTGAACACAGTCCTTCATGGAGATCATGACCCTGTCCAGGACTGGAGGTCGTATTCCTATTCCTGGTTTTGGGGCTGCTACTGTGAGCACCTCCATTTTGTCTGGATTCAATCTCAATCTGTTTTTCCTCATCCAGTCCATTACTGCTCTTAGACACTCATTAAGAGGAGAGGCACCATCAGGAGCCGAGGCCGATGACTGAGACATGGAGGAATAGATCTGGGTGTCATCAGCGTACTGATAACACCCAGTTCCATGTCTCCAGATTATCTCTCCCAGCGGCTTCATATAAATATTAAACAGCATTGGGGACAGAATGGTGCCTTGAGGGACACTGCATATGAGCTCTTTCTTAGCAGAGCAACTGTCCTCGAGCAGCACCCTTCCAAGAGGAAGGAACGGAACCACTGCAGTGTAGTGCCTCCAATTCCTAACCCACCCGGGTGATTCAAGAGGATGCTGTGATCTATCGTATCAAAGGCCGCTGAGAGGTCTAAAAGCACCAACAGGGTCACACTCCCCCTGTTGATGCTCAGATGAAGGTCATCGGTCAAGGCAACCATGGCAGTCTCCACTTCAAATCCCATCCTAAAGCTAGTTTGAAATGAATCTAGATAATCAGTTTCATCCAAGACAGCTTGGAGTTGAAGCACAATCACTCTCTCAATCAGCTTGCTCAAAAATAGTAATTGTCATGGCCAGCCAAGAGCAGGTCTTGGAGGATGAGGAGGAGGAGGAGGCTCCTCCAGAGCAAGAGGTAATTGAGACTACACCAGGGGCTAATCCTGCTCCAGAGCAAGAGGTAATTGAGGCTACACCAGATGTTAATTCTGCTCTGCCAGGGCCCAGCCCTGATCTCCCAGCCCCAGAGGAGGAGGCTCAGCCAGGTCCTGGTGCTCATGGGAT
Organism: Phrynosoma platyrhinos; assembly: GCA_020142125.1. Classification (NCBI taxonomy): domain Eukaryota; kingdom Metazoa; phylum Chordata; class Lepidosauria; order Squamata; family Phrynosomatidae; genus Phrynosoma; species Phrynosoma platyrhinos. The sequence goes on along the minus strand of CM034701.1, from coordinate 189,812,801 downwards.
TCCTCTAGTGGTACAGCAGCCTAGTGGTGACTCTGGGGAGGAATCAGGCTTGAAGGTTCCCTCCTTCTGGCAGCGCAGGGCTGAAAGTGCTGGCAGATGCAGATCCCAGAGAATTGCTGGGAGGCAATTAGCTAATCAGCCTCATCTGGTACGGGGGAGGGCATACCTTATTTAGGAAGCAGAGAGATGCCAACTCAATGCCAGAGTTTATTGCATGATCCTTTAGTGTGATTGCTGCTTGCACTGGCTCCCTGTACCTCGACCCTTTGTGGCCTTGACTCTTGACTTCGGAACGGACTGGACTATTGCTACCCTCTGGCTGACCTAACCTTGGACTGCACTGACTATCATGACCCCTGTGTTCCTGACTTCAGCTCTGGCTTTTGGTTTGCTCTTTCTCTCACTTCCTGCAAGGTTGGTGGACTATTTCCTGCTGCATAGCTTGTTGAGCCATCCTTATTGGTATAGGTTTGTGTGTGCTGGCCACAATCCAGGACAGTAATAAAGAAACTGGCCTATAGTTTTTCATATCCAGGGATTCCAGGGAAGTTTTTTTCAGAAGTGACCTAACAGCCACTTCCTTCAAACAAGGTGGAATATGACCTTCCTTGAGGAATACATTGATCATGCTCATAAGGAACATCCTCAGTGCACCCCCCAGGTGGCCAGCCAAGATGGGCAAGGATCAAGAGGGCAGGTTGTTTTCCTCAATCTGCCAAGGAGTTTGTCAATGTCATCGGTACTCACAGATTAGAACTGATCCAGAATAATTTCACTGATGGAGTTGTTGGACACCTCTTCAATTGATTCTGCCACAACGCTGGGGTCTAAGTCAGCTTTTATCTGAGAGATTTTATCTGTGAAGAAGTTGTTAAATGCATCACAGCAGGCTGTTGTCAGGTTAAGTAATGGGTTCTGCGCAGGTGGAACCTGCGTAAGTTCCCTCACCACCCTAAACAGCTCTGCTGGGTGAGACTCTGTAGACACAATACGTGCAGAACATAAGGATCTCTGTGCTGTACGTATTGCCTCTCAATAGGACCAAGGAAAGTTCCTATGACGAATCTGGTCAGAGTTTTCTGCCAGGTGCATTCTAGTCGTTGTCCAACCCGCTTCATTTTCCTAAGCTCTGCTGTATACCAAAACTTACGGATTGGAGCGGGTTGGAAAGGATGCTTGGGAGCGATTGTGTCGAAAGCCTTGGTGAGATCAGTGTTCCAGGTATTAACCAAAGCTTCAACAGAATCACCAGCGTTGCCAACCATTAAACCCTCCAAGGCTTGGTGGAAACCAGTTGGTTCCATTAGTCTTTGAGGGCAGACCATTTTAATAGGCCCACCACCCTCGGTGGGGTGGGTAGTGGCTCTCAGTTCAATCTTGACCAGGAAATGATCCATCCATGACAATGCAGTGGTTTTTATAACCTCCGCCCACGAATATTCCTGTTCCGTATTGAAGACCGCATCGAGGGTATGACCTGCACAATGCATGGGCCCGATGACCAATTGGGATAGGCCCATGTTTGTCATGAATTCCATGAACTCCTGAGCCGCAGCTGTTAGATTTGACAGGCTGGTCTCGAGTGGAATGTTGAAGTCACCCAGAACTAAAACACATACATAACTTGGGGTTCACCTTCTTCTACTTGTACTAATTGATAAAAAATGTACAAAAAAAAATCCCCAAAAAATATTTTAAACAACTCTTGTTATTGCCCCAGTCTGTTTTATGATGCTTAGTTTTTTATCGTGTTCCATATGGCAGATTTTCTGTTTTTTAGTGGTCTGTGACTGCACAAAATGATTGATTGATTGATTGATTATTAAAACTGAGACACTGTGAAAGTTTTCACCAGATTCTATGCTACTCTGAATGTTACATGTTCTTTGAGAAGACCAATAAGAGCCACTGCAAGAGCCAACAAAAGAATGTATCTCATGATTTCAATAAATTGGGGCTGGACAAATATCAGCTTCATATTCTACCCCACTAAGGTTTTTTTAATTAATTTTTATTAATATTATAAAAATACTTACAAACATAAATACATATATGTAGACATACATTCCTATAGACATATATTCCTATAGACATACATTCCTACCGACATACAAACATTTAAACATAAATACACAACCAACATTCAATTCCAGTTGCTTTCTAAAGTACTCTAATCAATTGTGTTTTTCTCTTTCTTCCCAATCTGAGCAATCTTACATTTGTGAATTTCTTCTTATCTCTCTCTCTATCTTATTCTATATTTTGTATATTGTTACATCTGCAATCTTATTGCTAAATTTCTCCATTTTATATGTTTTGTTTTTATGTTTGATCATCTGTTTTTCCAAGTTCAGGTATTATTGTTTTGAGTTTTTAATTTTATTTTCCTTTATTGTTTATAATATTTCGATTTCCCTTTTCTGATTGTTATTTCTGCCTTGTTTGCTTTTGATCTCTCTAGAGTCTCCAGCACTCTTTCCTCTTCAAACTATATAGTAATATACAATTAGTTTTGCATTCTATTTATTCTTTTTTCAATATATCTGTTTACCGGTTCCCACTGTTTTGTAATTTTATCTATTAATTTATCCTTTATTAAATTCATAAGAATATCTATTCTCATGGCTTCTTTCAGTTTTAATAACTATTCTTCCATTTGGGGAATTTTTTAATTCTTCCAGTATCTCACGAAGACTGTTCTCGCTATTGAGATCATGTACAAAAGAATACATTCATGATTTCTTGTTATTGCTATATCTAGATGTTCTGTCATATTAAGTAGGAAGAGTTTTGGACAGAGAGGTATTTTTGTGTTTAGTACTTCATTTATTATTTTCCTTAGTTTATACCAGTATTTTTTAACTTTAGGACATCCCCACCACATATGATGTAGTGTTCCCTTTCTTTTTTTTTTTTGCACTTCCAGCATTCTCGTTTTCCAGTTTTATAAATTGCATCAATTTTAACTGGGGTGAGATACCATCTGTGAATCACTGTTAGGTAGTTTTCCTTTAAGTCTTGGCAGGCTGTAAATTTGTTAGTTCGATTCCAGGCTACTTCCCAGGTATCTAGGTCTATATTTTCTTTTAAATCTTTTGACCAGTCGATCGTTATTTGTTTTATTGTTTCTCCTTCGAGGTTTCTTTCTGTAAGAAGTTTGTAATATTTTTTATATGATGACCTGTCTAAATCAGTATTTTGCATCTCAAATCCATCAGTTTTTAAATCTAGTTTAAATCTTTCTTTCAGATGTAAGTACAAAAACCAATCTTTAATGTGTCCTTTCTTTAATTGGTCTTTAGATTTCATTTTTTTAAAATTTCTTTACCTGTGTTTTCTATGATTTCCTTGTATCTTATCCATTTTTTATTATCTTTCTTGCTTCTTACTAGCATCGCCTCTTGGGCTGAAAACCAAAGTGGGAGTTTCCTATAGTGATTATTTTTTATTTGTATTCAAACTTTCAATAACCCCCTTCTTATAACATGATGTTCAAAATCTCGATTCACGGAGGCCTTATTGTACCAAAGGTACGCATGCCAGCCGTATCACATGTTTCTACTTTCCAAGCTCAATGTCTTTACATCTTCTAGTTTAATCCAGGTTTCTAACCATTCCATACAACATGCTTGGTAGCAAGCTTTGAGATCCGGGAGATTACATCCTCCTCTTTCTTTTCTTTCAATTAGACTGGACCATCTTATTCTTGGTATGAATTTTGATGTTTCCTTTCTCCAAACAGTGAAGCATTTCTCGTTGTGTATTATAGGAAGTGTTTGAAAGAGATAAATGAATTTTGGTAGCACATTCCTTTTAATTAAAGATATCCTCCCGAGGAGGGATGTCTAATATTTGGCCCATCTTACCAGATCTTTTTTAATTTCACCCCAGATCTTGTTATAATTATTTTCAAATAAGTCTACATTTCTTTTTGTAATGGTTATCCCCAGATATTTTATCTTTTTCTCCATCTTGAAGTTTGAAATTTCTCTTATTTGTTCTTCTTCACTTTTATTTATATTCTTTGTAATTATTGCAGACTTACTTTGATTTATTTGAAAACCAGTGACAGTTCCAAATTCTCTCATGATTGTTAATAATCTACTTAGGCTTTTAAGAGGATCTTCCAAGAAACATACAATGTCATCAGCAAAAGCTTTCAATCTAAAATCCTGTCCCTTAATGTTGACCTCTTGTATTTTCTGGTCTTCTCTAATTTTTATTATCAAAACCTCCAATATTAATAGAAACAATAAAGGAGATAGGGGGCAGCCTTGTCTCGTACCTTTTTCTATTTTGATGTTTTCTGTTCTTTCCCCATTTATTATTAGTCTGGCCTTCTGATCTTTATATATTGTTTCTATCCACTTGCAAAAAGCATCTCCCATTTGCATCCTTCTTATCACCTCTTTCATGAATATCCAATTGACCTTGTCAAGAGCTTTTTCTGCATCTATGCTAATTAGTTCCAACTTCTTCTCATTATGTTTTTCGAAGTGTTCTAGAATATTAATCACAGTTCTTACATTATTCTTTATATATCTATTTGGAAGGAATCCATTTTGATCTTCTGTTATTATGTCATTTACTATCTTCTTTAGTCGATCTGCTATTATTGAGGTGTAGATTTTGCAATAGATGTTAATTAGGGAGATGGGTCTGTAGCTCTGCACATCTCTTGGTTCTTTCCCTTCTTTTAATATTATTGTTATATAAGCATCCTTCCAAGATTCAGGTATTCCTATTTCTGGTATGTCATTGATTGTTTTACAGAGAGGTTTTATTAAGCTTCCTTCTAGTTTTTTATAATAGAGACCACAGAATCCGTCTGGGCCAGGTGCTTTTCCCGTTTTCAATCTCTTTATGCTTTTCGATATTTCTTCTTCCGTTATCTTTTTGTTTAGTTCCTTCCTTTGATCCTCAGTTAATTTGGGAATTTTTTGTCTGTTAAGATATTCTTTTACTTTTTTCTTAAACATTTCCTGTTTCTTTGTGTCCTTGTAAAGATTCTCAAAATACATTTTAAAGCTCTTTTTAATATTATCTTGATCTGTTACTATAATTTCTTTACTCTTTATTTCCGTAATTATTTTGTTGCTTTTCTTCTTTTTTATCATATTAGCTAATAATTTACTAGCTTTATTCCCCATTTCAAAATATCTTTGTCAATTTTCTTGAAGCTTCATGTCTTTAGCTCCTGTTCCAGTAGATCTATCTCCCTTTTCATCTTAATTTCTTTTGTATCTTCCCATTCTTCTTTTTTAATTTTCAATTTTTGTAATATTTCATTTTCCTTCTCTTTTTCTTCCTTACACTCTTCTGATTCCATTTTAATTAGTAGACCTCTCATGACCACCTTACTGGTGTCCCATATTGTTTTACTGGCTGTCTCTTGTGTAGTATTTTCTTTGAAATAATGTTTGATTTCTTTATTTGATTTTTCCACATTCTCTTCCTTCTTTAGCAGATATTCTTTGAGTTTCC
>CM034701.1:189773360-189784977 GCA_020142125.1 Phrynosoma platyrhinos | reverse complement strand
CTCTTCCGTGCCTCCAAGACGACCCAATTAGTCGTCTGCCAAGGCCCTAAATTAACATCCACCACACCATATTCTTCATATGCAAGCTCTCATGAATATTGTACAGATCCATTTACCAGCCATTTTCAACATCTTTTCCCAAATTGGTTATATATTCTTTGTCTTTACAGGGAAAATCCAAAATGTTCTAAAGTTCTGGACACAGAATTCCAAGTTTTCTTCCCATTGGATGGGGAAAGGAACATTTTGGCACCTATTGGTTATCTTTTCACATATCAGGGCTTTCTGTGAGGAATTCATTTGTGAAAGAAAAACTTGGAAGAGAGATTTTGCTTCAGTTCATTTTTGAAAAATATTGATCCGAATTTGTAACTATATTCATATTTAGAATGGAAAGAACTTGACATTTTTGAAAAAGAAAATCCAAATTGGGAGAAAACAAAACTGGCAACTATGGAAAAATCTTTAAGTTAATAATTCTCAGAACTGAATCACTGTTTATTCAACTGTTTTAGTACTGAATTTGCAGTTCTACCTTTTTTGCTGGAAAAGCTGTTTAGCTTTTTCATCTATATGGGAGGCATAATAGTCTTCTTGGTGCTAAGAATACATGTGTATGTTGGATTGGGATGAAGAAAAAGGGAAAGAAAGTCACTTTGGTTCCTTTTTTGAAGACTTTACCAATATTTCTAAATGTACTAATTAACAAACAGGAGACAAAACAAAATTGCAAGATTTTCCCATCCCTAGCCAGTGCTTAGGATGTGAAACAATCCCTTATGAATTCATTTGCAAAGAATGGGAGTGTGGGCTCCAGACCTAAGAGGAATACGATGTTTGCTTGGACTCAAGTACTGTTTTTGATAGGCATTTTTCTAGCCTTCTCTGGAGATGACAGAGGATTAAACATGGGGCTTTCTACATACCAAATTATGAGGTCTGTGATGTAACTACAATTCTTCCTTCCTTCCATGGAAGTAGTTCCTTACTTTCTGCAGTTAGCAATGCCTGTTCTCTTGTGTATCTGTAGAAAATTAATGGCCTGTGGGTGGTTATCAGTTCCGTTGCCAAAAACCTGTTGGATGTGATAATGGATGGTGTCTCATAAATATCTCTTATCCACTATCCAAATGGCAATTAGGGCCATTTCCTCACTGGAAGCTGCAGTCCCTTATTTATTTGGCACTAAAATGATTAGCTCTTTTAAAGAATTGCAAGATGGTGTAATCAATACAAATGCTGTTTATATTGTCCTAATAATGATCCATTATCTCTTATAATCAGATTTTGGATTGCCCTAAGAGTATGAAGGCATTCATTTTTTATTTTTTATTTTTTTTAAATGATCATCATATCTTCTGTAATGGGTGCACTGAAAGGCTAAGGCATTTCCCCCTTTCTTAGCTGTAATAATGACCACATTATATTTACCTCTTCTGGAAAATGATTTTAAAAAGGAAGAATAACCAATTCATGCAGCAGAGGCTTATTCAAAATGCAGATTTAAAATTGAAGTATTAAAAATCCTTATTTATTCTAGGGGAAAAACTCATGTAAAAATTAAAATACTGTAAGCTATGGCTAATGTCTGTACATTTTTAGCATGTACTTGACTTTTGAACAGTGCAAAGTTTCTCACTATAGGGACTACAGATATGCCCAGGATTTTAGAAACAGATCCTTGGGGACTGGGGTGACATTCCTGTGATACAAGGTGTTATGTATGTGTCAAAACATTTGTGTCTAAGAGGTGGGTGCTTCAGAATATTCTGCCTCTCTATCAGATTCAGATGCCTACAGAATCCATAATCCTTTAAAATTTCTTATAGAAATTTCATATATTCTGTTTCATCCCACTGCTTATGCTGATCTTTACTTCTACTCCCTTAGAAAGATGGATATTGAATCAAGCCTTCTCACTTAGCAAAACATGTCTGTGGCCATTGTGACCCAACAAGCCAAACACAGGCTTCTAGGTGCTTGAAAACACCTGGAGGTATACACAAATCCAGAAAACATATTCATGGGTAGTCATTTTGTCCATACAGCAAAATACAAGAAATTCCAAAATCCACAAAACAGCAATTCCTTTATTGGACCAACTAAAAAGCATAAACTACATCAGGCAAGCTTTTGAAGCTCCACTGGCTTCATAATCAGACAAAGTTGTTAAAAGTCATGCAGGAGAAAAAAATGATGACAGAATCACAGGCCAACGTTTTGTCTTAAGATGCTGGTTTTGTTGTCAGCTAAGATGGTCTGGGGTGATATGGCCTTCTTGGCCATGTATGAACTGAGTAACAAAGAGTCATAAAATCTAGGCAATAAAATTTGAACTCCATTAGCAACAGAAAAAGTAACCCCTTGAGATCTAGGTTGATTCTGTCTGAATAAGGTATCACTGGTGGGTTTTTTTTAATTTGGGAATTTGTTTTATTTCCCTGTTTTGGGAAACAAAACAGGCAGCAAAAACAGGGATATTTTCTTGTGAAAACAGAAGAAATAATGTAGTAATGGGACTCCAAACCATAGGTAAAGCAGTAGTGAAGGAGTACCTAGTCTACTCTAAATTAATTCAAGTCTCCAATGTCAGATGAACTACATTCAAGAGCACTAAATGAACTTGTAGATGTAATATCATAGCCATTGTCAATCATATTTGAAAAATCCTGGAGAACAAGAAAAGTTGCATCAGACTGGAGGGAAGTAAATGTTGCCCTATCTTGGAAAGAGGGAAAAAAGAGGACTAGCCAATTTGAAGTTGATTCCAAGAAGAAGTTTAGAGTTAATCATTGCATAATCAATCTGTGCACATTTAGAAAGGAATGCCATGATTACTAATGGGTTTCTTAAAAAAACAAGTCATGCCAAACTAATTAGATATTTTTGATACAGTTACAAAATCAATAGATTGGGAATGCTGTGCATGTAGTATTGTAGTAGAATAACAGGCTATGAACATCACCCACAACAACTCTGGTTCTTGGCAGAGCAAGAGTAAGAGAGGAGTCCTTGATCAATTTGTAAACACAGGGTTATTGTTGACAGTCCCAAAAGGAATTTGCATCCCAAAATTTTGGGCAAAGCACAGAGGAAAATGGCTTCATTTTATACACCATTAGATAAAGAAATCCAATTCTCACACCTCATTGGGCATTTCAAACTCTAAACATATAGATTTTTAAATAATAAGGATTAAGATTTCAGAATACATTATAATCTACTTAAAGCCCATCTGGCCACATTCCAATGTCATCCTTATCAACAGTGATGGTACGTACCAGGAGGACCTCTGTATAGAGTGCTAGCAGTAAATTATTTTGGCTTTTCCATGCCACTCTGTCGGCTTCTAATGCATGCAGGGTCCTTCTAAAGGTCATCTGCCTCTAAACACCTTGCTATTGAATTTTTCCAGTATTATAGTCATTGCATTCTTTCTTAAGAGCCTCAACTCCCAGAATCCTCTCTGCATGTGGCTAACTTGACATCTATTTCTACCTTTCTAACACAAATGACTAAAATATGCTGATTATTGAAACTTTTCCACCTCAGTATATCTTTATTTTAATAATGCTTTTGTTTGGGACTGTGGTGACAAGGTGAACCACTACTGAATGGGCTGCTGGCTGGAGTGGATTTAAACCACTCCTGGAAAATCTGTCATATAAACAACATGCCATCAAAGCAGCCAGAAGCTGTTCTATTTGGCCCATCTGTTTCAGACCTTAGTAGTGCTACTCTATTCTGCTTTGGTCAGATCTCAGCTGGAACATTGTGTCCTGTTCTGGTCACAATGTTCAGGAACAATATTGAAAAGCTTGAATATGTCCAAAGAAGGATAACCAATATGATCAACGGTCTGGAAACCATGCCCTATGAAGGATGGCTTAGGGAGCTGGGTGTTAAGAACAGAAAAGAGTAAGAGGTGATATGATAACAATTTTTAAATATTTGAAATTATGTTATGTAGAAGATGGAGCAAATTTGTTTTCTATTCCTCCAGAGACTAGAACATGAACCAATGGAGTCAAATGACAGGAAAACAGAAAGCATTGGAACATTAGGAAGAACTTATTGACTGTAACAGCTGTTCAGCATTGGGTAGACTGCAATGGAAGGTGGAAGAGTCTTCTTCTTTGAAGGTCTTTAAACAGAAATTGGAGGGTCATCCATCAGGTGTGCTTTAGTTGTGCATTCCTTCATTGCAGGGGGTGGATTTGATTGTCCTTTTAGCCCCTTCCAACTATTATTATGTGGTCCAAAACACACTGCAGAAATAATCCAGTTTGAGACCACTTTAATTGCCCTGGCTCAGTGCTAGGGAATTCTGGGAACTGTAGTTTTAGGAGACATTTAGTCTTTGTCAGAGAGTTCTGGTGCCATAATAAACTACAATTTCCAGGATTCCCTAGGACTGAACCAGGGCAGTTAAAGCAGATTATTTCTGCAGTGTGCTTTGGACCTGTGATTCTAAGGTCCTATTAGCTGTTCTCTAATGGATTGACATATATAGTTGATAGAGCTGCATTGATTAAGCAGATTCTTATTCCTGTATTATGCTGATTTAAAAAAATGATTTTTTCCATGTTTTTATTTGGAAAGAAAATCATTGCAAATTTGCTAGTGACTGTTTGAATCATGTTGCCTCTTTAAATGGATCAACTTGGGGGGGAAGCAGACTGGCGGCTCAGGACCGCCCCGAGAAGGTGCGCTGCTGGATCAAGGCATCCCCACGCCTCGATCCAGCGCCGCACTTTCGCCACCCCTGAAAGGAGCGCAAAAATAGCACTCCTTTCACAAGTCAGCGAAAGTGCACCTCAAAAACGTGAGGTGCACTTTCGCTGACTTATCCACCACAGCGTGTGAAGACACTGTGGCGGGATGTTGCCGTCAGAGTGCCGGCCGTGCGGAGGGCCGGTGGCTCCGAGGCCAACCTTGGGAGGAGGAAGGGGTGCCGAGCGTGCGGCTGCCCCTCCTCTTCCCTGCCTCGAGGATGGCTTAATTAGCCGTCTGCCGAGGCATTTGGTTGCAGGTCAAAGAGTGTGCTGGTGCATGCCATTAAATTCCATAAATTAATTACTTGTAATAGGCAAGAAAATGCTTTTCCCTGCTAAGCTGAACATCTGAAAGTGACAGATACATAGTTACTATGTATTTATTCCATGTATATGGTGCCTTCTTCCTGGAAAGGGACCCAGGGTGGTTTGCAGATATACAGTGGGCCTTTGATATCCACTGAGGATTGATTCCAGGACACACACATACACCGTGGATAGCAAAATCCTTGGATGTTCATGTCCCATTATATATGATGGCATAGTAAAGTGAAGTCTCTTTTATAAAAATGATAAAGTTAAGGTTTGCCTTTTGGATATATATCTATATCTATATTCATGACTTGGATGATTGAATCTGTGGATGCAGAATCTGTGTACTGAAGGACTAACTGTACAGGATAAATATCTGTGATATAACAAGGGGGGAGTAGAATGTACCTCAACCTCTTTATATATATATTTTTTACTATCATATTCTTCAATGTGGAACAGGCCTATCCAAATTTGTGATCCAATTTCTGACTCAATAGAGCCTCTATGATAGGAATATGAGAGAATTTCAGGTGGCTTTCTTTTTAATAGGCATTGACCTCACTTGTGCTTTCTGAATCAGTTCACAAACCAAAGCTTTCAGTATTTTGACTCCTGAATATTTTGATGCAGATTTAAACTTTTAAAGTACAAATTTTTCATGTTTTAGGGGCAAAGTTCATACAGTAATTTGTATATTAAGGAACATAATAAAAATAGAGATACTATTCAGATTGAATTACATACACAAATGTATTTATTTGGCATAATTTGTGTGATGCTGAGCCTCGGCAGACGGCTAATTGAGCCGTCTCTGAGGCCAGGAAGAGGAGGAGCAGCCACAAGCGCGGTGCTCCTTCCTCTCCCTGAGGTCGTCCTCAGAGCCGCTGGCCCTCCGCATGGCCAGCGCTTCGGGGATGACCTCCCGCCGCAGCGACCGGACGTGCTGCGGTGAAAAAGACAGGGAAAGTGTGCCCTATACTTTTAGGGCACACTTTCCCTGTCTTATGGAATTTAGCGCTCCTTCCAGGGTTGCTGCAGGAGCGCCGCGGTGCGGCTGCCATGGCTCCGCGGCACTCCAGACCAGGGCATCCTGGATGCCCTGGTCTGCTGAGGGGGTTCGTCTAAGGGTTTTTGAGTGGTCTGTTGAAAAAGGCCATAAACTGATAAGCAATCAGGATGAAACAAGCCTTAGATTAGAAAAATTAGAAACAAAGAAAAATTGACACATTTATCCATCTTTTCTAACCAACTATGCATAGTGAGCCATAGATATTCAATAAATATACTGTTTTTGCTGTCAGCCTGTGACTAAACAGCAAGGCATATTGTCAATCACCTGCCCAGATACATGGCTGGTGGCTGTGTTTTGTCTGATGTTTTGCAAGCTGTAGTAAAAAATAAAATGGACAGAGAAGGGACCCAAGATAGCTGTGTGTGCAGCAATGCATTCATACATTCAGATTTAAGAGATGAGTACTTTGAATTGTACTAATGTTTAACATCTCCAACAAACTACACATCATCCCCCTCCCCAGCCCTTCAAAAGTCTAAGCAGGTGATGTTCTGTTGTAGTATAGTCAGCTCTCCACATTTGCAGCTATAACTTTTGCAGCTTTGACTATTCATGGGCTTGATTAATATGTTCTAAGAATCTCTAGGTCCTCCAGCAAGACCTTATGGCCAACGTACACCATAAGGTATGCATCAGGACCTAGAGATTCCTGGAGAGGTGTTTTCTCAGGTTAAAAAAACCCACAATGTTCTTTTATTTGCGTTTTTCCCACTTTCATGGGGGTTCTGTGTCCTCAACCCCAGTGAAAGTAGAGGGCACACTGTACTATATTTACATCCAGTCCCGGGCCATGTGCATCTTCAATACATTACATACAGGATACATACTCATGCATTACATATAGGTTAAAATGGATTTTCATTATGTTGTAGGCTAAGAAAACATTGAACACATGTTGGAAAAGTCTATGACACAATCTGCTGATTCTGGTTCATAAATAATTAGCACTTGTTGAGTGCTAGAAACAAGTTGATATATATTAAATGGATGGAAAGCAGACTGGAAGAACATGGGAAGAATTTGTAGATGCTTCTTTTTGTCTTCTTTTTAACAATATAAGATAAAACATATTGGCTAGTATAAACTATTGCACTTACAGTTTTGTAACCTAAAGTTATGGATCAGTAACTGATCTGTATTCAAAAAAACATCTGGGGTAGCTGTGTTAGCCATATAGCTAATCCAATAACATCTAAACAATGATAATTTTATTGGACCAACCAAAATGCACAATTGCATGTTGCAAACTTTCAAAGTCATACTGGATTCTTCATCAGGCAAACTGGAGAAAAAAACTGAAGATGTTAGTCTTGGGCCTGCATTTTCTGTTTCTGATCTCAGTTCAGATGTTAGAGGAGGGCTATCTGCAGGCTGGCTCCTTCCCCTTTGGCCATGCGGTCACTGGAAAATTTTGCAAGCCAAGGAAATATAATGTCCATTTGCAATCCATTTGCAATCTGTATTCAGTAAGACTCCAGAGAATGCATCTAAACTATAGAAATAATGCAGGTTGACACCATTTCAAGAAAACCGGTGCCTCCTTAAACTACAAATCCTAGGATTCTGTAGGATGGCACCATGGCAATTAAAGTGGTTTCAAACTGAATTTCTACAGTGTAGATGCACCCATAGATTTTACTGTTAACCTATGTAAATACCAATCCTGTCCACCTTAACAGCCAGCCACTGGAATAGGTAAAAAAGGTCCATCCAGCTTCTGGTCAGGACACAAAGAAAATGACATTTTCACCCTTTCCTGCCAGTGAGCAAGTCTGTGATCATCTGAGTAGGACCTCCTTTGCATGTCCTTGTGAAGTCCTGACTTATCATCAGTAAGTATCATTAGATCTAATGAGATTTACCCCCTTTCTGTCACGAAAACATGGAATCACAGATCACCACCTTAACCTATCTCATAAGTATCTAAAACAATGTAAAGTTTTTTGTATGTGGCCCAAACTATATTTATATATGCATATACATGTACAAATATGCATACATATACATATATAGTTTAAGTACATTGAGGGAGTGATATTTCATATGGATTTTTGGAAAACAAAGAATTTGGGAGATTCTTTTTATTAAAATCTTGGAAACCCTGTTGAATAAAAAGGTATGACTCACTGGGGAAGTGGCAAATATGAAACACAATGGTGAATTATTCACATTCCTATCTTAGGGGGGTTGCAGACTGCCAGAAATAGTGCAAATTGATTCCACTTTTAGGGTTAGGGTTAGGGATAGGGAATCATGGGAACTGTATTTTATTGTGGCACCAGAGCTCTCTGACAGAGAAGGCTCAATGTCTCAGAAAAAAAATTCCATGATTCCCTAGCACTAACCCTAACCCTAAAAGTGGACTTAATTTGCACTAGTTCTGGCAGTCTGCAACCTCCCTTAGTTTCTTCAGTTTGTTCAGCAGAAACCTTTTATGGCAGAGAACAAAAGGGAAAAAATAAAGGCCTGGCTATTAATTTAAATACAACATGAGAGAGGAATCCACAAAAATGAGAAGGTAAGCTGGCATCATAGACCCAATTGCACAGTACATTAAATGCATAACAACATTTTTAGGTGTCTGTTGATATATTTTAAAATATCCACAGGAGAGATCAGGAATGAGGAAATGTGAAAATCTGTCAGTTCCATTTTTGGTGCATTTCTCGGAATCTCTCTGGCATTCTTATCCTGGCCTACTTTAGTATCATAATTTCCCCTGTTTGCATATGGAAATTCATACATATTTTAGTACGTTTTCCACAAAGTATGCATTTTTAAATTCATTCTTCTTAATGTATGTGCTTGTATGCATTTTCTTCCATTGACAGAATAGTGTTTGTAAGGATTTTTCAACTATATAGATTTTTGACTGTGTTCATCTTTCAAGCTGGCTTATTTATTTATTTATTTATTTCCCCACCTTTCTCTCAAATGAGACTCAATAGTTGGTGGGTTTTTTTAAAAAATTCTTCAAAACACCTTGAATATGTTGTGAGGCACTTCAGCCCCTAAACAGACATGGAGTGGATTCAAAGTTAATATTTTATAAGGAAATATATACCTAACATAATTCTCCCCCTCCCCTTAATGCCATCATGATACTTGGGGAAGCAGGTAGGGATTTGTATCTTCCTCTCTCACTATAGGTCAAGGCGTATGCATACACACTCACCCACAAATTCATGTGTTCATATACTGATCCACCCACTCACACCCACACCCACAATTTGCTGTGGGAGGGGAGCTTTACTGGTATCTGTAACTGTATACTTTCCATGGCAGCTTTTGGGAAGGTGAGAAGGTTAGTTGTAACACAATTGTGCTACAGTACAAGGTCATGGAAAGATTTGAGCTTTCCATTTCCACTCCTTATGGGGAAAGAGAAAAGTGCAAGCCACACAATTCATCAGGCCCTCAAAGTTAAAACCTGTCCACGTGCTGAACAAAGTTTGCCTCAGCTTTTAATTTGGAAAGAAAGAAGGAAAAAAAGAGTACCACAACTATTAGAAGTTTTGAGCACTGCTTTCCATTGAATGATACAGATCAATTCCTATGAGTCATTCTTTAGACAGGAGACAGGAGGCATTGTAGTCAAAGGGATGCAGAAGAAAGCCTGGCTTGACGGATCAGCAAATCATGATGTTTCTTGATGAACTTGGAATAACTTTGACTGTTATTTAAAGTACCTTGGGGATATAAAAGCAGGCTTCACTTTGTCTTCTTGCCATCCCCAACAATATTGCAGAATAAAAGAACTGCCAATCAGAGAAAAAGACCAGACCATTTCCCCTGCTTAAGTGTGCAGCTTTTTTCAGCATTACATCAGATAACAATCTACTTTCCATTTAATCCTCACCGGCAAGCTTTATATCTAGGGTGTTATTAAAAGGCATTCTGCATTTTGTGCTTCACACTCAAGCAGTCAAAGCTCTGAATAATACAGTACTGGCAGTGATGGCAGCAATGGGTGGTGTTGGGGGGGGAGAGATATAAAGAATAAAATTAATTCAAGATTAGAATCTGTGGGCTTTGGGCAAACTCTTTTGCAATGCAAGATATTTATATATTTATAAAACCATTGGTTTGAGACTTGGAATATTGAAAAAGTTTTGTAATACTTTACATTAACTGTCCAGCACATTTGTAGAAAGCTCTTCTTCTTTTTTCCCTTTGCAAGGTCTGAGGAAGAAGAAAGAAAACGACAAAAATCCACAAAAATGGAAGCACTACAGGCACCCACAAAAATACTAAATCCTTCAAATTGAGATGGGGATTAATTCCAACATTTCCTTAACCCTCCCCCCCCCAAAAAAAAATATTTGTTATTGATAGTAGGGTAGGGAGGGAACTTGATTGTACAGAGGGAAAGAAGATAAAGGGGAAGGCCACACTGTCATAATGTATCCTTCCATCTGGTGCTTTGACTATTTTGTGTGTTACCTTGATTATGCTCTGCCCTTCCAATACATTTTAATAAGTAATTAAAAAATAGTTCCATACAGTAGAACAAAATAGTCTCTAATTCATCAAAATTGTTTTAATCGTGAAGAGAAATGCCTCCAGGAACAAAAAAGATTGGTCCTGTTCTTTGTGAAGGATGGGAAAAGGACAGATCAGGGACGGGATGGCTAAGAACAGGTCATGATGCCTCCTGTCTGAGCATGGAGGTGTGCGATAATGCTCTCAGCCCAGCCTCAACATAGTTGATTTGGCAGTGCAATAATCTCCCTTGTTACTGTTGAAAGTGAAGAAGACATCAGCACTTGTTCCCTTTGTAATTATGATTAGAGAAGGAACTTCAAGTGCACATCTCTCCCCCCCTGTGTTCCTTCGTTTGTGTAGTCCAAGCTTTTCTACTTACTGCCTGAAGAATTCACTTCCTACATCTCCTTTCTCTCTTAAAAGTTTGTGTTAGTCCTTGCAACCCTTTGTCTGAGAAGAATCCATCCACAAGGTTTATCTGCCTCAGGATGGCACACACATACACATATAAGAGTTCAAGTAATTTTCTTTTGACTATCTACTTTCCTATTCTTCATGGGTTTCTTTGCAATAATAAAGTTAGTTTTGTTTTTTTAACCTTACCAGCATATTATGCACATTACTATTCTGTTTTTTTAAAATCAGAAACTCATATTGTACTGGGTCATGCTGCACTTTGTGTAATACGAATACCAATACTATTTGCTACAGTTACAACTTGCAAGTACTTTAGACTGCCTCAGTTGCTAAGAAGAGTGTGATGTAAATAATTAAAAAAAACAACAACAACTGCATCTTTTGCTTGCTCTTATTTTTCTTTCTCAGTATACATTTACTAGAGAAAAGGTCCCTGGATCACTGGCCATTATAATTAATACAAAAGAAACACTTTCCTTTGTTCCTTATGGGCCACCTGTGTAGCATTTTAAAATAATTTTCCTTTAATGTATTACATTTTGAAAATTTGCTG
>CM034701.1:189761079-189773260 GCA_020142125.1 Phrynosoma platyrhinos | reverse complement strand
TAAAATGCTATACCTATTCCAAGCCTTACCTATCTTAAAAGATAAAAAGATGCAGTTGTGGAAATCTCTATGACTGGACACTTGAACTTCTGAAAACATAGTAAATTGTTCTTATTTGTCCCAACTTACAGTTTGTTAAGCTAGTGAGGGAGAATCCACATCAAATGTTTTTTGAAGAGCAGCTAATCTCTTTGCAATTTTCCATGTGAAGTCTGGTCTGAAATGGCAAAGATGTATTTATGAGCTTCCCATTGACAACTGTTTGGCCAAATCCCATACTTTAGTGAGTTTGATTCTGGATGACCACCACCAAACAACAAAAAGAACCACAGAATATAGCATCTGTGGATTTGGAATCTGTTTTTCCTTAACATAGTGCCTTCCACATATGCATTTCATTGATCGCTCTTGGATTGTTCAGTGAAGGAGATAATTAAAATCTTAAAGTAGTCCCACATTAAGGCATTAACACTTGCAGTTTTAAGACTGTTCTGTCAATACTTGCCATGCCGAAGTGGAGTACAGTTAGAGTGTCAAAGCTAAAGAGAAGTGAATTTCTTTTAAGAGGCAGCCCTTCATAGCCACCATTTATAAACAAATCTCTTTGCACATTTTCATAGACAACTCAAGGTCAATAGGACAGGGAGGATCTCAAAGTGGCAATTCACATGAGGGTGAAAGACATTTATCTTAATCATGTCTAATCAGGAAAAGCAGGACAAGCTCAGCTTATTCTACTTTACAATGTCCTGTTTGATGTGGTTCATCAGGGGAGGTAATTTAATTTTAAAGGATCAGGGGCTTGGTTAGATAAGCATGTTCTGAGGTATTTATTAAAAATCACAATCCAGGTGAAGGGAAGCTTCTCTCCCCCCCCCCCCATTTAAAAAGTCATCTAGGTAGTGCCACACTTTGCTATGCCCTCTCTTTCACACTTGTTCTCTCAATCACAAACAAAGTTAATTTTGATTTACTTCATTCCTCACAGTCTGGGTGAAAGTAATGTTTTGCTACTTTTTATGAGGAGGTTATGAGAAAATGAAAACTGAGACAGAAAGTTTTCCACATTTGTAAGGCTAACAGTGCATTTCCAAATAATAAATTGACACAAAACAGTGTACATATTTTAAAATACAAACAGCTAAAATATGCACAATTCCCCTCCCTCAAAACACTTCACACAAACATGTTTTCAGTCTATGGAGAAAAGCTGCATAATTTAGGTACATTGTACAAATAAATACACATATTGGAGGGAGGAAGAATGTATGAAAATTGCACAGATTTCAGGGCCTGAAGAAAATGCCAAGAAAATACATATTTTTTACCATCTGATATGAAACACAGATGGGAAGAACATGCAATGAGGTTTGGAGAAATGCAACAAAATTGAACATTTTTATTGTGTCTCTTATAGGTAACTTCCTCCCTCCAATTCTTGTAAAGTATCAATATGGCACTGTGCACCTTTTCTTCTGATCTGGCAAAGAACCATAGCATTCATACAATCTTGGTTCCAAGATCTAGGAACCTAAAAAATATGAATGATAGGAAAGATAATCTAATCCAGACTCCCAGTTGTTAAATTGGCTAAACAGATGCTTAAGGGGAGTCCACAAGAGTCCCTACCAATTTCTTCTTGTGATCATTTACCAACTAGTTTTCAGTGTCAGTTTAGCTGTGCACTGGAGGTTCCACCTTGTCCCACAACTAGTAGTATCTATTGTTAGATTTGTTCTCCTCCACAAATTTCCTTAATCCATTTGATGGTATCCAAACTGGTAGCCATCACCACATTCTGAAGCAACAAATTAAGGCAATTCATAATGCACCATGCAAAAAAAGACCTTTCTTTTTCTGCCCTGCTCCAGTTAATGCCCTTTCTCTTAGTCCTACTAACTGTATCTCCATAATGATAGGACATGCAAGATGGCATCCCTAGCTGATTGAAAGAGGTAAGCTACATCATGTAGGAGGAGACAATTCAGGTTGTCTGACTCTAAACCAAGGATGGACTAGATGTAGCCCAGATGTTGTTGGATTGCCATTCCCAGCATCCTCCACTATTGCCCATGCTGGCTAGAAGTGATGGAAACTGTAGTCCAACAACATCCAAAAGTCCCTACTTTATCTACCCCTTCCTACAAACACTGAAAGTTTTGAAGGACCTTAAATTTCACATGGAAATAAACTAGCAGCTTATGTATATATCTGTGTGACAGTTATATATTTAGAATTTTCTGTTTGGAAGCTGTAATTATTCACTGAATTTATAGCAGTGGAAATTTGTATCAGAAAATTTCTAGTACTTCTTTGTCAAACTATAAATCCCAGGGAAAGTTATACCAAAATGTCACAAGAGTGTAGTAGCAGGTTTGTTGATGTTTGGACTGTAGGGCATTCACATACAAAACAACTGGAACAACTAAAAAGTTCAGCATGGAATAAATAGCATCTAATTCTAGAATGCCTTTTAAAAATTCAAAAAGGTTTAAGTAATTGGATATAAAAACAACACTATCATTAGTTAATGCCCTCAGAACAGTCAACTACAATTTTAGGGATAAATCTTGCCTGAATTTTCATTGCCACCATGGCAAAAGAGAAACTTTAGTTACCATAGAGTTACCATGAGAAAAGAAATAGAAAATCTTTTTTGGAACACTATTAGAGTACAAGCAAGTAGTACTGTGATAATTATTCATTATGGTTTGCTAAAGACATGAATTGGTGATTTCTCAGCCCCTTAAATTGTTTTATGTATGAGCTGAGAAATTGTCCACATGATCCCATAGGTGTGAGAATTTTCAATTTGCAAATGAAATAAAGGAACAAGGGAATTCCTTTTGAAGTTTGTTCCAAACTGTTTTATTGTTAATTTACACCATCATTACAATAAAATTGCAGGAGCGCAAGAGTGCATTAATTTTCACACTCAAGTCACATACACAGCTGTCTTGCCAATGAGGTGTTGGAATTTTGTGTTGCTGTTGTTTTTTCAGAGACTGGATTCCCATTTGCCAAAGCCCATACAGAAAATGTCACACAAGGGAGGGAGGGTAGGTTGGTCTAGTTTCTGAGGGAGACAGAGTAAAGAAGACAAACTGGGATTAGTTTTGACAAGTCCTATAGCTGGAAGGGAGACTATTGGCCTCGGCAGACGGCTAATAGAGCCGTCTTCAGTGCAAGGAAGGGGAGGGGCAGCCGCACGTTCGGCGCCCCATCCCCCTCCTGAGGTCGTCCTCGGAGCAGCTGGCCCTCTGCATGGCTGGCGGTCCGAGGAGGACCTCCCGCCTCAGCGTCCAGACATGCTGCGGCAGAAGGGTCACCGAAAGTGCGCCGCATCTTTTGCGGCACACTTTCGGCGACATATGAAAGGAGCGCTATTTTAGCACTCCTTTCCAGGTGCGCCAACGGTGCGCGGCTGGATCAAGGCATGGGGATGCCTCGTTCCCGTGGTGTACCTTCCCAGGGCAGCCCATGGCCACCCGTCTGCTTAGGTGGTATGGGAGCTATAATCCAAAACTTGTCCAAACTCTAATTCTCTTTCTTTCTTTACTTTGCTCTATCCAGCATATACTATAATGCACTGAATTCAAGAGAGTTATGAAGTCCATCTATTTTTGGTCAGCAAATTTCAGCAGCCCCTAGCTGGAGTAGCCAATACTGAGGAATGCTGGGAGCTGCAGTCTTAACAACATCCAGATCTTGGAAGCTATGCAGAGTCAGTCAGCCGTGGTTAGTACTTGGATGGGAGACTGTCAGGGAATAATACTAGGTCATGTAGACTAGCTTTTCGGGGAAGGAATACCTTTGAGGATTCCACACCTAAGAAAATCCTAGGAAATTCACAGCCCCCTCCCCCAAGTTGATGGGCTTCTTGAAGGTTCATGTATATGTGTGCACACACAAATACACTCATGAACACTTTGGGCCTTTACAGACTGTCAGAAATAATGCAGATTGAGGCCACTTTAACTGTCCTGGCTCATTGTTAGGGAATCATGGGAATTGTATTTTTTTTTCTGGGACATTGAGCCTTCTCTGTCAGAGAGAAGTTCCCATGATTCCTTAGCACTGAGCCAGGACAGTTAAAGGGGCCTCAAGCTGCAAGGGGCTGAAAAGGCCCTTTGTTATCTCTGCAACCCCTGTAGCCAGATAAGTTATATCTGGCCCTGTAGAAACAGAGGGGCAAAGGGATGGGTCCTAGAGAGCATTGCTTGCTTTTTACATAGAATCCTACAGCTGTAAGGGATCCCCCAAGGGCCATCCAGCCCAACCCCTTCTGCCATGCATAGAACACATAGCACATAGAATGTGGGAGCAGCTTGGGGAGGAGCTATTTAGGCCACACCTAACACCACCAGCACCAGCAGTGGTGCAGCCGGGAGCAGGTCGGGGAGGAGGCTATTTAGCCCACCCCTAACACCACCAGCACCAGCAGTGGCGCAGCCTGGAGTAAGCTCAGAGAGGAGGCTATTTACCCCACCCCCAATGCCACCAGCACCAGCAGCTGTGCAGCTGGGAGCAAGCTCGGGGAGGAAGCTATTTAACCCACCTCCAATACCACCACCAGCAGCAGCGGTGCAGCCGGGTGCAAGCCAGGTGCAGCAGCACCTGAGCTAGCCCTGGGCAGAGGCTTCAAGCAGCACAGCAGGGAGCAAGCTCGGGGAGGAAGTTATTTAGCCCACTCCCATTACCATCACCACCTGCAGCGGTCACTGCTGGGAGAACACTGGGGAGGAGGCTACTTAGCTCACCCCCAACTCCATTACCATCTGCAGTGGCATTGCCGGGGGGGGGAGTTGGCGAGGAGAACATTTAGTCCACCCCGATATCATTACCATCTGTAGCAGTGCTGCCAGGAGAATGCCAGGAAGGAGGCCATTCAGTTACCCCAATACCATCACCTCTTGTAGTGGCCAGGAATGATCTGAGAGCAGAAATTGAGGTTGTGCAGGAGAAAGGAAGCTATGGTGGGAACAGACTGAAGGGCTGTTACAAAGGAAGGCAGAATTGATATTTGAAAGCTATCCTACCTTCAGTTCTCGGAATGGATTGGAGAGCGCACCAACCATTCCACAGAGCCTTACCCTGCTCCTTTGCAATGCCAGGTCAGTTAAAAATAAGACTCATATCATCTATGACCTCCTGTTAGATGAGGATGCTAACCTGGCCTGCTTTACAGAGACCTGACTGGGAGAAGGCAGCACTAGAACCTGGGCATAGGCCTTCCCAGCCGGGTACTCTGTCAGTGAGCAGGTAAGGGAAAGTGAGTTGGAGGGGGGGCAAAGTGGCTCTGGTTCATAAGAACAACCTGACCTTGACCAGGATACCTGTCTGGAAAACAGTCTACTTCAAGTGTATGTACCTAAGCCTGAGGACTAAGGATAGTTTGGGGATTCTGTTAGTATACCAACTACCCCTTTGTCTAACAGACTCCCTAACAGAGCTGGCACAGTTGGTCTCATACTTGCTGTTGGAGTCGCTCAGACTTTTAGTTCTGGGCAACTTCAACATTCCACTCGAGACCAGTTTGTCAAATCTAACAGGTGCAACTCGGGAGTTCATGGAATCCATGACAAACATGGGCCTACCCCAATTGATCATCGGGCCCACTCATTGTGTAGGTCATACCCTCAATGCAGTCTTTAGTACGGAACATGAATATCTGTGGATGGAAGTTATTAAAACCACTGCATTGTCATGGACAGATCATTTTCTGGTCAAGGCTGAACTAAGAACCACTATCCACCCCACTGGGGGTGGTGGACCCATTATAATGGTCTGCCCTTGAAGGCTAATGGAACCAATCAGATTCCAGGAAGCCTTATAAGGTTTAATGGTTGGTAACCCCAGTGATTCTGTCAAAGCTTTGGTTAATACCTGGAACACCAATCTTGCCAAGGCTATCGACACAATCGCTCCCAAGCTTCCTTTCCAACCCACTTCTAACTATAAACCACGGTACACAGAAGAGCTCAGGAAGATGAAGTGGGTTGGACTAGAGTGCATCTGGTGGAAAACTCAACTCTTATCTGACAAGACTTGTCATAGGAAATTCCTTTGTTCCTATCAAGAGGCAATACATGCAGTGCAGAAATCCTTCTCCTCTGCACATATTGCATCTTCAGAGTCCCGTCCAGCAGAGCTATTTAGGGTGATAAGGGAACTGACACAGGCTCCACCTGTGCAAAACCCACTACTTAACCTGACAATGCTGGAACTTGTAATCTAACAATACCTGGAGAGCCATATGTTACAATAAGGTCTGTAGCTTCTATCTCCACTCAAAATGATACCCATGACTACTTCCCAACAATTCTGCTTAAAGTGGCTGCAGATTTGCAGCTGCTGGAAGTTCATCTTTAATGGGAACAAAGGTGTCATTGCCATCCACGTTTCCTCTGAAGATAGCTATGGGAAAATAAATTATTCCAGCACCAATATATTGCTGTGAGGTCTGCCAGTTCTAATGTAACTTTGACATGTAAAGTTTGTTTGAATTAACTTGGTCTCTGATTAGCATTCAAGGTTCATGAATGCAACAAAAAACATGCTTAGATGAGTGCCCATGATTGTACATTTGAGCCCAAGTTAGAAGGGATGCTGAAGAGGGCACAGAGACCTCCTGGGAGAGGAGAAAGAAAATCAGATATTGAGGACAGGTTAGGTATTATTACCTCTTGGAAGCCTAAAGTGGGTAAATAAAACCCCATTGAAAACCAGCTTAAATTGAGGGTAGCTCGTGAAACAGTGTAAGAAAACAACAAACACTGAGCCCAACTAAATTAATGTAGCTGAGGCCCTTGTAGAGGTGGAGGGGCACCCCTCTGCCCATTTTATTGTGCTATCTTTGTTGCTTCTGGCTATGTCCCCGCTTTTGTTATCATTTCAAAATGAATGAGACACTTTGCAAACTTGGGGGGGTGCAGATGGGGGCCGTGGGCTGCCCCCAGAATTGGAGGATTAAGGCCAAGGCTGCCAGACACTTCAGCCCCGATCCTCCCTTTCGTTGCCTGCAAAAGAAGCACTAAAATAGTGCTCCTTCCACAAGCTGTGGAAGGGGCGCCACAAGAGGTGTGGCATGTCTCTTTGACATCTTTTTTGGCTCAGTGTGTGCGGACGCTGAGCCAGAAGGACATCATCAGAGTGCCTGTCATGTGGACAGGCCATCGCTCCAATGAAATCCTCAGGAAGGGGGTGGTGTTAGAGTATAGATGGGTTATACAGTCAAAGGTGAAATGTAGAGATGTGTCCCTGAAATTATGGGAACAACATCTAGGCAAACAAAAACAACCCAGTCTAGTTGGCCAGAGAGTCATAACATCAGAAGTTCCTAGCTGGGAAAGGCAGCCAAGAACAGATAACAGTAACCAAAACATTGTTAGGCTTGGGAAAGAAAACCATGTGGTGGATGATGGACAGCAAAGGGCTGGGTTAACAAACATCATACACATAACATCCAATCAACATAAGGTTAACACCCAGAAGGTGGAGAAAGGGCAGGGCTGAGAAATCCTTTTGTCTAGAATTGTTTATATTTCCTGCTTTTTTCCTGTTTGTGTATGTGTTCGCAATGAATCTAACTATGGAGTTAATTCTTGGACTATAATATGCTTATATTGCTTTTACAATATAACTTCTGGATCTGGCAACATGGATCTGCAACTCTTTTGTTCAGCCACATCAGCATGATGTGATTCTATGGTGGACTGTATCTTTATTTTTATCTTATGGAACAATAAAGCTCTATTTTTAGCAGTTTGGATTTTTCCCTGGCTCTGCTTGATTTTCAAGCACACCACACCAATAAAATTCAACAGATGGGGTGCCCAGCGTCTGGCTGCCCCTCCCCTTCCTGGGATTGAAGACAGCATTTTTCACCATCTGCATCCCCCCTATGTCTAAATGTTTGTATCTGCAGACTTTCTGGTTTTAGACACCTTGGAAACAGAGCACTCAACACAACAGTGTTTATGCCTACCATGAACTATCTGGATGGGTTGGAATGATCACACAATGAGAGTGATATTTGACTATACGTGATGAAAGAATGTGTGATAGCATCATATCTCATCTCACCAGGAGACCCAAATGGGCCCATATCATTAGTCTTCTATGGAAAGTGGGACAGTGGCCACAGAAGTACAGGGCCAAGGCATCAATAGTGAAGGAGTCAAATTTTAATGTGGATGAACAATGCATGATGTGTAAGGAATTGGCCCTCTGTCTAAAATTTGTGTGTGTTTATGGATGGGGGGGTGTATAGATACGTTTGATTAGAAGAACCCCAGGATCACAAATATCTCACAATGGTTCTCTATGTATATTAGCAGACTCACCAGATGAAAGCACTAGGTTGTAGCGATTCTCTTTAATCAATCTGAGGTACAGCCTTAGAACTCACAGGAGTTGTGATAGCAGCAGCCACAGGCGAGCACACATTTGCTCAGATGGTAGTGAAGCCACTCACAGTTGTTGAACCCTCCTTGATCAATGTGAGGCATAACTTCAAAATTTAGAAGTGCTGGGACTGCAGCAGCCACAGGGAAGCCAAGGTGAACGCATTTCTATTCTAAGACATCAAAATGAGATGTTATTATGTTAAGTATTATTTATATTTAGAGCATTTAGAAGCATTAATTGGAGGCTGGGAATGTTGAGTAGGTAGCAAACAACTCACTATAATATTTAAATCATATCTAAGATCTTGCCTTTTAAAAGGCCATATCAGTGTAGGACACGAGTCCTTATTTGAAACAAGGAGTGACAAAATTATCTAATTAAATAACGTTAAAGCAGAGGTAGGCAACCTTTTTGAGCCGGGGGCTGGGTTGCTGTCTCTCAGACAAATGGGGGGCTGAAGCACCAAAATAAATAAATAAATAAATATAATTTTTTAAAAAAAAATTAAAAAAAATATGCATGCACACTCTCTCGGCCCCAGAAAAGCCATGGCAAAACCCCTGTGGAGATTTTGCTAAGAAAACCCCAAGAACAAGTAATAACAACAATAATCAATATCATCATGGTGGGCAGTGGTGGTAATGGCAGGACCGGCCTGGGGCCGGTCCAAAGGCCTCAGGGGGCCGCATCCGGCCCCCAGGCCTTAGGTTGCCTACCCCTGGGTAAAAGTAACACCGTAAAATCAAAACTGGTAATTAGAACAAGCCAATATAAAAAGAAAAACTCATGAAACTTTTTTGTCTAAAGCAAAACAATAAAGTAATTTAAATCTAAATCCAAAAGGCTTTCTCTGAAATATAGAACAAGCCAAATTAAAACAATAACTGTAATTAAAAGTCATTGACTGGGAATTAAATAAATATCCCAACAGCATCAACAAAATTAAGAGAGTCTCAAAAAAGCAATTTCTTGGCAAGATGTGTTCAGATGGGGTTTGCCACTGCATTCCTCCAAGGCTGAGACAGTGTGACTCTCTCATGGGTTTTTATTGACAAAATATATTCAGAGAAGATTTGCCATTGTCTTTCCTGAGGCTGAGGGAGTGTGACTCTCTCATGGGTTTTTGTTGGCAAGATATGTTGAAAGGGGGTTTGCATTGCCTTCCCCTGAGGCTGAGAGAGCATGACCGATCCAACGTCACCCAGTGGGTTTCAGAGGCCAATCTGGGGATTGTACCCTGGTCTCAAGTCACAGTCCAACACCCAAACCACTGCACCACAGTGTCTCCCAGCCCAATTAAAATATTGTATCAATATAGAACAGAGCCTGCAATAAATAGCTTATAAAGGCATACATTCTCCAGTTCCATGTAAAATATATCCAAAAAAAAAACCCTTTTCTATGTCCTTAGAATAAATAAGGAGCGAGGAGAAGAAAGAAAGAAATTGGGTGGGGGGGGTCACCAAGGCCTAATAGAGAGAAAACTAGGAAGAAAGAAAATGAGAACAGCAAAAGAGAAGGAAAGAAGGAAAGGAAAAGTATAGGGCTCGGCAGACGGCGCAAAGTGTCGTCTTGGAGCCAGGGAAGGGGAGGGGCAGCGAGACGCCAGATGCTCCAACCCATTCCCAAGAACCTCTGCACAGGCTGAGCCGGAAGAGACACAGAAGAGCCACACGATGGTTCTTCCGGCATCCTTTCTGGGGCTTGAGGAAGGAGCGCTATTTTAGCACTCCTTTCCCAGGGTCCAAAAAGGTGGATTGGGGCCGAGGTGTGGGGCAGCCTCAGCCCCAATCTTCCACTTCCCAGGGTGGTCCATGGCCGCCCGTCTGCAAACCCCCTATGTTAATATATTATCAGTATTGAAAAAGCTCTAGTCAACCTCACAAGAATAGCAGACATTAAAGAAAGAAAATGCTTTAGTGTGAGCCCTGTTTAATATATGGTTACACACCCCCAAATAGCCAAGCAGGCCCAGGTCCAACCTGGCCACATGGCATGGTAAAAATCAGGCAAGGGAAAATGAAAGTAACTGTTGGTAGAGTGAGCTTAGGAAACTGAAACTGCAAACAATCTCCATGGGTCCCCTCCCAACACAAGAACTAAATGCTGAGTACACAAAGCAGACACAAAAGAAACTCTTAAAAACAACTAGTGGTCAGCTTGCCCCTGAGGCTGAGAGAGTGTAACTTGTCCAAGATCCCAGTAAATAAGGGGTGGGGTGATTGACAATGAAGTCAAGAGACAGATACTGTGGGTCCAAGTGCCCCAAAACTGTCCCCAAACCACAACCTGGAGCCTCCCAGCTGACACTAGAAGTCAAAGGGGGGATGCAGACAGGCGGCTGTGGGCCATCCTGAGAAGTGATGGATTGAGGCCGAGGCTGCCCCACACCTTGGCCTCAATCCATTCTTCTGCCGGCCCTGGAAGGAGTGCTAAAATAGTGCTCTTTCCTCAGGGCACGTAAAGGAAGCCGGAAGATGCGGTACACACCTCTTCCGTGTCTCTTCCATCACAGCATGTCCGGATGCTGTGATGGAAGGACGTCATCGGAGTGCTCGCCATGTGCAACAGCAGGCGCTCCAATGACATCCTCGAGAAAGGGTTGGGGAGGCTGGCGGCCAGCTGCCCCTCCCCTCCCCTGCCCGCAAGACAGTGCAAAAAGCCATCTGTAGAAGCCCAAAGACAAGGAGAAAGAAGTCCCTAGACTAGATTTTATTGCACCAAGCCCACTAAAATGTATCCAGACTCCAGACTAGGAGTCTGAAAGGCAAGGCTCAAGCACTGATAGCCTTAATGAAAAAACACAGGGGGAGGGGAAGCAAATAGAGGGAAAAGCCTTCCAAATCAAAAAGACGGGGTTGGTTGGGAATCAAGCCAAAGAACCAAAAAACAGGGAAAGAAATCCCCAAACCAGGCTCCACAACACCAAGCCACCAAGAACTTTTCCAAAAACGCTGGAAAACCAAAAAGCAGGCCTTAACCAGAAGAAGACCAAGCCCAAGCAACATAGGCAAGCCTGACAAAACAAACAGAAAACACAGTCCAAAGGATGTCCAAGAGTATACAGGGCCAGGCAAAGCCACATGGGAACATGAGTGCGCTGGGGTGGGGGAAACAAACAAATGAAACATAAAAAACCTCCCCTAAAAAAAAAGCACACAAATAAATTAAAACAAAGGGAACTGGCAAAAACAACAATGGGGAAAAACCCCAAACAGCAAGGGTGGCAATAGATAGCAGTTTAAACAACCATGTAAACAAAAACTCAGTGGAGGAAATCCATGAGCTCAGCCGATCTGCTTCTGTCTCCATTGATCACCTGAGACTGTAGCCAAGGGTATTTTCAAGGGGAATTTATAATTAATCCAATTTTGTGAGATGGGCTGGCTAGGGAGCCCTGCAGAACCGCCCCCCCCCCCAATGTGCATACTGAGCGGACCAGGGAAGTCCCAGAAATGGAGCAGAGGCAGATTCTTCCAATGAATATTTTAGTTTTATTATAGGGTAAAGTCACACAATAACATGCACACACACACTCATACAGGCTCAGGAAAATAGCGGTTAGTGTGGGGATAGAATATAGGCTTTACTTAGGGATATACTCACCGATGGACTAGGCTCGCCTTCAGGGTCTGGATGGGAAAAATAGGTATGGAGACAAGTCTGCTCCGCAAATAGGGTTGGACTCTATTTCTCTGTGTTTCATTCATCGGCCTCGAATTCAAATGGCATCTCCTCTCTCAATGAATGTCTTCAGGCGATAATGGGCTGG
>CM034701.1:189733980-189755906 GCA_020142125.1 Phrynosoma platyrhinos | reverse complement strand
GTTGTGGGAACTGAGGTTGGCTGTAGTCCAGGACATAGGGTCAGTTTCAGGCATCTGAGATACCCTATGCCTAAAATGCCATCATCTTCTTGTTGGTTTTCACAGGCTTGGATAAGGTCGAAGATGAAGCTAACTTTCAGAGGGATGTTTTTCCAAATTGCAGCTCTCTGTCTGCCTTTCCCATACCCTACCAGCTGCATACTCTCCCTAGTTTTAGAACCAGTTTCTCCTAGGTCATGGTGGAGGCTGTTGACAGCTGCCCCGGAGTCAACTAGGAGCTGAGGCCCTGGGCTCAGAGCCAACCTGGGCCTCCACCATGGGACATTCCCAGGGGTCAGAGGTTAATTTTGCCACTATCTGTGGACACAGGGATGACTGGAGCCTATTGAGCACCTTGTGGTTGTCTTGAGTGTGATTGGGGTAAAGGGAGTCACTGGGGCCTCTTGGCTTATGGCCTTTATTGGCCTGGTGCACTTTTGTTTGGCAGAAGGAGCATTAAGCCGAGTGATCCGTGATCCTGCCCATGTCCTTGGCAACCGAGGGGATCCTTGGCACCCCTATTCTGCAGTGTCGGGTATCAGAGCCCCCCACCCCGGCTTCTTCCATGAGCACTTTGGCATAGGACGAGAGCATCACCTCAATGGGCTGCTTGTCTAAGAGGCCCATGTTGTACCCCCATACCACCAGCGCATCCCATGTGTCCTTCCGGACTCTGTCGTCCTTGAGGTGTAGGTGGGATTTACCATTGTCTCTTTTGGGTCCATCCTGTTGTGGGTAATGCTTCCTATAGTCTTACCTATATCCATTTAACTGCCCCTTTGTCTCCTTGTCCCCTTTTTCTTGGTTCACTGGCAAGGGCTGAGAGTGGGGACTGGTGTTCTGGTATGTTACTGTCTGTATGGGGTCTCCTTCCTTATTTCCTTTCCTCCCTCCTGAGTGGGCATTTTTGCCTGTGTCTTTACTGAGGTCCGAATTGGCCCTCCTAGTCCAAAACTGATGCAACGCGAATGTGTTACATGAAGGCGGCCCAAGTCAATGTATTTAGGTTCAGGGAAACTGCTCCCAGATAGGTCTTGGCAGACTCATGGAGTCCGCTTTCTACCTCTTTGATGAGTTCCTGGTTGTTTAAAACTGGCTTCCCTGTCTCATCTATTTCAGTCTCTCCTGCCAGGATCCCTAACATTTTCTTATGTGCCACATATGAGTCTGGGGCTTCCACAGGGCTCTGGGACTCGCTTTGGTATTTTGTTCTAAGGATCAACACAGCCCACAGGATTTTTGCTACTCATGCAGGTCAAGAATGCAGGTCAAGAATGGCCACTCATGCAGGTCAAGAATGGCCAGATCCTAGTTTATTGCGGTGGTTTCGAATGCCCTGTAATATGCCGGGTCTAGGCACATTCTGGCGACCTGGACTAGGTCTTGTCCCTTAGCTCTCAGATAGGAGAGAAGGTCATCCATTGCACTCCCATCTGGTCATCGAGGCAGCCCAAATGGTCAGTGATGGCTTTGGTCTCAGTCAGTGAACACATGACTGTCTCAACTACTGTCTTGGTAACTGTCCGGTTATCCTGCTCCCAGGTTCCTACCATTCTCCTAGTGTTTACCAGCCGGACAGGAGTGGGGTTGTTGGTGGCCAAGCTCTCTGATAAGCAGCAGGCTGCCAAATCATTTCCCTTTTTTTGCAGCCATTGTGGATTGTAAGGGGGCTGCGACCTTGCCTCCGCTGGCAAGGGGTCTTGTACAGTCCCCATCCAGCCTACTGCCTTCAATTATTGTTGACTTACAGTGGCCACGACCGACTGTTGTAGATCTAAGGCGGCCTCCAGATCTTGAATCCAGTGGCCACATTCCGTGTGATTGTCAGTGGGACTTTCTTCAGAACTACAGGCTAACACATAGTCCTTGGCTTGCTTAGCCCATCTCATTTTTTCCACCAACTCCTCTATGTATTTTTTGAAGAGGTTGCTTTCCTGCTTTGCCTTCTCAGCCCTAAAGCTAGCCTTATCCACTTTCCTAGTCAACAGAGAATTCTCGGTCACCTTCTCCTTAAGTTGAGTGACCAATTCCTCAATTCTACTTTGCATTCCCTGCTTCTCCTCCTTGAGGCTGTGGTATTCTGCAATGGCCTTGGTGGCTTACATCCAGATTCCCAAGCAGCCCAGCCATCTTTTTCGGCTGCGGACACTCTTTTTAATCCTGTTCTTTTGGTTTGTGCATTGTACACCATCAACAGTGTCGTGAAGGGATCCTCAGTTAAAAAACTTCCTGCTTTCTATGGGTTAGGCCCTTTTTGGAGGATCCATTGTTTGAGGTGGTCTGGCTTGGCCTCCTCCTGTACCAATTTGGTTGTTGCTGCTACAACTCCCTCCATTTCCTCGTCAAGCATTTGGGACCTTTTCTCAAAAGTCCCCCTGGGGCTCTACAGGGATCCTCCCTACTAGCCCTCTACAGAACCTCAGCCTCTGAAATTCCTGACAGAGACCCTCCCTGCCTTTATGTTTTAGTCCCCCTGACTGCAATCCTTGGATTTTCACCTGTTAAGGCTTCCAGTGAACTCCCTTAGAGCTCTGGGTGGGGGCCCACCTGTAGTGTCCCACGTCACAAGAGGGCCCTGCACTACTGCAGCGAGTGGCTTACAGGTGATCCTTCACTTAGACCTGGCTGGGAAGTCAACTTGCCTCTGCCACACTTCACTAGGGAGTTTTGATGCTGCTGCCCCATTGCCGCAATCTGACCAACACAACATCCCAAACTGGGGCCCCTAGCTAGACTCCCGCCTGAGCTTTCTCATGCCAGCCGGCTTGCTAGACTCTCCCCTGGAGATGTCCACACTTTGGAGTTTTCCTATCCTAGGAGCTCAGACTTTACAGCCTCCAGTCAGGGGCATCCTCCTGCTTTTGCCTACCTTGCTCGTCCAAGGGGGCGAATTGATGGTTTGGGAATTGTTTAAACCTATAGTGTTGTGGGCTTTGGCTGGGGGAGAAACCTCCTCCTGCTTTCCCACCCAAAGAGGTGGGACAAAATAATGAAAAGGGCATCAGGAAGAACCTATTCTGACTTCACGCCCAAGGGTGACTGTGTGTCTGCACCTGGATGGCATCCACCAGAGCCCCATGCAGAGCGCACAGCCAAAGATGGGAAATGGGGAAAAGCAAACCCCGACAGTCCTTTTGCCCTTATGGTCACTGCACACAAGAAACACAGTCACACGGGTTTTCTCCTATTTACTTCCTGCATCTGGCACTTTCAGAACTCCCTGTTCCTTCTACATTCCGATATCTGAACAGTCCAAGTGATCGGTTTGGAAAGTCCAAATTTTGGGGGAAGATCATGCCCAAGCTTTCTCCACCAATTTGTAGCCAAGGTTATTTTCAAGGAAAATTTATGATTAACCTAATATTGTGAAATGGTCTACCTATGGAGCCCTGCAGAACCGTTCTCCCAATGTGTATACTGAGCAGACCAGGGAAGTCCCAGAAATTAATCCTTTCAATGAATATTTTAGTTTTATTATAGGGTAAAGTCACACAATAACATTCACACACACACACACACATACAATAACATGCACAAACACACTCATACAGGCTCAGGAAAATAGCAGTTAACGTGGGGATAGAATACAGGATTCACTTAGGAATATACCCACCGATAGACTAGGCTTGCCTTTAGGGTCTGGATGGGAAAAATAAGTATGGAGACAAGTCCACTCCGCAAAGTGGGTTGGAACAGACTAGCTTCAGAGATCAGAGTGACGTGGAATCATTTAGACCAGGAAGATAGCACAATGACTGGCCAAAATCTGGGGTTTTATGGGGCCAAGGCAAAAGGTGATAATTAAAAAGATGACACCCGGCTGTATAGGGTTGTATTGTCCTTGATACTCTTAATCCGAAGGGCCGAGATCCTGGGGGTGTGTGATCAAACATTGCACCTCTTGCTGGTTTTAATACAATCAGCAACACTCCTAGACTATCTGGGGGCTATGGGTGTGTTGGGGATTAAGGGTGATTGGCCCATGCCTTGGGTGCCATGGGCACATACCTCTATGCCAACTGCCAGAGTTCATCTGGAGGTCATCAATGGAGTCTATATTTTGATATTAAAAGCACTATGGGTAACAAGACAGAATGGAGAGCTGTGGGGAGGCAGGGCTCAAATCACCTCTGCCAACACCCCCAAGCTTCCTTTTGTCATGGTTCAATTTAAACTTGTCCCCCTGTTCCAGGGAGGCCAGCAAACTATGCATCATCTCCCAATGTTTCTGGCATTCAGAAGGATACTTCTAGTAACTGTTTCACAGGAAGAGGATGTTTATTGAATCACATTCAAATTTGGATGAATCTATTGTAAGTCAAGCATCAATTGGAGGTTAGCCTTTCTTTTTGCTTTCTCTATGAAGCTTATCGCTATTAAGCTGGCTTACCTCTTACGACTTCAATCCTGGATCCAGTATACCTCTGGATGTTATCAGACATAAATCATCATTGATTCAGATGCAATGCTGCTGGCCAAATCCATCCAGGGTTGAAGCCTTGCTGAGCCAGCCAGTTTTTGAAGTCGGAAGCTCCCCGACTTTGAAAAAGTGCCACCTGAGTGAGGCTTCAACCAAGGATGGATTTGGCCAGTGGCATCATGGCTAAATCAGTGGCAATTTATGTCTGATAACATCCAGGGGGATGCTGGAACCAGGATTGAAGCCAGAAGAGGTAAGCTGGCTTAATTTGGTGAGCAATAAGCTCCTACAACAACTTCTGTTGATTAACTATAATTAGGGCTATGCTTTGGATTCATTTGAATCCTAAACCAAACTAGGATTGAGTTTTGAATCAAGGCAATATGTCCTTCAGACTACTTCTGATGCTGAACAAAATCTTTGTCAGAAATGTGGATTCTGAGAGACACAGGCTGGATCCACACTAGATAAATAATTCAGCTCACCTGTGCATTATCCTGCACCAGCTTGGTTCCTTCTGTTGTCACATTTGACTGTTATAATCTGCACGAAATGTGTATTGGTAGCTACACCATCCCCCTCAGTTACTTTGGGACAAAATGGAATGTCCCTCCAGTTCCATTTGATTGCTGCATCAAGTTATATTTGGTCACAATTACATGGTGGTTCCACTTTCTTTTAACTTCCTAGAAGGCATTATGCTATCAACCAATAGCCACACCTGTCAAACAACAGTCTTTTTTGTTTGACTGTCAGTTTAAGTACCATACTTATCTTGAACTCTCATTGGATAGCTAATCCAGTTCCCCTCTTTGTAGCCCAATTAATGATCATGAGTAAGCAAGGGAACCTTTAAAAAATCTTTAAAACACACAGTATTTAATTTCTCAATAGGTTTAATATTTAAGTAGGGTGTTTGGAATAAGGTTGAAGTAGATCAATATATAGTGGTAAGAATGTTACTGCTAGATCAGAAACATCAGTCCTATGTTTCCCAAGGGCTCTCAAGCCTCAGGTGGGGTTGAGGAACAGGGTGGGAGAAAGTGGGAGGAGAAAGGCAAGAAATGTAAAGTTGTTTACTTTAATGGCAAGGCAATTTACCCCAAATCTGGAAAGTCCTCAGATTGATCTGTTGCTGAATAATTAGACACACGTTTCACTTCAATCTATTAGCAGTTGAAGGGCATGCCATGTTATTTCCTCAAAGGCAATATCTTCAGATTACTGAAATACCAAGCCAACCATATGCCTCTCCAGCCATTCACAAGCAGAGCATGAAAAGATTATGATTTGCTCCACCCTCTCAATTCAGGAAAAATTCAGTCTCTACATATGCAAAAGTTTTCCAAATGAAATATATTCCCATGTTTCTCATCCCAGTGGCCAGTCAGTATCTCAAACAGCCTGTCACAGATTTCCTTCTCCTATCCTCATTTAGTATTGCTATTCCTGGTCTATGTTTGCTGGAGGGAGGGTGCAACCCACCGATCTGTCTACCCCCTGTGAAGGCTCTCTGAGTCCCCCAGCTTTTGTCTGAATTGCTGGATGAGACCCGTTGAGACCACCTTTTTTTATCTAATTAACCATCTATTGATCTGAGTCCTCCCTCTTTAGCAACACAGCAGGACATTGCTGGAGATCCCACTTGCACTTTCTGCCAATGATACTGCAGATATGCTTCCCTCCCTTTTCCCAAATACAGGGGAAGGGCCAGGCAGAAGTAAGGCATGTGAAAAGAAGTGTGATAGAGATAGCATATTTTAAAAGGAAGGCTTTATTATAAGTAAGTAAATTCTATAGCATAAAAGTATCTGTTTACATGAAGAACCATCTTGTTCTTCAGGCATAGATACAAGTGTAAGTTATAGTGTAGATCATTTCAGACAAATCAAGAAATGAATCAAAATATCATAATGTGACTGGTTAGTATATTCTCCTAATCATACTCACAGATGAGATGGGAGTTGTAGTTCTTCATGTTCATGGGATTGCTGGGAGCTGAGTCTCCATTGTCTGACTTTGACCATCCTTTCCAAAAATGGAGTCCCCGCTTCAGATATTTCTTTGTTTTCACCTCTCCATGGTCTGTTTAGGGAGAGCAACTGAGACAAAAGCCTTATAGTGCTTTTTATAACCTCTGTTCAGAATCATCTTGAAGATTGACACTTCTGCCCAACTGCCCATCTCATTGGACAATTGCTATCATGTCACCTCTGTAACGCTGATCCTCATTAAAATGTATTTGTAATTCTTCCCACATTTAGACCTTTCTTATCTGGGAAGAAGTCTTTGATAATGAGAGGACTCCTCATTATCACATCCCAGAACTATACTCAACCTCCTTAATACCACACTGATTCAGCAGTACACACCTTAAAAAAAAAAAAACAAGAAAAAATAGTATTGCCTGGAAACTGCAGAGTAAAAAAATGACCAATGCTTTCACTGTGAAAATGTTCATATGCTGTGTGTTCCTACAACAGCAGAACTGAGATGGGTACTGATATTTTTTTGCCAGTATGGATCAGACCCTAGACACTATCCCCATCCAAATATTTACTAAACATGAACTACTATCCAAGTGAGGAGAGGAAGTGCACTAGCTGTGCTCCCTCTGTCACTACTTCTATCACTCTCTTCAGCTGGGGATTAGCTTTCCAAAAAGGATAATTTCTTCTCTGTGTGAAGGATCTCCATGGGCTGAAGTAGACAGCCCAGAAGGAGTGGCCAGAGGCCTCTCTGGCTCTGATCGGACATGGGTCATGGTGACCACACAACCTGTTCCCAACGTGGGCCACTGCCATGGTCCCAAATGGGATACCAGCACAAGGAGATAAAATCCATTCCTAAAAACTCTGGTCTTGGGGCAGCTTCTGGCTGCTTGGGGTGGGGGTTGTTGTCTGAATGCCATGCTTCCAGAATTGCCAGAAGCTGCTTCTTTTGGCCCATCTGTTTCAGGCCCATGTGATTCAGAATAATGACTTTCTAATGTTCTCAATCATGCAGACAGCCTCCATGGACTGAGAAGGCCTTCTTTTTCAGAAAATCACTCACCCACCACGTGTGGAGAGCAATGGAAATTGTGACAGGGTGGAGCTAGACTAGATGCTTAGTGAATGCTGGAATAGAATTAGGGGGGTTGCAGACTGCCAGAAATTGTGCAAATCGAGTCCACTTTAAGGGTTAGGGTTAGGGAATCATGGGAACTGTACTTTATTGTGGCACCAGAGCTCTCTGACAGAGAAGGCTCAATGTCTCAGAAAAAAAAAACAATTCCCATGATTCCCTAGCACTAACCCTAATCCTAAAAGTGGACTCAATTTGCACTATTTCTGGCAGTCTGCAACCCCCCTTAGTGTGTCTGCAAAGAATGATAAATTATCCCAAGTCCTCCATGTGGGGAAAATTCCAGATAGGGAATTGAGAATGAGAAAAAAGTGCAGGTTAAATTGTAACCAACAGCTTTCAGTCATAGCATGTTATGTCTCTGGACAGGGTGGATGTTGAAGCAACATTACTGACAAAACTGCTTCTGCTCCTTTTGGTAGTTTTCACTCCCTGTAACAAGAATGAGTAATGAGGTGGCTTAGTGGTTAAGATGCTAGTTCTGATGACTGGAAGCTCAGAAGGTTGGTAGTTCGAGGCCTGAGTGTTGCATGATGGGGTGAGCTCCTGTCACTAGTCCCAGCTTCTGCCAACCTTGCAGTTCGAAAGCATGCAGATGCAAGCAGATAAATAGGTACCACTTTGGTGGGAAGGTAACAACATTTGGTGCAGTCATGCTGGCCATATGACCACCAGAACAGTCCTTGGACAATGCTGGCTCTTTGGCTTAGTAAAGGAGATGAGCACTGCGCCCTACAGTTGGTTACGATTGTCATGCTGAGGCATGGCATGAATGTTCGTTTAGTATCTCAGCGGGGACCTTGAGATACTCTCTAAAGAAGGAAGTGGAACCAGGCTGCTCAAGGTGAAGGGTTTATTTACACAGGATAAGAGATAACAATGCAGAGTATAGCTCCAGGATGAAAGCAAACATGGACTTCCTCCTGCTCTAGCTCTCAGCAACACAGAGCAATACAGGAACTCTTTAGTATACTCACTAACACAGACCAAATAACTACACTGACTCTCCATGACTCCATAACTCCACAACTATGACCCACACATGCTTACATTGAGTTGTGTCTTATTTACTCTTGGCTAATGCAACCTCTGTCCAGGGTTGCCCATGCATTACATCATACATTACACATACAGTTACAGTCCAGGTGCAGTCCAATACACATCAGTGGTCTGGCTCCTTCCAAAGACATGTGCAGCAGATGTCCTGGCCTTTGTCACATATTGCACACTCACAAAATGACTCTGCAGTTCTGCAGATATAATAACATAGCACCTAATGGTAACGACTAGACATTCATGTCAAGGGACTACCTTTACCTTTACCTTTTTAACAAGAATGTAGACTCTGTGGGATTTAGGACAGTGTAATATTTGATGCATGCTTAGACAATTCTAGAGGGTCAAGTTTATGAATGAGTGATAATATTGTTTAGTTTAGGGTTTTTTATAAGAACTCTGCCAAATATACAAACTTCTCCATAAAATATGGTAGCAAAAAAACATGTTTTTACTATTAGAAAATATAATTGGGGCTTAACTAAAACTGGCTGATACATTCATCTAGGCAGAATCTTTGAGTGCTGAAATGTCTGAGTTTAAATCCTGCATTTAAAAGATCTCAGGCTCAGTCCCTGGAATCTCCAGTTAGAAGGGACAGGAAGCATTGTGTTGTGAAAGATTCTTGCTGCAGATCATTGAATTCCAGTGTCAGAGTATCAAGTACTAATTTAGCTGAACCAATTGTATATGGAGACCAAAGTTCAAATTCCTGCTGAACCAAAGAAACCCACTGGGTGGCTGTGAGAAAGTCATACTGTCTCACCCTAAGAGGAAGATAATGGCAAACCTCTGAATAAAGCTTTCTAAGAAAACTCCTAGAACAGGCTTATCATACATCACAGTTGTCTTGAAGGCACATAATCTCAAATAACAGCAACAACAATACTATAATTTAGGTAGCTTCCTGTCTTTCCATCTGAGGAGAAGGGGCCAGATACCCTGTGTCTGCAGAGCACATGTTAAGCATTATCAGCTATTTTTCCCTTATAAATATCATTGCTTTATTGGAAATCTCAGAGGTTACAGTGACTTAGCCTAAGTAGAAGAGCCCTCCCTCCACTCCATCCGACGTCATCTGGAGGGGGAGATGCAGGCCCATCTCCATCGGGCCTAGCCTAAGTGGGAGGGAAAATGTTGTTTTATGTTATATGTAATTTTTATGCTGTAAACCGCCTGAATTGGACTACCAATGGGCGGTATAAAAATAAAATGTATTATTATTATTATTATTATTATTATTATTAGAAGCACAGCAGGACACTACAGATTCCATTGAACACAAGAGGGTAAGAAGTGTTTATTGATGCTTCACCAGGCTCATTACTCCTTCTTCCATACACGCTTTTTAGACCTTTACTGATAAAAGCATATACTTTTTCAGAATAGTCATCCCTCCTATTTTGCAGACTTCCCATTCACATCCCTCCTGTTTCATGGATGGGAAGCCAGGAGGGATAAAATGGTGCATGCGGCCATTAAAAACAATGAGGCTTGGATATCTGAGATATTTCCGATTCATGGGGATGGGCGGAACAGATCTTCCACAAATCAGAAAGGATGACTGTACTGTCTTTTCCATCAGCACTAAGGCACACACAAGAAAGGCATTTCCCACTTTTTCAAACCATTCATCCAAACATACTACAGTCCTGTTGCCTCATTCAAATTGTATTAATGGTAGGAATCTAGATTTCTCTTTTCTTTTCTGTTTTTTTTTAAATCCTTGGTGGCATAAACTTCTTTCATAACTCTGGAATGAAACAGATGGTCAAAATAAAGCAGCTTCCAGATGCTTTGAAAGTGGGACATTTATATGATTTCCAAAATGGATGGAAACTGAAATAAAGCCATGCTCCAGGGCTATGAACCAGAGCAAAAAGAACCCAGGATAGTCTGGCTTACTTTGGAAAATGCATATCTTCACACCTGCATATAAACAGTCTGGCACCAGTGTGGGGCTGTAGTAAAGCAAAAAAAAAAAAAAAAAAAAAAAATTATTGTTTTGGGCTATAGTTCCAAAATTGTCCACCCAGCATGGACACAGGCTGTTTGAGATAGCAACATCTACTATGCTCCCTTTCTAATCCTTCCTTGCCCCATGACATTTTTCTTCAGTTCTCAGATTTCTAGCATTGCAGAGATTGAGACAATGACATTGTCCACACCTAGGTCTCTTCCCTGGGTTTACATTGCTGTGGTAACCTCTCCTGTTTTCTTTTGGAGCCTAAACTAAATGCTGAGCTCTAAATTCTGAAATGAAATTTTAAGTTCCATCAATGCTAGAAATTTGGGAGCTGAAGAAAAAATTTATCGGTGGCAGTATCCTCATTTTGAGAGAATCAGTGTAGTGTAATGATTTGCATGTTGGGTTACATCTTTGGAGACCAGGGTTCAAATCCCCACTCAGCCATGAAACCCCACTGCATGACCTCTGGTGAATCACACTCTTTCAGCGTCAGAGGAAAGCAAAACCCTGTTAATATATTGGCAACTGAACCTTGTGATACCTTGTATCATGCATTTTGTGCATTTTGATTGGCTGAATAATGGTATCACTGTTTTATGGATTTTGGGTGTTATTGTACTGTGATACTTTAGGGTCATCATAAATCAAAAACAACATGTAGGCAAACAACAGCAACAACCACCCTCATTTTGCTCACCCTGCCCCAATAGCTACACCCATGAAACAACTGACAGTTTGGGCTCAGTTCATAATTTACTCATGGTAGTAGTGGCAGCAGGAGATTAACACCCTTATCAAATTTATCGTCTGAAGTTCCCATATGTACATGTGACCTTGGCTGCATCTGCAGTGCAGAAATAATACAGTTTGATAGTTCTTCAACTGCCATGGTTCAATGCTATGGAATTCTGTGATTTGTACTTTTGTGTAATATTTAGCTTTTTTCTGTCAGAGAGCTCTAGTGCCACAACAAACTACAAATTCCAAGATTCTATAGGATGGAGACATAAGAGTTAAAGTGGTGTCAAATTTAATTATTTCTGCACTGCAGATGCAACCCTTGTGAAATTTCCTGATTCTAAAATCTATTAACAAGACTAGTCCTAGGTTGAAACCCACTTCTTCATTGGTGGGAACAGTTTCTTTTTTGCTCCTCAGCCAAGAGCAACCAATGTTGGTTAGAACCATCATGCTAAACTGGGATATTCCCTGAGCATGTCAACCACTTACTTTTGAGGCAGAGGTGAATGAACCCCACTGACTTTAGATTGTGCTAAGACAAAGGCCAAAAATAAGTCCAATCCTTTTAAATCCTCCCCATACCATTCTTCTATGGATAGAAAAAAACAGAGTGATTTCATTTGTGCATTTCTCCTACACTTTAATCCCCTGCATCAAGTGTGTGTGTGTATGCACAACATTTGGCCTTTTAAATGCAATTTCTTTTAGTGTCATTTCACCACAGATGAACTTTAAACCTTTCAGCTCTTGTTTCTCTTGCTCTATGAAAATGACAGTGACTTCTCCTTTTGGGCTATCTTTCAAGATGATCACAATAATGGTAAATAAGGAGAGGTATGCAGGCCAATACCATTGTGTGTTGAGTTTGAGTGTTTTCTTGTTATCATGGTGAGCCATTGTTTTTAGAATGTGTTTCATTATCTCCTTCATCAATTACAATGGAATTTACTAGAGGAAAACAAAGGAGAAGATCCATAGTAATAATCTATTGTTATCTCCTTCAAATACTGTGTGTGACTGCTGTCTGTAATTTGCTATTCTTAGAGTCACCCAGGCCAGGCAGATGTCTTGCTCTCCACATCAGCTGACAGACATAGTAAAACACATGCATTTGTACTTATTCTCTCTCTCTCTCTCTCTCTCTCTCTCTCTCTCTCTCTCTCTCTCTTTCTTTTAGTGGCAAACTATATCATATGCTAGGCTTCAGCCTTTCAGACACAGAATTCATATTCTGGGTGCATCAATACAACACAATTATAGAACATTGATATCATTTTAACTGTGATGGCTTCATCCTCTGTGGGTTCAGGGAACTGTACATACCAGCAAAAACTTGAAGCACTTAGTCTACTTCCTTGAACTCCAGCAGTAGAACTTGCTACAAGAGAATTTTAGTACTTCACTAAATGACAATTCCCAGGATCCCATAGGATGGTAGTTAAAGTGGTATCAAAAAACTATAAATGTGTAGTATTGATACAATAGCAAACCACCTCTCAGTATTCCTGGCCTAAGAAAACCAAACGGGAGTCACCATAAGTCAACAGGTTATTTGAACATAATAATAATATAATAATAGTATTTATTTCTTATACCAGCAATACAACCTTAATTTCACATGTGAAAATGCTAGAATCAGAACATGGTCAAAATAATGATAATGATGTCATTTGGAAATGGGGAGATTGGCAAAAGGCTCCATAATTCATATCCATTTTTTTTTTTTTTTGCAAGAAGGCTTTATAGTTTATATGCTTTTTTTTGCAAGAACAGAGGCCCTGTTCACTTCCTAAATCTCTTCAGGCCCCAGTTAGTACAGATTATAAACTCTAAGTCCAAAGTATTGGCATCTGTAAAGCAGGCAGGAGAAAAAACTGTACATGAGCCTCCCATTTATAGCAATAGTCTGCTGTGTGCTCTGTGCTGGACCATTACCCATATAAGTGTTAGGATATCGATGGGATATACAGTCAAAGATGAAATGTAAAGATGTGTCTGTAATTTTCCACTTGAGAACAGCTTTTGGACAAAGCACAAACAACATTTAGAGAAACGAGGTGAGTCAACACCAGGTGGTTGCACAGACATCAACATGCACTTTCACAGAGGTAAAACTAATGGACACAGACTTTGTTATGGATAACAAGAGATATCAAAAAGATAAATAATCGTTAGGCTTGGTAAAGATAGTCACGTGGTGGATGATGGACAACAAGAGGCTGGGTTAGTAGACATCATACAGACATTATCCAATTAAAATAAGGTTAACACCTAAAAGGTGGAATATGGGAAGGGCTTAGAAAATCCTTTGTCTAAAATTGTTTATTGTTCAAGATGTACCCTAACTGCAACAAGTCAGATCTTAATGTTTTTGGATTGTTAAAGATGTAATCTTTCATGGCTGAACTGGACAAGTTCATCACAATGGATTTTACTTAGTTATCTTATTTTTTACTTTTTATATGCATTAATAAAGCTATGCTTTTGGACTTTACAATGTGCCTTCTTGACTGAGGAAGACAGGATCCTGAAGAAGGGAAGCTGAACTACAGTTGTTGGTAAGAATTACAAAGTGGCTGTGGATCACAGCAGCCAGCTTGTCCTGCAGATTCTGCTGGGTGCCAAAGAACATCACTACAACACTCACCATC
The DNA here is from genome assembly GCA_020142125.1 of Phrynosoma platyrhinos. Lineage (NCBI taxonomy): Eukaryota > Metazoa > Chordata > Lepidosauria > Squamata > Phrynosomatidae > Phrynosoma > Phrynosoma platyrhinos. The sequence continues at coordinate 189,741,904 of CM034701.1, read as the reverse complement.
CACACATGAACAATAAGAATGCTTTCTTTCTCTCTTGTTTTCAATTCCTTGTGGTGAATTATAATGACATAAGTTGGACTTATACCATCTCTCTCTCTCTCTCTGGTCATTGTGAAAGTTGGAATTCTTTACTGACCATGCAGTGGCCAAAATTGTATCCCAAGCCCTACTTTTTAGTTGCTTTGCCCCCCCCCCCACAACATTTCCATGTTGTCAAAGAGTGAGGGGATTAAAGGAAGTGCATCCAACTAATTTCTGGAAGCTGAATGTGCTGCAAGTGAAAGTAAAATCTCAGGATCCTGGAGGGGGAACCTAGCCAAATGGCTGGATAGGACTGTTCTGAGTCACCAGGTGCTTGGAAATGAAGAATTGTAGTGAAAGTAGACTCCCAAAAGAGGAATTAACATCTCCAAAGGTGGATTCATTAAAATAAAAATATAAGGAATGTGTTGAGTTAAAAGAGACTTTATTTTTGAGGAGGAAACTCAAAAATCCTTGTTTCCAATTTGGGTGAAACCCTAAGTGAAGATGGCAGCCATTACAGATTTAAGATGCAGTTGAGGCTTCATGAACAGAGAGAAATAAATTAATGAGTGAAGATAAATGATTTTTTTTCAAGCTTGGGAGCAATTCAGATATAAATTGTAGAAGGACTTTATCTAAAAAATGTGTTAACGAGGAGTTAAGAGAAGCTTGAAATAAATGGAGGAGAATTTGAGGGAGGGCGAAAAGCAGGCTTAATGTGAAAAGGGAAAAAAAAGTGAAAGAGAAAAATTGTGGCAAAGACATAAAGACAAAACTAAAACATCAGATAAATCTTTTGTATGGTTAACACAATTAGAGAAAAAGTCACACTCCTCACAGGAGCCCAAAATGTTGAGAAGCCCCCCCCCAAAAAAAGAAGCTCCCTCTTTACAAGTTTCACAGGATCCAAAACTTCCTACAGCCATTCTGTGCTCCAGTGGGGCAGGAAGGGAAAGATAAGGAATAGAAAAGAAACAATGGATTGTGATGAATTAAGGAAAAAAATCACAGAAGTTATAAAGGAGGAAAATGATAAAAATTCTAGAAGTTAATCAAATGTTGGAAAGAGAGGGGGGAAATATGAAAAAAAGAGGGAGAAAGAGAGGGAAGAGTTAATAAAGGCAACAGAGAGAGAGAGAGAGAGAGAGAAGTTATGACAAATAAATTTTAACAACAAATGGAACTTGAAAGTAAAAGTTCAGCTGAAAAATTCATGAGCATGCAAAATAAATTCAAAAAATTCAAGAGGATGTCTAAATATTAAAATTGGACAACAAATCACACAAAGCTATTCCAGAAACACATCAGAGGGAAATTCAGGAAAATAAAAATAAACTTACTGAGATTGACAGGAGACTTATAAAGCTGCAGGATTATCAGAGAAGACTAAATTTTGTCATCAAAAACATACCAGAAGTTGGGAAGGGAGACAGGAGCATTGATTTGGAAAACAGAGATATTAAGATGGTTACAACAAATCTCCCCAGCCCTAAAATGGACTGAAGCAGACTTGGAACATATCCATCTTGCATTGGAGAGGAATAGAATTAAATCATGAGATGTGATAGCAAGAGTTTCCATTATAATAAGAAAGAGGAATCGATTAATATGATGAGGAAAAATCCAGAGAAATTAAAATTTGGAGAAGTGAAAGTGGAAATATATAATGATTACTGCCCACAAACAAAGCTATGGAGGATATCAATGAAACCACGTGCCATTTTATTGTTGAAGGCCGGGATTCAACATACCTGGGGATATCCTATGTTTTTAAAATTTCAATGGGCAGAAAAAAGATATAGGCTTGTCTGTGGAACAAGGATTGCAGATGTTAAAAGAATTTGGGATATACAAGGAAAGAGTGAAAACAGCTGGAATATCCACAGAAACATCTGGAGGAACAGGACTAGGAGCTGGAGAAGGTGGAGAAAAACTTGGAGGAGTTGGAGAAGGAGCTGTGGCTGGAGTGACTGGAAGAGAAGAAATATTGGGATCAATTGTGGGAGCTGGAGTCCCATAGATGAAAGATAAAATTGCTACAATCAAGTTAAAAAGCTAGGTTTATTATTTTTATGAACACTCAGGGGGAGGGCAAGTTTGGGCCTTTTGGATGTCTTCATCACCCCTCCCAACTTGGGCAGCCTCAAGGAGCTTGGGCTAGGGCAAAATGTCTTAGAGGATGGGAGTGGGGAAGCAAATGTGGTAAGGGGGGGAGGGAGATAAGGAAAGGGAAATGGGAATGTGTCACACCAATTGGAGCCATTAGAAATAGAACTGAATTAGGTGATGTCAAGTAAATTGAAAATCTCAACTTTAAACACCTAGGGCTCAGTTTGATGGTCAAATGAAGGAAAATCGAAGCATTATTAAAGAAATATGCAGCTGATATCATATTTCTTCAAGAAATGCATCAAAGAAAGATAGTGTAAATGAACAGAAATTGATTGGGCAAGGATTTATGAGCATTGGGCAAGGATTTATGAGCATATAGAGATTCCAAATCTAGGGGTGTAGCAATAATAATTGCAAAAAATGTAATTTTGTAATAATGTATAAAGAGATGGTGATGGAAGATATATAATAATACAGGGGGAACTGAGGGAGGATAAATATGTATTAGCAAATGGATATGCTCCAAATGAAAAGCAGGAAGAATTTTATAAGTATTAAAGAAACTGAAAAATATACATCAGTAAAGGATAGATGTAATAATATAACAAATTTAAATAAAATAATGAATAAAAGGGAATTGAAAGATATATGGAGATTAGTAAAGGGGGATGAAAGAAAATATACATATTATTCCATGGTACAGAATAATAATAATAATTTTTATTTATATTTCCCACCTCTCCCTATGGATCGAGGCAGGATTATAGAATAAAAATGAATACAGTGTATAAAATACAAGCAATAAAATAGTAAAGTCAAAACAACAATAATAAATTATAAGAAAATATAATGTAATATAATATAATATAATATAATATAAATAAAATAAAATAGTCAATCATCATCAGAGTCTAGAAATACAGAAGATCAGATGGATAGACCCACTGGAAGGGCTCTGTCTTAAGTGCCTTCTTAAAGGCATTTAGCATAGTGATAAGACAGATCTCCTCTGGCAGGCTGTTCCATAATCTGGGGGTTGTGGCCGTGAATGATCTATGGGAAGTAGAGTTCGATCTGGTTTTGTGGTGATCTAATAAATACTTCCTAGATGTTCTGAGAGTGTGAGGCGGATTATGTGGGGAGAGGCGTTCCTTCAAGTAACTCGGGCCAAAGCTATGTAGGGCTTTAAAGGTAATAACCAACAATTTGTACTGCGCCCAGAAGCTAATCGGCAGCCAGTGAAGAGATTTCAAAACAGGTGTGATATGGTCCGACCTAGATGTTCTGGTGACTAATCTAGCTGCCACATTTTGAACCAACTGAAGTTTCAGAGCTTGGTACAGAAGTAGCCCCATGTAGAGTGCATTACAGAAATCCAAACAAGAGATTACCAGGGCAAGTACTACTGCTTCAATGTCCCTTTGGTCTAGGTAGTGACGCAGTTGGCAGATCAATCAAAGTTGATTCTAAGCACTCCTGGCCATTGCATCCACTTGAGATGACAACTGTAAAGATGAATCCAGGAGTACTCCCAAACTGCGTGCTTTGTCCTTTAGGGAAAGTGTGATCCCATCGAGGACTGGTTGGTAAAACTTCCTTCCCAGACCAAGGGTACCTATCGAGAGAACCTCTGTTTTCTCTGGATTCAGCTTGTTCATTTTCCCTCATCCAACCCATTACTCTGTCCTTCAGTAACACAGCAGCGGCAGCAGCATTGGGGCCTTGGAGGACTGCAATCTGCCCAGAATTTAACTTCAGAAGGGCAGATAAAGAGAGACGACATAGTGCATTTGTCACTCAGTTAGATTACACTATGTTAGACGTGGATAAGTTGTTAAAGATAGGACAAGAATCTAGTCCTGATAGAACCTCCAACCTCCTTCTCTTTAATTTTAAATGACAGTGCCCTTTCTTTTACTGTGGGATGGGAGCTTAGCTGAACCTTCGCTATTGCTGGAAATGATCTGGGAGTGGGAATAGATGTTGTGTGGGAGGAGGTAAGGTATGGCGGTAACAGAGTGAAGAAATGTTACAAAAGAAGAATGGATCAATGCTTAATATCTATCCCTCCTTCAGTTCACTCTGTTTCCTAGGATAACTTGGAGAGCGTACCATCCATTCCACAGACCTGCTCCTTTGCAAGGCCAGGTTGGTCAAAAATAAAACTCATATCATCCATGACCTCTTATTGGATGAGACGGCCGAACTGGCATGTTTTACTGAGACCTGGGTGGGGGATGCCAGCGGTGCTGCTCTCCCAGCTGGGTACTCGGTCAGTGAGCAGAGAAGGGAAAGCGGGTGGGAGGGGGTGGCGTGGCCTTGGTTCATAAAAAACAACACAACCTTGACCAGGAAGCCTATCTGGAAAACAGCTTACATTGAGTGTATGTACCTTAGCCTGTAAACCAAGGATAGTTTGGGGATTCTGTTGGTATACCAGCCACCCCATTGCTTAACAGATTCCCTAACTGAGCTGACTCAGCTGGTCTCTGAGTTGCTGTTGGAGTCGCCCAGATTTTTGGTTTTGGGTGACTTCAACATTCCATTCGAGATCAGTTTGTCAAACCTAACTGGTGCGGCTCGAGAGTTCGTGGAAACCATGACAAACATGGGCCTATCCCAATTGGTTGCTGGGCCCACACATTGTGCGGGCCATACCCTCGATGCAGTCTTTAGTATGGAACAGGAATATCTATAGGCGGAGGTTATCAAAACCTCCGTATTGTCATGGACAGAACATTTCCTGGTCAAGATGGAACTAAGAGCCACTTTCTGCCCCCCCCGGGGGTGGTGGACCCATTAGCATGGTCTGGCCTCAAAGGCTAATGGAACCAATTGGATTCCAGAGAGCCCTAGAGTGTTTAATGGTTGGTAATGCTGGTGATTCTGTTGAAGCTTTGGTTAATACTTGGAATATTGATCTTACCAAGTGTCCTTTCCAGCCCGCTCCAAATAGTAAGCCCTGGTGTCAGGGACAGCTAGGTTGAGGACTTGGAGGACTCTGAGGGGGAGGATGTGGAGCCAGGCCCTAGCTTGGTGCTACCAGCTCCCATAGACCTAGCTGAACCTGGACTTAGCTGTGTGGGACCCATTGAGGCACAGGCCCTGCCTCAGCAGCCTAGCCTCCCTCCTCAGCAGCCCAGCCTCCTTCTAGCAGAAAGCCTTTCTCCAGCAGAGGTTTCAGGCCTGGAAGAAGCAGAGGAGCAAGAGATTGAGATCCCTACCTTTGCTCAGAGGAGAACAGATGGGGGGGCTGCGGTGTTCTCAAAGGTTAGCTGAGAAATGCGCAGCTAAGGATAAACACCTGTGACAGAGAAGTGGAGGCTAGATAAGCAGCTGGGAAAAGCCAAGCTCTTCATCAAGGCTTATCTTGGATTCCCCGGTGAAAGCTCTTGGCTCTCGGCTTGACTCTGGACTGGTTTGGATCTTGTGACCTTTGGAACGGCTCTGGACTACCTGCTCGTGATAACCCTGGACCTTGGATTGCTCTCTTGACCTGCCTTTTGGAACTCTGGACTTGTTTGCCTGCTACAAGCAAACATTGGTATGTTACTTGAAACTGTGTTTGTGTCTTGGAAAAGGACCCTGTCCTTATCAGCCACGTGTTGGTAGCTTTCTCAGACACCTGGTATACTGAGGAACTTAGGAGGATGAAGCAAGCTGGACAATGACTACAGCATGAATGGCAGAAGACTCGGCTCTTATCCGACAGAACTCGCTGTAGGAAACATCTTGATTCCTATCAGGAGGCAATACGTACAGCGCAGAGACTCTTCTCTGCACATATTGCATCTGCAGAGTCCATCCAGCAGAGCTGTTTAGGGTGGTGGGGGAACTAATGCAGGTTTCTCCTGCTCAGAACCCTCTACTTAACCCAGCAACAGGCTGTTGTGATGCATTTAACATCTACTTTGCAGATAAAATCTCTCAAATAAGAGCCGAGTTGGAAGCCAGTGTTTTGACAGAATCCATAGATGAGGTGTCCAGCAACTCCATTGATGGAATTTTACTGGATCAGCTTCAATCTGTGAGTACTGATAATGTGGACAAGCTCTTTGGTAGAGTGAGGAAGATGACCTGCCCTCTCGATCCTTGCCCATCTTAGTTGGTCATCCAGGGGGGCGACGCGTTGAGGTTATTCCCTCGGGATACTATCAATGCGTCTTTCAGGGAGGACATTGTTCCATCTTGTTTAAAGGAAACAGTGGTCAAGCCTCTCCTGAAAAAGCCTTCCCTGGACCCCCTGGATAAGAACAGTTATCAACCAGTATCTCTGCTCCCTTTTTTGAGCAAGGTGATTGAGAGGGCAGTTGCTTCCCAACTCCAAGCTGCCTTGGATGAAAACGATTATCTCGATCAATTTCAAACCGGCTTTAGGACAGGATATGGAGTTGAGACTGCCATGGTTGTGCTGGCTGACAACCTCCGTTTGAATATCGACAGGGGTAGTGTGACCCTGCTGGTACTCTTGGACTTCTCAGCAGCCTTTGATACAAAAGATCATTTCATCCTCTTGGATCGCCTGAGGAAGTTAGGAATTGGAGGTACTGCATTGTAATGGTTCCAACCCTTTCTCTCGGGCAGATCCCAGAGGGTGAGGCTCGGGGACAGTTGCTCTTCCAGAATAGACTTTAATTGTGGCATCCCTCAGGGTGCCATCCTGTCCCCAATGCTATTTAACATCTATATGAAGCCGCTGGGAGAGATCATTCAGAGGCATGGAGCATGGTGCCATCAGTATGCTGATGACACCCAGATATACTTCTCCATGACCCAGTCCTCAGCTCAGACTTCAAATGGCGTCTCTCCTCTCAGTGATTGTCTTAAAGCGATAATGGATTGGATGAGGAAAAACAGCAGATCTTTTAATGGGAGTCAGACTGCATGCTCTCAAGATCTGATTTTCTATCAAGGCAGAGATTTTTATATTTTAAAAATACCTGATGGTGGGAGTAAGGACAGTAAACGCAGGAACTGGCCTTGGCCACTTTGGAATGTTAGAGATACTGTTGCATCTATTTGTGAGATTGCTAGGAACTACTGCTCCCACTACATTGTATTATTTGCTGTTACATTTGTGCAATATGGATTAACCAGTGCTGGTGAACTGAATGCCCTATTATTGATTGTTAAAACTAAGTCTGAACTGATGCTTTCACCTGTTGAGATCATGGGAACTTTTCCTTCATACACATTGCTTTACAGCCTTCTTCATTATCACTATGCAAGTTTATAAAGTCTTGATTCATGCTAATAAAGTTCTTTCTGTTTGCTACTAGACAGACTGCAAAGTTGATCTATTTTGGGAAGGAAGGGAAACTCTTTGGACAAACATACTTATTTTTCCACACAGATTCAGGGTCTGATCTGATGTCCACATTTGACTTGGGGTTGGAATGATGGGGCTGATATCTCAGGTCTCCCTCCTGGTAACACAAAGGTATTATCAGCAGGGACCTCCCAAGGATTCCCAGATCCCTGCAGATGCCTCTTGCACATCCAGCTACAGAAAAATAGTAAAGTGCTATCCAACTCATTTCCCAGCTCTCAGAAACATGGAAATAACCATGTTAGGGATGCTCTGCTGTTCATAATTTGATTTCTGGGGGGGGGGGGGAATCAGGAGATCTAGCCTTGATGATGTAACTATATGATACATGTATATCTCCAGTCATCAGATGCAGGTTCTAGGTACTTTCTTCTCTCCTTTCTTCCCTTTCCCCCTTATCCACTCATCCTTAAACTGGAAAATGTAATATCGGAACCATTGGCAATAATCTTTGAGAAT
>CM034701.1:189702282-189718894 GCA_020142125.1 Phrynosoma platyrhinos | reverse complement strand
AATAGCGAAAAACAAATCACCAGGAACAGATGATATTCCAATTGAATTTCTGCAATCCACATCAACAGAGTCAATGTTAGTGCTGACCAACATATATCAACAAATGTGGAAAACTAAATAGCGGCCAACATATTGGAAGCGATCAATATACATCCCCATCCATAAAAAGGGAGACATAAAACACTGCAATAACTATAGGACTATAGCACTGATCACCCATGCAAGCAAAATTATGCTCAAAATTCTGCAACATAGACTCCAACCATACATGGAGAAAGAAATCCCAGAGGTCTAAGTGCGGTTCAGAAAGGGAAGGGGCACTAGGGACCAAATTGCAAACATATGATGGCTAACGGAGCACACCAGGAAATTCCAAAAGAACATCAGCATGTTCTTTATAGGCTATAGCAAAGCCTTTGACTGCATAGATCATGAAAGGCTATGGAATGCCCTTAAAGTCATGGGAGTGCAAACACATCTGATAGTTCTGATGATTGATCTGTACTCACGACAAGAGGCTGCTGTCAGAACAGAACACGGAAAAACAGAATGGTTCCCAATTAGCAAAGAAGTCAGACAAGATTGCATACTTTTACCCTATCTGTTCAACTTGGATAGTGAACATATTATAAGAAAATCAGGCTTGGATACAGGAAAAGGAGGAGTGAAAATAGGAGGAAGGAATATCAACAATCTAAAATATGCAGATGACACCATAATACTAGCAGAAAAACTCACAGACCTGGAACACCTACTAAGGAAGATCAAAGAAGAAAGTACAAAGGTGGGTTTAATGTTGAACATAAAGAAAACAAAAATAATGACCACTGAGGACCTTCACAAGTTCAATCTAGACAATGAAGAAATAGAAATAGTAAAAGAATTCTCATACCTGGGATCAAACATTGATAGAAATGGGAATTCCAGAAAGGAAATCAGAAGAAGATTAAGAATGGGGAAGGTGGCTATGAAAGAACTAGAAAAAATTCTAAAATGCAAATATATACAACTCAGCACAAAAGTTAGAATCATACAAGCCATTGTATTCTCTATTACCATGTACGGATGTGAGAGCTAGACAGTTAAGATAGATGATATGAAGAAAATTAACTCCTTCGAGATGTGCTGGAGAAGAGTGTTGAGGATCCTATGGACAGCCAAAAGGACAAACAAATTGGTCCTAGAGCAGATCAAGCTGGAAACCTCCCTGGAAGCCAAGATGACCAAACTGAGGCTGTTGTACTTCAGACACATCATGAGAAAAGAAGGCTCATTAGAAAATACAATAATGCTGGAAAAGGTGGGGGAAAGTAAGAAGAGAGGAAGGCCACATGCTAGATCAGGGGTAGGCAACCTAAGGCCCGGAGGCCAGATGTGGCCCCCTGAGGCCTTTGGACCGGCCCCAAGCTGGTCCTGCCACCGCCGCCACCTGCCATGATGATATTGATTATTGTTGTTATTGCTTGTTCTTGGGTTTTTCTTGGCAAAATCTCCACAGGGGTTTTGTCATGGTTTTTCTGGGGCTGAGAGAGTGTGCATGCATATTTTTTAAATTTTGTTTTTAAAAATTAAAAAATATTTATTTATTTATTTATTTATTTATTTATTTTTGGTGCTTCAGTCCCCCAATTGTCTGAGGGACAGCAACCCGGCCCCTGGCTCAAAAAGGTTGCCTACCCCTGTGCTAGATGGATGGACTCTATTAAGGTGGCCATAGATATGGGTTTACAGGATTTAAGCAGATCAGTGGAGGACAGGGGGTCTTGGAGATGTCTCATCCATAGGGTCACCATGGGTAAAGTTCAACTTGAGGGTAGTTAACAACAACAATAAAACTTGCACATTAGAATAATACTGATAAAAGCATTTAAATATTTCAAAATGAATTATATAGGAAGAGGAAGAACTTGTGTAATTTGTTATTGCCCTGTCACACCCTACACCCCAAAATATTGTAATTATAATCTGGCAATTATAATCCAGACAATGCTCATTGTTATGATAGTTTTAATTTCAAGGCAGCTCAGAATTATGATTTTAGTGGATGCAAACATAAAAGCTCAGTAACTAATGTGGCAGCTGTATGGATTTATTTGTCATACTTGTATCTATACCTTCACTGTTTATGGGAGTGTATATGTGGATTTCCCAAAACATTGTAGGGTAGGCAAGGCTTGATTGGGCCTTACCCAAAGGTCTTCCTTGACCAATGGTATATGGTTTTCTAAATGGTTTTCTTTTTGGTCCAAGTCCATCACTTATGAATCCATCCACAGTGCAATGTCACCTGTTTTATGTCTCTCTCTCTCTCTTTCTCTCTGGGTTAAACACACTTTTTCTTCAATTTCAAGTTGATTTATTTCATAAACAACCAAAAATACTTTAAATGAAAACTACAATGATTAATGGATGTCCCATTTATTGGTACCATCATTTCTTCTGTATCATAAATAAAATGTCACATCTTCCTGCATTTCTAATCAGATAAGCAAACACAAGTACAATGTGCAAAATGGCTTAATCATAGAGCTACTGGTATTCATATACTTCCATGATGCAGAAATAATTTTTCACCTATCTGAATACAGGCTTTGACATACATTCATAGTGCTCTTGAGTGAGCATTTCATCAGGCATGTTCCCATTGGAAAGTCTCCCAAATCTATACTTAGTCATCACAAAAACTAGCCTTAATCTTCTTGGCATAAATAGGGTAGTTTGCCATCTCTAGGGAATGTGGCATTTGTTTTTCCTTCAAAATGTTTTCAAGTGATAAAGTTTGCTTAGTTTATTGCAGAATTCTCATCTGGCACTGGAAATAACAGTGTGTTAGCCACCTGGGGAATTAATTTTAGAAGTTACAAAAGCTGCACCTTGATTTTGTATTTTCAAAATTGAGAGCGTGGGATATAACAAACACAGCATGTTTTTTATATCCAAAATTGAGGAATTGAATCCTTCAGTGGAGTCACATAAAGACTGTCAATATTCAAAATGTACTCTGTGGTCACAAATTTGGGTGCACCTCAGTGTATTTTAAGAAAACCAGGCTAACCCTGTTATTAAGCAGAGCAAGACAGCTACCTCAGGGACCAGATTTGGGGTTTCAAAAAAGAATGGTAAATTGTCAGCTCTTTGTTATTGTATTTTATTGCCAGAAAAATGGAGAGAAGTATTCATGGTTCTCTCTATTTCATGTGTCAAATTGCCTCGAGTGGCTTTGGGTATTGTGGCCCTTGACTTGCCTCAGTGAGAGCTACTTCATCTCAGGCAGAAAAAATGTCTGGGTCAGTTCTGTCAGGAGATCCAAAGTCTAAACTGCACTGCAGAATTTGACATCACTTTAACTGCCATGACTCCATCCTATGGAATCCTGGGATTTGTAAATGTTATGGCACCAGAGCTCTCTAACAGAGAAGGCTAAATATCTCACAACACTAAAAATCCCAGAATTCTATAGTATTGAGTCATGGCAGTTAAACTAGTGTCAAACTGTACTATTTTTGCAGTGCAATTTCTGCAAACTGTACTATTTCTGCAGTGCAAGGAACTGGAAAGTTGCGCTAAGGGACAATGTTTTAATCATTTCCCTATTTCATTTTCCCAATCAGAACCATGCCTCATACATATCAGCTGTTTTTCCTGGAGGTAATATCTACATGATATCTATACAGTTTTCTCAGGGCCCAAGTATCATTTTCTCAGGTACATTGCAAATCTGAAGATGCCTCTCTTGAACACATACATTTCACAAATCCACCTTATGCATACTGTCTTTATATTTATAGCTAGACATACCAGCAATTTGTCTGTGGAGACTATCAGATGGGGGGAAATCAGGGAAGATAAAGGCATACTCCCAGAAAATTTGCACAATCAGATTTGCACAAAAGATTTTCAGATGACCTCACACGTATCCAGGACTTAACCCATGAAAATCCAGGAATGCTCTAGCAACAAATCATTGACAGGACTTCCCCATGGTTTGTTGCTGGAGCATTCCTGAATCTTCATGGGTTAAGTCCTGGATAAGTGCAATGTGTCTGAAAATCTGAAGTCGTAGGCTTTCATGACCGGCATCCATAGTTTTTTTGTGGTTTTTTTTCGGGCTGTGTGGCCATGTTCTGAAAGAGTTTCTTTCTGACGTTTCGCCAGCATCTGTGGCTAGCATCTTCAGAGTTTTCTCTGAAGATGCTAGCCACAGATGCTGGTGAAACATCAGAAAGAAACTCTTTCAGAACATGGCCACACAGCCCGAAAAAACCCACAAAAAAACTATGTCTGAAAATCTTCAGTGCGATTACATGACTTTGGGGGGAAGCAGACAGCTTAAAGAGCCATTTTGGGGGCAGGGAAGGGGAGGGGCAGCTACACGCTCGGTGCCCCAACCCCTTCCCCAGGTCGTCCTCGGAGCAGCCGGCCCTCCACATGGCCGGCGCTCCAAGAAGGACCTCCCGCTGCAGCATCCATACACGATGCAGTGGAAGAGTCACCGAAGGTACTCCGCCAGCTTTTGTGGCGCACCTTTGGCAACTTGTAAAAGGAGCGCCAATTTAGCACTCCTTCCAGGGGCGGCGAAGGTGCACCGGGGGCTGAGGTGTGGGGATACCTCGGCCCCGTGGCGCAGCTTCCCGGGGTGGCCCATGGCCGCCCATCTGCTTCCCTCCTTTGTCGGGAGTATGCCTTTTACTGACATCATCTGAAAATCTTCAGAATGATCACACAAATTTTCTGAGAGTATGCCTTTATCTTCCCTAATTTTCTCCCATCTGATAGTCTCCACACACAAATTGCTGGTATGTCTAGCTATAAATATAAATAATCTTGTGTTTGTATGTGCATGCATGTGTATTTCCATGTATCTGTGTGTGAGAGAATGAGGCATCACATATATTCACATATATTCAGTCACATATTTTTAAGGTCTATGCACTGATCTCCCCCGTTCCTGGGATGAATATTACTCCCACTAAACACTTTTGTTTCCTATGTACAGAGATGGGTACTTCTTGAATGAGCACATAGGGAACCAGAAATCTGTCTCTCAAGCAATTCCTAATTTTATTCTACACACACACACACACATACACACACACACCAATTTCTAGAGAGGATACCCAATCAGCAATTCATTGTTCAAAATCCTTCTTTAGCTATCTCTGTTTGGCTTCAGAAAATCTCATAAGAATTGGAGAAAAGGTGCATAGATGCAGGGAAATAAATGCCCATAAAATTCCTGATTCTTGAGGCATGAGAGCCTCATCTATCCATGCTTTGGTGTTGTATGAGGTAAATAGCATTATTTTAACTGGGGAAGATGGCACAGAGGACATGATGGTTGGTAGTAAAAAACAAGGCAACAACACTTTGCACAAAAACTAAAAAAACCTTAGCACCAGGAGTGAGAGCCCTAGGGATCCCTGGTGATGCAGTGATTAAATGCCTGTTCTGCAGCCACATGGTTGTGAGTTTGATCCCAGGGGTTCCATGGTCCACTCAGATTTGCATCTTTCCATAGGTAGCTAAAATGAGTACCCTGTTGAGAGCAATTACACATTGTAAACCGCTTAGGGAGTGCTCAGTTCACTGATACACAGTATAGAAATGTACTTGCTATTGATATTGCTATTGAGAGAAGCAGAGAGTTTGGGTGACCTAAATGCTACACTTCCTGATTTGCCTATTCCATTCACACTATTATGTAGATTTATGCTCTCAGCCATGGCTTCATTTCCTTCTCATGTCAATCATGTTCCACCTCTTTTCTAGTATGTAGCTAGTAATCTAAAAACTGACCTATCTTTAGCTAGTGCTCCCACAATGGAAATTATTTGCATTGCTGTGTATACTCGAGTATAAGTCGAGAAATGTATGCCCCCAAATTTACCCTAAAATCCTCAGTCAGTATATGAGTCAATACACTAATACTGCTTAGAAAGATCCTGAAACAAGCACTGCCTGATATCCCACTCTTATTGCCTCAATGGAGGAGGTTTTTGTGTGTGTCCTTGTGTGTGAAAGAGGTTCCCAATCCCATCTGAAAGCCTTCTCTTCCCATCAAAGACAAACCCCTATTAGCTCCTCTTCTTCCCATTTCCAATCTGATCTGAAATCCTTCTCTTCACATAAAAGAAACACCCATTTTCGTTTGTTTTCTTTCCCTTCCCAGTCCAATCTGATAGATTTTTCTTCCCATCAAAGAAACACCTGTTTTATCTCCTCTTTCCAGTCCAATCTGAAAGCCTTCTCTTCCCTTCAAAGAAACATCTCTTTTAGCGCCTCTTCTTTCTCTTCCCAGTCCAATCTGAAAGCCTTCTCTTCCCATCAAAGAAACACCCCTTATAGCTCATCTTCTTTTTTTCCCAATCTAATCTGAAAGCCTTCTCTTCAATTCAAAGAAACATCCCATTTAGCTCCATTTCTTCCCCTTCCCAGTCTAATCTGAAAGCCTGCTATTCCCATCAAAGAAATCCCCTTTTAGTTCTTTTTCTTCTACTTCCCAGTCTGATCTGAAAGCCTTTTATTCCCATCAAAGAAATACCCTTTTAGTCCTCTTTTCCTTCCCAACCCAATCTGAAAGCCTTCTCTTCCCATCAAAGAAACACCCCTTTTATCACCACTTGTTTCCCTTCCTAATCCAAACTGAAAGCCTTCTCTTCCCATCAAAGAAACACCTGTTTTATCTCTTCTTCTTCCCCTTCCCAGTCCAATCTGAAAGCCTTCTTTCCCAGCAAAGAAAACTCCTTTTAGCTCTACTTCTTTTCCTTCCCAACCCAATCTGAAAGCCTTCTCTTCCCATCAAAGAAACACCTGTTTTATCTCTTCTTCTTCCCCTTCCCAGTCCAATTTAAAAGCCTTTTTTCCCATCAAAGAAACACCCCTTTTAGCTCCTCTTCTTTCTCTTCTCAGTCCAATCTGAAAGCCTTCTTGTCCTATTAAAGAAACACCCCTTATAGCTCATCTTCTTTTCTTTCCCAATCCAATCTGAAAGCCTTCTTTTCAATTCAAAGAAACATCCCATTTAGCTCCCATCAAAATACTTTATTTATAATCTTTATAACATATAAATAAAACATAGCTAATGGTATTATTTACATACTAGTCATTTCTAGTAATTAGTTATATTTGTGAGAGTGAAAACCTTCTACATTCATAATGGTTGAGAACCAATTACTTTCTTTTAACTCTTAACTTTGTTATTTTCTTTTTACCTTACGTAGTATTTAAATCACACTATCAACCGCAATCTTTACTTTTTCAAGAAGTTTTTCTCACAAAGTTACTATAAAGTCACTCAAAGTTACTCTTACAGAATTACTAAGATTGCAAAATAAAAGTATAACAGTTAAAGAAAAGGTTATTAAAAAACCAAACCATATGCCTATATAGGATTTACAGTCTTCTTGTTAATATTCATTCTCTATTCATTGCAAGATGCTATATAATCAAACCATGCCAATCTTTTCTCCAATATTTTATCACTGGTATCCAAACTGTTTCTTCTTCTTTTAATGTCTTATTGTTTACTCTGCATGTAAGTTTATCTAGTTCAATCATATCCAGTAGTTTTTTTAGCCACTCTTCAATTGATGATATTGTTATACCTTTCTAATATTTAGCTAGGAGGATGCGTGCAGATGTCACCATATATAAAATTAATTTCCAATGTTCTTTTTGAGTTGCTTTGTCTAATATGGATGTCATGTTTAGCAAAAATAATTCAAATTTCATAGGAATACACTCCCCTATAATTTATGACATTTTAGAGTGTATTGATTTCCAGTATTTTTAAATAATGGGACAGCTCCACCATAAGTGAAAAAAGATCCTTGTGTTACTTTGTACTTCCAACATGTTGGGTCAACTTCGTTATACATTTTATTTAATTTATCCAGGGTAAGATACCATCTGTGAAATATCTTGATATAATTTTCTTTAAAGTCCTGAGATTTAGTAAATCTTTGTGTCTTTCTCCAAGAATCTTCCCATTGTTCTAATGTTATTGTATTTTGAATATTTTGAGCCCACTTAACCATGTTGTTAGTAACTTGTTCTTTCTCTAATTGTAATCTTAATAGTGTGTCATAAATTTTGGATATCATTTTCCCCTTTTCCTTAATTAAAGTGTCTCCTAATTTGTCCTCTTCCATCTCAAAATCCTCCAGTTTTTTATCCATTGCAAATCTTTCATGAAGTTGTTGATAAGTAAGGGGCTATGCAGACGGGTGGATCAGGGTTGTGGCAACCCCATGCCATGGCCCTGATCCTTCCTTTTGCCACCCCTAAAAGTGGGGCAAAATGCAGCTCCTTTTAGGGGTGGCAAAAGGACACCCTAAGAGCCTGTGCTGTGGATCTTCCATGCCCTTTTGGTGCAGCATGTCTACATGCTGTGCTGGGAGGGCATCCTGAAGTCATGCGCCATGCAAATGGATGTGCAGTATCAGGACAGCATTGAGGTGGGGTTGGGAAGGCAGGCGTGTGGTTGCCCCACCCCAACTCCACCCCCAGGCTGGCCCTTTAGGCCAGTCTGCAATGCCCCTAGCCAATGACAATTAAATTGTTTTTTCTTCATTTCGTCTCTTGATCTTAATTCTATGCTGAAGTCAAAGTTTGTTCTCACTATATCTTTATATCTAATCCATTTATCCTTTTTTATGCTTTCATTGTCCCATGAAGGCTTCTTCCAGGGAGATCCAAAGTAGGATTTTCCTATATATCTTCTGTTTGTATTTTGTCCATGTTGTCAATAAAGATTTTCTGATTATATGGTCTACAAATTCTCTGTTAGCCTTTACTTTATTATACCAAATGTATGCGTGCCACCCAATTTTTTTGTTAAATCCTTCCAAATTCAGTAATTCTTCATTGTTTAATTTCAACCATTCTGAGATCCAATTTAAGCTACATGCTTCATAATACAGTTGTAGATCTGGTAATCCCAGTCCTCCCTTCCATTTCCATTCCACTAATGATAGATGTCTTATTCTTGGCTTTTTGCCATTCCATATAAATTTTGAAATGTCTCGTTGGCAAATTTTGAAGATTTTTGGTTGTACTATTATGGGAATATTCTGAAACAAATACATCATTTTGGGTAAGATGCTCATAGAGATTGCCAATATTCTCCCTGTGAGAGATAATTGAAGTCTAGACCAGTTGTGCAAATCTTTTTTTATTTCTTCTCAAGTTTATTTATAATAGTTTTCATACAGGTCTATATTCCTTTTTTGTGTGAGCCAAATTCCTAAGTATTTTAGTTTTTTCTCGGTTTTCATATCTGATATCTCATAAATTTGTTTTTCTTTTCATTCCTTATTACATTCTTTGTAATAATTTTATTTTTTTTCTTTATTCACTTTAACTCCCAATAATTTACCAAATTCTTTTAAGACTCCCAATAGTTAATTTATGCCTTCTACTGGATCTTCCAAAAAATCATGAGGTCATCTGTATATACTTTCAATTTGTATGAGTGTCCTTTAATTCTTGGGCCTTTAATTGATGGGTTATTCCTGATAGTATTTTTCAATATGTCCACCACAGTAATAAATAAAAGTAGGGATAGTGGGCAGCCTTGTCTTGTGTCTTTACTGATAGTGGGCAGCCTTGTCTTGTGTCTTTACTTTATGATTCTATGATTCTATGTTTGGAATTTATTCCTTTTACATTCCAAGAGATAATGTTTATTGCCATATTTGATTTCTCATTTTCTTGTCTTTTTTTTTCCTTTTTTTCAACCTTCTTCTTTTTCCCAAAAAACTTTGTATATGTTTTTAATTTTTTTTTAAATTTTTAAGGCTTTGTGTAAATGTAATGCAGCACTTACAAAAAGTCTGGGCACTTGCCCTGGAGCCAGTGAACTCAAAGTTCACTGCCCTGACAGCCCACATTGGAGATATAGAAAATACAGCCAATGCAGCTCTTGAACAGGTCATTCTCAGGAGGCCCACATGCAGGAGTTAGAACAAATAAATGACTATCTCACAAACAAAATACAGGACTTGGAAGACAGAAATAGATGCTTATACATCAGAATTTGCAGGATACCTGAACAGGAGAAGAGTCAGGACATGATTTCATTCCTCCTTACCTGGCTGAATAAAAACTACTCAGGTTTTGATATTCTTTTGGCTGACATAGAAAGAGCACATCAGACATCGGCTTTCAACCAGAGACAAGATGCTCCCCACAGGGACATAATTATACACTCTGCACATTATCCAAAAAAGTCACAAGTACTGAAGAAGCTTTCCAGTATCCCAAACCTTGCCTACCAGGATTCCAACATGTATGTATACCAGGACATCTTCTCTGAAATGCTGAGGAAAAGCTGTGATTTTAAACCCTTCACCTCTCTGCTCCAACAAGCAAGCACAAAATACAAATGGGGCTTCACTTTTAAACTAACCATCTTTTATGTTTCTGTCATGACTGCCTCAACTAAAACTTGGCTTCTTCACATATGTGAAACCTTAGACATTAAGGTGCCCTAAGAAAGTCCCAAAGAACAATGGGGGGAAGCAGAGGGCTTATTAAGCAGTTTTGGGGGTAGGGAAGGGGAGGGGCAGCCTCACTCTTGGTGCCCCCTCCCCCTCCCGAGATCGTCCTCAGAGCCACCACCCTTCCGCATGGCCGGCGCTCTGAGGAGGACCTCCCTCTGCAGCGTCTGGACATGCTGCGGCAGAAAAGTCTCCGACAGTGCACCGCAACCTTTTGCGCCGCACTTTCGGTGACATATGAAAGGAGTGCTATTTTAGCGCTCCTTTCCAGGGGCGATGACGGTGCGCCACTGGATCGAGGCATGGGGATGCCTCGGTTCCGCGGTGCACCTTCCAAGGGTGGCCCACGGCTGCCCGTCTGCTTAGGCCCAATGTCTCCCCTTCAGCTGCATCCAAATCCAGGCAAAATGGATGCCAAGAAGACAGAGAAAACACAAGAAGCTTGATGGTCCTACACAGCTGAAAGCCACACAACACCACACTGACTCTAAACAACTTACAGCACAGAAGACCTCTTCTCTGACTTTTTTGACATCCTAAAGCAGGGGTCAGCAACTTTTTTTGCTGATGGGCTGGGGGGAATGGCACTGGGGGCCAGTGCGCTTGTGCGCTTGCCCCCCTGCGTGCACCCATGTGTGCGGCCATTTTAAAAAACAAAATGGTGCCCTCCCGTGGCATGCGTGCATGTGCATGATGGCAGGGGCCCACCAGAAGGGCTCCCTTGGCCACGGCAGGCTTCCGAGAGGCCCTGCGCCATCGTGGGTGCCCCCCCAGGAGGCTTCCCTCAGCAGCGCCAGGCCTCCGAGAAGCCCGGCACTGCAACGGGGCCCCCCTGGAGGCTCCCCTCAACTGCGCCAGGCCTCTGAGAGGCCCAGCACCAGCGTGGGGGTCCTCCAGGGTCCATTTTGGAATCCAAAATGGTGCCCTGGAGAACCCCTGCGGCTGCGAAAGGCAGCGGTGTCATGGCAGTGGCAGCGGCAGGACCGTGCAGGGGCCGGTCCGAAGGCCTCCATGGGCCACATCCAGGCCATGGGCCGTAGGTTACTGACCCCTGTCATAAAGTGAATGGTTAAGCGTAACTACCCTTGCCTTGTTCTAACTTCTTGTATTTCTCATCTATTCTTCACAACTTTCATTCTCCCCCTGACATGTTGTCTTGCTCCCTCTTCTCTTGTTTCTCCACCATAATCCTAATGACAGCAGCTATCTTTGAAGGAAGTAGTCTCCCTGTTTACAACTGTTCATTGTTCTACATTTGCAACATGGCCTTTTGCAAACAAATAGCCTCACTCTAAATGTCACTTTTATTATTTTAACTCTGTTTATACCTAGTTAATCTTCTCCCACCCCACTCCTTGCTCCATCCCTTCCTTCACTCCCCTGAATGCAAATGGCTCTTACAACTTTTCCACTCTTGCACTACTATTAATGTGCCACTATTTTCTTGTTTTGAATGTGCAGTTGGGCCTTGATTTTCACAGCTCTGACACTCACAGCTTTAAACAAAAATCCATCAGTGATATCTTTATTGGACAACCAAAATGCACCATATACTTGTTGGAAGCTTTCAAAGCTCCATAGGCTTCTTCATTGGGCAAGATGTTACAAACCAAACAGGAGAAAAATAATTGGAAATGTTAGCAAGATGCCTACATGTTGTTTCAATCTTTAGTTAAGATGGTTTATGGCGGGGATGATAGCTTTTGCAGGCAGGCTCCTTCTCTTTCTGGCTATGTGGCTAAAGGGAGATTTTCCAAGTCCATGAAATTTAAAATCCATTTGCATATCAACAGGGGCTCCTCTTTTGCAATCCAGCTTTGATAATTCAACCATTTGTTGCTGTGTGTGTGCACGCTCCTTCTTCTCCTTCCCAGGATTTTCCCTTTGGGGGAGCGGCTGGGGGGGCGCATGCATGCCCCCCTCCTGCCTCACCTATGGTGCCTTGGTCAGCTTGCATGGGGTGTCTGGGGTGGGGATGTTGGTTTGTGTGTGCATGTGCACTGCTCTTGCTTCTCTGACTGGCTTGCCTGAGATCTCCATATTGCCTTCATATATGGTAATATCTTAATACCACTATTGTTAATTAACTCCTCTCATCTTTTAGATGGGTATCCTTATATCCTCCAATTCACCTTCTCCTCTTTCTATCTTTGATTACTGAGATCTTATCTCCTACATTGTATGCCAATAATGCTTACCCCCCAACCCCAGAGGAAATTGCCATTCAATGGCTCGACTGAGACATGGGACATTGCCAAAAATGCTCTTGTTATTTCAAATGATCTCAGTAATAGCCATAGACAAACCTTTTAAAAATTAGCACAAAAAAACTAATGCTTTCATTTGGCAAAAGAAAAGACCAAGGATCAGATTAAAGATTTTGCAGGATGTAAAGGAGAGAGGGGGTTTGGGAGTCCCCAATCTGAAACTATATTTCAAGTTATGTTGTTTTATGTAGATCAGGGAATGAATTCTTTTGGAAAATGATAAATTATTAGAACTAGAGGGAGATGGTTTAAATTTTGGCTGGCACACGTACTTGGGATATGACAAACTAAAGGCTAATAAAGACTTCATTTCTCATTGTGTAAGGAAAGCACTATTCTGAGTATGGGAAAAATATAAAGCCAGGCTTATACCAAAACTTCCCCTCTGGTTCTCATCTCAAGAGGTGACCCAACATAGAAAAATGGCACAAGGAACAAAATGGCTAACTTATGAGCAAATACCAAAAAAAGATAGCAAGGAAAACTTTAGTCTGAAAACCCAAGAAGATTTAAACAGAAAAGGATTTAAATTAAACTGGTTTCCATGCAGACAA
Source organism: Phrynosoma platyrhinos (assembly GCA_020142125.1). Classification (NCBI taxonomy): domain Eukaryota; kingdom Metazoa; phylum Chordata; class Lepidosauria; order Squamata; family Phrynosomatidae; genus Phrynosoma; species Phrynosoma platyrhinos. Next base: position 189,705,574 of record CM034701.1, on the reverse strand, counting down.
ATTTTAGAATGTTATAGAAAGACAGTAAACTACATGAATTTAGAGAAAATGACACTGAATTTTGATAAAATAATCTTAAAAGATAAAGAGAAATGGATTAAGAACTTTTATGCATTACTATTAAAATGGGATTTAGAAAATGAGGTAGTGAAAGAAAATATGATACAATGGGCCAAAAATGTGGGGCATCCAATAGAATTGTCTAACTGGGAACATACATGGAATAAAGGAATGAAACACACTGTATCTCAGAACCTCAGAGAGAACTATTATAAAATATATTTCAGATGGTATCTTACACCAGAGAAAGTATCTAAAATTTACAAAACAAAAAGTAACCTATGTCAGAAATGCAGAGAAACATCTGATACTTTTTACTATTGTTGGTGGACTTGCAAATTTATAAAATGTTACTGGATTAAAGTACATGAGGTTATATCTACTATTCTTCAGATAAAGATTCAAATTCATCCAGAATTTTATTTACTAAACATGTAGGAGGAAAAAATTGATATTTTTTTTTGTAAAATCCTTTTTTACTTGATCACCACAGCGAGAAAGACATTGGCACAAAAATGGAAATACAAAAAATCCTGAATATAAAAAAAATGGTTAATAAAATTATATGATGCAATTGAAATGGACAAACTGACACAAATTATGAGATTAGAACAAAGAAAGAAAGGAAAAGAAGAATGGAAATTGATATTAGGATATTTGGAATATGTTTTGGGGGAAATAGTAGTGATTAACTTTTAGTATTTATTAAAGAAATTTAAGAGAGGAAGTAAAGCAAAAAATAACAATAGATAAACATTATGGAAGGGCAAATGGAGATGGAAGCAGATGAGAACATTTGATAGAAATGAGTTTGAATTAGAAAAATAATATAAATATCACGATAAATATAAATACCAACACAAATGAAACATGGATATATATATATATATATATATATATATATATATATATATATGTTTTAAGATTTAAGAATTAAGATAGAAGAGAACTGAGGAAGCTTATGTATAGCTGGCAGTAGACAAGAAGGCCAAAATACATGATGTAGTCAACCAGTATTAGTTAGAAAGAAGTCTAGTATGGAGTGAATGGATTGGATTGGAAAAAGCACAGAGAAGAGGTAGGAAGAGAAGGAACTGGTACAAATGAAGAAGGTGAGAGAAGATAGAGGAAAGTAAGAGAAGGTAGATGTAGGTATGAGAATGTGGAAAAGGAAGGAGAGAGTGAAGTATTAAGACAGGGAAGGAGGGAAGGGAGGAGAGGAGAAAGGATGGAGACCGATAGAGGGATAAGAAGGGGTGAAAGGAAGATAAAGAATGGTTTGACAGAATGTATGCATTGTGTTGGTGGGCGAGAAGGTTAAGAGGACTGGAAAATGTTGTAAGCTTAATAAGAGTAATTTATGTTTGTATTTATAATTCACAATCTGGACAATATATGATAGTAGGAGTTATATGTTTGTGTGATTGGATGGTGTGTTCTGTTATTTGCAATGTATAAATGTCTACTGTACTGCTTGTTAACTTGAGTGTGTTTTAACTATTTATAATAAAAAAAACTTTTAAAAAAAGGGCCTGGGTTTGAAGGGCACTACATACTGTACATGAGACAAACTTTGATGTCTCCGATTCTGCTGCAGAGGGGCAGGATAGAAATTATTATTATTATTATTATTATTATTATTATTATTATTATTTATTAAGTGTTTCTTACTTAGAGTTTTATTATTGCAAATGTGGACAAAATTAAAATTGTCTCTCTCAATGTCAAAAAACTTGGATTCCCCCCCCAAAAAACCTATTATTAACCCAGGTTAATAATCTTAAATCAAGCATTTTAAAAAAAACAAACAGGAAATGCATAGAAAGGGCACGGGAAACATTTTAGCACAATCTCTCTTTGACTCACAATATACATCACATCCAGAGGTGTTGTGATATTGTTTGATAAAACATGTCTTTTTCACATTGCCAAAGTAATCCAGGACCCTTCAGGTCATTGTTTAATATTGTTTAATATCAGGCCCCTCCTTTCCTCAGGGGAGCCCCATTGCCTCCCCAAAAACAATTAGTAAATTGCTGCAGTCTTCTGCTGTTTTTATTGTATATTTGTGAGTGGTGTTTTAACTTTGTTTTCTTTTAACTTGTCATAGATTTAATAACCTTTTAAGGGGTGGATGGGATGTAATTTGTTTTTATTATTGTACTGTATTTTTATTGTGAGCCACCCCGATTGACCTCAAAAGGGTGGGGTATTTATTATTATTATTATTATTATTATTATTATTATTATTATTATTATTATTAAAAAGTATACTGGCCAACAACATCTTCACAGTGGGCACATTTTACTCCCCAAACAATGACCAACATGTCTTTTTGGCTTCTTTCCTACAAACCTTAGGGGGGGATTGCAGAGGGCAATATCATTTTAGGGGATGATGCAAATGAAGTCCTAGATTACACACTAGACAAATCACATCCCCCTAGAAAGATGAAAAAGAAAACATTGCCAGTATCTGATCTCTTAACTAGCCATGGATTTATAGACCCCTGGAGAACGCTACATCCATCCTGTAGAGACTACATTTTTTTATTCAAACACATATCACCCCAATTCTAGAATAGACTACTTCATCATTCCAAAAGTATCCCTTCCTAACATTGCTGACATACAGGTAGAGTCTATAATTTATTCAGACCATGCAGCCACAACATTAACCTGGCAGTTTGGACCTGATCTACCAAAAGCGTGCATCTGGAGATTCAATACATATCTCCTCATGAATGAATGTTTTTTTTTTTTAAAAAAAAAAACCAAACAAATTAAAGATGAAATTAAACAATTTTACCTTGAAAATAGATCACCTGAGACATCTGATGCCTTATTATAGGATACCCTGAAGGTGATCCTCAGAGGCTTATTCATTAAGAAAGAGGCTACACAAAAGAAACTTAAAGGAACCATGGGGCAAAGTCTCTTCCAAGAGATAGAAAAGCTATCATTAGCTTATAAAAAAATTGCTCAATTCACAGGTATTCATTCAACTCCAAAGGAAAAAAGCAGAACTGGCAGATCTTGACAATCGAAAGATTCAAACTGGCTTACATTATAATTAATCTTACTACTATGAATTTAACAATAAAAATTCTCGACTCCTTGCTAAAGCTGTCAAGCATAAGGTAGGGAGGAAAACCATATCCACTCTCACTTTGGCTGAAGGGAAATAGGACCTTATCACACGCGGGCCACAAAGTGATAAGAAAGCGAAATA
>CM034701.1:189686634-189696757 GCA_020142125.1 Phrynosoma platyrhinos | reverse complement strand
TTTATTACATGTTGTTTTAAAATAAACTTTTCTTCTTGTTCCAATATCGCTTGGCCTACATTTTAATCACAAACCACACTACTAATGTTTTGAAGTTTTGGAGGTGGGACATCATTAAAAAAAGGACAGTGTGGGTCCCTTACACTTAATTAGGTGGCAAGGGTGGGGATAACAAGTTCCCACAGGACTGCCAGCTAGAATTAAAGTGAAAAAGGAGAAAGGTGGCAGTAGTGTGCGCCACAATCATATGCTTGGCCACATATGTTTTGGTGTTTATCTGTGCAAGATTGGAGAATGAACAGTGGGATCCCTAATCATTAAAGTTAGAATTAAATGCACATTTTCCAAATAAGGAGGATGGGTGGATTTCAGCCCCTCTCCATATAATAAATCATACAAAAATAGATGTTAATCAGACATGGAAGTAGGAAAAAGAAGTCTGATTATGTGATCTTCATAGATGTGTGCATCTCCAGTCCCACTATGTGCTGAACCCACTTGTTATCCTTTCTTCACACAGACTGGGTAATATTGATATGGGCTCAGAAAAATATTCAGTAAGGGCCTTTACAGACTGCCAGAAATAGTGCAAATTGAGTCCATTTTAACTGCCCTGACTCAGTGCTAGGGAATCATGGGAACTGTAGTTTATTGTGGCACCAGAGCTCTCTAACAGAGAAGGCTCAATGTTTCAGAAAAAACTACAATTCCCATGATTCCCTAGCACTGAGCCAGGGCAGTTAAAGTGGACTCAATTTGCACTATTTCCTGGAAGACTCTTGTTATGAAACCATTGCAAAAAATCACCTCCCAGGGGTGTCACTGATGTCTACTCAGACTAGTAAATTATTAACAGATTTTTATTACCAATTAAGAAAGCAATCTTGGTTGGATTTATAAGTTAGCTCTTTTATTCACATCCTGTAAGGAAGCTGTGAAAGATGCAAATGCAGACTGCTTCTGAGAGAGAGAAATCAGTTTCCTACCCCCTTTAAATGCCACTGATAGCTTTAGGGTGCTTTCCAGTGGCTGATTTGGAGAGCACTGTCTGTCACTGCTGTGATAGCCTGAAACCAGCCTAAAATAGGGAAGCTTAAAAAAATTTATCTTTGCAAATTCTAATGCTAACTTATCTTATCTGTAATTCCTGGACTAATGTGCTGGTTTGAACTTTAGGCCTTTGCAGACTGCCAGAAATAGTGCACATTAAATTGAGGCACTGCCCTGGCTCAGTGCTAGGGAATCATGGGAACTGTAATTTATTGTGGCACCAGAGCTCTCTGACAGAGAAGGCTCAATGTCTCAGAAAAAAATACAATTCCCATGATTCCCTAGCACTGAGCCAGGGCAGTGCCTCAATTTAATGTGCACTATTTCTGGCAGTCTGCAAAGGCCCTTGGGGGGAAAGCAGACGACTGCTTCCGGGTCGCCGCGGGTCGGAGCGCCGGCGGAGCTCAGCCTCCGCACCACTGCACTCCTCCGGCGACTCTAAAAGGAGCTCCAAATTGGCGCTCCTTTTAGATGTCAGGGAAAGTGCGCCCTAAAAGCGGCAGGCACACTTTCCCTGACTCTTCTGCCGCAGCGCATGTGGTCACTGCGGCGTGAGGTCATCCCCAGAGCGCCGGCCGTGCGGAGGGCCGGTGACTCCGAGAGCGACCTCAGGAAGAGGAAGGGTCGTCTGCCGAGGCCCTTTGTTACCCTCCAGGCTTTTCCTTCTGTAATTGTTCCAGCAGAATTATTTTGCTCCAAGAAGATATTGAATGTATTTGAAAAGGTGTATTTCTTGGGTAGAAATACATTTAAAATATAAAAATATTTTTTTCTGAAGACATTTTTTAAAAATATAGGTTAATCTAGAAAAAGAAAGAAATGGATTTAGGGGCAAACTCATGCAAAAGTGTCATTGACCAAGAAATAGGGTGATTCTGTTGGAGAGAAGAAAATATGTGCAGATCTAAGAGTCCAGGTGCATTTCTCCAACAGTTGGTGGGACTGTAACTTATCTTGATAGCTATTTGGGGCTTATTTCTCCTTTCTTTGATTCAAGCATCGTCCTTTCTCACTTCCTGTTCTTTCTATTGAAGTCAAGGTGTATATTGCTGCTTACAGTGAACAAAAGGATTTTTTTGAAAGGGTTTACATGTGTGTGAAGTTGAGTGATTGACTCGGCTCTACTAGCACCCTGCTAACAGATGCATTCATCTCCAGGCTAAAGAACTGGGTGGTCTGCTTCCCCCTACATTTTATTACTTTGATCTTGATTGGAAGTCTTCTGAATTTGCAATGCATGTTGTTAACTTAACATGTTGGTTTCCCTTTATTCCTTGAGTAGATTACAAAATAGGTTCTATCTATGAGAAAGGGAAACATGCTGTTGATTTGAAACTTTGTTTTCCTACGAAGTGGAGCAGAGAAGCTGTTTTAAATAAAAGAAGATTCAATATTGCTTTTGTATTTGGTCCCAAATAGTATTAATAATATGCCAACTCAAGCATTCTTTTGGTTCTGCACTCTTGTGTATAATTATGACATGGGGCTCTAGCAATCAGCCCAGGAGCTATTGGAAATTTCCCCATCCTTGTATCCCCACAGGGCTTCTTGGTTGTGAACCCTTTATGTGGTAAAGTACGAAAGCTGAAGCAACTGAAGTGCTTCAGACCACAGAGAATAATGTGTTTATTTTAGTCTTTCAAAAGGTCAGTAAAGCTGAACAGCAGTAAATTACACTGCTAAAAATGCATTGTCTGTCAACACAACACACTTTCACAGCTGGTTTCCTCACTGTTTGTTAGGTTTGTATTTATTCAATCAATGAATTGTGCTGACTGCCTGGCAACTTTGCTTTGTTATTGGGAGCGAGCATCTAGAAATGAAGGGCGATAGCAGCAGGGTCTCCTGAGACTTATTGTGTTCCCTGTAAAAACGCACCTCAAATGGTGTAGAAATATTTTAAAATGGTGCTAATATTCCACAGCACTCATTCTCACAAACTCCAGCTTCCACTCTGCTTGCACAAAACAGGCTGCTGTAATGCCCAAACATTGTATTTAAAGACGCATCAGTTCAGATGGAGCAGAGGTGGAACTCTGCAGACAGCCAGGGCAAGCAATGACACATTGTGAGAAAAGCATTGGCAGTTATTTCTCCCTCCCAATGGAGGAATGTGAGACATATGGGTGAACATATTAGTTGAGTTATAAATTCTGCCAGGCGGTGGCACTGAGATGGTCACTGTAATATTAATGGCTATACCCTGTTTATATGTCAAAGACATAACTGTGTTAGTCTGGAAAATCAGTGTGCCAAGGGATCTTGCAGCTGCTTTGAGACTCTGAAAGGAAGAAATTGGTAGCATGAGCTTTCGTAGTCTCAAAGATGCTGCACGATCCTTTGCATACTGTTGTATTTATTACTCACAGAAATATATATATTTTCCCTCTCCTTTTGTGTATATCAGGGGTGGGAAAGTGTGTGCTCAGGCTGTATGTGGTTTCTAGGGTTATGAGAGAGGCTGGGGTAAAACTAATTGCCCCCAACTTGCCTTAGTTTGACTTATAACAAAGCAATAAAAATCAAGCAAAAGAAAGAGACTTAAAAAAAAAGGGACAATGTAGCAGAATGACAACAAGGTAACAGTGAAAAACAATCTCCTCCCATCTCACCCCAGACAGAATGTGGAATAGAAGCATAGAATCATAGTTAGAAGAGACCATAAGGGTCATCCAGTCCAACCCCTGTCATGCAGGAATACACAGTCAAAGCACCCCCAACAGGTGGCCATTCAGCCTGTTTAAAAATCTCCAAAGAAGGAAAATTTTATCGAGGTTTACCAATGTGAGTCTCAACTCAAGAGGCTTTCTTCAGTAGAAGTAGAAGAAAGGAACCTTGGATTAAATACCAAGACATTTTGATGAACGTAAAGGAAAGAACTTTAAAATGAAAACGAGAGAACAGTTGGAAGTAGAAAAAATAAATAATAATTGGTTCCTTTATACTCAACTTACAGATAGATTTAAAATAGATATGAAAACCATAGGCATGTCAGGAAGTAAAAATGATATAGATAAAGTGTTCTGGGAGATAGATACAGGTAAGATATCAAATTCTATAAGATCTTGAATGAAAGGGACATGGAAGAGGAAACTGTTAAGCAAGTCATGATAAAATGGGCCCAAGATATTGGCGAAAATATTTTATGCGAACATTGGGAAACAGCTTGGAAAAAAACAAACAAATTTATACTTTGTCAAAATTAGAAAGAAAATTTTATCAAGATGCAGTACCAATGGTATTTATCACTGAGCAAAATTAACGCAATCTATAAAAATGCAAATATCAAATGCTGGAAATGTGAAGATATTCATGGGACATTCTTTCACGTATGGTGGAAGTGTGAAAAAACAAAAACATATTGGAAAATGATACATAAAGAAATAACAGAAATTTTAGGAATAGATATCCCTTTCACCCCACAATTATTTCTTTTGAATATGACACATGAGATTAAAGAAATAAAGAAAAGAAATAATGAAAGAGAAATGGAGACTGGTTCTGGAATATATGAAACAATAGATAAGAAAAAAAAAGAGAAATAAAAAACAATTTTTTAAAAAAAGGAAATAAGAGAGGGAAAACAATAATGAAGAAAATTTGGTTTTAAAAGGGAACAAAAATTCTTATTAGAATTAAACATCACGGGTAAAGGGGATAAATCCAAAAGAAAAAGGCAAAATAGAAATATAAAAAACTGGGTAAAGCATTCACTTCTCTTTCTTTTTGAATGAAACTGAGTTTAGAGGCCCACATGGGTTTAATCAGGTGAAAATATCTGAGGAAGCGAAGAGTTTGGGATTAGGCAAGAAGACAATTGTATCTGGGAAGTCTAAATATAAAGTACAGAGAAGCATATCAGTAAACTGAGTACTTTCATGATATATATGTTGTTTAAATATGTTGTATGTTTATGTTATACATGTTATTTTATGTATGTTATATGTTTTTTGTAATTATGTCTTTGTTTTTAATGAATAATTTTTATTAAAAAAATCTCCAAAGAAGGAGACTCCTATGAGGGAGTGGGTTCTATTGTCAAACAGCTGTTACCACCAGGAAGTTCTTCCTAATATTGAGGTGGAATCTTTGTTCATTGGAGCCTTGATGTGTGTCCAACCATCCTGAAAGACCAGGTGAAACAAAAGTTTTTCTCAGCAGCATCACCATTTCAGTTGTCGAACTTCCTCCCAGTGTGGCTGCATCCTTACAGAGCTTCTGACCAAATAAACTAAAAGGAAAATCTCCTTTAGCTGCACTGGTCAAGTGCAATAGACACAGCTATTGCTATTGATAGCATGAAAAAGACCATGTTGTGTCCACATATCTTACAACAGGGTTGTCTATTTCATTGTTTTATTTTGGTGTAGTGCCACCTATATTAATGTTGATATCCAAAATCAGACTCAGAATTAAAAAATGGATGTTAAAGATGATGAGCCTCATTGAAAATAAATATGACTGCCCTAATTCTACCCTAATTCAGTACTGACGCAATTACAGTCCCAGAGATTCAAGTGTATGACTTTGAACAGTTAACACTCAAAGGTCTGGGCCTGAATAGTTAAAGGTTTTAGTTTTAGTTTCTCCTACTGTTTATTTTAAAATCAAATGCTTTCTATTTTCTATATGATTTTTATTTTTTGCAAATTTGGCTAAATTCTTAATTTTTAAAAAACAAACTGAAACAAATTTCCACCCATTTCTAGAAACTGGTGGAGGCTCCAGAATTAAAGCATTTGACACCTCTTTAACTGATATCACTTAATGTTATGGAATTATAAGATTTTTAGTTTTGTGAACTGTTTACCCTTCTCTGTCAGCTGTGTGCCATAACAAACTACAAATCTCAAGATTCCAAAAGATGCCATTAAGACAGTTAAATCAGTGTCAAAACTGCATTAATTATGCAGTGTGGCAGCAGCCAGCTATTTCTTTGGTTAATATTTCTTGCTCCAGTGGGATGTATTCATCAAAGTTACAGTTTAATGAAGCAGCAAACTTTGGAAATGGTGAAATGAAGATCCACTTTTCCACTAGCAATAGTTGAAGATAATAAGAATGTTTGGGTTTCTTCACACCTTGATTCCTGAATAAAACATGCAATTGGAAGACTCTGGAAAGTGTTGGCTGATAGCTGTTTGGGGCCTTCATTTTTTTTTTTTTTTTTTTTTTTTTTGCACCAGAAGACTTTTCATAGCCATTTTTATTACTTAAAGATTTCCCTTATTAAAAAAAACACTGTAGACAAAACATTTTTAATTTTAAATTTTAGCAAATGGAGGTGTAGGTGTACTGCTATCCAAGAAGCAATGTGTAGAGTGTGTAGCCCATGGACCTTGGGAACCTCCTCACAAGTGACAAAAATAAAATCAGAGCACTGAGAACAACATTTGAGAGACTGTAATTTCATCCAAACTACTCAGCAAAACCAGCAAGGAAGGAATCTAATTTTGAAAAAAACATATGACTCCCATTTTGGGAGAAAGGCAGGATATAAATCCCATAAATATTAGTTTCCCTTTATTTTGCTATTGCAAGTCTTTCAAACTATTGATAAATTTCTGAACAAACACACACATGCACTCACACACTCCTACAACTAAGGACATTATAGGATATGTTGTAGAGATTATTAGCATTAATAGACAGTGAACTTCTTAGGTTGTTTTCCTCTACTAGCCCACAAATATATCTAACTAACAATGAAATCTTCTTGTTCAAAAGAAAGAGGTGCTGGGCTCTTATTGTATTGTAAATGCACATGCCTTTTTTTCTTTGCCTCTATTTTTAACTTTATTTCAAAGCCCAATAAAAATTTCATGTGATAGAAGAAAGCATTTCTGCACAGTACTGTAGGCAGCTCCCAGAGAAGTAACTTAACCCCTGAATAAAATCAAGAGCTAGAACCTTTAGATCAGTTTTAGTTCTTCTTTTTAAAAGTATAGATATGTTTTTGTTGGATTATTATATTACCTTTTAAAAACCAGGTTAACAGTTTTAAAAGCAGCTGGAAAGACCCATTTGAGTACTATAGTCTTGTTAGTGAGTGGGAATCACGTGATCCTCCAGTTCTCTTGAACTGTAACTCCCAGCATTCCTCAGCACTGGCTAAACTGGCTGAGGCTGTTGGGACTTCATCTGCAGGACTTCATAATTCCCATTTCTACTTTAGGGGAAAAATGGGGAGTATGTCATTCGATACTAAGGGGGGCTGCAGATGGGCAACTCTAGGCTGCCCTGGGAAGCAGAGGATCGGGGCCATGGCTGCTGTATGCCACAGCCCCAATCCTCCCTTTTCCCACCCTGAAAATAGTGGCAAATGCCGTTCCTTTCAGGGGTGGCAAAAGGGCACCCTAAGAGCTGGTGTGCAGCTCTTTAGCACCCCTTCCAGCTCTGCATGTCAAAACACTGCACTGGAAGGACATCCTGATGCCACATACTATGCATAATGGTGTGCGGCGTCAGGACACCACTGGCATGGTGTTGGGGTGGCTGGTGGTGTGCAGCTGCCCCTCACCATCTCTGTCTCCAGGCTGGCCTTTAGGTCTGTCTGTAGAGGCCCTATGCATCCTTTCAAAAGCATGCTAGGACTAATGGCAGGTGCAGTCAAATAACATCTGGAGGCCCAAATATTCCTCAAATCTACTTAAAAAGAGAGTTGGTAAAACGTGTTAAAGACCCATTATAATAATCCAACCTTCTGTGAAAGAGCAAGTCAAATTAAATTCAACCTATGATCAAGAAGTTAAATTGCCATTGTGATGCAACTCTTGACATAGGCATTAAGGAACAGGCTAGCCTATCAAATCAATGATTAGAAGATTAAGAGGATGTTACTATCTGAACCACTGTCAATCTTTGACTCTACACTAAAGTTTGCCCTAGTTATGGAAACTGCACAGGAGAATGTATTGGCATCCCTTCTGGGTACTGTTAAGAAGGGCAGTACCCAGGTGACACCAGCAGCAACTGTTTTTAACTGCACAAAAGAACCAGAATAGCTTATATCATTGACCATGCAAATGAATAAAAATGTGTAAGATGGTTCACAGTCATTACAGGAGGCTGCTTTGAATTTGGACAAATCCAAAATCCCACACCAAAATGGATTGCTTTGGGAAATGTGTGAATCAAAGCATGGCTTCTTTGAAACAGAACAAACCCAAAGGCACTAGATCCTGTCTGATCTTGGACATTAAGTATGGTGAGTATGTATATGCGAAGCCACTAACAAATAACAGCTGCTGTAGGCTATATTTCAGAGGAAAGAATATATATATATATATATATATATATATATATATATATATATATATTCAAGACTGTGGATGGCTGAATCTATCAATATGCACGGCTGACTGTACTTCAAGTTCTTCATATCTTTTTCTTTCTCCTCCCATTATTTCCCCATGTCCTTACTGGACTGTCATTTTCTGATTATATTTGCTCTCTGTCATGGCCATTTTTCTGGGCCAAAAAGAATGGGGTATCACCATGATATAGTCACATTTTTGGTTTAAAAAGAGAGAAAGCTCAAAATCCTTTTGAATTGACCACATTAATTCCACCTACAAAGGTATGTTTCACCCAAGTAAGCTCCCAGGCAACACAGAAATTCATGAAAATATGAAATGTAAATACAGTTTGAACAGCTTGCAAGAGGTCTGTTTGACAATATCAAGTGCTCTTTGTGCACTGCAAGTTAAGCCAAAACATTTAAATATTAAGTGCTGTGAGGAATGAAAGCATATTAGAAACTTTTAATTTATTTATGGAGACTAATGCTAATTTTCTTTTTCTTTTTTAAAAAACTCATTTTGAAAAGAAAAAGACTTGCAGTGCCTGTTGAGTGTTCAAACTGCTTTGTGTCTTCTGTAGGTTCATTCTCATGATATATTGCCACAGATGAGAAATGTCGTCAGTAAATGTTCAGACAAAAGAACAGGAGGAGAGCTAAATTAGTGAATTTGTAGACTTATTAAGTGGGTAGTTTAGAGAAGATGCATGTTTTGAATGCCTGGTGTGAAATAATTAATCAGACAAGAAAACCTGGATTTCGAAATTCTGAGGGGTCTATAAAAAATAACATTTTAAAATAGGCAAGTAAGAGGGGGAACAGAGTCATGACTATAAAGTCAAGATGGATTATTGCTGAGTGGGGGCAAGAGTGTGCCAGCTCCATAGTCTTCTTTTTTCTACTCCCAGTTATAGGGATGAATTGTGTCACTTTTGCATTGTGTGTTCACTTGTAAGTTTGTTCTTCTCTCCCATTTCTGCATTAATCTGCCAAAGTATTAGGAAAAATTGTTTGTGTAGTGAAAAATTGCATTGAAATTACACTGTTAAATATCTAGGCTGGCACTCTGCATTGCAGTTATGGATTCATTGCCTAGTGTTATAGATCAGTAACTGTTATTTATTCTTCTCTGTTACATGTGCATGATCATGACACTATTGTCATGATTGTAAATGCTCCTGTGACCTCTCTCATTAACTACATCCTTCTGAAGCTCCACCACACTGCAGAAATACCAGTATATATGTAGCTCTCTCTTTTCAAAATTATACCTCACCTAGAGCAGCTTAAAGTTGGTGCTGTGGGTCAGTTGCCTAGATGTAGGATCTTGGCCCTAGTTTTAACATAAGTTATGTTAAATTGTGCATTTCTAAGTGCACTTTTTCTGAAATATGAGTTTTAAAATGTATTTTGATACTTCTGAATTTCAGACAACATTGTTGTTGTTATTAACTTCCCTCAAGTTGATCTCAACTGATAGTGGCCCTATGGATGACACATCTCCAAGACCCTCTGTCCTCCACTGCTCTGCTTAATTCCTGCAACCCCTTAATACCTGTGACCTCCTTAATAGACTCCATCCATCTAGCATATGTCCTAGCTCTCTTTCTATTTCCCTCCACCTTTCCCAGCATTATTGTCTTTTCTAATGAGTCCTCCATTCTCATGATGTGTCCAAAGTATGACAGCCTCAGTTTGGTCATCTTGGCTTCCAAGGAGGTTTACGGCTTAATCTGCTCTAGGACCCACTTGTTTGTCCTTTTGGCTGTCCAT